>BSBK01005238.1:0-1200000 GCA_027943335.1 Chamaecyparis obtusa | reverse complement strand
TTCATTTTTGTACATGATGTTCGTGATCTTTGATATATGGGGTGCCAAGTCATCTTCTGATTTGATCTTACCAATAGTGTTACTCACATTTCCCCCAAACTCTATTTTACATTTCTCAAGTGACATAATTTATCCATCAGTCATAAGAGTCGTGTAGTACCTTGCTCCTAGTCCAATTTTATAAATATTATGATTACTTTATGATGATAGATTATATGTTAGGAAATCATTGATGCGTATGATTTTACTAACCCCATACTTGCATGTGTATGGTTGATGTGTTTGTTTTATACTTCTGTTTGACGTGCCTAGTGTGGTTGAGGGACGGAGTCGTAGTTACTTTCTTGTGAGATCCACACGATCGGCTGATCCCCACCATTGTCTGTTATATATTTATATATGTATGTACATGCAGGTTTGCAGGTACCAGGCATCAATTTCCCTGAATTGTCAGGATGAGCATGCCCTATCACAACATCTCAAATTGTAAGAGAGGGGAGATATTATATGGATCCAAAACCCTAACCTGAGCCCAATTGTCCTAGGATTGGACAAGTATTGGTCTGTCTACCCTATCCGAATTTGTCAGGTTGACAAAGTTTGTGGACCCCTTCCTTGAGCTTGCTTATTTTATTTGATGATCTTGATTTATTGCTTTTTGAGTATGTGATTTTCTATAGTTGTGGTAATTAATATTATAGTTGGAAAATAATATTAAATTTAATTCCTATATTTTTGTGTGATTATTAATTAATTAAAAATAAAATATAAGGATATTTGGATTTAATTAATTAATTGTGTGGAAATGGGATTAATAATGTCCATTAGATATTAAATAATTAAATTGCATGATTTAATGGTGTTTTGAACATTAAATTATTTAATGAGAGATTATAATAATAACACGTGCTTTATTAAGTTTGAATGAGATTTGTTTCAAAAAGGTGACAACTTGTCTTTAGTAGTCTAAGTTGAGTTGTGAACTATTAAAAGATATTTTTAATTAATAATTAGTAATTTCTTTCAACTTTAAAGTGAGAGTTTGAATAGGAGTTGTCTTATGAGTCATCTAAGGTTTGCATGAATGGTGGAGTTGAATCCCTAATAGGAGGAATTTGCATTCATTTGGATTCAATCAAGTTGTTGGAGATTTGTGGAGAGATTTTTTGAAGAGTTTTAGACATTTTTGTAATTCTTGAGCTTTGTGTGTGTGCTTGAGTGTTTCTGGGTGAAGATTGCTTGCATTTGGAATTGGGCTTTGTATACACTGTGATTCAGATCTGTAGGATTGAGTTCTTCTGTTGACAGATTTGTGAGTTTTATCATTCTACAGGCATTCTATTATAGTTTCTAGCATTGGAATTGAGGTAGGGTTTGAAGAAACCTTCCTGTAATTTTATCTATAGAATTTTTCATATTTTCATATGTTTGATTTGATTTATTGTTATAGATCTATTTTTAATTTTGCTTTCAATTTGGGTGTTAATAAACCCTTAGATTCGTAGCTTTTCATTTATATCATGACTTGGCATAGTAGGGTTATGCTATCAAAATTTCATGAGGAAATTCACTATAGAAACCTTAGAAAATGAAAAATTAAACTGGCAATAGTTCAAACTATTGAATAGAGGAAATAAATAAATGGGTTGTTGAGAAAAATCAATTTTGGTAATTAAAAAGCAATCTAGGTAAAAAAAACCCAATCTATGTCAAAAAATGATAGTCAAAACAAATTTACCACAGTAGAAAAATCTATTTTCTTACAAAAGGCAAAATTACATTAGTAAATTAGAAAAGAATTTGCAAACAATAGTGGGAAAAGACAGATTAGGAAAAAAGACAAATTTTCCATTTATTCTGCAAAATAGCTTATATTTCCATTTTTGGAAAATATACCACAAGCTATTTCCATTTTTCAAAAATATTATTTATATTAAAAAAAATAAAGTCAAAGGAAAAGCTTGTCAAAAAAAAAAATACAAATTAATTTTTTAAAAAATTGTTTTGGAAATAGTTTGTTTTGGGTAATTTGTTGATGGGGTGGGGGCCACCAAATCCCCAACCCCATGACCATTGGCATGGTTTCCATAGAGGTACCCTGTGCAACACATAGTACTGCACACGGTACTGTGCGCAATACTATGTACTGCGCATGGGGGGTCCGCGTGGATAGAAAGGGGGATAGTGGGGTTTGGGCCCACGTGCCCCCCCCCCCCACATGTCACTTCTTCTTTATATTTAAAAGATGTTTTGTATGTTGTTTTATTTGTTATTAAAAAAATTTAATATTTATTAATAGTTGTTGTTAATAAATTTTGTTTATATATATATTATTAATTGTTTTTAATGAAATTTGTTAATATGTTTATTATTAATTGTTTTTTTTTTAATATTGGTAGACTTTATTAATGATGATTATTAATAATTTTGATTCAATATTGGATAAAGGGAAAAATTGTTTAAGTAATAGGAGTATTGGTAAAATTGATCTATTGCTTTTGTTAATGGTCTAGTGGACTTTGATCACGAAATGGTTTTAGTAAACTATTATTAAATAAGTAAATTGAATCTAATTGGCAATAGATCAGGTTTAGATTAATTGATTGAATTTGAGATAGTCATTTAAACCTAGCCTAGGTGTGATGTACAAGATGTTTTAAATGTACCATAGATGTGATTGCAATAGTGTGTGCAATTGGACTGTTATTTAACATTGAAAATATTTGAATTATCTTATATTTGTACATGCACCTTTTATGCTGAAATTGGGTGCTTTTGCTCTACAAAATTTATGGAACGTAAATAGGGAATGCTCTTTTGATTACTGTATTATCTTAATGTTTATGATGAGTGTCTTATAGCGATTAATGTATTCCCATTATTGAATTCAATTTTGATGAGTATGGAGTGTAAATGATTATGGTTTAGTTTTAGATCTTTATGGCATGAGTGTTATTTTCCTTGTTCCTATAGTGTCTTCATTTGACTTATGGGTTATCGGGTACTAGAAGACCTAGGGGGGAAATAGAGGCTTGGGTATGAGTTGGTTATGACATGGTTTCAATATTATAATTGATGTGTGTGTGTATTCTGATTATCATCCATGTCTTGACTATTTGGGCTCATGTTGTATTGATTTTTACTTCATATTCTATAGAGGAGAATATGGTATTGACTTTTATGTCCGATCCACGGAATCATGTGTATATATTCTTTTGTGAACACTTTGAGAGTGTTTTGTGACATTATGGTTATGTGAGAACCAGTGTGTTCCTATTATTTTTCAGAGCAGTCCTGAGGGACATTATTATCATCTTGTGATCTATGTGATATCTGTGAGCCTAGGGTAGTTTACCTAGATATATAATAGCAGGTGGCTTGCAATAAGCGCCGGGGCCCACAAGTGGTTGCCAGGATCACTTATTGTTAAGTATCTTAATCAAGTGATAACAATATTAAAATGAACCTAAAAAGATATGGTTTCCTCACCCTAGCTTAGTGCTAGTACAAACTAAGATGGGAATGGAGAAGATGACTAGCCCCCTTTAAAAGGGATGAGTTGGCATAGTCGATGGCTTCATCAGTACAAGAGGTCATTGACACTGTGTAAGGTCACTTGGGTACCAGGATCCAGCAAGATTACCAGGACAAAACTCAAGGGTTAGACGTACATGATGACACCTTCCTATGCATAGTCTAGTTATCCTACATGTGTCGGTTGCCTCTGGAATAGTGAGTTTTTCATGGCATTATTACTTTTCACCTTGCGTTAGAGAGCTTTCAGAATCCTTGCCTTTTCTTGTTCTATTTTGTTTGTTATCCGAGTGGGATGTATTGTTATCTCCTCAACATGGTGGGAGTGGACCATTTAGGTTCACGAGGTCGGGTGGTAGTGATTCTTTTACCATTTGAGATTCTGATGTTCGTGTACTAGTGCTGGATGATCCCTGTTGCAATTGTTCCTTCTTGTTCCTCATTGATGGAGTTGTACTTTTCTCTTCTCCTTCTTATTTGTGATCTTGTATCTTGTATCAGTTTCTCATAGATATCATGTGTACTTCTTATCAGTTATTGTATTACATACCCTGCAACATGTGCAGTGGATGTAGATTTATGGATGCCTTATGGTACCAGTTGTTTTTATGTTATCTTTATGTGATGTTGCTTTTATCTTTCTTTGTTTATATGAGTTATGTAATTGTACCTAATCTAATTAATTAATTTTATATTCACGTAATCTTCATCATGGAATCCTTGAGAGTTGTAACCTATGTGATTTGTTCTTTTCATTGTATTGCTTCTGCATTGTAAAACTTTGATGTTCTTGTATATTAACTTTTAAAAAAAATTATTCTGCAAACTTAGATGCATGTTTAGGTTAAGTTCTCTTGGGTTCCCTAACAGGGCATTACAACCTGACAGCACATCTATTTCTTTTCCTTAAGTTTTTTGATACATTCCTTCTTCAAATGTTTACAAAAACATTCTTGTTTCTCAATTAGTTATTTTCCTTCTGTGGGGCACTTTGTTTAGGGGTACTTAGTGATCCAATTTTATTACTCATCCTTTTTTGTAGTCTTTCATGGTTATCCAAGGCTGTAAGAGTTCCTCTATATGGTTCTTGTTGGAAAGTTGACTATATTGTTATATATGACTAAATATAGTGTTGTTATTATGGCAAAAAAGTCATATTATGTTTTGGAGTCAACACACTTAATCACAAGATCAGAATTTGGTTAAGTATGAAAGACTGGATAGTTAACAAAGCACCAGGTGAACAGAGAATCAACAAACATGTGTATGATCAAGTTATGGTATGCACCCTTGAAGATAAGCTTGTTGATATGTAATCATGCTAATTCTAAGAGCACATGATTAGATGAGTTAGTATGATGAAGATACAACCAGTTGCAGAGTCACAGTCAGTAAGCGGTAGAATAGAACAGAGTATAGGGCCGACTATTTGTATTTTGATTAGCACTTGTAATATTGTTTTGTAAAGGTTATGCACCTATTGTATTTAGTTCATAGACATGTTAATATGATTATATGTAAACACACTTAGCCAATTCAATTGGAAGCATTGTATGTAATTAGTTATAGGCTGATTGGATGAAGAGTTTTGTATGCGCATATAAATAAGACATGCGCCCTTGTAATTAACTATGCGATGTGATATAGAACTAATAGGAGAAAAGAAGAAGTATGCAAAGAGAAGTTAGAATGTTGTAGATCTTTACAAGAGGTTAAAGCATCAATGCATCAAAGGAACTGATCTAACAAGCAGTGTCACAGTAGTAGTTCACCTTGTAGATATAGTGTGTATCTGAGATCTAGAAGGTTTTAGCCTTCATCACTTGAGCAGTGAGCTCTAGGACAGTGTGTCCCCACCCCTAATAGGATTAATTTTAAAAGACTCCTAATAGGGTCCAACCCTTGACCAGGTCACTATACTAAAAGCATTGTAAAGAACAACTCCTAACAAGGTTGCAAGATCTTCTAACAGGGATCATAAAACACTAGTGCAGTTCTTAGTGGGTGTCAATTCCCACCAAGGTTTTTACCTATTTGGGTTTCCTTGTAATCATATTTTATGTTATGTGTTACGGTTTTTCATCTTACTTGCATTGATATTCGTTTCAGTACATAAGAAATTAAGTTAATTTTCAAGAGCAAAGAAAAAGTATTAATATATTGAACACTGATTCACCCCTCCCCCCTCTCAGTGTTCCCATTCCTAATAATTGGCATCAGAGCTCTGGTCTTCTAAAGATAAGTTTAACCACTTGAGGAGACCATGGATAAGGGAGAAATAAAATATCTAAAAAATAATCTTGAAGAAGCTGTTGAAGACCTTAACAGATCTGCAAAAGAAATTGAAAAACTAAAAGAAAAGGTTCATGATTCTCATGCAGTCATTAAAAAACTAAGAAAAGATTTGAAAGACTGTCCCACAAGTGATTTGGTAAAAATGGTCAAAAATCTAAATGAGGAAAACACAACTCTGAAATATTAGATTGAAGAGTTGGATGAAAAGCTACTTAACAATCAAGAAGCCTATGAAGAGCAGGTCAAAGAAAACAAGCAGTTAGATGAAGGACTAAGGAAAGAAAACTTGAAAGTATTGGAGTTAGAGAACATCAAGAAATAGATGGAATCTAAATTGATTGAGGCAAAGAATCATATTAACAAGTTACACACAAACAAGGATCTAATAGAGTCACAGTTGTATGCACATAAGGTTAAAGGAGATACCAGCAGTATTGGATTCAATGAAGCAAAAAAATAGATCAATGACATGTGAGAAAGAAAGAAAGCATCAGGAGAATCTACAAAATCTAAGAAGACATGAAATCATACATAAGTTGAAACTGAACCACCCAAGGATGAGCGCAAGCTAGTAAACAAGACTTTTTATGCTTGTATCAAGCATGGACATATAGCAAGAGATTGTAAAGAGGTAAGACCATTCAGTGGTTACTATTATTCATGCAATAAGTTTGGTCATAGAGCTATGAATTGTAGATCAAATAAAAATTAGAAAAATTAGATAAGTCATCCACATCAAAGTTCTCATAACATTACATGTTAGATATGCAACTATAATGGTCATTTAGCTAGACAGTGCAAAATGGTAACTCACATCAATGCATCAAAGAATATAAGGCCTCCAGTCATTTTTCACTCATGAAATAAGGCTACACACATCTCAAGGCTCTATAGAAAAAAATCACAAAGATGAGAAAGACCTAAAAAGATAGAAGGATCAATTTTGGAAGAAGGAGGGGAAGTCAAATTTGTGCAAGCTACAGAAGATGCGAGCTTGATTTGGAAGGAAGAAAAGAAGGACAATATTGATGAAATAGTTGAGGATGCATCCACAATGGACACACCTCCTATTTATGGCTAAATGACCTTCATGGTCATAGGGGAACTAGATTATCTCTAGACCCCTGCATGGCTCGTATACTCACCCTCAGAGTATGTGCCTTGGACTACAATCATTTGGAGACTATGTGATGCAATATGCAAGAGCGCACTGCATAATTATTAGTAGAGAAGACCGAAATTCACAAGTTGCATTATGTATTTACACAGCAAGCATTAATGGTGGAAAATTTGCTTTATACCCATTAGATATTCATTATTCACACATTGTATTCTAAGTTGAGCGTTTTGGAGTGCATTGAAGATCAAGCAGTTGAGTGAAGAAGTGTTGCATTTGAATCAATCAACAAAGAAGGAAAATAGTTTTTTGTTAAGCCCTAGCTCAATGTGACATCTCAAAAACCCTTGGAAATTATTCAAAAGCATTTAATCAAGTAAGTCATGGCTACACCAATTGTATTTGATGTTGCTGAAAGAAAGAGATATGTTTTTAAGAAGCATCCATTTAAGTCCACCCTAGATGACTTAGAAGGATCATTTTCAAGAACCCCAATGGGTGTCATCCATGTAGAGGACATATGCACTTACATCTATTGTAAGAAAGAGCCAGTTGGTTTGGACAAGATTAGGTCGCACCTAGAAATAATGATGAATCCAGATAGAACATTCACTGTTGAGTTCGTGCACCTTGAGAATCATCTAATCATTGAATATGCTACTACATATGCATTTTATGAATCAGAGTGGATTAAGATTTTGTTAAGTAGGATTCATGATGACCTATTCTGGATAGGAGAAGTCCTTGTAAGAATAACCACTGATCTCATTCATGAGATGAAAGGTCTCTCAAAGTCAGGCGCCATTCTTCCAGTTGAAAAAGATGTCAAAAAACTAGTAGAATAGGCATGTAAATCCTGCAGTGATAGACACAACATGACCATTGAGCCAATTAAGGAGAAAGACATCAAATTGATGTCTATGATACTTGGGTACAAATTCCAACATACAAACAGGGTTAATAGTGTGTCTACAGCCACTATTCTGGTAGCCATAAGGATTGTAAAAGAGAATGGTGAATTCAATCTGTGTGAGATATTGCATGCACAATTGATGGACAATATCAAGGTAATTAAGCATGATAAGAGTAAGATATTCAGATTTGGATCACTTATCATATATATGTACTTCCACATAGTCAGTAAAGTATCAGACTTGTATCTTGACAAGAGTCTTCCTACTATGCCACAAATCTCATTCAAGGCATCTACTGAAAGCACCTTGAAGGATTACATAGAGATAGAACTCAAAACATTCAAGATAAAAATGTAGATGAGGTACATGATTCCAAAAAGTATAGTTTAGAAGTACAAAGATAGTATATGTTTCATGGTCGAGACATACTCCACTTGTATGGAAGTAGTGGAACCAAGGACCAAATGTATTCATCCACTTGGGTATGAAGTGGAGGAACACATCTTAGAGGCATATGCACAAGTCCTCCTCATAGGTTCAAAGGATCCCAATGAACCTAGATGGGGTACCTATGAAGAAAAGACAAGGGAAGTTGATTCAGTTCTTAACAGTGTTGCGACCAAGAGGAAAGCTTCCAAAATTACCTCAAAAATACTGAAGATTCATGGTGTGACACAAGCTGATCTGGATAAGGCAAGGGAATCCAAGATTGCAATGCAACTTGAGAGCACACCCACTGTTGAAGCAAAAGATGAGAAATCATATGATCCTAAGGAAAAGAAGAGAAAAACTACTAAGAGCACCCCTACACCCTTAGATACAGTTGATGTAGAATCCACATCACCCTCTGAGTATAAAAAATATGCCAAAGAGGAAGAAGAAGACCAGCGCAAGCCATCCATCCTCTAAGACAACCAGAAGTCTAAGGAAGAACACTCAAGCTCCTCCCGAGGTAGGTTTCAGACCTAGTCTTAAAGTATTGAAAACCAGGATTGTTGATGAAGGAAGAATTGATCAGATAAAGAAATTTTATGATATGTATAATGAGATTGATAAGTCATAGATTCATGGAATGATAATCAAGCATATGATTAAGTTCAAGAAGATAGTCTTGGAACTTAAGACAATTATTCCACACAAAGTATGGAACATTTTAGAATTCTTGAAGAGACGGGCTATTGAGGAAGACCTTAGAATAAGGGTGTATCATCTTAAAATGGAATAAATTCCATCTTGATAGGTTTAGTACCCTCTTTTAGTGCATTTATCATTATAGACTTGCATTTAGGATGCATTTTTCTCTTGATTCCTTCATTCTAGGTGAAAGTAGAGTTAGGATCTTGAGGATTCTCCTTAATTTCCCTTCTTTGTGGCTCTATTTTCTAGGTAGGATCTAGGTATAGGTCCTCCTAGCCTTCATCAGGTTCATCATAGGACTTTGTGTCTTTCCCTAGTACTCTGCCCTGTTCTGTTATCATTTCTAGGTCTCTGGGAATCCTCGAGACCTCCTGTTTCTCATTTTGGTAGAATTTGGACCCCTAGGTAAAGGTTGAGGTTGACCCTGACCTAGGTCAAGGTTGAGGTCAACTCTAACCTAGGGTAGAGTCAAGGTCATTCTTGACCTCTGTTAGGATTTGATCCTCCTTTTCAATTTTTGGTCTCGAAGGGCCCCGAAATCAATGTCGGGCTTTCAAATCCAAATGTGGAAGGGTTTTAATTTGAAATTCATTTAATTATTTTCCCTCCTTAGTTGGTTATTGTGATTGGACCATAATTCAAGGTTAAATTTGAATTATGGGTCCTCACATTACTCTAGGATTCTCACCTTGAAACCTCTATATAAAGACTCTCATTTTCACCAAGCAATTTCATGATCAAGACATCAAGTGGACACATAATTGATTCAAGCAAGCAATCAATAGTGGAATGAAGATGCAAGATTGCAAGAGGATGATATAGAAGATCAAGCCATTTTTGACATCAAGCATTTTTGTGAACACACCATTGTGGACATCTATTAGGAGAAAGAGAGATTCCTTCTTCCTTGATCCACCATTATCAATATTCAAGCATTCAAAGACACAATCATGGGTTAGCAATTATGGATTGTGATTTTGGTAAGATTACTTTATCCTTAGGGGCTTGGTATGCTTTCTTATCTTATTCAAATCTATGCATTTCTTTCTCATAATCATTCATGCTAGGGTTTTAATCTAGAGGATTAGATCTTGGCATTACACATTCAATACACACACACATTCTATTACATCTAGCTATTTGTGGAGGTGGAGATCACCAAAATGGGGGTTTGACTAAGGAAAAACCCTATATAGCCACCCCAAAACACCATTTTCAGATATCTATAGTCGCTATTTCAAGAATTGCAATTGAGATCTGGATACCCTTTTCGGGAAACTTTCGAGATCCTCGAACAAAATTTTCATCAAAGCTATTTCAGGTCAAGGTCAACCTTCAGTACAGGGTAAGATTGTGCCCCGCTATTTGGGTCAAGGTCGACCTACCTTCAGAAAGACAATTTTTCTAGGTTTTCTCTATCTTGGCATTTCTAGTCCAAAGTAGGTTGCAGAATTCCCGAAAACTATACACAGGCATCAAAAAATAGGTATTTCCATATTTAGTTCCATTGTGAGATATGTACCCTATCTTAACTAATTTCAATCATTTTAGATTTATATTACTTGTCAATTCAATTCAAATTACAAATGATTAGGTGTATGTTAGACACATTGTTGAACTCCATTTTACACCTATTCATTTTGGTGAACCTGTTTAAGACAACTCTTTCTTTTTGATGTTAGATTTTCCTTTTGTGTTATATCTTGCATGCTTATAAAATTAGATTTCTTTCATTTATATTTTTCTTGCATTTATATTCCAAAATCCCCCAAAAAAATTGCAAAATCTCTAAAAATTTACAAAAGCATTTACATTTTCATACTTTTAGTATTTCAAAATGTATGATTCTTGTTTTGAATACTTTGATGAGGATTTTATTGCCCAAGAGGATAGATTCCCTAATGAGGTACATGGTAGTGAGGATGAAAATTATCCAAATAAGATCTCCATTGATCCTATTCCTATTTCATTCTCCTCCACAATCTCTCCAATTAGCCTTTACCATAAGGTGTGTGCATGGTTACCTTCATGTCCCACTATATGCAACATTGATAAACCTAAAATGATATATCCTACACCTTTGATGATGGTAAAAGGATGTCCTCACATAACAATTAAGGGTAAACCTAGATATCCTTTTGATTTCTTTGATAACACTGATTCTGTTTCACATGCTTATCACACATAGAATAACCCTCATCCTACTATTCCAATTTCTTTGCTGCCTTCTCAACCTATGCTTCCTCAAGCTCCTAGGTTTCCTTCTACCTTTAAGGAGTATAACTTAGTTGGCCAATTACGTGCTACTCCTGCTAAGATATCTTTATGGGAATGACTTCAAACTTCCCCAACATATCATGAGGCATTGCAAAAAACTTTATCCACTCTTCCTACTTCACCTCCTAACCAAGAGAACATTCATTCTATTTTAGATTGCATGCATACTATGCCTTTTGTACCTCCTATTGTGTTTTTTGATAATGATTTACCTTCTCCTGAGGTGCAGAATCAATATGGTTCTCTTATGGTTTTTGTTTCTATTAATCAGAGTATCATTCAAAGAACATTAATTGATAACAGATCTAGGCTTAATGTTTTTAGTATGGATATGCTTAAGGAAATTAAGGATGATCTCACAACTATTCAACCTAATAATGTCCCTATACGTGGATTTGACAATATTTCAAAGAGAACTTTGGGCATTATTACCTTACCTATTAAAGTTGGTCCATTTATTCTAAATATGCCTGGACCTCTCAATTATAACCTTCTTTTAGGAAGATCATGGTTACATACTATGCATGCAGTTCCATCTACTCTTCATCGCAAGGTTAGGTTCATTTATAAAAACTTGATGTATACATTACATGTAGATGATGCGCCAAATCCTTGCCTAAATGTAGAATATGCTAAAATGTCTGAGCCTCTTCAAACAATCAAAGAGATTGAAAAACAACCTGAGATAAAACAACTTGAGATACAACAACCGGAAGCTCCATCTTCTTCTTTGACTGAGGGTGATTGGGGGACATTGGATTTTAATCCTACTTTCATTGGAGAATATAAGGTCTCTAATTTATAATTCATGAACAAACAAAGTGAATTTGAGAAACAAGTTTTTACTCCTTCCATGCTTTCTGAGGAACTAAAAAGTAATTTTTTTGCTACCTCGATTATTGAAATAATTGAAACAATAAAGCCTGATTGTTGTGATATTGTGACATATGCCGCTCCTTGGACTCCATCTGATATGGCTGATCAATATGGTTCTGGTTATCATTTTCTTAAGAAATCAAGATTTAATGGGAAAGGTTGTGGTAAAAATGAGCAAGGTATACAAGTACCTTTGGACAATGAAATTTATGATCATACATATGGATTAGGATTTAATCCTTATAGACAACCATCGACTTTTCCTCCTAATGTTAATCATATATGCAGTGGACAGTTGAAATTGGTTAACCCACTACTCATTGACATTAAACAAAAATCTACTTTAGATATTTTTCTTGAAGATGAAACCTTAATGGACTTTTTAGGAGTTTATGAGAACTTACCTAAGTTTCATCACAAATGATGAAAGCCTTTTTGTTTAAGTACCGATGCTTATTTTAGGGAACATGATAAACAAGATATTCTTCTGTTACCGATGGATCCTCTAATACGAAGTGATTTGTTAATAACTGAGATTGTTGATATTCAAATGGATGAGAATGACACTGAAAAGATGATAAAGATTGGGAAATGTTTGAATCAGGATGAACATGATCAATTGGTTTCCCTTTAACTTGAATTTAAGGACATCTCTTCTTGGACATATTTATATATGTCAGGTATTGATTCTAAGATTGTTACTCATAATATTGTTTTAAAACCAAATATGAATCCTGTGAAGTAGAAAATTCAAAAGATGAATCCACGAATTGCTTTATTAGTTAAAGTTGAAATTGAAGAATTATTGGATTCTAGATTTATCCATTCTATCGATTAGTCAGATTGGATTTCAAACATTGTGCCTATTTCAAAAGGAGAAAATAAGATAAGGATGTGTACTAATTTTAGAGACTTAAAAAAGGAATCCTTAAGGGATGATTTCCCTTTACCTAATATTGATATGATTGTGGATTCAACAACGAGTCATGCTTTGTTATCTTTTATGGATATAATCAAATTTTTATTTCTCCTAAACATCAATTTAAGACCGCATTCATAACACCTTGGGGAAAATTTTGTTGGGTCATGATGCCTTTTGGATTAAAGAATGCGGGAGCAACTTATCAACAAGCGATGACTTTGATTTTTCATGATTATATTCATAAGATTCTTAAAGATTATATGGATGATATCTTAGCAAAATCTACACAAAGAGAAGATCATGTTGTTGGAAAGTTGGATATACTAATGTATATGACTTGATATAGTGTTTTCATTATGGCAACAAAGTCATATAGCAGTTTGGATTCAGCGCACTTAATGAGAAGATCAGAAATCGGTTAAGTGTTGAAGACTGGATAGTGTACAGAGTTCCTATAGCTCAGAGCATCAGCGCACATGTGTACGAAAGAATTATGGTATGTGTCCTAGAATTTAAGTTGGTTAGACTATATTCATGCTTAGTCTATGAACACATAATCAGATATGCAAGGATGAGAAAGTTATAGTCAGTTGAAGTTGCATAGCCAGTGAGTGCTAGAGAAGAACAAAGCATGAAGCCGACAATTAGTATTTTGGTTTGCAAATATAATGTAATGTTGTAAAGGCTATGCACCTATTGTATTTAGGTTTCTGACATGTATACTTATTTTTTTGTAAGCACGCTTAAGCCAATTCATTTGGAAGCGTTGTATGTAATAGGTTTAAGGACCGACCTAGTTGTTTATTTTGTATGTGCGTATAAATATAAGATGCGCCCATTATATTCAGTATGGAAGATAATAGAGAGTTGTGATAAGAAGAGAAGAAGTGTTTGAAGACACTATAATATGTATTAGAGCTTTGCAAGAGGTCAAAGCATCATCACATCAAAGGAACTGATCTGACAAGCAGTGTCACAGTGATAGTTCATCTTGTAGATATAGTGTGTATCTAAGATCAGAAGGTTGTAGCCTTCACCACTTGAGTAGTGAGCTCTTGGACAGTGCATCCTCTCCCCTAATAGGGACTATTGCAAAAGAATCCTAACAAGGTCTGACCCTTAACAAGGTCTATTGTACTTAATGCATTGTAAAGTAACTCCTAACAAGGTTAAGGATCTTCTAACAAGGATCACAAAATACTAGTGCAGAATATTAGTGGGTGTCAATTCCTACCGGGGTTTTTACCTATTTGGGTTTCCCCATAACCATATTGGTGTCATGTTAATTTCATGTTTCATGTTTATGTGAATGTTTAATTCAGTACTTAAGCATTTAAGTTCAGTATAAAGATTAAAGTTAAAAGTTAAAATATAGTGAACACTGATTCACCCCCCCCCCCCCTCTCAGTGTTCTCATTCCTAAAAATTGATATTAGAGCTCTGGTCCTTAGCATAGAAGTTTAACCACTTGAGGAGATCATGGAAAATGAAGAAATGAAACATCTAAAAATAAATCTTGAAGCTTCTCTTAAAGACCTAGACAAATCAAAAAGAGAAATTGAAGAACTTAAAGAAAAATTCAGTGATGCACAATTAGTTATCAAAAGGCTAAGAAAGGATTTGAAAGAATGCTCTAACAGTGATCTAGGAGCAAAGGTCAAGAAGCTGAATGAAGAAAATGCATCTATGAAAGAACTACTTGAAGAATTTGATGATACGTTGATCAACAATCAGGAAGTGTACAATGAACAATTCAAAGAGAACCTTCAACATCTCAATGAAGAACTAAGGCAAGCAAACATGGAAATCTTGGAGCTAAGGAATAGAAAAGAAAGCTGGAATCTGAATTAAAAGAAGAAAAGAATCATATTGAAAAATTGCACACCAGTTCTGATTTGATAGAATCTCAGTTGTATGCAAGGAGAGCCAAAGGAGACACTAGCTATATTGGATACAATGAAGCACAAAATCAGATTGACAAAATGTGAGAAAGAAAGGACTCACAAAAGGACACTACTGATGCTAAGGAGACTGTAGATCAAACCAAAGATAATGGTGAACCACCTAAGAATGAGTGCAAGCTTGTAGACCGCACTTGTTTTTCTTGTAACAAGCATGAACACATTGTGAGGAACTGTATAGAGATAAGACCTTTTAATGGTTACTTTTATTCATGCAATAAATTTGGTCATAGAGCTATGAATTGCAAGACTAGTAAGAAGAATAGGATTCAACATGATCAAAGAAATTAGAATCAGACAAATGTAAGAAATTCTTAGAATGTTACATGTCAGATATGTAACCATAATGGTCACTCAGTGAGACAATGTAGAATGGTGACTCATGTCAATGCACCAAGGAATATAAGACCTCCAGTCATTTGTCACTCTTGTAACAAGGTTGGACATATCTCAAAGTTTTGTAGATCACGGACACAAGGTTAGGAAAGCCCTAAAAAGGCCAAAGAACTAGTTTTGGATTTTGAAGGAGAAGTCAAGTTTGTGAAAGCCTCATAGGATGCAAGCTTGATTTGGACAAAAGGAAATAAGGACAAAGTTGATGAGAATGTATTGGATGCATCCACAGTGGATGCACCCTCTACATCTGGATGAATGCCCCTCAGGGTCATAGGGGGAGCTAATTTATCTCTAGACCCCTGCGTGGCTAGTATACTCACTCTCAGAGTATGTGCCTTTGGACTTAAGATTTTGGAGTATAAAGTAACCTTTGTACAAGAGTGCACATATTGATTATTACCAAAACTCAAGTTGGAAATGTTTAAGTGACATCCTGGTTTATGCGGCAAGCATTAATGGCAAAATTTTCACTTTAAGTACATAGAAAGTTGTTTGATTACTCATTGCATTCAAATTCAAAGTGATATGAGAGAAAAAAGAGCCTTAGAAGTTTTTGTAAAGACTTGCAGATTGATCTATTAGTGATTTTCAGTAATTAGTAGTGCATTTGGTCGGTTGCAAAAACCCTAGTTCTTCACGTTGATTCAGAAGTCTTTAGATTATCTCGAAGATCAATTGGAAAGAGATTAAACAAGTAAGTCATGGCCACTCCCATAGTTTTTGATGTTGTAGAGAAGAAGAGATATGTATTTAAGAAACATCCATTTAAGTCAACCCTAGATGATTTAGAGGGAGCATTCTACCACACACCTATGGGCATTATGCATGTGGAAGACATTAGGGCTTACATCTACTGCAAGAAAGAACCAGTAGGGTTGGATAGGTTAAGGGCACACATGGATACCATGTTGAAACTAGATAAAACATTCATGGATGAATATGTTAAGTGGAATGATCACCCTATAGTTGAGTATGCTATGGCATATGAATTTCATGAGACTGAATGGATTAAGATACTATTGAGTAGAATTCATGATGACCTATTTTGGATAGGTGATGTGCCAGTAAGAATCACTAGTGACCTAATACATGAGATGATAGGCCTTTCTAGGATAGGTGCTATCCTTCTTGTGGGCAAGGATGTCAAAAAAATTGTTGAGCAAACTTTTAATTCAAGAAGTGATAGGCGTGGGATGGCTATTGAGCCTATTGAGAAAGCTGACATCAAATTGATGTCTATGATACTTGGATATAGGTTTCATCACACCAGCAGGGTAAATAGTGTGTCTATGAGCACAATTCTAACAGCCATTAGACTTGTGAAGGAAGATGCAAAGTTCAACTTGTGTGAGATCTTGCGTGCATAGTTGATTGATAACATCAAGGCAATCAAGCATGACAAGACCAAGATATTCAAGTTTGGGTCTTTGATCATCTACATGTACCTTCATATAGTTGGGAGAGTATGAGATTTGTATTTAGACAAGTCCATTCCAATCATGCCACAAATATCTAACAAAGCATCCACTAAGAGTACATTAAGAGATTATATAACATTGGAGTTGAAGACCTTCAGGGTCAAGATGCAAATGAGGTATAGAATTCCAAAAAACATTGTTGAAAGGTACAAGGATACAATTTGTTTTATGGTTGAAATAGATAAAACATGTATGGAGGTAGTTATACCTAGAACAAAGTGGATTCATCCACTTGGTTATGAAGTAGAGGAACAAGTTTTGGAAGCATATGCTCAAGTATTGCTTTTAGCTCCTACTGACCCTAATGAGCCAAGATGGGGAACTTATGAGGAGAAGACAAGAGAAATAGATGCAAAAATAAATAGCGCAACAACTAAGAGGAAAGCCACTAAGATTACATATGAAATACTCAGAATTCATGGAGTAACACAAGAAGACCTAGAAAAAGCAAGGGAAGAAAAGATTTCTTTGGAAATTGAGAGTGCATCCATAATCGAAGCTAAGTCTGATGATCCTAAGATGAAAAAGGTAAAGATTGAGAAGACTGATGTTCCAAAGGATAAACAGGGTAAAATTGATGATATCAGTCCTATGCCCACTGCTACAGTTGATATTGAATCCATAGATGCATCTCCTAAGATGCCCAAGAGGAGAAAACAAACTGCCACAAATCACCCTTTAGCTATAAGTGCAGCCACAAGAAGCAAATTGAAAAATGTGCAGTCACCTCTAGAAGTTAGAAGTAGGATTCATACCTAGTCTTCAAGTGTTAAGGACTAGAGTTGTAGAAGAAGGAAGGCTAGATCATATAGCCAAGTTTTATGACAAATATCATGAAATTGATAAATCAAAGATTCATGAGATGCTGATCAAACACATGATAAAGTTCAAGAAGATAGTTCTTGAATTGAAGACAACTATCCTAGATAAGGTATGAGAGATTATGGATACCTTGAAGAAAAAAGCCACTGAAGAAGACTTCAGAATCAGGGAACAAACACTTTATTCCACTCTTCCAGTATGTTCTATTGAAGAAAAGTCACTCTTATTGAATTTGGTGAAGCTGCACTTAAGGACAAAGATGAGAACACTAAACCTCATGAACAAAGACTATGAGCTAATATCTAAGGAAACAAAGAAGGCCTTTGAGAAGGTATTCTTAGAGCAGCACATGAAACCTAAGTCTGTGCCCATCACTCAAACACCTAGTGAGCAAGAAAAAGCAGCGGAGACCTCCAATATACCATTTACAGGTCCTCAAGATTCAACTCCTACAGTGGTAACACCTACAAAGGTAGTAAAGTCTGCACCCATAATAGATACACAAAAAGATGATACAATCTTCATTGACAATGTAGATATTGCAATGGCGGCCATAGACAGTGACTTGGATAAGTTTGAAGAATCTTTTGTGAGCATACAAGAAGCTAAAATGTTATGCAGCAACACACCGCCCATTCATCAAGAAGAAGTATTGATTGATGATGAGAAAGAAGAAGAAAAGATGGTAGAAAAAGAACAAGAAAAAGAAAAAATAGAAATAGAAAAAGAAAAGATAAAAGAAAGTGAGAAAAAGGATGAAATGTCAATCAAGGTGGAACAAGAAGTGATGTATAGCACTCCCATCACTCCCTGTATAGCATTGTTGTCAAGTTTGACACCTGACACATCCAGTTTGGACTCATGGAGAGAAGAATACCTAATTAAGTTTAGCGTCTTAGCTATGGAGAAAGCCAAAGAAAAGCAAGTGATGAGGAATCCCCTCCTGGTAGGATCAGTAAACATTTTGAACAATCTATTGCCAGAAGATAAGAAAGTGTCAAAGATACACTCAGTTGTTGATGTGAGTATAGTCATCTCACATTTCAAAAGCAATTTCTCAAGCCTTGAAGAATCTGCATCCCTACTTGCAGAAGAAAAGTATCTAAAGAAGAGATTGAATGAATTGGTGAGCAACTTTGCACTTGACCTTAGCTCACTTAAGACTGGTCAAGCATCCTTGAAAGAATTTGCAAATCAAGGAAGAAGAATCATTGCAGAATACATGGATCAAGACAAGCTTGCTGATGCTCATTTCAAGAAAATAAAAGAGGCAAAAGCTATGATTGAGTAGGTGAAGAGGTTAGTAAAAGACACATTCATAGATGTGAACATGTGCAATAATGTCTACCAAAATCAGATAGACAAAATTGATAAGGAAGAAAAATAGATGACAAAGTTAAGGGCTAGACAGACTCAGTTGAGGAATGCTCTTGCACCCTCACTAGACATTCTAAATCATAATATCAAGGAGATTGATGCCACTATGGTGACATATGATCAAGGTCCTTCCATAGATTTGAAGAAGATGCAGACACTTAAGTATGCATTATGCACCCATCTCCAGATAGTAAACTCTTTGATCTCATTTTGGAAGAAGGAGATCCAGAACCTAAAGATTCCATATCCAGATGTTTTCCCTCAGTAAGTATGTATAGATATAGTTTTGTAACACCTTTGTCATAAATTTCAAATGGGGAGTTGTGTATAGATTATGGATCATAATATGTATAGGGAGATATAAGTATATGTATAGAGAACAAAAGTTTTTTGTATTAAGGACAGTTAGCAACTTGGCCATATTCCTTTGTTGCCATCAATGAAAAGGGGGGAGATTTTTGGAAAGTTGGATATAATGATGTATGACTTGATATAGTTTTTTCATTATGGTAACAAAGTCATATAGCAGTTTGGAGTCAGCACACTTGATGAGAAGATCAGAAATCGATTAAGTGTTGAAGACTGGACAGTGTACAGAGTTCCTACAGCTCAGAGCATCAACGCACGTGCATACAAAAGAATTATGGTATGCACCCTAGAAGTTAAGTTGGTTATACTATATTCATGCTTATTCTATGAGTGCATAATCAGAAATGCAAGGATGAGAAAGTTACAGTCAGTTGAAGTTGCACAGCTAGTGAGTGCCAGAGAAGAACAGAGCATGAAACTGATAGTTAGTATTTTGGTTTGCGGATATAATGTAATGTTGTAAAGGATATGCACCTATTGTATTTAGGTTTCCAACATGTATAATTTTTTTTTTGTAAGTGCGCTTAAGCCAATTCATTTGGAAGCATTATATGTAATAGGTCTAAGGGCCGACCTAGTTTATTGTGTATGCGCATATAAATATAAGATGCACCCATTGTATTCAATATGGAAGATGATAGAGAGTTGTGATAAGTAGAGCAGAAGTGTGCAAAGACACTATAAGATGTATTAGAACTTTGCAAGAGTTCAAAGCATCAGTGCATCAAAAGAACTGATCTAACAAGTAGTGTCATAGTGATAGTTCATCCTGCAGATATAGTTTGTATCTGAGATCAGAAGGTTGTAGCCCTCACCACTTGAGCAGTGAGCTCTTGGATAGTGCATCCTCTCCCCTAACATGGACTATTGTAAAAGACTCCTAACAGGATCTGACCCTTAACAAGGTCCATTGTACTTAATGCATTGTAAAGAAACTCCTAACAGGGTTAAGGATCTTCTAACAAGGATCACAAAACACTAGTGCAGAATATTAGTGGGTGTCAATTCCCACTAGGGTTTTTACCTATTTGGGTTTCCCCGTATCCATATTGGTTTCATGTGTTGATTTCATGTTTCATGTTTATGTGAATGTTTAATTCAATACTTAAGCATTTAAGTTCAGTATAAAGTTAAAATACAGTGAACACTGATTCACCTCCTCCCCCCTCTCAGTGTTCCCATTCCTAACACATGTTACTATTTTATAACAAATATTTGAAAGGATTAGAAGTTACAACATGAGATTGAATCCTAAGAAGTGTGTCTTTGGAGTTGATTCTGGTAAATTATTAGGATTTATAATCTCTAAGTGAGGCATAGAAGTAGATACTGAAAAGATTGAAGCTATTGTTAATATGCCTCCTCCTAAGAATATTTCTCAGTTACGGAGTTTACAAGGAAAAATACAAGCTATTCGTCACTTTATTTCTAATTTAGCAGATAGAACTATTCCTTTTACTTCCTTTCTTAGAAAGGATGCTACTTTCTCTTGGAATGATGAATGTAAACAAACTTTTGAGAAATTTAAGGAGTACCTTAAAAATCTTCCTACTTTACAACCAGCTAAATTTGATAAACCATTTCATTTGTATACTTCAACAACTCTAAAATCCGTGAGTGCGTTGTTACCTCAAAATAATAATAATGGTAAGGAAAGCCCTATGTATTACATTAGTTAGACTTTACTTGATTACGAAACAAGATACACAGATTTGGAAAGACAATGTTTAGTTGTAGTTTATGCATGCCAGAAACAAAGGCATTATCTTATAAATGTTGAAGTCAATGTGATTGTTAAATTAGATCCTTTGAAATATCTTTTCTCACAAATTGATCTCTCTGGCCATCTAGAAAAGTGGGTGATGTTACTTACAAAATTTGATCTTAATTTCATTTCTCAGAAGTCTATTAAGGGACAAGCTTTAATAGATTATTTAGCTGAAGCTCTTTTTCCTCATTCAAATACATGTTCTACCTCAATGGGATTTCCTAGTGACAATATTATAGCTATTCAATAGGATGATATTTTGGAATTATATTTTGATGGGTCTAAATGTAAGATAGGTTCTGGTGTTGGTATTATCTTGATTCCTCCTATGAAAAAACCTATCCCTTTATCATATAAATTAACCTTTCCTTGTACTAATAACATTGCGGAGTATAACCAAGATGTCTCCCACTCACGCTCCCAATGCTACTCTTTCAAATTCTCTTTCTCCTACTCTCGACACTACTCACCTTGTGGTGCGTCCTGCAGCTGCTGCTGCTACCGGTTCATGGCCTTGTAGTGCGGCAACTCACCCTGTAGCTTTTTCTCACCATGTTGTTGTTACTCATCCTATATTTGTTGTTCACCTTGAAGATGTTTCTACTATTCTCTTGGGACCTTTGGTTTTTGGTGCTTCTAGCAGTGTGCTCCTCCCTTTGGCATCTGGTGGTGTTGCTCATGATTCTGGGCTTGTCTCTCCTCTTTTGAAAGGGTCTTCTGCTATTTCTTATGCTGATGTTGCATCTTTTGAAGTGGGTCTTTCTGGTGCCTCCTCTACTAGGAGAGGGGGTTTACAGTCTTCCACTTCATTGTTGCCCATCTTTGTAAGTGAACCTATTATGGTTAATTTAGATTCTGAAATTGCTGATGAGATCTCTAAAAATGTGGTCTATTTCTCTGAAAGGTCTACTATCTTTCAATTTAGGGATTTTTGGCCCTCTCTCTCGGATTTGCATGCCTGGATTTCTCTAAATTGGGAACCAATTTTAAAGCTTTCTATTCAGATTTATCCTATGGATAAGGGTTTCTTTATTGTAATGTTTGAAATTGCTGAAGATAGACAAACAATTTTTTGTAATAGAAGCTTTTCTTGGGGCCGCTTCCCTCTTTTGGCCAAACCTTGGCATCTAGGTTTTGATCCTCTTTCGGAGTCATTCAATGCTATCCCCTTATGGGCAAGACTGGCGAATTTTCCCCTTCACCTTTGGCTAGATTCTATTTTGGAATCTATGGGGAGGGTTATTGGGGTTTTCCTAACGCTTCACTCAGACTCCTCTGATATTCTTCATCCAACATATGCTTGTATTCTTGTGGATGTTGTCATTTCTAAAGGGCTCCCTAAGATGATTACTTTGGCTTCATTTGTGGGCTCTTGGACCCAGAATCTTGATTATGAGGGAGTTCCTATCTGGTGCCGATCATGTCATATGACTGGTCATCTTGTTTCTCAGGGCTCTTCTCATAAAGATAAATCTAAGAAAACTTCTTTGTGGTGGCAGGGGGCTATTGTTGACCATTATATAGTTCATAAAGTTTCCAAGGATTTGGTTGGGTTTGCTTGCCTCTCTTCATTGGAATCAGATTCAGATAATGCTTCTTTTGTTGATTCCATTGATTTAGTTCCGCTTATTGACGTTGTCCTTTCTACTACTGCTATTGTTCTTGACTGAATTTATGATGGTGTCTCTGATTTGGATGTTGTCATTACTATTGGTACTGTGCATTCTTCTCCTCTTTCTCCTGTGAAGGTCTTGGGGAATGGCCATGGTGCTATTCTTGTACCTTTTGTAGTTTCTAATGTGAATGGCCCTTTAGTGGGCTCTTCTTGTTCTTTGGATTGGCAAAAGGTTTCTGCTAAGGTGGAGGATGGATGGATGATAGTTAAGGGAAAAAAATTTAAACCTTCCACTCCTTTTTTTGATATGAATTTATGTTCTCATATGGATGATCAAAAAAGTAAATCTTGATGTGCCCTTTGTTGTGTCAGGCAAGGATGTTTTTATCCATTAGGTAGGAACTTTGGTTAGTTCCTTTGGTTTGTTGGGTGGGGCACCATAGTTGTATGTTGACCTTTCATTGCTCTATCTTTTTAATGCTTCTTGTATAAGGTTTTGGGACCTTTCAAATCCTATTTTTACTTAATCAGAACATTGTGGAGTATGAAGCTCTTATAGCTAGCCTATGAGTGGCTTCATCCCTTAACATCAAACACTTGCAAATATATGGAGATTCACAATTGATTATTAAAAAAATTAAAGGAGTTTATCAGACTAAGAATGATAAAATGACTCAATATAGAGATTTAGCTCTTGATGTGCTTTCGCAATTCTCTTCTTATACGATTCACACTTTACCTAGGAAAGATAATCGACATGCAGATGCCATGGCAAGCATAGCTTCTTTGGTTCATCTTGAGAATAATGCTGAAAATTTTCAATTTACTATACAAACTCTTAAAAGTCCTGCAATTTCTAAAAAGATTACCTCTGATTGTTTCAATTTGCATTTGGATGAGTGGTATTCCCATATTTTTCATTTTTTGAAAGATGGTACTTTTCCTAAATCAACAACAAGGAACATGCATAATCATATTAGGAAGCTTGTAGCACATTACATCATTTTAGGAGATACACTTTACAAATGCTCTTGTGAAGGATTACTATTAAGATGTCTCAATAGAACCAAAATCCTGGTAGCTTTGGAAGAAGCTCATTCTGGTTCTTGTGGAGGGCATTTTGGTGGAAAATCCCTGGTTAATAAATTTCTTAGAATGGGATATTATTGGCAAAAAATGGAGCAAGATTCATTCATGTTTTTTAAGAAATGTCCTCAATGTCAACAACATAGTAATTTGATTCATGCTCTTGCTCGTGAGCTTCATAATCAAGTTTCTCCATGGTCTTTTAGTATTTGGGGTTTTGACCTTATTGGAAAAATCTCACCGGCTTCTTCTCAAGGACATACTTATATCCTGACTGCTACAGATTACTTCATGAAGTGGATCAAAGTTGTCCCTCTTCGTTCAATGACTACGGATGTTATTTGTGATTTCATCCTTAATAATATCATAACAAGATTTGGTATTCCTTCAACGATCATTTTAGATAATGGTACCTCTTTTAAAAACAAAGAAGTCACAAAATTCTTGGAGAAATATCAAATTCAACATAGATTTTCAACTCCTTATTATCCTCAATCTAATGGTCAAGCTGAAGCATCAAATAAAATAATTGAACAAATTCTGAGAAAAATAGTTAAAAAACATGCAAAAGATTGGCATACTCAACTGACCTATGCTTTATGGGCTTATAGGACTAGTGTTCGTACTGCCACAGATACTTCTCCTTACAATCTTGTCTATGGTACTGATGCTATTATGCCTTTGGAATTATAAATACCTTCTTTACGTGTTTCATTTCATGGGATAATTGACAAGGATACTTTTCGTGAACAACACTTACAAGAGCTAGAAATGTTGGATAAACAACGAATACATGTGTTAGAACATATAAAAGCTTATCATAAATCTCTACAAAAATAATATAGTGATAAAGTAATTGAATGAACATTTTTGGTTGGTGATTTAGTGCTCTATGAAAATCAATGAAATGTGAATGCTTTACCAGGTGAAAAAGGAAAGTTTAGCCCTAATTGGCTTGGACCTTTTTTGTTATTGAAGACTTTAGTTCAGGTGCTTATAAACTTGCTGATATGGATGGTGTTTCTTTTAAGGAACCTATTAATATTATGCATCTCAAACGTTGTTATCCTTAATTTATTTCTTTCTTTCCTTGTGCATTTTTGTATTCCTTATAAAGTGTGTTTTATAGGTTATGTAATTTTAGCAAAATTACATTGTGAATATATTTATGCACCTACTTTCTTTTAGTTAAGTTTTATATTGATGAAAACATAGTAATCAAACATAGAACTAATTGGTAGAGAAATTTTTTCATTCATAAAATATTTTTCAAGTTCTCATACATATGTGGCCCATGGCCCTCTATGTCCCTATGTCTATCACTATGCTCTAATGGCCGATGGATCCCAGATCTCTTTGATCTATGATAAGAAGATGTAGATCTGTGTGTCTGTGTGTGGCTCCTCGACATGCTCATGTATCACACATGCACTCCTGAGCCCTTTGTAGGTCAGCTATCAATTTATCTTCTCTCTCTGCATAGCCTCAGCTCTCATTGGACACATCTAAAGATGTCAGCATGTCTATCATGATCTCTGTGGCCAATGGAATACTCTCTCTCACTGACTAGTAGTCAGTAGGATATGCATGTATCCTTTAGAACCTCATATACAAAGCTCATCCACTCCACTATGCTAGCTACAGAATAAAAATTCATGTATCAATCTAGTGCCTTTTTATCTGAAATTATGTTTCATATTTAATCAAATCTCATATTTCATACATGGGTATCCCTCCTGGATGTCACTGAAGTGTCTAGATGGTGGGGGCATGGAGTGACTACTCTCTCCACACTCATTATGTCTAGGCCTTGGTAGTGGTGTCTCTATGTGGGAGCATGGAGGCCATCATGATCTCAGTGGTGATGCATGAAAAATATGTACATTCACACTAGTATCACCAATTGGGGGCATCTCCTCTGCTCTCTCCTCTTCTCTCTCTTCTTCTCTCCTCCTCCATGGGGTCTCCCTCAGAAATTTTCTCCTCCTCATCTCTGAGATCCTCATCCTCCTCTGTTGTACCACTATCCCAGTGTATCCTCTCTGAAAGGCCTAGATCACCTATAGGATAATCCTCAAGGAAGATGGGGCGGGTCCCCTGCAGACTCCAATACCTAATGTAATCTTGGCTCATGCTTGAATAGGTTACATCTCATGGTACCTCTATATCCTTTGTCTCATCTGCATCACTATCCTCTATGTCTTCTATCGATGGTCGGCGTATGGTGCAGGGTCTTTGATAATACCTCGTCAAATGTACATAATGAGGTACTACTCTAGGGACTCCCTATAACAAGTTGAACTGTCTCATCACCTGATCATAATAGTATGGCATCACTATATGATTCTGATGACCCTCTAGTAGCTTTCACCACTATGAATGTCTCATCTAGAATCGTGTATTTGGTCACTCTGTCATCTGGTAGTAGGGTCTCCATATCACATCTATGCCTGGAATGTGGTCTAGATGTACCCTCCAATAGAGGATATCTCTGAACTGCCAAGCATGTCTCAGAGGATAGGAAAAGAATCTTGGTGTACTCACATCTACCATCACTGGAACACCCTATGGATGTGTACATGTGAAATGCTCAAATAGCCTTGAATCTGCAAGAGTGTGCATATCGAAAGACTCTCTCTCTGATATCTCACTAGATGACATAGCTCATGGTATAATTGGGCTAGCATGCTACAACCCTAGGAGAACATGATCTTATCACTCTCCATGCTCTATATCAGATGAGTAAGGGGTGTGAATAATATATTACCCTTTGTGTTGGGTAACACAACCAAGGATACTATACACGACATCACTCTCCATACAAAAGGTGTAGGGCCTGATAGTATGGATGACACAAGAATCTAATCTGACCGGGTTCACATATGTGGAACCCATCCCAAGAAATACTCTCTATCTATAAGGATCTCCTCATAAACTTGATGTTCCCTTGGTTTGACAGTCTCACCTCATATCGGAAGCTATAGGATCTTGTAGACATCCTCCAGTGTCAGGGAAATCTCTCCCGAGGGAAGATGAAAGGAGAAAGTATCCTCATCCCATCTCTCTATCAAAGCCAATGACATGGCTTGGTGTAGTCTGATCTATGGTAGGACTGATACCTAGTACAATCCCATATCTCTCAGTAACTACATCTCATTAGCATTTAGCTTGGAGAGCCTCTCTCTGACACTGCCTAGCAACTCTCCAAAGGAATGCTCTCGAAGATGAACTGTATCCTGTAAGTACAAAAAAATATCATATCAGCATTCTATATCATCAAATATACAAATCCAACTTGACTAGGTCAAGGTCAAGGTTGACTTCCTTGGGTCAAGGTCCACCTTCCTGGGTCAGGTTTGACCTTTTTGGGTCAGGGTCAACCTCATCCCAGAATAGGTGGAGACCTTGCAGTTCATGTCGACCTCTTTGGGTCAAGGTCGACATAGCTAGGTCAAGGTTGACCTTTAAGGGTCAAGGTCGACCTTGCCTAAAAAAATAAATAATTTGGAAAGTACAAGAACAAACAACAACAAACTCACCTCAGGAAGTGACCGTCTAATAGCCAAGCACTGTCTCAAGAGCTCCATGCGCGTCACTCGAAGTTCTTCTCTCCTCGGCATCTTGCTTCCTCTTTTCAAATCTGAAAATGGTAAGAATGAGTAAGTATGTCTTTCTTTTCCTTATTTATAGTTAAAATTAGGGTTTTGTTAGGGTTTCTTTTAGGGTTTATTCATGGTAAATTCGGATTTCTCTTCTTATGCATTTAGATAAACATTCACTCTTTTCATCATAACTTGAGTTTGGTAACTCTGTTTTCAGTGACATCAGCGACATTGGAATCATGATTCAGATACCTAAATCCTTGAATTAGTTTAGGAGGGGTAGGAATCCTTCTAATTGTTTTAGGAAAGAACTTTTCAACAAACTACATATCTAGTGTATAAAGTTATCCTTATCATCATGTTTCACCCTTCAGAAGTAGAAAGCTGAAACAGGGGGGGCATAAGGGGATTTATACACTTCTTAAGTGTCAATTAGTAAGCTCTAGGTGATTTATGGATTTTCATTAACCTTGTGTGTTGCAGGTTCTAATAGTTTTCTATAGGATCTCTACATTGAGGACTTGGCTATATCATTTTTATTTACTATGATGTTTTCTTACTTTAGCTTGCATATTCACATAGTGTCATATCTAAGATAAAGTGGGGGCTAAATGTATCATCTTAAAATGGATGCACTTACATATTGATAGGTTTAGCACCCTCTTTTAGTGCATTTATCATGAGAGACTTGCATTTAGGATGCATTTTTCTCTTGATTCCTTCATTCTAGGTGAAATTAGGATTAGGATCCCGAGGATTCTCCTTAATTTCCCTTCTCTATGGATCTATTTTATAGGTAGGATCTAGGTATAGGTCCTCCTAGAATTCATAATGTTTATCATAGGACTTTGTATCTTTCCCTGGCACGCTGCCTTGTTCTATTATCATTTCTAGGTCTTCAGGCATCCCCGAGACCTCCTATTTCTCATTCTAGCAAGATTTGGACCCCTAGGTCAAGGTGGAGGTCAACTCTCACCTAGGTCAAAGTCAAGGTCAACTCTGACCTAGGGTAGATTCGAGGCTGTTCTTAACCTCTATTAGGATTTGATCCTTCTTTTCATTTTTTTGTCCTGGAGGGCCTCGAAATCAATGTCGGGCTTGCAGATCTAAATGCGAAAGGGTTTTAATTTGAAATTCATTTAATTATTTTCCCTCCTTATATGGTTATTGTGATTGGACCATAATTAAAGGTAAAATTTGAATTATGGGTCCTCACATTACTCTAGGAGCCTCACCTAGAAACCTCTATATAAATACTTTCATTTGCCCTCATTTTCACCAAGCAATTTCATGATCAAGACATCAAGTGGAGACATAATTGATTCAAGCAAGCAATCGATTATGGAATGAAGATGCAAGATTGCAAGAGGATGATATAGAAGATCAATCCATTGTTGACATCAAGCATTTTTCTGATCACACCATTGTGGACATCTATTAGGAGCAAGAGAGATTCCTTCTTCCTTGATCCACTATTATCAATATTCAAGCATTCAAAGACACAATCATGGGTTAGAAATTACAGAGTGTGAGTTTGGTAAGAGTACTTTAGCCTTAGGGGCTTGGTATGCTTTCTTATCTTATTCAAATCTATACATTACTTTCTCATAATTATTCATGCTAGGGTTTTAATCTAGAGGATTAGATCTTGGCATTACACATTCAATACACACACACATTCTATTACATCCGACTATTCATGGAGGTGGAGATCACCAAAATGGGGATTTAACTAAGGCAAAACCCTATATAGACACCCCAAAACATCATTTTTAGATATCTACAGTTGTTGTTTTGAGAATTGCAATTCAGATCTGGATACCATTTTCAGCAAACTTCCAAGATCTGTGAACAGAATCTCCATTGGAGATATTTTGGGTTAAGGTCAACCTTTAGTGGAGGGTAAGATTGTGCCTTGGGGTAAGATTGTGCCTTGCTATCTAGGTCAAGGTTGACCTACCTTGAGAAAAATAAAAGTTTTCTTGGTTTTCTTTGTCTCGGCATTTCCAGTCTAGAGTAGGTTGCAAAATTCCCCGAAACTATACACAGGCATCATAAAATAGGTATTTCCAGATTTAGTTCCATTGTGATGTATGTACCCTATCTTATCTAATTTCAAGCATTTCAAATTTATATTACTTGTCAATTAAATTCAAATTACAAATGATTAGGTGTATGTTAGACACATTGTTGAACTCCATTTTACACCTATTCAAAGGGAAAAGATTTGGATGAAAGCCTCTCAGTATGCTCATTAGAAGAGAAAACACTATTGTTAGATCTGGTGAAGCCACACCTAAGAACAAAATTGAGAACTCTACAAATAATGGATAAAGACTATGAGTTGGTAGTAAAAGAGACTAAGAAAGCATTTGAGAACGTTTTCTTAAATAGACACATGTATCCACCTACTGCGCCCACAACTCAAGTGCCCTCTAAGCAAGCCAAGGAGACATAGATCACAAATGCACTAGTAATAGGTTTGTGAGAATCAATACCCTCAGTGACAGTGTTTATAGATGAAGTAAAGTCTGCACCCATGTCTAGAACACAAGAAGATGACACAATAATGATTGACAATATGGAGATATCAATGGCGGCCACTAACAAAGACTTGGAAATTTTTGAGGAAGCCTTTGTGAGTACACAAGAGGTTGAAATACTATGTGGTGATAATTCACCTAAGCAACAAGAAGAAGTGTTGATTGAGGATCTAACAGGTAAAGAAGGGGAGAAAGAAAAAGAAGATGAGAAATAAAAATAACCAACAGATAAACCCTTTGTTGAAATGCCAATAAGGATAAAGAAAAAAGTGATGGACAACACACCTATCACTCCTATGCCATCAGCATCATTATTGTCAAGATTGACCCCTAATACTACAAGCTCAGATTCATGGGGAGAAGAAGACATGATCAAAATTAGTGTCCTTGCAATGGAGAAGGCTAAGGAGAAACAAGTGATGAGAAACCCTCTATTTTTTGAATCAGTCAATATCCTGAACATTCTACTACCATAAGAGAAGAAGATGACAAAGGTACATTCTATGGATGATGTCAGGACCATCCTGACAAGCTTCAAAACCAACTTTTCTAGCCTGGAAGAATCAACAGCCAAGGTAGAAGAAGGCAAGTATCTAAAGAAGAGGCTGAATGAACTAATAAGTAACTTCACACTTGACCTTAGCTCTCTCAAGGTTGGTCAAGCTTCACTAAAGGAGATTGCAGCTCAAGGAAGGAAAATCATAGCTGATTGCATGAATCAAGACAAACTGACCACATACCTCTACAAAAAGATTCAGGAAGCAGACGCCATGATAGATAAAGTAAGGAAATCAGTGGAAGATCCCTCCAAAGATATAAACATATGTAACAATGTATACTAGGGACAAGTGGATGAAATAGAGAAGACAGAAAAGGAAATGTCCAAGATAAGGGCAAGGAAAACACAGCTAAGGAATTCTCTTGCACCCTCACTAGATGTGTTAAATCAGAATATCAAGGAGATCGATGCCACTATGGTGACATATGATCAAGGTTTGAGTACAAATTTAGAGAAGATGGAAAAGTTGACATATGCTTTGTGCTCCCATCTACAAACAATAAATGCACTAACAACATTTTGGCAGCAAGAGATCCAGAACTTAAAGATAGCATATCTGGATGTACTCACATTGTCACTACTTGTAGATACACCTTTTTGAGCACCTTTGTCATTAATGTCAAAGGAGGAGTATAGGATGTAGAAGAAGATGGAGTTTTTATATAGGAGTATAGTATATAGAAAAAAGGGAGATATAAGTCAGACTATATATCAATAAGATTTTGTATAAGGATACAGTTAGTAACTTCGCTATATTCCATTATTGCCATTAATGAAAAAGGAGGAGATTGTTGGTAAGTTGACTATACTATTATATATGACTAAATATAGTGTTTTCATTATGGCAGAAAAGTCATATGATGTTTTGGAGTCAGCGCACTTAATCACAAGATCAAAATTGGTTAAGTATGAAAGACTGGACAGTTAGCAGAGCACTGGATGAACAGAGCATCAGTGCACATGTGTATGACCGAGTTATGGTATGTGCCCTTGAAGATAAGCTTGTTGATATGTAATCATGCTAAGTCTAAGAGCGCATGATCAGATGAGTCAGTATGATGAAGATACAGCTAGTTGAAGACTCACAGTCAGTAAGTGATAGAACAGAACAAAGTACAAGGCTGACTATTTGTATTTTGATTAGCGCTTGTAATATTATTTTGTAAAGGCTATGCGCCTATTTTATTTATTTCATAGACATGTTAATATGATTATATATGTAAACACGCTTGAGCCAATTCAATTGGAAGCATTGTATGTAATTAGTTATAGGCTGACTAGATGAAGAGTTTTGTATGCACATATAAATAAGACATGTGCCCTTGTAATTAAGTATGCGATGTGATATAGAACTGATAGGAGCATAGAAGAAGTATGCAAAGAGTAGTTAGAATGTTGTAGAGATTTATAAGAGGTTAAAGCATCAGTGCATCAAAGGAACTTATCTGACAAGCAGTGTCACAACAGCAGTTCACCTTGCAGATATAGTGTGTATCTGAGATCTAGAAGGTTGTAGTCTTCACCACTTGAGCAGTGAGCTCTAGGACAGTGTGTCCCCACCCCTAACAGGGTTAATTGTAAAAGAATCCTAACAGGGTCTGACCCTTGACCAGGTCACTTTACTAAAAGCATTGTAAAGAACAACTCCTAACAGGGTTACAAGATCTTCTAATAGGGATCATAAAACACTAGTGCAGTTCTTAGTGGGTGTCAATTTCCACCGGGGTTTTTACCTATTTGGGTTTCCCCGTAATCATATTTGGTGTTATGTGTTATGGTTTTCATCTTACTTGCATTGATATTCATTTCAGTACATAAGCAATTAAGTTAATTTTCAAGAGTAAAGAAAAAGTATTAATAAATTGAGCACTAATTCACCGCCCTCCCCGCCCCCCCTCAGTGTTCCCATTCCTAACAGTTCTATGTGTTTATATATTGCAGTTACCCCAAGAGAGCACTTTGGGAATAAAAAATCTTCTATCTATGACCCATCAAGATAAATTAATCACTTCCCTAATTTTTCATTATAGTCATGTATCCCTATGCCTAATTTCAAAACGTCGTGACCTTGTTTGATGTTTCTCCAAAACCTGATTCATATGCAACTTATTAGATTTGTTGCATATAGGGTGTAAAACTTGTCAAAGAGCCCTTTTCTTGAAATTGATATTCCTCATCCAGTTGATTCATATTGCAAAACAAGAGATTCCTTCTATTGTTTGTACTACAAAGGACCCCTATGCAAATCCTCAAAGCCCCATGAGTTCAAACGATATTTTTCTTGGCCAAAAAAAATTACAATTTATGCATATTTGTTAATTGTAGAATGAAGAAATTACTAAGAAGCTCACTTTGAAAATTTATATTTCTTGATTGGATAAATATCCCATTGAATGGATTGATCCTACCAATTCTCTTATGTGTTTATCTATTCTAGTGTTGAATTGCATACCTTTGTCCATCAGTCTAATATATTTTCAAGGTCATAATTAAAACCTGTTTGCAAAGGTTCAGCAGTTCAAATTTTCAGAAAACAACGGCCTCCCTTTGATGGTAAATATCTCAAACTCCATGATAAATTCTAGAAAATTGTTTGCTGCTCCAGATGTTCGTATTGAAAGACTGCATTCTTGTTAGTTTCCATGGTTTTGTAGTGAGATTTAATTAGTATTTCTAGCCCATTCCAAATGCAGTTTATTCAATCTGGTGAGATTTCTAAAGATTCTAAAGGTTACATTATTTGATTTAAAATAATAACACAGATAAAAAAAATATGACATATATTACAAAATATGAAGTCTTTGAGAAATTGGTGCTCATTAGTAATGTCATTTTTATTGACATTCCATTCAAGATGGTGGGACCATATCGTGGGAGACCCACATGTGACCAAGAAAGAAAATTCTTTGGAGAAAATATGTAAGGCATGCAAAAAGATTTAAAACATTAGTTTTTTAAATGATTTAAACAAAGTATATTTTATTTTGACAAATTAATTTCAAAACTATAAAGACATATTCAATGGCGAGCCCATGAAACTCAAGGGGTGAAGATCTTATCAGCAAAATTAAGTGCCTTCCGATAGAGCATGTTACTCCAATGAAATCAAATGACGTTGCCCATAATCAGTTTCTACGAATAATAACTATGTGAAGAGCCCGCGCACAATAATTAAATAGCTTCATATTCCTTTATTAGGAATCGATGCTCATACAATAATATTGTATACACTTGTTAGGAATTGATGCACAGTGTGTTTCCACACAAGAGAATGAATGAGTGGATGCTGACCAACATTGAGAATAGCATATCACGAGTTATTTAGTGGATCTGGGAAGGTTGCAGATTTGTTCATTTATGTGGACGCTTGGTAGAAAATTGTAGAGGTGTGAAGAATTTATGAATAAAAAGAAGAGTTGTATGCAGGCGCGTGAGCCAATGGGCGTTAACATAGAATGGAAAGCGTTTAGGGATTTGAGGAATGAAATAGAAGCAATTGACAGAAACTAATCTCCATAGAAAGAAAGTGGGGGCTTATAATAGTTCTGAAATGCATTTGCCTCACCTCAAAATTTAATTATTGTAGGTAGTGTTGATGCAGATAAAGGAAGGTGGAAATAATTAACAGGAACAAAGGGGACAAAATGATTAAATCAGAAATATGAGCAATTGTGTATTTTGGCACTGTATGGATAAAGGAAAAACAATTGATGAATTGGTTGAAAGCGTGTGAAAATAATTACACAAAGGGAATATATAAAATGCAATAAGGAGAGGAAAATATGTTATGTGGTCATGAAATATTATTTGTGGAAAGACAAAATGGGGAATAATTTTATATGAGAGGCTGAAATGGATTATCTTTACTCGGAGTAAAAAATGTATGTGAGAGAAAATCAAAATTAAAGATTATGGGGAAATCTTGCACAAAAAGAAGAAATAATGATGTGAAATTACGATCATAAAAATATTTTAAAGAGATAAAAGAGATTTTATACAGGCACATGTGAATTCCTTTGGTTGAACTGATTAAGTAATTACAAAGCACGAGTTGTAATGTAATAATCTCCTATGTGTGAATGTTATTCAGGGGACAAAATTAAAGATTAATTATATGATGAGAGAGTTGATTAAATATTTTTAGGGTAAATGGGTTTTTGTTATTAAAATGTTGTAATGGTTTGAAAAAAATCCTTGAATGTTATAAAAGGAGAAAATAAAAATAAAATACAATTATGTTAGGTTGTAAAATATTTTTCATCAATTAATAAAAGACATCAGTGATCTTCTTTTTCAACTATGCGATGGAACATCATTTCAAATCAGTTCTTTGTTATTATTATCTATGGTAGTTAATTGCTACTCTAAATTAACTTGTGAAGAAATTGTATGTTGTAGATACATAGTTCGAATATCAAGACACATTTGAGATCTATCTGGCTATTGTTAGTTTTGTTAGATTTGGACAATTGTTTGTCCACATGCTATTAATTAGTAAATAATTGTTTTACTAACAAATTAGTCAGAGTAGGGACAATTATTTGTTAATCAATTGACCACTTTTAGAAGCAACTAGAAACCAACTTGGTTAGGGTTGTTAAGTTGTTTTTATTCTCAACCGTTGATTGAGAATCAATCTTGGTCATTAGTTTACCAACGAGGGTCTTATAAAAGGGGGTCTAGGGGCATTTGGAGAATACACCAACACAACCAAGAAGTTGTAGAACACATCTTGGAGAGCATTTGCAGTGTTAGCAATGATAGCAAACAGTCTTGCAATGTTAGCAAGGGGCGCAGTGATAGCGTTGGGAATAGTAGTGGATGAATATCAATAGGAGGAATTAGGAGATTGTCGGAGTTCTGCCAGTGAGAGGAAAGGAATTTTGTATCTCTTAATTTTCTAAAGTTTAATATATTTCTCATCTGCAGTACTGGTTTTCCCCTCGGGGTTTTTCTAGGGACAATTGTCTAAAAATATTGTGTTCATTGTGTTGCATATTTCTTTCCGCGTATTTTTATTGGTGGAGTTACAGTTGTGTTATTTTTCAATATTAGCTGTGAATTTATTTTCAGTAGTTAAACAATCTTTAATAAGATAGGAGATTAATAATCAGTGACTGCAATAGAATTTTCACATGGTATCAGAGCTAAGTTGAGGGTAGAAAAGGTTTACCTAGGAAAGGAAAGAAATTGAGGGTTTATAAAACCTAGTTTGACCTCTTTCCAGTTATTTATTTTATTTCTTTGAGATGGTCATAACTAGTTTGAGAGATTAGGACATATTGGATGGTGCCTCAAAATTTGGTGTCTAGAAAGCTAGAATTTCTTTATTGCTGGAAGAGAATGGTATCAAGGAGTACGTTACTAGTGTTGTAGTTGTACCCTCAGATGCAACATAGCTCACAACATACAAGAAGGATGATGCCAAGGCAAGGAGGATAATCCTTGATGGTGTCAAGGATCATATTGTTCCACATATCACGAAGTTAGATACATTGAAGAAGATGTGGGATGCCATTCTAAATCTGTACCAGAATGCTACCACCAATTAGAAGCTTATTCTCATAGAAAAGTTGAAGAATACCCGGATGAATAAGGGAGAAGACGTCATAAGCTATCCACCAGGATTATACTTATCAAGGATGAGTTAGTAGCTATTGGAGATAGCCCCATTGATGATGAGCTAGTCAGAATAGCACTAAATGGGTTTACTAAGTAGTAGGATGTCTTTGTTGAAGTTGTCAATGGATGAGACACCTTACCGAGTTGGGATCAACTCTAGAGTGGTTTCACTTAGGAGGAGTTTAGACTAAGTCTTGTCAATGGAGCCAACAACAAGAGCCAGAAGAGTGAGGTGGAACAAGAAAATGTTGCCCTAGCAGGAAAGGGAAAATTGAAGAAGGGGTCTAGCCAAGGATTGAGCTTACAAGGTGAGAAGAAGAAGGACCTTTCTAAGGTCAAGTGCTTTGGCTGTCACAAGTTTGGCCACTATGTCAGTGATTTCCTGCAAAGGAAGAAGAATGAAAACAAGGGCAAGATGCAAGTGGCAGCTTCAACAAGTGCAGATGAACTCTCTAGTAGATTGGAAGATGAGTTCGCACTCATAGCTTGTATGGTTATGTCAACCTCATAGAGTGTTTGGTATATAAATAGTGGGGTGTCATTTCATATGATAGGAGTTAGAGAGTACTTCTCTAGTTATAATGAGGAGGACACCAGTACCCATATTTTTATGGGAAACTTGTCCAAACTCAACTTAGTTGGGAAAGGGATTGTTCTGTTTCAAAAGGAGAATGGGAAGATTATTCCCCTTCATGATTTGTTGCATGTGCCAGGCTTAGGTATGAATTTGATTTTTGTATTTGTTCTTCAGGATAAATGGTATAATGTACTTTTTAGAGGGACATAGGTGTTGATCAAGCACAAGGATTGGAAATCACTCATATCTATTGGAGTTAGGAGCGGTCACCTTTATAGACTATAGTTTGATACTCTGAAGGCACTCATGAGCAGTAGTAATCCTAGAGATCATGGAGATCTATGGCATAGGAGGATGGGCCATATGTTAATATGACTTAGAAAAATGGGGGGGGGGGTGAATCAGTTGTTCTTCTCAGGTCTAGATATATAAAATAAACTTTCAAACTCTTCTACAAATTAGATCTAACAACCAACAGCTACTTGATTATTACTGAATACATAATAGAAACATATAATAGTGCAGTCCACTTTCCAGTAGTATTAAACTTACAAAACACAGAAATGTTCAAACCAAAACATTCACACAAGTATTAACGCCAGGATTTATAACTTGGAAACCCAATTTGGGAAAAACCACTTTGTAACATGTTACTGATATTTTCACTCTTTTGAAGTGAGCTTTGTGAAAAGCCAACCCTGTCAAAGGTTACAAACACACTATCATGTGTGACCCGGTTAAAGGATTTTAACCACCCTGTTAGGAGTGTGCCTTGTTATAGGACTTACATACATTCCATTAGAATGAAACCTTGTTCAAAGGATTTATACAAATGATTGTTAGGTCAACCTTTGTTAAAAGGATTTTGACTAATACAATGATTAGAAAGTAACAGTAATATTGATTTGAAAACATACAACTCACTTTGCAAATAATAGATCCAATTCCATACACATGAGCTATCTTACTAACTGTGATCTATTTACATCCATTACTGATCTTCTCAGAAATCCCTTCAAGAAATCATAACTCCTTCTCCTTCAGCCTTTTCTTCTTATATAGTAAATAAAAACAACTCCAACATTCTCTCTTCTCAACCTTATGCTTAGATTTCCTTAATACTTCCTCAATTAGGTCAATACAATCTTTTTTCTCTTAATCTCTTCCGTAGATCTTAGGGTTAGGTTAGATTCATCGAATCTTTCCAACTTTATGTTCTTTGTCCAACCTTCTATAATCATCTCAAATCTCTTAATAGATTTACAATAAAACATTTTAAAGTGCATTAAATGCTTCCATACAATCAATAAATAAACTCAACACATTTTACATAATCCAATAATTCAACTATGTCGGCGAGGAATCTGAATTCTTCCTCAAATGTAAATTACTGACACTCGGTCAATACTGTGTTCAACTCCTCGGTCTTCACTGGAAAGCTCGCTCACCACTAAAACTGTTTCCTCGGTAATTACCTAATCTTCTCTCAACACTGAATTTACTCAGCATATACTGGCTCGGTCGACACTAACATAACTCAGCTTAAACTAGATTTCTTCACTTTTTCTTGGTTAAGCCTATTTGTTTAGTCTTACTCCCTACTTAGATAAGCAAAATATTATCTTATCATTGTGCCATATAATCAAGTACCCATTGAATTATCTAAGATAACTCAACCTTTCCTTAGGTGCTATTGTTATCAACCTTGCTCACATCCTTCTCAACAATTGAATAGATATAGTACTTTCTTAAATAGCAACAGTCTTACCAGTTAAGGTTTAACATCAATGACAATACAACAATTGCTTCAATTAAAATTTCCAACAATCTCCCTCTTTGTCATTGATGGCAACACCAAATGAATAACACATAAATCACCAACCAATCCAAAACTTATCTGTCCATCAGAAAAAGTTATAATATCCTTAGCTTCATTTTGATTCAAAATCAATTAGCCTTCTTACATCACTGTCCACATAATAACATCCACTTGATCTCTTCTTAGTTCCTTTCCTTTGAATTTCTCCCTCTTACTTGATCTTCCATGAAATCTCACCATGTGTTTTCATCTTATTCATCTCCCTCTTTGACAATAATGCCAAACCAACAACTAAAAAAAACTTACATCCTGCAGATGTAGATATCATCTTGTCAGTTCAGTAACATTGTGTCTCCCTCTCTCATCTTGGCTTATGACTAATTATCAGCTTTGTTGTATTTTTCACAACTCTAGGCTACTCCTAAAGTGTGACCTATCTTTGCATCAATTTATCAGATACTCTTTGCAACACATTTGATGCAGTGCTCCTAGCTTGACTAGACAGCCTCAATTAGGGGAAGAACCCCTAATTTACTTCTCAGATACTCATGAGCTTCTTTAGGTAAAGCTTTTGTGAATATGTCTACTAGTTGTTCCTTTGTATTTACATATTTCATTCTGACCTCTTTATCTTGTACCAATTCTCTCAAATAGTGATACTTGATGGTGATGTGTTTGGTCTTTGTGTGCATCACTGGATTCTTAGATATGTTGATAGCACTTGTGTTGTCACGGTAGATGACAACTAGTTCAATGATTTCTTCTTTCATACCTACCAACAATTGCTTTATCCACACCAAGTTTGAATAGTTCACTGTTGCAGCAACATACTCGGCTTCAGCTGTAGACTGGGAAATGCAATTTTTTTTCTTGCTTGTCCAAGAAACTAATCTATGTCAAAGAAAGAAAGCTCCACCACTAGTGCTTTTTCTGTCATCCACATTTCCTGCCCAATCTGCATCAGTATAGACTTTCAATTCAAATATTTCATGCTTCTTGTAGTACAATCCATAGTCAGTAGTTCCTTTCAAATCTCATTATCCTTTTCATAGCCATCATGTGTGTTTCCTTAGGATTGGCAGAGAATCTTGCCACAATCGCAACTACTAGAGCAATATCTGGTCTACTGTGAACAACATACTATAGTTTTCCAATCATGGACCTATACGAAGTTTGGTTTACTTCAGTAGCATCATCATTTTTAGAAATTTTTTGTCCAGTATCCATGGGAGTACCAACTGGCCTTGAGTCCTCCATACCAAAAGTTTTAAGTATCTCATGAACATAATTAGACTAGGTAATGAAAATACCTTTCTCCATTTGATATACTTGTAGACCAACAAAGAATTTGATCTCCCCAAACATACTCATTTCAAATTCAATTTGCATTTCATTTGAAAATTTATTACACAGGGCATCTTGTCCACCAAATATAATATCATCTACAAAAATCTTAGCCGACAAGATTCCTTTACCTTCTTCATCTTTCATGTGCAGATTGTTGGTGTCATTTGTCCTTGAGAATCCAATCTATATCAGGTAGTTGTGTAGCCTCTCATACCATGCTTTGGGGGCTTGCTTCAATCCATATAGTGCTTTATTCAGTTTGCAAACCATGTGTCTCTTGTTTGGATCAACAAATCCTTCTGGTTGTTCGGTGTAAACTTCTTCTTATAATATACCATTTAAAAATGCAGACTTGACATCCATTTGGTATACCTTGAAATATTTTTAGGAAGCATATGAAAGTAGAGATCTCACTCCTTCCAGTCTTGCTACAGGGGCAAATGTCTCCCCATAATCTATTCCTTCTTCTTGTGTGTAGCCTTTGCATACCAACCTTGCTTTGTTCCTTGTGATCTGTCCATGCTCATTTAGCTTGCTTCTGAGCACCCACTTTGTTCCAATGACATTTTTGTTTTCTGGTCTTGACACCAAAGTCTAGGTATCATTCTTCTCTATTTGGTCTATCTCCTCAATCATGGCTTTGATCCAGTCTTCATTTTCTAATGCCTCCCTTGTTGTCTTAGGCTCGAATTCACACAACAAACATGTAGGGTCTCTTAACTTGCTTCTTGTTAGGACTCCAGTTTCTTTGTCTCCAATGATTTGTTCAGAATTCTAATGTCTCCTTACATATTATACCAAAATAGGTTCTACTCTCTTTTCTTCTTGCTCTTCAAGTTCACCAAAAAGATTGTCAAATTCAGCTTCTGAATGCTCGACAACCTCATCTCGATACTCGGAAGCTTCCTCCTATCGCTCGACATGTTCTTCTTGTCATTTGGTATTGTCTCTCTGATGCTTGGCATTACTACCCCAAGACTCGGCATCAGGTGCAAGTGTGTTACTTTCCTCTCCTTCTTCTACAGGGTAAGTGCACAAAGATGGGGGACCAAAAAGGGGGTATAAGATGCCACTTTTTTCCTGAAATCAGCAAACTCTGAACTTCAACAAGAAATTGAAGATAGTTAGACTCAAAATTTTAAAATGTGAGAAAAACAAGAGTTGTAATACTTTGAATCTAGTTCCTAAAATACTAACTTATTTTGAAAATGGTGCAGATTAAGGCCCTCAAAAAGGGGGAGCACAAAAAGTGGTCCTATTTTTTGTCAAAAAACATAACATAGTGTTTGGTATGCTCCCCCTAAAATGTTAACTTTTTTTAAAAAAAAATTAATCGCTCTAGTGAGAAGTTAGCTAATACCACGTAGTTTATCCCAAATTTTTTTGGTAATTTTTTTATGAATGTATAATTTTTGACGAATTTACGAAGTGCACACATCCTGAAAACATGAAATTTTTGTGTGCTCCCCCTAGAAATCATTTAAAACTAATCAAAAATTAAATTTTCTTTCTTTTAAAGTATGTAGAATGGAGTCTAGTTTCTAAAAATATAACTTATTGCAAAATTCGATGAACGAGCGAAAATCTATGCCCAAAATACTGCATGTTGGTTTTTTTACAAAAAATGGACATACACACAAAAGAAATTAGAGTTGAAAAACTTAACATAATCAGAATTCAAAATAAATTATGTGCTTAGATAGCTAATAGAGAGATCTGTAATATCATGTCGTCTAATTTTTACGTTCTTGAGCCACGAGTAAACCTGACGAGGAGCACACAAAAAAGATGTCATTTTTTTGTATGTTTGCTAGAAAACATGTCTCGGGCCTATTTCAATCATCCAAGCCTTTGGGTTGGATCTCCAAGGCAAATCCAAGCCTTAGGATTGGTAAATTCAAATCCTTTACAAAGCGCACATGCCCTAAAGGGTGCATGCTCTATAGGGCAAGTTGCACTATGTAAATTTATGATTTGCATAGCGCGCTCGCGCTATGAAAATCATAAATTTACATAGGTCATGCGCCCTAGAGGGAGTGTGCCCTATGTAAGATATAGATTCACATAGTGATGAGAAATATTCAAAGTGGGAGAGAGAGAGAGAGAGTTCTCTCTCTGTCTCTCTCCCTCCCCCATACTCTCTCTCCCTCTCTCCCCCTTATCACTCTCTCTCTCCCTCTCTCCCCCTTATCACACTCTCTCTCAACTTCTCACTCTGACCTTATGTATCTCTCTCCCTTCTCTCATCTCTCTCTCATCACCCTCTCTCTCTCTCTCTCTCTCTCTCTCTCTCTCTCTCTCTCTCTCCTCTCTCTCTCTCTCTCTCTCCTCTCTCTCTCTCTCAGCTCTCTCTCTCTCTCTCACACACACACACACACACACCTCTCCTTCTCCTTCTCTCTCTCTCCTACTCTCTCCCTTTCCCCTTCTCTATCTCTCCTTCCCCCCTCTCTCTCTCTCTCCCCTTCTCTCTCTCTCTCTCTCTCTCTCTCTCTCTCTCTCTCTCTCTCTCTCATCTCTCTCTCTCTCTCTCTCACACACACACACACACACACACACACACACACACCTCTCCTTCTCCTTCTCTCTCTCTCCTACTCTCTCCCTTTCCCCTTCTCTATCTCTCCTTCCCCCCTCTCTCTCTCTCTCCCCCTTCTCTCTCTCTCTCTCTCTCTCTTCTCTCTCTCTCTCTCTCTCTCTCTCTCTCTCTCTCTCTCACACACACACACACACACCTCTCCTTCTCCTTCTCTCTCTCTCCTACTCTCTCCCTTTCCCCTTCTCTATCTCTCCTTCCCCCCCCTCTCTCTCTCTCCTCTCTCTCTCTCTCCTCTCTCTCTCTCCTCTCTCTCTCTCTCTCTCTCTCTCTCTCTCTCTCTCTCTCTCTCTCTCTCTCACTCCATCTCTCTCTTTTCTCCCTTTTTCTTATTTTACATAGGGTGTACACCCTTTGGGGCGTGTGTGCTATAGGCTGCACACCCTATTTAAGACTATGCATAACATCTTTTTTGTTTTGTTTAGGGTGTATGCCCTATAGCGCACTCGCGCTATGTAAAACTAGAAGAAACAATCTTATTTGCCAAGGATCTCGTGATAGACGCCCACTTTTTCTTATGTTGTCTAAATTCTACATTTTCTCCGACAAGTTTTCGCTTTTCATGGTGTTGATAGTGACAAATCAACATTGTTTTGCACCATAGTGACAAGTTTTTGCTTTGCACCATCGTGAAAGTCAATTATTGGAATCAAAAAGACAAAAAGAGATTGAGGTAAGTTTTTTTTCTTTTATATGTCAAATGTGAATAAAGATTGTTTTGGTTTACAATTGGTATGATATAGACTTGTTCAATACATAATTTGATATAAGTGTAATAAATTTATATTATAATTTGTCATATTGTAAGAGGTTTATAGTATAATTTGACTTATTGGTTTACATTTATATTATATTTTTAAACTTGTAATCAATTGATATGTAGAAATCATCATCATGCCAAGGAAATGAGTAAAGAATTTAACACCAGAAGAGCATGAGAGAGACAAAGAGAAGAAAAGGGAAAGAATGAAACAACTTCGTGAACAAAAAAAATTAGATACCAAAGAAGAATATTTTTCTTTGGATGAGGAGCATGAAACATCAATACAAAGTAAGAGAGAATTGGAATTGGAATAAAAAAGATAACGAATGAGAAACTTGCGTGCAACGAGACAATTGAATTATGAAGATGTGGGGACATCATCTATGAGTTCCCAAGTTCAAGAGACAACATCATCCAATGTTTGAGGCAGACCAATGTATCATGTTGAAGGCACACCATTGTCTACTTCCAAAGGTGGAGGCACACCATTGTCTACTTCCGAAGGTGTGGGCACACTCTTCTATCATGTTGAAGGCACACCATTATCTACATCGCAAGGTGTAGGCACAACATCATCTCATGTTAAAGGCACTCAAGATGGTACGTAGTTCACACATAATGTTTTTGATGCTCCTGGAATTATTAAATATAGAAAACCAAAATATTTGATTGATATTCATACTAACATTTTGCAAGCAATGCCTGACAAGATTCCCAAGCGTACTTGTCAAAGAAATGTTAATCGTATTTGGAGATCATTTTTTGAGAATTTAAACATGACAGGAAGATGTCAACTATTTGTTGAAATGATGAGAAATCTGAAATTTAGGCCCATCATGAAGATTCTTGGGCTAAGAATGATGGACGAGTCAAGTGAAAAGTCTATTGTAAAGAATCTAATGACTGCATATGAGAGTGTGGATTCTACATCATGCACGAAAGATAGTAATGTCACATGATGTGTACTTACATCAATGATAGTAAGAACTCAAATGAAGAAATATCAACTCATTAGAAAGACAAGAAAAACATTAAAAATAAGTAGAAAGTCTCTAATGAGAGCCCTGGGAAGGTGTCAAAGAGTGAAAGATCCAAATAACAATGAGTTATGGGCATTTTTTGGTAGACTACCACGAAAAGCTAAAGCAATTGTTGAAGCTTTGAAATCCTTGATTAAAGAATTTTGGAAGAATAATGCATGGGTATCTCCTAATCAAAGAGATGTTGTAAGAAGGAGGATTGGTAGTCGAATTTGTGTTCCATATCCAAAACATTTTTTGGATTCAACTTAGACATAATTCTTTGCAAAATTTATGCATACGTATCCTCAAATTAAAATTAGTCAGAGATATTTTGAAATGTGTAAACCTTTTAATGTCAAGATAAATCACACATGCACAACTTGTTGTTGTAGGGTACATATTGAATTTTCTAACCATTTTGAAGTTTATAGGAATATATGTGTAGGTTTGCACTATAACAATGTTTTGCAAGATTGTAACATAAATATCCCACCTAGATCTTCAAGGGAATTAATATCTACCATTTTATGTGAAAGAGTGGATGGTCAACAATTTTACAAGCTCTCATGCTTGAATGGTACATGCATATATTGCGGAGGTTTGTGACATTTGCCAATTTGTCAACATATGGAGAGTACGCATGCAATCAGTAATGAAATAGTAGAATTTGGAAAATATAAGACCATGACATACAATCTAAAAGATGGGAAAGAGGCTAAAAGATGTGACTTAGTAATTGAAAAAATTCCAGTGTATCAGTTCATGGACATTTTTTGTAAACAAATTATTTATGAGTATGCAAGGCATGCACATAGAGCGCGATGGTTGGATATGCAATTCAAGTTGTGCAAGGACACATTCCCACTTGATACCATTGTTTCAGTTGTGGACTTTGCAGAGAACTACACACTACAACCACAGAATGAGGTGCAAGCAAAGTATTATAGCTCTCAACAGGTTGCTATATTTGTTCATATAGCATTCATGCATGCACCAGACAGTACAAAGGAGAATAGGAAGATATTGAGGGAGTATCATTTTTATATCAGCGATGATCGTTCACATTCTACAGAGTTTGTATACAATTGCTTTCAACTATTTTATGGTCATTTGGAAAATAAGGGCATAAAATATCGACATATCATTTGATCTTATAATTATGCATCCCAATTCAAGAATTCACGGATGTTTTATTGGTTGTACAAGATGCATAAGATTACTAGAATTCAATATATGTGGAATTTCATAGAGGTCGGTCATGGAAAGGGAGAGCACGATGGTGCAGGTGCATGTATTAAAAGAGCCTTAGCACGTGAAGAATTAAAGTACAAAGAGAAAGCAACATTGTCAAATGCGGGATGTATTGTCCAGTGGTAGTGCTACACTCTTTTAGAAGTTGTAATGCAGGTTCATGGAGTATCCACACATGACATATGGCGTGCTTTTGTTCATCATGTGTAGATGAAGATTGGGATGGGTGTGAGTCAAAGGAATGGGTTGACGAATGGTATACATGTATTTTGAGTCCACTTGGCTCCTATCATCCCCATGAATCACTACAACTGACAGAAATGGAATCATCCATTGACTTTGATCGATTATCTGATCTAGTACAACCAGGTATGTATTTTTCACATAAAAATAATCTCAAATTTAGTACTTTATCATAAATATTTAGTAAACTAATGTCCTCGTATGTTTATATCATTACAGGCCATGTTTTTGTTGTTATTGCACCTGAAGACAATGAAGAAGGGATAGATTGTTATTTGTGTCATTGTGTAGAACCAAAAAAGAAATTGGATCACTCGGTTATCGATGGTCAAGAATTAGAATACCCTATAGGAGCAGTGGTTGTAACTGGTACATGGCTTAGATGGTATGCTATGAAGAACCCTAGGTTGTGCTTGTTTGAGGATTGGGAGACACACAGAAAAATTCTTCATTATTCAAACCTTGTCATTGCATCAAATTTCCACTTAATCAGATATGGGGGAAGCCCGTAAAATAAAACTCTTTGGAAGGTTCGTGAGTCAAACCACAAGGCAATACTTGAGACAATCAAGGGTAGGGTAGACCCAATTGGTTCATTGGACTAAATGGAGATAAATATCGTAACATGTCAAATTTATATAGCATTTTAAATTGGGTGGACTGTAAATTTCTCATGCATTACCCCGTATGTATAATGGGAAGTTTGTAACATTTAATGACAACCTTTCTCTTCTATTTTTGGGGGCAATACCGGAAGGTTTTCTCTGCTCGGTTCTTTCCTCCCGTGCTCCTATTGAGCTGAGTTGTAAAAATATTTCTCATTATTAATAAAAAAAAACTTTATAATAGAAATCTTATACTTCAGAGATTTTTCATAGCATACATAGCATAATTCATATATTCTTTACATACACTAAGATCCCAGTTCAGCATTAACTTCCACACATAAACCCAATCCAAAACCAACTTCTAAACAAGCCTGCCATAAACACCACGTACAAAAAACCTAAAATCTTCCAACAAAACCTAACCCAGAGTAGTATGAAACTTGGTAACAGCCTTACTTCCTTTAGAAGCAGCATGCCTAGCCAGCTCTCCAAGCAGAACAAACTTGACAACAATCTCAATTTCTTTGGAGGAAAGTGTCATGATCTTGTTATATTTTAGTAGAGAAGTAGCCTCAAGAGTAATCTTATAAAAAATATCTATCATGAAGCTCTCCATGATATCCATGGCAGCACTGGATATTCCCTTGGAGGGATGCACTTGTTTCAACACCTTGTATATTAACCTTTTGTAACTTCCTACACTTCTCTTCCTCTTCTTTTTCTTATTCTCTTCCTTTTGAACATCACTTTCTTTTCTTTTCTCAGCTTTGGAGAATCCTTTACTTCATTCCCTCCTTTCATACCATCTATTTTAAGACCCAAAACCCCCTAGAAACTAGGGCTTGCCCAATGTCTCATCTCCCAGAACCATAGAAACTGAACCAAAGTTGATGCACCATCATTTGACCATCCTATGATGGATTCATGCATAAAATACCCCCCTCCAATTGCTAGAACATCTACTGTTGTACCCTTATACCAATTTCATGACCCTTATGCACCCTTCAAATTAATGTTTGCTCTGGGAGGAAGATTATAATTTCCATATTTGCACAAGCCTTGAAATATTTTTGTCGTTATCACTCTCCACCTCCGCTCTCTCAATTTAGCCCTCTCCCTCTCCACTACACTCAAGTTAGCCATCCTTACCTACTCTTTAACAAAGATTCTCCAAAATTTGTATACAAAGGCATCCTACAGGAAAAATTGAAAAGTTTCCCAAAGAATATCCTACAGCTTTTGACCAATTAAGGAAGCAAAAAATAAGTGAATAAGCAATTGGCTAATAGCCATAGAGAAATTACAAGACTTTGAAAAAAAAATATTCTTTCTTGATGTTGAACTCATTTGATGTGGCTGTATATGATATGTAAGTTCATTGCCACCTTTGGCAAGGCAATCTCACTCCTCATTTTACAACAAAGGGCAGCCATCTATGGTCCAAGGTTTTAATTTAGCTGACAAGTGGAGAGCTTCTCAAGGTACTGATCTCTTTCATAGAGAAGTTCCTACTTCATCTCAAGGTTCTCATTTAGGTGACCAACTCCTTGGAGGTCCACAAATAGACCCATTAATTTCCCAAATTGGTTCATTAGCAGGCAAAGAATTTGATCATGAACTTCATTCTAGCACCACAAATATTTCTATTAGAAATGACTATTCATCAATGGCCTTGCATTTATGGGACTTGGGCATTATCCTTGAAATGTAAGTTCATTGCCACCTTTGGCAAGGTAGTCTCACTCCTCATTTTACAACAGATAGACCCATTAATTTCCCAAATTGGTAAAAGGGTAGATGCAATTTTGGAAAGACTATCCCAATTGAAGAGTAATGGAAATTCCAGTGAGCATGAAGTTATTGCAGATCCAATGGGTGTATCTCCTCCACTAACAAATATAACTACTTCTAGAGACTTGAGTTTAAATGGAGACTATATGTTCCCAAACATGCCCCAGTCAAGTAGATGAACTAGATGTTTCTTGAGTAAAGAAGATAGTGGTTTATTAAAGCATCTGCATTATCCCACTTGCTGCAAGTTACTACTTTTTAAGCAGCTTTCCAGCTACTTCTGTGTAGGATTTCTATAATATATAATGTCCTCATGCAAGTACATGCCACGCACAGTCGTTCGATCACCGCCAATGACTCTGTGCTGAAGTGTCCCTCAAGGTCCGTTAAGCATGAAATCAGTGATCTTTGTGGGATCCTATCTCATAGGTCATGTGAGCTAGCATGGATCCATCAATTGCTACAGGACCATGTTGTCGGGGCCTACAAAAGCCTGTCTCAATTTTTGGAGATTCAACTTCGTTTAAAATCAGCAACACATTCTCGGTCAGTGTCAGAACTTAAAGTGTTCCGCAGCTAAAATGGCCAACATTGCGTATCTTTCCAATCGTCAGTCATAGCATCGAACCATCTATTCCAATAGCTCCGAATGGTCGGGTAAATGTTAGTGGAAAACTTGTTCGCCATGCACAGTTTTTCGATCCCCGCTGACGACTCTGTGTTGAAGTGTCCCTCAAGGTCCCTTAAGCATGGAATTAGTGATATTTGCAAGGTCATATCTCAGAGCTCATGCAAGGTAGAATCAATCCGTTAGTTGCTACGAGACCATGTTGACGGGGCCTACAACATCCTATCTCAGTTTTTACAGATTCAACTTCATTTAAATTTGGCAACACATTCTCGGTCGGTGTCAGAACTCAAAGTGTTCCTCAGCTGAAATGGCCTACATTGCGTATCTTTCCAACCGTCGGTCGTAGCATCAAAATTTCTATTCCAATAGCTTCGGATGGCTGAGTAAACACTAGTGGCAACCTCATTCGTCATGCACAGTCATTCGATCCCCGCCGACAACTCCATGCTGAAGTGTCCCTAAAGGTCCCTTAAGCATGGAATTGGTGATCTTTTTGGGGTCGTATCTTGGAGTTCATGCAAGGTAGAATGGATCTGTCAGTTGCTATGGGACTGTGTTGTCAGGACCTACAAAAGCCTATCTTAGTTTTTGGAGATTCAACTTTGTTTAAAATCAGCAACACATTCTTAGTCGGTGTCAGAACTCAAAGTGTTCCTCAATTGAAACGGCCAACATTGCGTATCTTTCCAACCATAAGTCATAGCATCAAACCATATATTCCAATAGCTCTAGATCACTGGGTAAACGCTAGTGGAAACCTCATTCGACATGCACAGTCATTCGATCCCCACCGATGACTCCATGCTGAAGTGTCCCTCAAGGTCCTTTAAGCATGGAATCAGTGATCTTTGTGGGGTTATATCTCAAAGCTCATACGAGGTAGAATCAATCCATTAATTTCTATAGGACCGTGTTGTTGGGGCCTATAAAAGCCTATCTCAGTTTTCATAGATTCAACTTCATTTAAATTTGGCAACACATTCTCAGTCGGTGTCAGAACTCAAGGTGTTCCTCAGCTGAAATGGTCAATGTTGTGTATCTTTCCAACTGTTGATCGTAGCATCGAACCGTCTATTCCAATAGCTCCGGATGGCCGGTTAAACCCTAGTGGCAACTTCATTCGCCACGCACAGTTATTCAATCCCCGCCGACAACTCTGTGCTAAAGTGTCCCTCAAGGTCCCTTAAGCATGGAATCAATGATCTTTGTAGGGTCGTATCTCAGAGCTTGTGTGAGGTAGAATGGATCTATTAGTTGCTACATGACCATGTTTCCAAGGCCTACAAAAGCCTGTCTCATTTTTTGGAGATTCAACTTCATTTAAAATCGGCAACACATTCTCGGTCGGTGTCAGAACTAAAAGTGTTTCTCAGCTAAAATGACCAACATTGCATATCTTTCCAACCATCGGTCATAGCATTGAACCATCTATTCCAACAGCTCCAAATGGTCGGGCAAACACTAGTGGCAACCTCATTCACCATGCACAGTTGTTTGATCCCTGTTGACGACTCCGTGCTGAAGTGTCTCTCAAGGTCCCTTAAGCATGGAATCAGCGATCTTTGCGGGGTCGTATCTCAGAGCTCATGCAAGTAAGAATGGATCCATTAGTTGCTACAGGATTGTGGTTCTAGGGCCTACAAAATCTTGTCTCAATTTTTGGAGATTCAACTTCGTTTAAAGTCGGCAACACATTCTCGATCAATGTCAAAACTTAAAGTGTTCCTCAGCTAAAACGGCCAATGTTGTGTATCTTTCCAACTGTCTGTTGTAGCATCGAACCATCTATTCCAATAGCTCTAGATGGCTGAGTAAACACTAGTGACAACCTCATTCACCACGCACAGTCATTCTATCCCTACCGATGACTCTATGCTAAAGTGTCCCTCAAGGTCCCTTAAGCATGGAATCAGTGATCTTTGCAGGGTCATATATTGGAGCTCATGCAAGGTATAATTGATCCGTCAGATGCTACAGGACCATGTTGTTGGGGCCTACAAAATCCTATCTCAGTTTTCAGAGATTCAACTTCTTTTAAATTTAGCAACACATTCTCGGTCGGTGTCAGAACTCAAAGTGTTCCTCAGCTGAAACTGCCAACGTTGCGTATCTTTCCAACCATCAGTCATAGCATCGAACCATCTATTCCAATAGCTCTGAATGACCAGGTAAACACTATTAGTAACCTTATTTGGAACCCACAGTCGTTCAAACCCCACAAACGACTCTATGATGAAGTGTCCCTCAAGGTCTCTTAAGAATGAAATCAGTGATCTTTGCGGGGTCATATCTCGAAGCTCATGTGAGGTAGAATTGATCCATTAGGTGCTAAGGGACTGTGTTGTCGGGGCCTACAAAATCCTATCTCAATTTTTGGGGATTCAACTTCATTTAAAATCAGAAACACATTCTCGGTCGGTGTCAGAACTCAAGGTGTTCCTCAGTTCAAATGGCCAACATTGCGTATCTTTCAAACTATCAGTCATAGCATCAAACCGTCTATTTGAATAGCTCCAGATGGTTGGGTAAACACTAGTGGAAACCTTGTTCACCACACACAGTCATTCGATCCCCGCTGATGACTCCGTGCTGAAGTGTCCCTCAAGGTCCCTTAAGCATGGAATCAACAATATTTGCGGGGTCATATCTCAGAGCTCATGTGAGTTAGAATCGATCTGTCAATTGCTACGGGACCGTGTTGCTAGGGCCTACAAAATTCTATCTCAATTTTTAGAGATTCAACTTCTTTTAAATTTGGCAACACATTCTCAGTTGGTGTTACAACTCAAAGTGTTCCTCAGCTGAAATGGCCAACATTGTGTATCTTTCCAACCGTCAGTCGTAGCATTAAACCATGAGTTCCAATAGCTCTGAATGGTTGGGTAAACACTATTGGCAACCTCATTCGGCACCCACAGTCATTCAAACCCCACTGACGACTCTGTGCTAAAGTGTCCTTCAAGGTCTCTTAAGCATGAAATCAGAGATCTTTGTGGGGTCATATCTCGAAGCTTGTGTGAGGTAGAATCGATCCATCAAGTGCTATGAGACCATGTTGTTGGGGCCTACAAAAGCCAGTCTCAGTTTTCAGAGATTCAATTTCATTTAAATTTGGCAACACATTCTCAGTCGATGTTAGAACTCAAAGTGTTCCTCAGTTTAAACGGACAACGTTACATATCTTTCAAACCGTCAGTCCTAGCATCAAACCGTGAGTTCCAACAGCTTCGAATGGTCGGGTTAATGCTAGGGGAAATCTTGTTCAGCACGCACAGTCATTCAAACCCTGCCGACAACTCCGAGCCGAAGTGTCCCTCAAGGTCTCTTAAGCATGAAATCAATGATCTTTGTGGGGTCATATCTCAGAGCTCGTGCAAGGTAGAATCGATCCATTAGGTGCTATGGGACCATGTTGCTAGGGCCTACAAAATCCTATCTTGGTTTTTAGAGATTCAACTTTTTTTAAATTCGGCAACACATTCTCGGTCAGTGTTAGAACTTAGTGTTCCTCAGTTCAAACGGCCAACATTGCGTATCTTTCAAACTGTCGGTCATAGCATCGAACCGTCAGTTCCAATAGGTCTAAATGGTCAGGTAAACACTAGGGGCAACCTCATTTGGCACACACAGTCATTCAAACCCCGCCAATGACTCCGGGCCAAAGTGTCCCTCAAGGTCTCTTAAGCATGAAATCAGTGATCTTTGCGAGGTCATATCTCAGAGCTCGTGTGAGGTAGAATCAATCCATTAGGTACTATGGGACCATGTTGTTAGGGCCTACAAAACCCTATCTTGGTTTTCAAAGATTCAACTTCATTTAAATTTTGCAACACATTCTCGATCGGTGTCAAAACTCAAAGTGTTCCTTAGTTCAAACAGCCAACATTGCGTATCTTTCAAACCATCGATCGTAGCATTGAACCATCAATTCCAACAGGTTTAAATGGTCGAGTAAATGCTAGGGTCAACCTCATTCACCATGTACAGTTGTTCAAACCTTGCCGATGACTCTAGGTTGAAGTGTTCCTTAAGGTCTCTTAAGCATGAAATTAGTGATCTTTGCAGGGTCATATCTTAGAGCTCATGCGAGGTAGAATCAATCTGTCAGATGCTACAGGACCGCGTTGTTGGGGCCTACAAAATCCTATCTTAGTTTGCAAAGATTCAACTTCTTTTACATTCAGAAACACATTCTCGGTCAGTGTCAGAAGTCAAAGTGTTCCTTAGTTCAAACAGTCAACGTTGCGTATCTTTCAAACTGCCAATCATAGCATCAAACCGTCAGTTCCAATAGCTCTGAATGGTCGAGTAAACGCTAGTGGCAACCTCATTTGGCATCCACAGTCATTTGAACCCCACCGACGACTCCGGGCTGAAGTGTCCCTCAAGGTCTCTTAAGTATGAAATCAGTGATCTTTGCGGGGTCATATCTCGGAGCTCGTGCGAGGTAGAATCGATCCGTCAGGTGCTACAAGATCATGTTGCCAAGGCCTACAAAGGCATGTCTTATTTTTTAGAGATTCAACTTCATTTAAATTCAAAAACACATTCTCGATTGATGTCAGAACTCAAAGTGTTCCTCAGTTCAAATGGCCAATGTTGTGTATCTTTCAAACCGTCGGTCATAGCATCAAACCGTTTGTTCCAAAAACTTTGAATGGTTGGATAAATGCTACTAACAACCTCTTTTGGCACACACAGTCATTCAAAAGACACCGATGACTCCGGGGTGAGAAGTAGGATGAGTGCAAATATGTATTCTAGTGTTTGTCATTAACAATCAGTCAGTTAGGGGATGATTAGAAGTTAGTTTGTAAAAGCATAAGGTTGCACATCCACATCTGCCATAGTAATCTTATTAATAAAAGAACTCTTGCCAACATTAGGGTACCCCAAGAATCCTTATATTATATTTATACATTTATGCATTCATTTCATTACTTTTGTTATTATTACAGTTAAGGAATTGACTGTTATTGAGGACAGTGACTGGCATTTGTAGCATAGTCAGCAAGTTAAACATACATCGATAAACATACAAGCATAACTATAAGGCATGGGAAATTTACAAAGCAAAGACATGAACATAAACATAAATTTGTATACATCAATACACCAAACACATGAATTGCATACCTAAAACATTAAAAAAAAAAATTCGTAGGGCATGAAGTCAAATATATATGTCCAATAATGTCATATATTGAATATATTCAATATAGTAAAACTAGCTTCCTCAAAGCCAAATGGATGTACAACATATCACTGATACAATATACAAAAAATATGTCCACTAATGCCATATAGGCATACAATCCATATCCCTAGTCTAGTCCTTTCCCGCTAGGGGAAGAAAATAAATCCTGAGCTATCTTCAATCGTCACATCGATGGAGATGCAGTGGATGTCGTAGTCTTTTGAGTGCACTCACTCGTCCTCCTATCTAGACTCTTCTATAGCTTGACCTGATAAAAAAAAATTAGATAGAGATAACTAATATACATCAAAATTGAATTATACAATGACATAAAATTGAATATTGGCTTACCGCCAGCAAATAGTCACTATGTTCATCCATCGAAGGCACATGCTGGCAATCTGGAGTCATAAGTCCCTACAATAATGATCAAAATAATAATTAAAATACATATATGGATATCATTATAAAATTCAATACAAACTATTAAAATAACAATTAAAGTTAAGTGATCTCTTTCATACCTCAATCAGTGCTTCAAAAATAGCTACTGCTGCAGCTACTCCATGATCCAAAGTATCATGGACAGAAGGAGGAGTCTCTGATGTCAAAAGCTGAAAATGAAACAAAAAAAGTAAATTATGCAGTTATCAAGATTACATATATTTTTTACAACCCTACTAATGAGTAAATGATACCTCCGTGAAGGTTCCACCGCATCCTTCGATGTGCGGTGTCGAAGTCAAAGCTCCAACATTCAACTAGTGCACATGTACATGGAAAATTATAAGATAACCATTCATATAAGAATGTACTACTGACATGTTAATTATAATTCATTATTACATGTATACCTGTGGACTCAATGGTGACCTCACAAACCCAGGTGAAAGAATGTAATCATTGTGCCTCTAGATTTTGATCATAATTTGTCTAGTCATTTAGTCATTCATTCATTAATTAAATATGATCAAGTAAATCCAATTAATATGCAAATAAAGATACCTCAAGGAAAGTTGCACGATGCCCTTTGTTGTCTATTGTGAATGTCGATGGTCCACCAATGCACATCTAATGCACATGCATAATAAGTTAGGATACAATTATTCATATAATTACATAATAATCAAATATGTTAATTAAATGTTTTATTCGATACATACTTGTAGAATTGATGATGATGTGTAAAAGGGGACATTAGGGTCATTTCCACTTCCACTGCCACTGCCACCACCACTGCCAAGTTGCCACTAACACTCTTGCCCTAAATTTTCATCATAAACAATAGATACTAAATTAAATAGTTATTCTTTTATAAATGAAATATGATCAAAGCAATTTAATGAACTTGGAAATATCTACCTGTGTGTCAATGCCAAATGTCATATTTAGAAAGCTATCAGTCATCAATCCTAAATCCTCTTTCTCTCTCTCGCTAGTACCAAATGTGCACAAGCATCCACATGACCGACAAATATGCCCCCTCGAGGATTGACCATAGTCACCCTCAACTAAAGGAGTGGCACACTGAATGAGAGTCTGTGTCAGAGCACTAATCGTGCCTAGTGTGTCTGCCTCTACATGTTCCTTCACAACGGAAGGAACACTAACATGATCCAACTGTGTCTTGCCAATAGTAGCCCTAGGTGCGTTAGGGTCATGATATGCCCCTGCTTGATCAAATGATGAACCCCTCCTCTACCTTAAGAATCCAGAATGTCAAAATAATTTGGCACCTCCTTGAGTACAAACTCGCAATAGAGTTTTCTCAAGAAATATATAGGAACCTCATGATTGTTAAAAGGAGGTGAATCAAAGACCATCCACCATCTCTCCCAAAAATTGTTTTTAATGTCTTCATTTATGCACTAATGAATTGGGAACCTCCTTGTTGTAGTTCTAAGAGTATTTGCGTCCCCTGGTTTTTTAAATAGATGGAAAATGTCATCTTTTGTGATGTTTTTCTTTTTTATGTCCGCATAAAATAATTTATTTGCATAATATTGTCTTTGTTCTTCTCTATTATTCCGCCATAAATTAATTTGCCCACTAGTTGCGCTTATATGGGTCAAGATTGCTTCCAATGATTTTACAAGTCTTTCCCTTCCGAGATTTGTACCACTAGAATCTTTTAACCTATTAATTAAAGATTCTAATTCTTTTTTTCCTCTTTCAATTTGGTTCATCAAATTTTTTTGTGTTCCAGGAGGAGGTTTCTCGATTGGTGGAGGTAATTGAGGTTCATTTTCTTAATTTGTTTCTTCATTCGGTTCTTCATGAGGAGATAGAAGGTTTGGTGGAGGGTTTGGTGGAGGGAGATTATTTCTTCCTAGCAATTAAAAAAACTACATTTTAAAATCTTCATTACACAACAAATTTAAACAAAAACAAATTTTAACAAAACAAATTGCAACAAAACTAAAATTTTAAAACAAATAAGAAACATAATAAGCTGTAAAAACACTTACCTCTTCTTTCACATCGAACTTGATGATGTCGTGGAGCCATTTGATCGATGGATGAACAAAAACAATCGATTCACAAGAAAATATAACAGGGCGTCCGTGCTTTAGAATCTCCTCTTAGCTGAAAACACGGGTTTGAGAAAGCAAAATGAGCTTCCAAACGCGCACAGCAAACTTTATAATGGTTTTCTAAAAGGGTGTGCACCCTATAGGGCGTATGCCCTTTGGAAAACACTTCCAAAGTGTGTGCACCCTATAGGGCGCATGCGCTTTGGTTTGGATTGCCCAAGCCTAAGGCTTGGGCAACCCAAGCCATAGGGTGTGCACCCTATAGGGCATGCACCCTTTAGTGCATGTGCACTATGCGCGATGGGGGGCCAAAAAGAAAAGTGGCATCTTTTTGGTCCCCCATCTTTGTGCACTTTCCCTACATAAACAAAAGATCTATAATCTTCTGGTTCTCTTTTGCTTTCAGCTTCATTTTTCTCTGCATACTCATCAACCTTGACATTTTCACTTTCCACAATTTTGTTAGTGTTAGAGTTCAAACACTTATAAGCTTTACTTTTTGTGGAATAACCTAGGAATATGCCCTCGTCACTTTTAGCATCAAAATTTCCATTTCTAATGTCTTTTAGTATATAGCATTTGCTTCCAAAAATTCTAAAGTACTTTACATTAGGTGCATATCTGTGCCATAATTTATAAGGTGTAATATTTGTACCTTTTTTATCTATATTTGGTTCAGGATATAAACAACTGTACTTACAGCTTCTCTCCAGTACTTTTGTGCAACATTCTTCTTGATCATTAGTGTTCTTGCACAATCCAGGATAGATCTATTCCTTCTCTTTGTTATACTATTTTGTGGAGGTGTTCTAGGTGCAGACATCTATTTTCTGATTCCTCTATCATTGCAAAATCGATTGAATTCATTGGATATGAATTCTCCACCTCGGTCAGATCTGAAACACTTCAAGTTCCTTCCTGTTTCTTTTTCAACCTTATCCAAATACCACTTAAAGAATTGAAAAGCATCATATTTTTCTTTTAGAAACATAACAGTCATCATTCTGGTGTAATCATCAACAAAGAGAATAAAATATCTAGCACCACAATAGCTTTGTACACCCATCGGTCCACAAAGGTCAGTATGAACCAAAACTAAAGCATTTTCAGAAGTAAAAGTCTTGTTCTTGAAACTAGACTTTGTCATCTTACCCAACTGACATTGTTTGCACATTACATTCTCAGGTTTCTTCAATCTAGGCAGTCCTCTCACTTTATTCTTCTTACTAATTTCTACCAGATTATCAAAGTTAACATGACATAGTCGCTTATGCCATAACCACATATCATCAGATTGTGCAATCAAACATGTTTCTTCAGATAGGTCTAGATAGAACAAATTACCTCTTGTCTATTCTCCACTTCCAATCAGTTCACTAGTAGCATCAAATATCTTAACCTTTCTGTGATGAAATTTGACTTGGTAACCAGTGCTATTAAGTTGTGCAACACTTAACAAATTATAATTAAGACCTTCTACCCAATAGGCATTTTCACAAACTATCTTATCAATTAGCTTAATCAAACCTTTACCCTTCACAGGACATGGTGCATCATTGCCAAATTTTACACTTATGCCTTTGTAATGATCTAAGGTATCAAACTTACTTTTATCACCAGTCATGTGGTGTGAACAACCACTATCAATAATCTATTTATCATTTTTTTCACATAGGATATCATTGCAGTTTTCTCATCCTCATCAAATTCATCCTTCATAGCAACATATACTACTTCTATCTCAAAATCATCACTATCAGTGTCAGTTTCTTCTTCAGCTATGTAACAGGATTTCTTACCTTTTCCTTTGTAGTCCTTGTACCTTCGGTAACCTCTGTCTTCTATTTTATCTTTGTGCTTGCTATCTCTTTCTTCATCCTTATCATCCCTATCAGGACATCTTGCAGCTATATGACCAACTTAATTACATGAGAAACATATGATAGGGAGTTTACCTTTATACTTGCCTTTTCTCCTTTTCAATCTTTTGGCCATAAGAGCTTCAAGATCCTCAAGTTCTTCATCATATGTGTCACTTTCACTTTCACTCTCACTGATGCATCTTTCCTTTTCTTTCTTTGACTTTTTCAGAACCAATTGTGACTTAAAAGAAGATTCAACATTAGCAACAGTGAAGTTATCAAAATTAGAAAGCTCAAAAGCAGTGAGCTTGCCAACAAGACTCTCTAGAGTAAGAGTATTATTAGGGTTACATCTAGATTCTTGAATTGCTAAAATTTTGATGGCATAAATAGGACACAAAGTTCTCAAAAATTTTCCAATAACAGTCTAATCATCAATAGTTCCATTGGCTCCCCTAATAGCATTTACAACTTCTTTTATTCTACCACAATATTGTGCAATATTCTAACCTTCTTGCATTTTCATTTCATCAAATTTACCTCTTAGGCTCTCATCTTTTGCTCTTAGTACATTTATGTCTCCACCATAGATGTTAGCAAGAGTGTCCCACATTTTCTTTTCATTTGTGCAATCTTTGATGTCTTCAAATTCCAGATAGCTTAGGGCAGATGCAATCTCCAACATTGCTTGGTTGTGCTCTTGTTTAGCTCTCATCTCCTCGGCAGTCAGAGGTGCAACAGGTGTGACATAGTCATGCTCAATATAATACTTTGTTGAGTCACCAATACTAGCTAGGTGTAGCTTCATCAAACTTTTCCATGCATGGAAGTTCTCCTTATTCAGCTTTGGTACCTCCTTATACATCTTGATCATTTTCTTTAAGTACCTATAAACTTGTTCTTTGTAAGCACCAACAACTCTGATACCAATTGTTAATATGATTTAGAACAACAGAGAGGGGGGGTGAATCAGTTGTTCTCAGGTCCAAATGTATAAAATAAACTTTCAAACTCTTCTACAAATTAGATCTAACAACCAACAGCTACTCGGTCATTACTGAATACATAACAGAAACATATAACATTGCAGTCAACTTTCCAGTACTATTAAACTTGCAAAACACAGAAATGTTCAAACCAAAATATTCACACAAGTATTAACACTAGGATTTATAGTGGAAACCCAATTTGGAAAAAACCACTTTGTAACATGTTAAGTTGATATTTTCACTCTTCTAAAGTGAGCTCTATGAAAAGCCAACCCTGTCAAAGGTTACAAACACACTGTGAGGTGTGACCTGGTTAAAGGATTTTAACCACCCTGTTAGGAGTGTGCCTTGTTATAGGACTTACATACATTCCACTAGAATGCAACCTTGTTCAAAGGATTTATACAAATGATTTTTAGGTCAACCTTTGTTAAAAGGATTTTGACTGATACAATGATTAGAAAGTAACAGTAATATTGATCTAAAAACATACAACTCACTTTGCAAATAATAGATCCAATTTTGTACACATATGTTGGCTTACTGACTGTGATCTATTTCTATTTCCATTACTGATCTACTCGGAAATCCCTTCAAGAAATCACAACTCCTTCTCCTTCATCCTTTTCTGCTTATACAGTCAATAACAACAACTCCAGCATTCTCTCTTCTCAACCTCATGCTTAGGTTTCCTTAATATTTCCTCAATTAGGTCAATACAATCTTTTGCCGCTTAATCTCTTCCGTAGATAATAGGGTTAGGTCAGATTCATCGAATCTTTCCAACTTTATGTTCTTCATCCATCCTTCTAGAATCATCTCAAATCTCTTAATAGATTTACAATAAAACATTTTACAGTGCTTCCATACAATCAATAAATAAATTCAACACATTTTACATAATCCAAGAATTCAACTATGTCGGCTAGGAATCTGAATTCTTCCTCAAATGTAAATTACTGACACTTAGTCAATACTATGTTCAACTCCTCGGTCTTCACTGGAAAGCTCACTCACCACTAAAACTGTTTCCTCGAATAATACTATCTTCCTCAAAAATTACCTAATGTTCAGTCAACACTGAATTTACTCGGGATATACTGGCTTGGTCAACACTAACATCACTTGGCTTAAACTAGATTTCTTCACTTTTGCTCGATTAAGCCTACTTGTTTAGTCTTACTCCTTACTTAGATAAGAAAAACATTATCTTATCATTGTGCCATAAAATCAAGTACCCATTGAAGTATCCAAGATAAGTCAACCTTTCCTTAGGTGCTATTGTTATCAACCTTGCCCACATCCTCCTCAACAATCGAATAGGTATAGTACTTTCTTAAATAGCAACAGTCTTACTAGTTAAGGTTTGGCATCAATGACAATACAACAATTGCTTCAATTACAGCTTCCAACACCATATACATCATGGAGCACTTAAATTGCTTTGTGAGACAGTGACAAGTGTTCCTAAGGTGAGCACAGAGCACGATGATGTATGTAAGGGATGTGTTTTGGAGAAGTTTTCAAAACATCTTTTCCAAGGAGTGACACCAAATCTGAGGGTGTTCTTGATCTAGTACATTTAGATCTAGGTGGACCAATGTTGATGAAGTCTCTCAAAGGATATGAGTACTATGTTACTTTTACTGATGATTTCTCCAGGAAGACCTAGATATACTTCTTGAAGACCAAGGATGAGGTTTTCAATCACTTCCAAGAGTTCAAGGATCTTGTAGAGAACTCGACAGGAAGCAAGATAAAGGTTCTTTAGTTAGATAATGGAAGCAAGTACAAAGGAAATGAATTCTAGGAGTTTTATACCATGGAAGGAATCAAGAGAGAGTGGATTGTTCCTTACAATCCACAACAGAATGGAGTTGCTGAGAGGAAGAACCGGTCTATATCAGAGGTAGCAAGGGCTATGCTACATGACTAGGATATGCCCCGCTACTTATGGGCAGAGGCATGTAGTACAGCAATGTACATACAAAACATGGTTCCACATAAGGTACTAGGTAAGATGACACCAGAGGAGGCTTTCACAGGGAAGAAGCCATATGTCAGTCACTTCAGGATATTTGGGAGTTTGGTGTATTTCCATATTCTAGGTGATACATGTACAAAGTTAGATCAAACTGCAGAGAGGGGGTACTTTGTTGGGTACAATGAAACCTCGAAGGCATATCAGATATTTATTCTAGGGACTAAGAGGATTATAGTCAGACGTGATGTCAAGTTCATGGAGGACAAGGCATTCAGGAGGTCTAGAGATTTTCTAGCAGAAGATCAGAGTGAGCAGCCAAGAGAAGCTCCAAGGGTAGCTCAACCGAGTCAAGGGCAGCAAAGCTTGAGTATAGTTACTAGTACTAGCATAGGCTCAGGTGGTGAGAGTTCACAAAGTATGGAGAAACTGGTGCAACAAGATATGCATCAAGAAGATATGGAGGTTGATATCTAATTCTCTATAGTTGGCAGTAGGAACTGTGAGGTTCAACAAAGGGATACTTAGGAGTTAGTGGGAGCTCCTAGGAGGAGTACAAGAGAAAAGAGACAACCATCCAAGTTCAATGACTATGTAGATTTAGTTATTCAATTGGTAGATAATGAGCCTTCCATTTATCAAGAGATTTCACAGCATCAGGTATGGCGAGATGCGATGGTTGAGGAATATACCTCAATAATGCAAAATGATGTGTGGGAGGTAGTGCCTAGACCAAAAGATAGGGCAGTAGTTGGATCATCTTGGATCTATAATAACAAGCATGGTGCAAATGGTAGCATCAAGAAATACAAGGCAAGGTTTGTGGAAAAGGGATTCTCTCAAAAGGAGGGAATAGACTATGAGGAGACATTTGCTCCTGTGGCTAGGTATACTTCTATATGAGCTATGATCTCATTTGTAGCACAAATGGGATGGCAGATCCATCAAATGGATGTCAAGACAACATTCCTCAATGGTGAGTTGAAGGAGGAAGTATACATAGAGCAACCAGAAGGCTTTGCACCACATAGTATAGAGATCCATGTGTGCAGATTGAAGAGAGTTTTATATGAACTCAAGCAGGCTCCCAGAGTGTGGTATGAGTGCATTGATACTTACTTGCAAATAATGGGCTTTATGAAGAGTGAGGCAGATACTAACCTATACTACTTGGTGGTTGGGGGTGAGGTTCTCATTCTTGTTCTATATGTGGACGACTTGTTTCTAATAGGTTCACTAGGGCTCATAGAGGAGTGCAAGAGAGACCTTGTAGCAGAGTTTGAGATGAAGGATTTGGGACTTATGCACTACTTTCTAGGCATGGAGGTGTGGCAGACATATGGAGAGATTTTCCTTGGGCAAGGGAAATATTGCAATGAAATCTTGAAGAGATTCAAGATGGAGGATTTTAAAGACATGTCTACACCCATGATCACGAATTGGAGGAAGGTAGATACATCTAAGGAGAAGGATGTAGATCCCACCTTATACAAGCAGTTGATTAGTTCACTCATGTATTTGGTCAACACTAGGCCAGATATAGCCTTTGCAGTAAACTCTCGTAGTCAGTTCATGGTGGAGCCAAAGAGAGTGCATTGGACATCGGCAAAGCATATGTTGCATAATTTGTGTGGTACAGTTGAGTATGTGATCAGATATGTTCAAGGTGAAGGTATCAATTTGATAGGCTATACTAATGCAAATTGGGCAGGTAGTACAATAGACAAGAGAAGCACTTTAGGGTGTTGTTTCAGTTTGGGATCAGGAGTTGTCTCTTGGTTCAGCAGGAAGCAGAAATTTGTATCTTTGAGTTCTGCAGGAGCAGAATACATAGCGGCTAGCATGGAAACATGTGAAGCTATTTGGCTTTGAAAGTTGCTAGTAGCCTTGTTTGGTCAAAGGGTTGAGACTACAGTGATACATTGTGACAATCAGAGTTGCATCAAGTTGTTTCAGAATCCAATGTTTCATGATAGGTCTAAGCATATAGACATCAAGTATCACTTCATCAAGGATTGTGTACAAGGTGGGGTTGTTCAGCTACAATACATACCTATAGAGGAGAAAGTAGCAGACATTCTGAAAAAGGCATTGGGGAAGGCAAAATTCATCTTCTTCAGAGATAAGTTGGGTGCAATGCAGAATAGCTTCCTCGCTAAGAGGGAGTGTTAGTTTTGTTAGCTTTGGACAGTTGTTTGTCCACATGCTATTAATTAGTTAATTGTTTTACTAACAAATTAGTTAGAGTAGGGTCAATTATTTGTTAATTAATTGACCAAGGTAAAAGTAGAAAGTTGTTTCACACTTTTATAAAGGAAAAAGTCAACAACACACAAACTTTTTAACTTTAACAACATAAAAATGCTATTTATGTTTAGAATTTGGAGATGATGTAAACTAATGAAATGTTTACAATTGGATGAAGTCTATGCCTATAATTTTTTAAATTTTTTTGAACAAGAATTCACATAATTTTTTAATTTTTGAAGTCCATTTTTTACTTGCTGAAAAATGTTGAAAAACGAGTGTCTTATTCCCACCAAAAAAGTATATGCAAATAATATTTTTCCCCTTTGATTTCAAAATATGTTATAGATGAAATGTATAGCTTTGCAGAAAAGAAGAAAAAATAGTTTTCAATCTATATTTTCTCCGTTATAACTACTCAAAGTCGAACATACCTGAAATCAATAGTTTTCATCTCCCGCCAAATTTCCCTTATCAAATATACACCATTTAAAAAAAAAATTACACATTCTTGAAGAGAACTCTCTCCTCTAGTGTTAAATATTAAATTTTAATTTTTTTGATAAGCTTTACTATTTTTTTCTACTTTTGAAGCAACTTGTTCTCAAATGTTAAAATATCTACTTGCAGTATTTTGAAATTATAATATATTAGATCTAATTAAAATACTATAAAAATTATATGATGATAATCTTGACTTTGTGCTCTAAAAAGGGTATTTTTATATTTGTAAAAAAATATCATTAAAAAGAGTAGGAGTTATTGAAACATCAATTTTCTGAAATAATTTTATTTCTTTAGTAATTGGTATAAAACATACATTTAATAGATATTTCTAATTGGAAATGTTGAAGCACTTATTTAACTTAGCTAGAATGAATCTAGCTAGACCATATGTTTGACAAAAAATAATTTTAGTTAGAAATACTCAAATTCAGCTGTGCTGATAAGTTAGCCTGAAACAGGACACAACTTTGTGCTTTTACCCACCATTTTTATAAGCAACTAGAAACCAACTTGGTTAGGGTTGTTAAGTTGTTTTTAATCTCAACCGTTAATTGAGAATCAATCTCGGCTGTTGGTTTACCAACAAGGGTAGTATAAAAGGGGGTCTAGGGGCATTTGGAGAATATGTTGATGTAACACAACCAAGAAGTTGTAGAACACATCTTGGAGAGCATTTGCAGTGTTAGCAAATGTGTTTACAGTGATAGAAAATAGTCTTGCAGTGTTCGCAAGGGGCGCAGTGATAGCGTTGGGAATAGCAGTGGAGGAATATCAACAGGAGGAATTGGGAGATTGTCAGAGTTCTGCCTGTGAGAAGCAAGGAATTTTGTATCTCTTAATTTGCTAAAGTTTAATATATTTCTCATCTGTAGTACTGGTTTTCCCCTCGAGGTTTTTCCAGGGACAATTTTCCAAAAATATTGTGTTCATTGTGTTGCATATTTCTTTTCGCTTATTTTTATTGGTGAAGTTGTAGTTGTGTTATTTTTCAATATTAGCTATGAATTTATTTTCCGTAGTTAAATAATCTTTTATAAGATAGGAGATTAATAATCAGTGACTACAATAGAATTTTCACAGCTATTGTGTCTTGTTTGATTGGTCTTTTAAAGGGAAAGTTAAATTCAATTAGACTGACTATGAAAATATCATACAATTATATACCATTAGAGATTGGGTAGTTGATAGATCTGTCCAAGGGAGGATTTAGAAAGTGGCTCTCAGAGTTATACATAGGGTTTGAAAGTGGATGCCTATATTGCCCAAATGAAATAAGACATTGGTCCAATATATCTGCATTTACACATCAAATTTTCAGTAGAAGTAGGAGAAGTGAATTAAATAGTAGCAGTAATTAGATACTAGGAGAATTCAAAGAAAGAGTAGAATCAAAATCAGTTAAAGTAGCAGCAGTAGATAATTAAAGGTAGAGATTGTAAGAAACAATACTGAAGAACCATACAATTGAATCTATTTCAAGACTTAATGTCATCTTGATAGATCACATAAGTATCATATATATAAATTAAAATCAATCTACTTTAAAAAGCTTCTATTTGGAAATACAATTGAAGAATAGGTCTACTTGTCTAGATTTTGTAGAACCTAAAGTGTAGAGGAACTCGATCATATTTGATTGATCCTATTTGTTGGCCATATCAAGTGAGAAGTTTGCAAAATAAGTTTGGCATTGTCCAAGAACATTTCAATCTACTGATTTGGGAACCAACAAGATATATGGCATCACCCAAGAAAGTTGCACATGGTAGAAATCTCAAGATTAAAGCTCACAGAGAAAGCTTACAAATAAGTTCATAGATACTTACACTTTCTCGCCTATTGTTCCACCATGACATTTATTTTTCTCAATCATCCAATGGTTTTTCATAATCAACATAGAGTATTTTAGAGTATGGATAACCTACCATGTACATATTTTAGTTTGGCATTGTGCTCTAGTCCCATTTTTGGTTTGTATCTAGTTTCTCCAGTTAGTCCCTATGTTGTGTAATCTTGGAAGAGACACTAGATTTGTCCTGCATTCCTTATAGTCCTTGCCCCTATTTAGAGCCAACCATTACTCCAATTTTCAAACAACCAAATTTCAAACTTTTGCATTAAATATAATGTTTGACTTTTTTAGAGTTTTTAGGATGGGTGATTATGTGGTTTCAGTCCAAAACCTTCATTTTTAGTCTTCTCATGAATTTTTCAACACATTTCATATTTTCACTAAGTTTTTTAATCCTTATGAGAAATCTCATTATTATTTTTGGATCTGATTGTGTGTAAATTTTTGAAATCATTCTCCTTGTGCTCTCTTTCATCGTGATGATGGATCATAGGGTGTGATTCAAAACATTGATGCAAAAATTTACACATAATCGCATCCAGAAATAATAACTAGATAATTCATGGATTGTGAAAATATATTAGTAGTAATCCTTGAGCACTTGAGTTTAAATGATTGGTCCACGTTGATAATGTCAAGTTTAGTCCTCGGTGCCAAATCACGAAATGTTGTATTTATCATTTTGGTTATGCTCCAAACTGATCATTTGTATTGGTCAAAAGTTATCCCTCTTTTTGTGAATCAAGCATCAAGGTTATAATAGAAAATAATAAATATTTTTCAAAATAATTTTAATATTTTAAATTAATACCCATTAGACTTCTATTTTAATAATGTGGGGAATTCCTTAAGTTATTTTTAAATATACACTAATGCTTGTCTATTCCAAACTTTGAAATTCTGAAATATTTTGCCTCTTCCTCCAAAATGTTGATTCTCCGAATTTCTAGCTTTTGAACCTCCAAAATGTTCGGATGTTATAAATTTTTAACTTAGAAGATATGCACGCAAAATGTGAAAGCGGCATTAAGAGCCCTAGCTGTTTGGAAATGATTCCTCGAAAAGATTCAACTCATGTAATGCAACAATGGTACAAAATGGATTTATGGAAAAGGCTTTAGAAACTTTCAGGCAAATGCCCATAAACATGCATGCAAACTATGGAATCATAGACAAAGCACCATGAACTATTTGACCGAATGCCTCAAAGGTACATGTTGCCATTGAATCCAATGATTGCAAGATTTATGAAAAAATGGATGTGGTGAAAAGGTTTGTATAGAGCCCTGGAATTTGATGGTTGTATTGACCATTTTTGCACTTTTGAATTGTATATGACAAGTTGAAAAATTATTAGATGGTATGAATTGACAGGCAAAATATTTTTTTAAACCGTAAATATAATATTTAAATTCACCAATAAACCGTCAAAATTTGCTATGGGCAATTTACTATTTTATTTACTATTATAGAATTAAAATCTTTCCCAAATAAAACATATGAATTTATTTTCTAATTTTACATTTTATATATTATATGTATTATGTTTAATATATGCATTATAATTATATTATAAAATATTTAAATTTAAAATAATTTATTAAATTAATTCTATATTAGAAATTTTGACAATCAGTATTTTTATTAGAACGTAAAATGAAGGGCATTAAAATGATCAAACCATCATAAAAAATTCATATGATAGGTAGAATTGTTTGACAAAATGTCTTAAAGAATGAATAGAATGTTAAAGCTATTAGTTCTCCACAGTCGATAAGAATAATGTTCTTGTTTTTAAATTCGATTGTGTAAGAATTTTTAACATCAATATTTTGAATCACACTCTTTGATTCATCATCAGGATACAAGAGAGTAGCAGTAAAAGAAAGATGAATCATGGAGTGTGATTTGAAACCTTAATGTTAAAAATTCTGATATAATCGAATCGAGAAACAAGAGCAATATGAATAGAATGATTATAGGAAGTACACCAAACAGTTTTTCAATGATTTTTTGGAAATACTAACAGCTATTTTGAAGGAATATCATCCCATAGGACGAGATCTAATTATCACAAGATCTATATGAGATTGATTGCATTTAGCTATTTTTCATACAATATATTATCATTGTACACATTTGTAGGAATTTTTTATTTGATTTTTTTTCATATTATGATAGTTTTACATGATTTTCAATAATTCGATCTTCCTAACCTGATTTTACAATTTTCTAAATATAAAAAAAATATATTAAATTGTACCGATTTGTATTTTTGCAATTGTATTATGCTATGTAGAGAATAATCCAAATTAGGCCTAGATTGACAAAAAAGCCTTGAAACTCTCTGTGAGCAAAAGTAGTTTGAAGTGTAAAGGTCAAAGTACGGCAGCTTGAGGACAGGTTATGGACATTCACCAAAGCATATTGAATGCAAAATGTGGAATCATAGACCACGCACGGGAATTGTTCGACAGAATGTCTCAAAGAAGAATGCCATTTGTTGATAATGCATTCTCCTTGTCTGCGCCAAAATGAGAGATTTGTGCATAATATCGACATCTATAAAGAGTAATCAAATGCAGAGTTTTCACAGATATCATAATTGGAAATGGTCTGAATGACATGCGTGAGGTGAAAAGTATCACAAATCACATAAACAGTTTGAAAAGATTTCTAATAATTATTGGATGTGATTAAGTTCCCTACAAAATATACTATTGATCAAATTTCATGATTTTCACAAAATTTTCAGCATCTGTTTTTCATGATCTACATATTTTGTGGTCAAAAACTACAAAACAATTGCAAAAAAATCACCGTATTTTCACAAATCTGAAAAAAAAAATTGACATTTTTTTTTTCTTATAGGACATTTTATAAAAAACTTAGCCCATACCTACACAAAATAACTTGTTAAAAAGACTTTAGAAACTTTCAAACAAATGCAAAGTCCTTTCCATAGACATGCATGCCAATTGCCGAATCATAGATAGTGCACTTATTTTTTTTTTAAAAATGAATCAATATAAATAGAAAAAATTAACAGCTCAAGGACTGTCATGGGTAAAGCAATTGTGAACATAACATTATCAATGATCAGTTTCATATATAAAGAATTGTATGCTAACAAGAAACTATGAACAGTCTGTAGCTAGATGCAAAAAGTCACATACAACAGAATTATATATATATATATATATAACTCGAACAAGCTTTCAATCAAACAACAGAAATTTACACCTCGAAATTAAACTTAAACATTCTTTGAAATTGTCTTGAACATGGGATGATTTCTTCTTGATGCTGGAGGGCTTGAAGTATAATGTAGTTCAAAAAGTGATTGGTTTAGCGATTGTCTTTGGTGATACCTTGCAATTGAGAGCGAGAGACAATTATTAAAACAAGGTGTTAGAGTAAAGCCCTTAAGACTTCTACCATCTGGTGAGAGACTAGTTTGAAAACATTGACAAACTTATTCCACATAATATTTGAATTGGTGCACCAAATTTATATATAAAGGAGATAGGTAGAGATATTAAAGATTTTATTTGTAGATCTCATCCATATTCTAAATGGTTACAATCTTAGGAACTTCTTATCTTATAGCTTTGACACTACTGCAATATATATCTTCACTTTGTGGGTCAGATCATGCAACCTCCAAGTTACATTTAACTTCAATTTCTTTATAGTTTGAGTTTATCTTCAGCGTGGTTCAAGTTATATGTTCGTACTTTATAAATACTAGTCACCAAATCTCCATAAATTTATTATATTTTGCAACAATAGAACTAAGACTAAGGATAGTTTCCTTTTTTAGAAGCTCTCCTTACTATTAAATTAGAGGGTCAATGATCATTTTAACTCTTTAAAGACCCATATATAACTCTCTCTTAACATTCATGGATCCTACAAAGATTAGATATGTTTAGCTATTTTCTTTTCTTCCATAATGCTCTTCACTTAGGCCCCGTTTGGTTGGGGAAGATGGGGAAAGATGGATTTGGTGCAAAACCTTATTATCCCATAATAAGGTTTTGAAAACTAAGAAGATGGGTCTTCTGGAAGATGGTGGACTGTTTGGTTGACCAGGAAGATGAGGTCCAAGGTTCTAGTAAAATGATTAAAATATCTTGACATCACATGAAAATAAAGTGATTTTCAAATTTACTTTTCCCTCTCATCACATAACCTGGTTATGATTTGTATTCCACCTATTTTGGTGGAAGATGCACATCCACCTTTTTCGACAAAATGGGGAGATGAAAACCATCTTCCCATTCCGGTCCAAATATCAAGGCATAACCCAAACGGCGGATTTGAGAGCAAAACCAGGTTATGGGTCGCATAACCTGGTTTTGAGGTGCAACCAAACGGGCCCTTAGAGAATCTTTATGGTTTATTGATCTTGTTTCTTATTTAGTATGAGCAAGATATGAGTTCATAATAAGATTATTGATAGGACAAAATGTATCTAATATTAATGAATATTATTTATTTCATATATATGTAGATCTATGTACATGTGTGTGTATATACATGCATGCATACATCCATATATAGATATGGAGAGAGAGAGGGAGGGAGCATATACCTTTTATTTTTTATTTTTTTAAGATTTATAAAAAAAAATTATGATATCTTTTTAATCTAGTGTACCAAATTTAACATTTCTTAAAAATTAATATCATTATCTTATACAGTCAATGATTATATAGATGCAAGTAACTAAATATTTATTGAAAAAATTAAAAAGTTTCTAAAATATCACTTTATAAAAATATAATTTACACAATTATCACACAAAAATCTGTGTGAAATAAAATCCCATCCCAAAAGTCTCAACAAGACTAGAGCCTAGAAAATAAAATACTTAGTATAAAAACTTATGTGCATACATATCACTACATATTTATCACTACAAAATATGATTCTATATTACAAATATAACATACACCATATTCATACCAAAAAGTAGGAGAAGTAAAACAACAATCCAATATTTTTGTAGGATGGAGATAAATAAGTGGTGCAAACAAATAAGCAATATGACCTCACTAAAAGAATGTTAGAGTTTGATTCTTTCATTTTAGTTTAGGTTTTTCATATTCGATATGCAATGTTGTATGATGAAGTAGGGTGACATTGTTGGCATTTCATTAACAAAATATCATGTTTCCATTACTATTTTTTGGTGGTCATTTTCTTAACAATTGTTTTGTTAAACTTGATTTATTCTATATTCATTCGCCAAAATTATTAAAAATAAATTCTTTGTATCTACCATATAGAAGGTGGAAAAAAGGATAACGAAAAGAAATTGCATTTTACTCTATTATTAAGAATGCAAAGTAGAGAAGTCTCATTTTACCTCACATATATTCCAATTATTTCAATTAATTACATTATCCTTTAAGTTAGACAACACGCTAGTGAAAAAGCAATGCTTTAAAAATATTTAATGATTAAATTATATTATATAGAAACATAAAATCATATAACTAGAAAAAATTGATATAATTGAAAGAAAAAAAAACAAGAACAATATCATAAACAAATTTATTGACGACATAAGAACACAAAAATCTTATCATACCTTATAAAATGACAAACGAATATAAAACACTCGAGAACACAATTCTATAATAACAAGACTGCAAAGCAGCAAAGTTCCTGACAAAGTGGTCGCAAAGATGTTTAAACTTTTGCAAAACTTTGGGAAAAGATAATAGTATAAATAGTTATTGTATGAAAATAATAAAGAGACAATGAGTTTTACTGGAAAAATACACAAATAAATTCTGATAGCAATATCACAATAAAGAAACATGAAAATTTCAGCCCAATATATGTAAAGATTGATGTTTCGACACCAAAAAGCCACATTAGTAAACCCCAAAATTTTAGGGAGTCGATCAAAAAGTCAATAGTTGAATACATAGGTCGACAAGATACTAGTCAATTCCCTACAATATAGGAATGAAAGAAATACAATTACGACCAGAATTATCGAGATGCTAAAGCATACCTTTGTCCAAAGATAAGAGGAAAGTCGACCATCTATCGAGTATCCTAAAGAAACCACAATAAGAGATGTATCAACTTCAAACAAGTACAAGTTGTCATGTCTGGGTAACAACATAAAAGATTTTCACACCAATTGTTGAATCACACAAATGAAATATAAGGATTAGATCAAAATATGTACTTCCATATTAATGACAAAAGTAAACAACAAAATTTACCAAATACCACAATGTCGAATACAGAATTGTGTAACACTTGAAAAAGAAAGCCCTTCCTGTAAGAAGCTTCAGTAACATGTTCATAAATGTTAGCGAGGGCAAGAATATTGTAGGAGTGAGTTTCCACCCTACCACGAAGCATTAACACTTCCCCAGAATCCTTCCTGACATGAAGGATACCCAACCCAGCTAGAAATAGTCTAACAAAATAAAACTGAGAAGTAATGGAATTCGTGTACTAGTAAAACCATGGACACTTAATAAGCACATGTCATATGTATGTCGACATAAGCATCATCCTTTGCTTAGCTATGAAAAATTTATGTTCAAATCCTTCTTGGTCATTTCATTTAAGAAAGTAAATATTCTCCCAATTTAACCCATGATGGAAGGAAAACACAAGAATATTTCACCACTTTTTGTATCTAACCAATATAAAAGAACATACTCATAGTTCCAGTTTAAACACAAGGCTAATCTAATATTCCATCCTCATGGTTCTCAATAAGTAACAAAATTACATAATACATGTAAGGATTTCCAGGCACATATAAAAGCATTTCTTTTATAGGACCTTTTATTTCTTAAGCATGAAGAAACACAAACAAACATTCTAGCATACATTAGCACATGCAAATATCATCTACCTTATATTTTATCCGCTATACAATTTAATCAAAACCTCCAAGAGTACACACTTTGTAATGATTTAGGTATGGCCATATATTCATAGAATCATTCAGTCATACACAGTATTTGTCTATGCATAAGCACTCAATATGAAGGCAATCAAAATAATCTTACATATAGGCATGGTCTTTCCTTAGTGTCCTAACCATAATCAAACTATAAATGTAAATTCCTCTATTCCATTAATATGATCATAAAGACTTTGATGGATTTAAATTAACAAAGAAGATCGAGTTTCTAAAGCCATAACATATATCTATAGAGTTCGACTCTTCTAAGGTTCTTAGTTTAAAAATCTTCCTTTAGTTCAACATCAATTATTGACTTGATTCTATAGTTGGCAGTTTCAATCACACCAAATATACAAGTATTGTTCCATTGCTTGAATCATTCTCAAACATTTCAGTTATTACTCATTGCAAATCATTGTCAAATGTTTCAGTTATTACTCATAGTGTACAAAAGACTAAATCATATAAGCAGTTTAAGAAGAACCAATACATAGTTCAAAGGTTAATGGCAACAACTTCTAAGGCATAGATTTGCATTGCACTAGACTTATATCATAAAATTGATATGTTGAATAATGTTTCATCTATTCTTATACAAACATCACAAAGCTGGAAGATATTGAGATTCTCTATATCTAAATAACATTGACTTCCATCATGGAATAAAAATATTTGGGGCCTAATCATTCCTCTCTATTGTTATATCATGTTAGAGTTTGTTGAAATGTGTCATCAATATGTACAAGGAAGATCAAACATCTCAATGCCCACACTATCCACTGGCCAATATGTACTCAAGTTTGGATTGTTGATATCTAAGTGTGCCAGTGTTTGATAGAATGTGTCCATGTAGTTTTGGGGAAAGACATAATAAGTAGTCAAAACTATCTATTATGGGGGTTTCTATATGGCCACTTTGTTTGCAAACCAAAACAATGTGTTTTCTTATAGGCTAATAACTATCCCTATGTCAGTGTTTAAACACTAGAATATTAAATATAATAAACAAATTAAGGAGAAATATTACTGCGACACCCCCTGCGAGCTTAGACAAAGAGATGGCATAGTAGATACATCTCATCGAGCAAAGAGAAATTATCACCCAAATACGAAGATTGATTCATCAGGGGAGATTCCATCATAGAATAAAATGGCCTCAAAAGAAAGAAGACAAGTTTAGCAGATGTCGTGCATAGGAAGGAATATGCCTTATCGTCAAAGTGGCTTAATTATGAACTTCTACGCTACTAAAGAGTAAGTTGTCTGGCTGTCAAAATGATATTCAAGGAGGAAGGGCCTTTATGTGATTAAAACATATACCATACCATCCACAGAAGAGGTAAAAAGCTATCATGCAACCATAGACAACAAGTAGAAGCAATCTTTAAGTCTAGCACAGAAATTACATTATATAACAAAAATAAAATCAAGACATATACAAAGCTTAGATTCATACCTCTAATTTGTGAAATGAATAGAAGAATTTGAACAGTCCCAATTTAGTCTCAAATTCCATCTCAAGTTTTCCCAATTATGTGTTTTAACCAATACCCAATTCAGAGGAGGCATTCCAGCAAATGCCAACATGTATGAAATTCTACTACAGGCCTATGTGAAGAGAAAAAAAAAAACATTGAAAACATGTTCCAGTTGGTTTTCTTGGTGATTATGAAGGCAAGGCCAACATTGCACTTGATAGGAAGATTGGTGAGCGCGTTGTTGTTGAGTGCAGGGAAACAAGCGATTTTAGGTCTGAGACATAAGCATATCTGTGTCTTCATAGCAGAGGTCTCATCCATTGCAGCCATCGTCTTCACACCATGGCAATACTATGCGGAGGGCTATGCCATTCCATTCGTCTGTAGAAATGATAAGCACGGAACTAGTGCTCTCACAACCAACTTGCAAACCACTGCCTTTGCTACCTTCAACATCAATGTCATCATCAACAAAACTGCAAAGGCACTTACTTGAAAAATGTTCTGTACACCACCTATTTTTCTATTTCTCTTTCTCTTAACTTGAAATTTTCTTAACTATCTTCCCCTCGCGTTCTTAACTCTCTTCTTTTTTTTCAAAACCTAGACAATGTGGTGTGGGAGTATTGAGGATGCATGCCAATGGCGGTGGCAGTAGCAGTCATAGAGACGGTGTTGCACATCTCTTTTCCCAAAATAGAAAAGGGGTTGTCGTGCCATAAAAACCGCCAGAAGTGGGAGATATCTACAACTGTTTTATTTGATTACTCCCTCTTTTATTAATGACCACTCTCACAAATGGCGATGGTTTATGAAAGAGTGGTAATTATTGTTCACTGATTTAATTCTCCACTCCCTCTTTAAAACCGTTTAAGGATATCAAATATCTAAGTTTTATTTAAGAAAATAATATTACAAAAAATGATTTTCAAATAATTTTTTTCTTTCTATATTTTTTTTCATATATCAATAATTAAATAATTCGACAAATTTTGGGTTATGGCATCCTTCTCCACTTAAAGATGGCATCGTCCCGATGCATTGATCCAAATTTACAAGCATATTGGAGGAAAAATCAAGAAAAATCACACTTGACATGATTAATAATCTTCCATTTTCAAAATATTTCATACAGTGCATGTAACCAGTTTCTATTTTTACATAGAATCAACAAGATTTAAATTCAATTTTTTTAAGGAAGTCAAAATTTTTATTGAAAAGTATTCTAGAAAAATTGACATGCACTCTTATAGAACAACCCATTTGAAGTAAACACACTTAAAGAAACAAACACAATGTGTTTCAAAGATCATTTCAAGAACAATTTAAATGTGAGTGTGTGAATTCCATTACTACCCTTCAATTTTATAAGGTTAGAATTACCTCTCTCTGACAATATTCCCCCTCTATTGTAATGTGTCGTTCCATCTGTGATACATAGGAACAACATCAAAACATCAGTTCATATCTCTATCATAATCAAAATTGAAAATCTAACATTCCCATACTCAATGCTTTCAAAAATAACTTACATGATACTCTTAAGTAGAAACAAAGGACCCACATACCTGTGCTTACTATACCATATCGTGGTATTCACAATAAATTGAGCACTTTTCTGGTTTCTTTAGATCCTTGTTCTTGGAATATTCTTATTTATATACTCACAATATATTTTTTTAGCCCATTCATAGTGTCAATACTTCATAAAATAAAAATTATAATATTCTATATTCAAGAGAAAAGAGTCATTTGAAGATTTCTAAATTTCAACTAAAATATTATTTAAATCACACTTTGATCACTAGTAAGTAAATAATTCATACATACCATCTAATATGTGATACTCACTAAATGAGAAAATCACTCATACATCCTCGTCCATCACCTGAAAAGATTAGTAGATCCATTTTTCCATTTATGTGACTTAGGCCCTCATACCCATCTCATCACAACAATATTTCAAAGAAAAATTTAACTCATTTCATCATAGCATTTATATTTAATCTCTAAAACAATATAAGTCCTACAAGTCTTACATCTTATTACGAATAAGCATTCAAATTTTCCTCAATGTAATGCAAGTGTGCTTCATCTAAGCATAAGCATCCAAATAAATCATGATAATTCATCACCATATAAAATCAGCACATCAATGTATGTCATACATCTATAACAATGCATCCAAAAACATAACCATAAAGGTCAATCATGAAACAAGAAACTTAATTGTAATTGGACATCTGTCCTTCTATAAGTCCATGTCTCCTATGCCATTAGACAGTCAGTCGTCCATCTGCAAATCTTGAGACAAGAGTGTGGCTCGAATGCTTGTCTGTTCTATCCACAAAGCCTTACACTTCCTTGGGATTCTATCACCCTTCAGAATTCCCAACCCTGCAATGCCCAAAAAAAATAAAAGGGAGGGGGTATCTGGTGTAGCCATGAAACTTTCTATTGTTCATGAATGTGGCAGGGAGATGAAACATGGGCAGCATATTTATGAAAACATATGCAAAAAAGCTTTGGCCAAAGCATCTTTTTATCACCAGGAATAAAAACTGGCAGGTAGAGAAACATCCCTTTCTACCCTTCCCTGTTTACTTCTTCCACATTAGCACCCTCACCAAAAGGTAAGCTTTCCAATACTCATTTAAAGTAAGCAAAAAAAAAAAAGAAAGATGCAATTCATGCATTTCATATAATTTCCTTTCATGCAATACTTCATTTAACAAGAGCATGCAAGTCATACAACAATCAACTAATCCAAAAGAATTATACCCTTCATCATGAAAAATTCTCATTCATCATAAGCAATCACATGGTTTGAATTATCTAGTCAAATAAACATACACATACAAATAAGGGGGTGTTGACCATTCTATCAAAAACACCAATTATGTGTCATAACCACATAACTCTATTTCATTTCCATAAAAATATGTCGACCTACTCATTGATCATCAAATGCATCAAATGGTACATCTATTTCAATCATCTCATAATAATTTCATACAAGGTCTCAAATATAATCACCGATGTGATAGTAAAATCATATTAATATCAAAAAGATGTATTTTCCCTAGATTCCATCATTCCATGAATATCCATACAATGCTCCTCATAACATCAAAACTCACATCAAAGAATATCAATCATTGTTAATTATTTCATAAAATGCATTTCTAATATACACAACCCTTTGCATGTCAATTCAGTTGAAACATATTTCAAATAACATATGAATACAAGATTAGGATTGGTGTGTTCTTTGCAATCTACTCCCTTTCACAATCTATCAATGTTATATGATGAACATGATAGATGATATTACTTCGCATCACATGACTAGAAACATAAAACACATATTCTAGCTACCCTAAGATCATTACATTTCAAGTTGCAAGTTTTAATTCAAACCCTCAATGGTCATAAGAAAAATCAAGAAGTAAGTGTGAACAAAATCTCAGTTGATTGAAAAACTCAAAATTGGTGGCTAGGTGGTCACAAGAGAACTTAAACTTTCAAGCTAGTCGTTCACTTCTTTCAAAGTTTAACAAAGTTCAATATATATATATATATATATATATATATATATATATATATATATATATATATATATATATATATATATATATATGTATGTATGTATGTATGTATGTATGTATGTATGTATGTATGTATGTATGTATGTATGCATATATATACATATATATACATATACATATACATATACATATATATATATATATATATATATATATATATATATATATATATATATATATATATATATATATATATATATATATATATATATATATATATTGAAACCAAATCACATTTACAGAGTAACTGACACTAACCACAAGGAGGGAATAAAAGCTACATGTCACCTTGCATCCAAGGTATGCTAAAGAACATGACCATACTTCTAGAACATAAATCTCAAAGTTTACATCATCTTGTAATAACACATTCAATTATCTTAAACAACATTGCTCTAACCAATAAAGCCAACCCACATGAATTGTTAATTCTCTCTTTTCTTTTGAAATCTCATGCCATGCAAGGTAAGACATATAAATATATTTTCACAATTTTTTACAAATTTATGTTTCATATAAAACATGTCGAATTCTTCTTCCCTAAGAATTTCATAAGGTTCTAGTATTAAAATCATTTCATAAAACTTGCACATATACCTTACAATAGTACATATTTCCTTCATTTATCACAAGACAAGTCCTAAATTCTGGCAAGCTCTCTTACCTTATTGCATAACCATCATTATTTAACTACACAATATCTCATAAAATTTAATCTTCTTTCTTTGCTATACTAATGTAGAGAAAAAAAAACATTAAATTTTAAAGTGTATCCCACACACAAATTAGCTCATAATTTTTTTTTACATATTCTAACATTTCGTGATATGGAACAGGAAGCAATCACACGACTCAAGGTAGACAGTCGCTAGGCTCACATAATTATTTCAAACTTTCATAGTTTTAAGAGCAACTAGGGACATTCAAAAAATTTCACATGCATAAGAAATATTGTCCCTCGAGTATCATTTTCCCATAATACAAGGAACATCTAATCCTTTTCTATAATGATAAATTGAAATTTGAAGACACTCTAGTCACTCCAGGGAACCACAATTACATTCATAGACCAAGCATTAATTGAATCACAATTTATGCGACTAAGGGTTGCAACTAAGCATAGTGAACTCAAGGCCCTAGTATGGAACCCAGAGTTCTAATACCATATGTAAAGACTGACGTTTCAACACTAAAAAGCCACATCAGTAAAACCCACAATTTTAGGGAGTCGGTCAAAAAGTCAATAGTTGAATGCATAGGTCGACAAGATACTAGTCAATTCCCTACAATATAGGAATGAAAGAAATACAATTAAGACCAGAATTATTGAGATGCTAAAGCATACCTTTGTCCAAAGATAAGAGGAAAGTCAACCATCTATCGAGTATCCTAAAGAAACCACAATAAGAGATGTATCAACTTCAAACAAGTACAAGCTATCATGTCTAGGTAACAACCTAAAAGATTTTCACACCAATTGTTGAATCACATCAATGAAATATAAAGATTGGATCAAAATATGTACTTCCATATTAACAACAAAAGTAAACAACAAAATTTACCAAATACCACAATGTCGAATACAGAATTTCGTAACACTTGAAAAAGAAAGTCCTTCCTGTAAGAAGCTTCAGTAACTTGTTCATAAATGTTAGCAAGGGAAAGAATATTGTAGGAGTGTGTTTCCACACTACCACGAAGCATTAACACTTCCCCGAAATCCTTCCTAACATGAAGGATACCCAGCCCAGCTAGAAGTAGTCTAAAAAAATAAAACTGAGAAGTAATGGAATTCGTGTACCAATAAAACCATGGACACATAATAAGCACATGTCATATATATGTCGACATAAGCATCATCCTTTGCTTAGCTATGAAAAATTTATGTTCAAATCCTTCTTGGTCATTTCATTTAAGAAAGTAAATATTCTCCCAATTTAACCCATGATGGAAGAAAAACACAAGAATATTTCACCACTTTTTGTATCTAACCAATATAAAAGAACATACTCACAGTTCTAGTTTAAACACAAGGCTAATCTAATATTCCATCCTCGTGGTTCTCAATAAGTAACAAAATTACATAATACATATAAGGAATTCCAGGCACATATAAAAGCATTTCTTTCATAGGACCTTTTATTTCTTAAGCATGAAGAAACACAAACAAACATTCTAGCATACATTAGCACATGCAAATATCATCTACCTTATATTTTATCTGGTATCCATTTAAATCAAAACCTCCAAGAGTACACACTTTGTCATGATTTAGGTATGGCCATATATTCATAGAATCATTCAGTCATACACAGTATTTGTCTATGCATAAGCACTCAATGTTAAGGCAATCAAAATAATCTTACATATAGGTGTGGTCTTTCCTTAGTGTCCTAACCATAATCAAACTATAAATGTAAATTCCTCTATTCCATTAATATGATCATAAAGACTTTGATGGATTTAAATTAACAAAGAAGATCGAGTTTCTAAAGCCATAACATATATCTATAGAGTTTGACTCTTCTAAGTTTCTTAGTTTAAAAATCTTCCTTTAATTCAACATCAATTATTGACTTGATTCTATAGTTGGCAGTTTCAGTCACACCAAATATACAAGTATTGTTCCATTGCAAATCATTCTCAAACATTTCAGTTATTACTCATAGTGTGCAAAAGACTAAATCATATAAGCAGTTTAAGAAGAACCAATACATAGTTCAAAGGCTAATGGCAACAACTTCTAAGGCATAGATTTGCATTGCACTAGACTTATATCATAAAATTGATATGTTGAATAATGTTTCATCTATTCTTATACAAACATCACAAAGCTAGAAGATATTGAGATTCTCTATATCTAAATAACATTGACTTCCATCATGGATTAAAAATATTTGGGGCCTGATCATTCCTCTCTATTGTTATATCATGTTAGAGTTTGTTGAAATGTGTCATCAATATGTACAAGGAAGATCAAACGTCTCAATGCCCACACTGTCCACTGGCCAATATGTACTCAAGTTTGGATTGTTGATATCTAAGTGTGCCATTGTTTGATAGAATGTGTCCACGTAGTGTTGGGGAAAGACATAATAAGTAGTCAAAACTATCTATTATGGGGGTTTCTATATGGCCACTTTGTTTGCAATCCAAAACAATGTGTTTTCTTATAGGCTAATAACTATCCCTATGTCAGTGTTTACACACTAGAATATAAAATATAATAAACAAATTAAGGAGAAATATTACTGCAACACCCCCTGCAAGCTTAGACAAAGAGATGGCATAGTAGATACATCTCATCGAGCAAAGAGAAATTATCACCCAAATACGAAGATTGATTCATCAGGGCAGATTCCATCATAGAATAAAATGGCCTCAAAAGAAAGAAGACAAGTTTAGCAGATGTCGTGCACAGGAAGGAATATGCCTTATCCTCAAAGTGGCTTAATTATGAACTTCTACGCTACTAAAGAGTAAGTTGTCTGGCTGTCAAAATGATATTCAAGGAGGAAGGGCCTTTATGTGATTAAAACGTATACCATATCATCCACATAAGAGGTAAGAAGCTATCATGCAACCATAGACAACAAGTAGAAGCAATCTTTAAGTCTAGCACAGAAATTACATTATATAATAAAAATAAAATAAAGAAGACATTTACAGAGCTCAGATTCATACCTCTAATTTGTGAAATGAATAGAAGAATTTGAACAGTCCCAATTTAGTCTCAAATTCCATCTCAAGTTTTCCCAATTGTGTGCTTTAACCGATACCCAATTCAGAGGAGCCATTCTAGCAAATGCCAACATGTACGAAATTCTACTACAGGCCTGTGCGAAGAGAAAAAAAAACATCGAAAACGAGTTGGAGTTGGTTTTCTTGGTGATTATGAAGGTGAGGCCAACATTGCACTTGATAGGAAGATTGGTGAGCGCATTGTTGTTGAGTGCAAGGAAACAAGCGAGTTTAGGTCTGAGACATAAGCATATCTGTGTCTTCATAGCAAAGGTCTTATCCATTGCAGCCACCGTCTTCACACCACTACAATACTGCGTGGAGGGCTGTCCCATTCCATTCGTCCGTAGAAACGATAAGCATGGAACTAGTGCTCTCACAACCAACTTGCAAACCACTGCCTCTGCTACCTTCGGCATCAATGTCATCATCAACAAAACTGCAAAGGCACTTACTAGCAAAACGTTCTGTACACCACCTATTTTTCTATTTCTCTTTCTCTTAACTTGAAATTTTCTTAACTATCTTCCCCTCGGGTTCTTAACTCTCTTCTTTTTTTTCAAAACCTAGACAATGTGGTGTGGGAGTATTGAGGATGCATGCCAATGGCGGTGGCAGTAGCAGTCATAGAGACGGTGTTGCACATCTCTTTTCCCAAAATAGAAGAGGGGTTATCCTTCCATGATCACCGCCAGAAGTGGGAGATATCTACAACTGTTTTATTTGATTACTTCCTCTTTTATTAATGACCACTCTCACAATTGGCGATGGTTTATGAAAGAGTGGTAATTATTGTTCTCTGATTTAATTCTCCACTCCCTCTTTAAAACCGTTTAAGGATATCAGATATCTAAGTTTTATTTAAGAAAATAATATTACAAAAAATGATTTTCAAATAATGTTTTTCTTTCCATATTTTTTTTCATATATCAATAATTAAATAATTCGACAAATTTTGGGTTATGACAATATAAGAAGATAAACAATTTTTATTTGGCCCAAAACCTAATACAAAATTGTTCAAAAGCATCCAATGCAGAGGTATTGACTGAGATTGTAAAATACAGCTAGAGTGCAAGAAAGGGATAAAAAGAGGTGCATAAATTTCAACTTGATATAATTAATTATTTTAACTATTTGCAGATCTCTGCAAGCGCCAAACTATAAGTTGAAAAGGAGATTGCATCTGATATGTAGAGGAGAGATCAAACACAAAAGAGATTATGGTAGAGATTAAACACAAAAGATATTGGGGCAGATGAAACACCATTCCAAAGTCACACAAGATGGTACGTAAAGTATTTATCACCTTTTCCGCTCAGAACACTTCAAGTTCCATTTGCAAGGCCTGCAAATGAGATGACAACTTACCACACCGCCTTCAAATAATCTTTCAAAAATCTAGAAATTGGACGGTTTGTCTCAAAAAAATAAACTACACAGTTTACTTGCACAGGTCTTTGGATTGTGTTTGCAAATCTGAAGTAATGAAAGTGGTTAAAACAAAGTTTTCAGATAATAGAATTTCGAATCAGTTATGTCAGTTGTTTATAATGCAAACCGTTTCCCATGTCAGCCACATTCACGTTCACCTCTTCAATTTTCATTTATTTGTTTCAATCAAACTATTCTGCGATCATTCATTTTCTAACATAAATGTAACAGTGGTGATTTAATTTAACACCTATATTCACACAAAGGATTGGAAAGAGTTCGTTCATATTATCTCATTGTAGAGCCTCTCACAAATTTTTAAAAAATAATGCAATAATTCTTATAATATGATATATTAATAGAACTAATAATAAAATAAATATAATTAAAAATAATTTATATTATATTTATTATAAAACTGTAAATATTATTAATATTATAATTATGTTTATATAATATATGTTTTAACTATGAACAAAAATTATAATAGGTATGATACTATAATCTTATTATATTAGAATTATTTATAATTCTTAATAATGAAATAAATTTATAATATAATTATTATTAATACATACTTTTATTTATATAAATTAAAAAAATTATATAAATTAGAAAATATGTTTTATATTTTTATAATATAGTTTATTCTTCTATAATATATAAATATTAAATATATTTATAATGTATATTAGAAACTAAATCATATATAATATTATTGAATTTTTTTATATATTATCATAATTAAAATAATTATTTATTTAATAAATAATAAGATACAATAATATTTATATATTAATACTATATAAATAATTATAATATTAATAATAATTTTACTTGATAATAATTAAATTATTTATATTATGATATATTACATATAAATATAATTATTAGTAATACTTTATTATATCTAATATAAACATAATTATTACTAAAAAATGATTATATCTATTATAAAACCTTGTTTTATAATGTACTATTATAAAACTATGTTACTATATTACTTTAATCTAAAATGTATATATTCCTAAAAATGGCCCTTATGGCTCAATTTATTTTAGCCAATGAAATTAGAGAAAATCAATTTTCTACATTTATTTTACTAAACAAATTGCATCTTACTTTAATTAAAATAAATGTATTTCAAATATGATAAAAATTCTAATATCTCATTTGTTAAAGCATTAGTTATTAATAACGAGTTAAAGTTCAGTCAATGCCTATAGTTCTAGGCCTGCCGCAAGAACTAAAAATGACTTCAACATCATAAATATATATAGATTTCGTAATATTTCAATGTATGAAAATAAAGTGTTACAATATTAGCTTTTTTAAAATAACTTTATTTAATTATTTATCTACACATAATTAAGATGATTTAAATAAATTGAAAGTCTTAATTATAGTTTAATATATTACTTGGATTTGTGTACCACTCACATTACTATATTTAAGATGTGAGAAAACCCACCCCTACAATTATATGGGAGTTGTGGGATATAGAGCAAAAACTCCTCTACAAGCCTAACTATTGCGGGGAACTATAGTTCCACACTGCACCATAATTATAGGGAGGTAGATTAGTTGGGGACCCAAAACCATTATAGCAAGGGAGGTTTCTCCAATTAGTTGTTGGGGTGGATGGATTTGTGCAAATGGTTGCAGTACAGGTGTAGTTGACCAGATGATATATCTATCATTCTTGAGAAGGAGAACTTACGAACAACACAAGGTGGTTGTTCACATTCATTATTTTTTATAGAGACGTAACTCTACAATAGCACCACACATTGTGTCATAAAAAAAATTTTAAAAACCTGCTAATGTTGGCATGTTGTGATTGTTAAGTTGTTGTGTTGTTGTTTTTGTCATCAAGATTCAAATTCTATTGAAGATGAGGGTTCATACCCCAGGTCAAAGCATTTACTGCTCTTTAAAAAAAACTCAAAATAAGCTACTAAAAAAAGATCTTCTCCACAATCATATTTCTTCATATATTTTATCTAAATTTTTAAAATATAAATATGCTATCAATGTCAAAATTCTACATATCCACCAAAATCGCATCTAACCAACGAAAGGTTGACAAATCATAATAATAAATTGTTTGCTTTAAGCTCCAAAAATGGAGGTTGAGGGTGGTAGATTTTGAGGGATCTGTACCATTATTTAAACTTTTATAAGGCACTGTTTGTTGGACAAAACATTTTCTAGGTTTTCAGGAAACGTGGGTCTAAATTTGATGAAATGGTTTACAGAACACTACAATTTGAGGTCGCACCAGACGTGGAGTAACAAGTTACGTAGTCCACCAACAGTTATATTTGCTTCTGACGTTTCCCTTTTGTTTCTTATTGTTACCCAACAAACTCGTCTAATATTTTATTAAGATTTAAGTCTGTGGGTGACTTTATGGTGTGTATAAAGGACCAAGGAGTCAAAGTCAGTGAGTACAGAAAGTAACAGAGAAAGAAAAAGAAAGAATTTTGAGAAACAATGGGAAGAGCAGTGACATCAGTACTGCCAACAGTCATAGTGATTCTTGTGGTTCTTTCTATTTCAGTCTTGATGGTAGAGGGAAAAACCAGGCATTATAAATTTGATGTAAGTTTTGTTGCGTTATATCTGTGTTGAAGAACTTTTGGCTTTGAGGTTGTCACAATGTGAATCTATTTGGTGTGGGATCAAATTTGTGATTATTGTATGTTGTGTTTTAATCTTGTGAATTGGGTAAGTTTAAACATACATTTTTGACTTGTTTAAGTGATTTATCTGAATCACACAAAAAGCTTCTCTTATAAAATCCATCATCTATTAGTATGATTTTAGATGATTAACAAGTTTGAACTTATTTATTGTTTAAGTCACAATGTTTGCGATTACTAGTCTAAATACAGAATCTTTTAAAGTAAAAATGAGCTTTTTATCTAAAATCCTGATTTGGTTTTTCTTGGGTAGATTCAAATTTCAGAAGTATTTGATTCTGAATTATAGTTTGTGAAAATCTTATGGAATCGAACCAAACAAAGATTATATCTTGATACTTAAACCTTGATCTTACTATGAATGGCTTTGCAATTGATGGTGCAGATACAACTGAAGAATGTTAGCAGACTGTGTCATACAAAGTCCATTGTCACAGTGAATGGGAAGTTCCCTGGGCCAACTATTTATGCTAGGGAGGATGACACGGTGCTTATCAAGCTCACCAATCATGTCAAATACAATCTCTCAATCCACTGGTATAGTCTAGTATTACTGTTATTGATGAAGAATTATAAAAACATTGTAATGAGTTTGAATTATGGGTGAAATTGTCATTGCAGGCATGGTATAAGACAGCTGCGTACAGGATGAGCTGATGGACCTGCTTATATCACTCAATGCCCTATTCAAACTGGGCAGTCTTATACTTACAACTTCACCATTACTGGGCAAAGGGGGACACTCTTCTGGCATGCTCATTTTCTATGGTTGAGAGAAACAGTCTATGGAGCCCTTGTTATTTTACCCAAGCTAAATGTGCCTTATCCATTCCCCAAACCCCATAAGGAAATCACATTGATTCTAGGTTAGTGAAAGAGTTATCAACCATTGAATTATATTTTGATATGATTTCATGATTGGTACACTAGTACTGAGTTATGGTTTCTTGTGGATGCAGGGGAGTGGTGGAATGCTGATGTGGAAGCTGTGATAAATGCAGCACTGAAGTCAGGAGGAGCACCCAATTTGTCTGATAGTGACACCATTAATGGAAAACCAAGTCCATTAGGCACCTTCATATGTCCTATCAAAGGTAAAGCGAATAGTCACTGTTAAGTAAAGATTTTTCATTAGGTTATATTATGCTTTGAGGTTTGATTTAAACAGCACATTTTAGGCTCTGATTTATTTAGATGACTTGAGTGAATTATATTAGTAGAGCCCACTTTTGGGGTTTGATTCAAAAGCATATTTTAAACTTTGATTTGTTTAAATGATTTAGTGTGATTGTTTAGATGGCTTATGTGAATCACATTAGGGAGTTATTAGTCCCTGGCAGAGACTTATGTTTTCATGTGAATTATGTTCTATTAGTTTGCAATTATTTGTCAGCCATTTCAATATATTTCTAATGGTGGGTTTAATGTTTTAAACAACAGAATTTTTATTTTTTTTTAAATACAGAATTCTAAATTTTTGATTGGACAAGAGCAATTTTCCTGGGATAAAAATCATTTTTTAATTGGTAAATACCAATAAAAAATAAAAAATGCTAGACAGCTATTTTTTTTGCATTATGTTATTCACTGACTTGAGTACGGCGAGGACAGTTTCCTTAATGCACATTTAAGATGCTTTGTGTTTCCCTTTTTATGGCTGTCGAAGCCCTGTTCTAATACTAATTCATTTCTGAACAATGTCTTCATGCTTCATGCGAACATATCAAGAATTGAGAATTTTCAGCACACCTTGGCTGATGTTTCTCCCGGGTCGCCTTCTCAGATGTTCTTGTCTGAGTATGGAGTTTTTAACTCCCTAGCAAGAGTTTTGGGTGGAGGGAGGTGTCTGAATGCTGGGTTTTATAGCCGAGCCAGTCCACAGTATGTTAAAAAGGTGGGGTGGGATGGAGAGCTTGTGAATCATTCTTATCCTTGGGTTGAAAAGATTGTGGCCTATGAACCTGCTCTTAAACCATGGCAGTAGGCTGAAAAAAATGCTCTGCTTGAAGTGGGTATTAAGCCTTACAATGGCTTCACTTATGATCATGTTCATGGGACTAAGCTTGGTGGGACTATTTTTGATAAGCAAGGTGAGAGACATACGGCTGCTGATCTTCTGCGTTATGCAAACAGAGATGGGCTTGTTGTTCTGCTCCATGCCACTGTGAGCCGTGTCTTCTTTGGTAAAGGTATGATCTTTGGCTTGGGTTTCTTTTGTTTTGGAATTTGTGTATGTGGGTGAAGGGTTTTCGAATTTGTGGGTTGCTTTTATTGGTTGGTTTGTGTTCTTCTGCCTGGTTTTGAAGTGTTCTTGGTGGTTTGAGAAAATATATTGAATGGCGTCCTGATGGATAATTATTGTGGAGGATGGTGGATGATTTGTTAGGTGTGGAGATTGATAATTTACAGGCTGATCAATTGATAGTTTCAATACATCGTAGTATTTTTTGGGGAGAACCCATTTCATTTTGGGCATCCCGTTGCAAAAACCACTTTCAATGTGTACTACAATCAATCCCGAACAAGCAGTTTTGCTGGGTGTCTATTTTTAGAGATCTGAGGGTCTGAACTCACTGTTGCTAGACCATTAGGTTTGACGTAATGTACTGTCATGAAGTATAGTCAATCATAGCATTTGGGTCCCATTTGATTTTCATTAGCAAACACAATCGTTCATTGATGGTGCTTGATGATTCTTCGGCAATAAGCTTCAACGTTAGTGCGTGTAAAATTCCTCGAGTATCCGTCCACATGGATATATGAAATTGTTGCCGAGGAATGACAGATCTTGTTTCATGCAATGCAATTCAAAGCTTCGAAGAAGACAACAGGAAGCATGAAACGAGTTCAGCTTCTCAGGCCTGTTCAATGCCTATTTTTTCTTGCAGCTTTCCTCTGTTTTAGTAGACATTCCACTGCCCTGACACTCGAAGGTAAGTTATAAAGCTGAACTCTTCTAAGGTTTTAAATTGTAGAGAAGTAATTTAGGAGTGCAGTTGAATCTTTCAATCATAATGCCTATATAGAGAGGTCTCAGGTAGCAATGAGTATCAATGCCAAGACTATCTATCATATTGTTCTTGTTTCTTTAAGTCCCAGAGTGAGATGGAAGGTCTTATCATTAACCATACAGGGTTTTAAGTTCTATGAGATTGAGATGGTAGTCGGTACAATGTTTTCCATTTTCTATTGAAGGTGTATAATTTGATCACAGGGTCCTAATGTATAATCAGTGGGTAGCAATAGGAATCAATATCACAACTCTGTGGAGATATTGTTGACGAGTTCTATCGATTTGGCAAAAATGATAATTTACTCTCATATTTTTGCATAGAAGTAGGATTTTTTGTCATGAAATTTGTTGTGGGTTTTCATTGGATGACAGGTTCAGCATTACTACAATTCAAGGCAACACTCAATGACACAAAGAATGTTTTGAGAAATTGGAATGCATTAGATGCAGACCCATGTGGCTGGAGTGGGGTAGTATGCAACCATTTCAGCAAAAGAGTTACTGCATTGTATGTGTGGACGCCTTTTCTCTTCAAAGTTTCAAACACCCATTTTTATTTACGTTCCTAAAATATCAAAAAGAGAAGGCTTTAGTTATTGTTACGAAATCACATAATTTGACTGGATAAAATATACTGCATTTGATTTTTTTTTGTAAGATTTTTCTACTTTGTTGATTTACTAATGAATAATTCCTATTGTCGTTCTCACGAACAAGCTGTAGCTGTGAAATTTAATGCACTTATTTTTTGTGGAATATTGGATAGTCTGGAAATTAGGTTTGGTACTGTTATAAATGCTGACAAATAAATCCCAGATTATATTATGGAAATACAAATGTCAACAAATAATTTGATCAGAAAATGTGGAAGTATCCAATTTTGAAATTTAATGTTCATACCATTGACATTTAGAAATGTTGGAACACTAAAATATCAACTAGTCTCCAAAAAATTTAATACGACCACAACAGTATTCAGAAGAGAGAATTCTCAAGAATACAATCACCACTCGATCAAGGCATGGAATAGACGTGAACAACATATAACTGCATATTTAATCAACGAGAAGGGGTATGAAAGGTCTATTATAAAAATATAAATTAATTTTTTTAAAGCTTTTTAGCTAGTTAGTCCTTGTAGAGAAATTTCGGTAATATGCCCTAATACTTGACTTTGTACACCTCTTAATTTTGTTAATGTGCTCCCCAAACATCGTAATTTTGCTACAAACATTTTATATTTATATATAATAGTCAATATTATAAATGATTTTTTATTAGTCCCTGCCTTATAAGGCAGGAGACCAATGTTTTCAGTTTGCTGAATATGAATTAATATTTTTCAGATAAAAATTAATCTTATGATCTTCTTAATGTTTATAAATTTAAAACTAATTCCCTACTATGACACCTGTGAGGTGTGTAATTCAGACTCCACCAGAATATTAACGGACACCTAATCTCCTCAAGCAAAACCTACCGACTTAATTTTCTAAAGCAAAATGTTCAAATGTTTCACAGAAAGGGAATTTATGGTGAATAAATGTGGCAGAGATAAAAGTTACTTTTCTGCCATTACATTAAGTGAGTAATTAAGGCTATTAACGAATTATCTGCCATTGCATTAAGTGAGTAATTAAGGCTATTAATGAATTATGTGCTATTAGAGGAATCATTTGATTTTTCCTAGCATAATGTAGAATATATTTTAGAAAAGGAGATTTGGAATTATTATTGAGTACTCTGACAATATTGTTTTATAAGACTGATGTCATTTAGGATTTCAAATTTTTTTCATTTGTTATATAATATTTAAATATAGTTAATATATTTAATTGGATTTTTTTTATAGTAAATATGATGTATAAAATTGTTATTAAATTATTTAAAGATAATATTTATAAATTAAATATAATAAATATTTATAAGTTCATTTTAATAAATATTTATAAATTAAAATTATTAAATAATTATATATTTATGAAATATTTAAATAAAAGTATTATTTTGATACATATTATACATATATATTTTTCTACAATTGACAGTTACAATTTATGTAATAAATTCATTTTTTTTGTTGTAATATCATAAATTTTAATTGATATATCTAAGAATGTAAATAACATGAAATTTATTTTTTATTGTATAATTGTTAAAATTAATTATTTCAACCCCTTTGTATAGGGAGTATGAGTTTTAGTTAATACCTCTATTAGGAAGAGCTCATGACTAAAGATTACCCATTCCACAAAAATCACTTAGAGTTAGATCTCAACTACACCCATTATATATCGCACCTTTGGAAGTTTGACCTTTGGTGGGTGGCATAATCAATTAACATACTATCACGCTCTTGAATTGTGTTCACCTAGTCAAACTAAAACCATAAAGATATTACTATGTCTAAACATCTAAATATATTATCAAGAGATAAATCATTTTTCTATATTGGTAAACCACATAGTTGAGAGCATTGAGTTTTTCTAATTACTACCAATTCTAGATTCACATGCAACCTCCTCTTCTTGGATAAAGTTTTCTTAACAAAGTGTTGAGCCACACAATACCCTATATCACTATTACAGTCATAACTTTTGATCAAGTACCAACCACATTTCTTATTGTGTCCTTCACCTCACCCAAGTTCAATAATACAAAAATGAATATGGAAGATATATCTAAATTTATGCCATATCAGGAAATTGTAGCCATGAACTCTTTGCCCAACACTCACTACATAACAAAAAGTAATATGCATGCAACATTTTCATCTCTTCTCCAAAATATTCCTTATGAAAGACATTATATGTGACTCCCACAAGCCTCACGCTTGTACCCAATATTTCCCTAGTTGGCCTCCATTTGATTTTCCCTTATATGTATTTCAGAGGCATGAACCATTCATTCAATTTCTACCACGTATGCTTGATTATAAATATAATCTAGTGAAGATCTCACTTGACATGGTTTAATCATCAAACAAGATTATGGATTATATCCCCAGTAAATCGAACTCAACCCTCAAATTAATCATTATTTATAATAAAAAAATTAATGCTTATTGTAGGAGTTACACCCAAAAAAATATGACTATAACAGCTTGTTTTAAAAATTGCAAGACTTATGAACCAACCTACTCTCATACTTACTCCACATTTTCTTCCTTTAAAAGCAATGTTTGATTACTCCAAGCAATGAAGTCAAGACAGAACAAGCTTTATCAAAATAAAAATTACTTTCCTCTACTCATACATTGTCCATAGCCAAAGGGCTTATCTGTGCAACCACAACATTTGGTTGGATAGTATTAACAATAAAATCAAATTTTGATGCTTAGAGTTGTGTTATTTCCTTTTATACCTTTTCTTGTTTAGTAACTATGTTTTAACTATCAAACAAATTTATCTTTCATTTTTGACAAAAGGCAGGGACTCAAGCTCCATCGGAGCTCTTGTTTGAGATTTATTCTGGGACTTACAAGACTTATCATACAAGCAATATGGACAATGCTTAATAGAATAAAAGAATTACACAAATCCTGAGGATTCTTGCAATTCTTGCTAATAGTGAATGTTATGAATGATGAAATCTTATAACAAAAGGTTTCAATCTCCCCTGTATTGCAGATACCTTTGTGCTTACAGTTGAGCAGGGCAAAACATACCTCCTGAGAATAATCAATGCTGCACTGAATGATGAACTCTTCTTCGACGTGGCAAGTCACCACCTCAAAGTGGTAGAGGTGGATGCAGTGTACACAAAGCCATTTGAGACCAAATCTGTGGTGATTGCTCTGGGACAGACAACAAACGTTTTGCTCCATGCAAACAAAAACCCTAGCAGGTATTTCATGGCCGCTCGCCCCTTCATGGATGCCCCTGTTCCTGTAGACAACAGAACTGCCACTGCAAAACATACCTCCTGAGAATAATCAATGCTGCACTGAATGATGAACTCTTCTTCGACGTTGCAAGTCACCACCTCAAAGTGGTAGAGGTGGATGCAGTGTACACAAAGCCATTTGAGACCAAATCTGTGGTGATTTCTCCGGGACAGACAACAAACGTTTTGCTCCATGCAAACAAAAACCCTAGCAAGTATTTCATGGCCGCTCGCCTCTTCATGGATGCCCCTGTTCCTGTAGACAACAGAACTGCCACTGCAATCTTGCAGTATATCAATGCACCCAATTCATCTTTTTCCTCCAACATGATTGTCATGCCTCAAATCCCATCTCCAAATGATACCACATTTGCCACCAACTTTAGCAATGCTATCAGAAGCTTAAATTCTGCCCAATACCCTGCAAAAGTCCCACAGACAGTAGACCGCAACCTGTTGTTCAGAGTGGGGCTTGCATTGGAATCATGCCCAACCTGCACCAATGGCACCCGTGCATCTGCTTCAATCAACAATGTAAGCTTTGTCATGCCCACAATTGCCCTTCTGCAAGCACATTATAACAACATCAGTGGCGTTTTCAGTAAAGATTTCCCAGACAACCCTCCCACACCTTTCAATTACACAGGCACACCGCCAAAAAACCTTTTCACTTCCAAAGGAACAAGACTCACTCGGCTCTCATACAATTCAACAGTGCAGTTAATTTTTCAGGACACTAGCGTCCTGACTGTGGATAACCATCTAATTCATCTCCATGGCTTCAATTTCTTCATAGTGGGTTCAGGATTTGGTAATTATAACCCTAATAAAGACCCTGCAAACTTCAATTTAGTAGACCCTCCAGAACGTAATACAGTAGGAGTGCCAACAAGAGGGTGGACTGCCATCCGATTTACAGCTGACAACCCAGGTATACACCACATTCTTTCATTTTCCCCTTCTTTTCCTTTACATTGTGTATATAAGTCTGTCATCTGATTATGGAATTGATATGCACACAGGGGTGTGGTTCATGCATTGTCATTTGGAAGTGCACACGATGTGGGGATTGAAGATGGCATTTTTGGTGGAGAATGGAAAAGGACTCAATCAAATCCATATTGCCTCCTCCCAAAGATCTTCCGAAATGTTAGTGCTGGAGGCTTTGGTTACATCTTACGTCATCTTTTCTAATAGAATCTATTTTTTGATAGGGTTCATTAATCAATTCAAATTCAGATGAGTGATATAAGCCTAGTCTATTGTCATTAATTTTATGAGGTGCAATTATGAGTTAAGAAAATACACAATTATTCGACATGCTTCTCTTTCATCTTTGTTGTATGATGATGTTGGAGGACTAGCAATATTTAAAAATGTCTTAAATATCTGTTGGATTGCCTTTTAATAGTCTAGCTTCTTCGCCTTAGGCAAATATTGAAGGCATCATTGTCAAACACTCACGTGTCCTAGATGCAAAGGTGTTATAATTCTAATGTAGATATGGTCATTTTAAGATATGAATCAAAATGTTTCTACAATGAATGATCCTTGTTAGATATTTGAATTAATCACACAGATAAGTGTTTTTAAATACCAAGACATAATGAATAGCCACACAAACATATATGACAAGTTGGCTTACAATGACTAGTAAAAGGAGGGGGAGAATTTTTAACGTATCACAGGGTTGAACCCATGCATTGTGAAATTGAACCAAGAGAAGAAAGTGTAGAACTCAAGGAAAAAAGAATAAATGCATGGATAATGGTGTGATGATAGGTCCAATTCATGACTAATTATGGTGATTGTTTGTGGACAGAAGCAAAAAGGGATAAAGTAAGGTCAAATGTTTGGAATTTTTATGTCTAAATGAGGATGTATATAGGATCAAGAAGAGTGGAAAACTTGGCATACAAATTTGTCATTGATTGCTATGTAATCAAATTAAGGTGTTCTATCAAAATGGGAGTTTAAATATGGGTATAAAAAAATTACTACTGAAGTTTGTGCTCACTTTGAAGGGCATTTGAACTTGAAAATAAGCATATATTTTAAAGTATATAAGAAAATTTATATCATGAACAAAAGAAAATACCCATACACTAAATGATATGTTTGTTCTATCTAAAATAATGGACCCATCTTGATGTGTTTTTTATGGTTCTCTTCTTCATCTAAGCACTCCATAGGGGCTGGAAAAATATAGAAAAGCTATGCAATGATCAGCTCCTATCACACAAGTGAACTAAGCAAAAATAATAAGTTTGTTTTAACCATCTAGGAATATGCAAAAGTAGGAAAAGAACAGGGTTAGAAAACTCTTATTGTAAGGAAACCAATATTGAAATCATCTTCCCAATGTGGCAAAAATGATGTGGTATGGTGCTTCAGACATGCTCATGTAATGTGATTACAATTTTTCTAAGAGTTGTGATAAGTCATTACCTAGCTTAAGTAGCTACCTAAAATATCAACACAAGAGATGCTAGTGACAATGTATTCCCCCTCTAATTGTTTGCATTAAATGTTTGCAATGAACTAAACTATTCAAAGGGGGGAAAGTACGTGAAAATAAAATTTCAAATGACAATCATGTAAAGCACATAAATGGGAGAGATATCTTCAAGATAAGTGATATACATTTTATCTTGGTATAGGCAAATAAAAAATGTACGATGGACCAAGAAGGGAAACATGAGTAGGAATAATCAAAGGCATAGTGTCCCAATTATTAGTGGAACTTACATATGCTATTCACTCACAAATAGTTATAGTAAAAATTCATGAATCTTGTTCTAAGCTCATGTAGATAATTGCTTGGTCATTACATAATCACCTAAAAATGACACATCATGAAATACCTAATAACCCAACCATTTCTTCTATAATTGATTGAATAAATCTCTATTTATCTAGTTAATTATCTAATTTTCATCTTCTTATTGACTAAATAATTTCTTAATTTTCAATTATTAAAATCATTAATCATCCACTATACACCTAATCCCATTTCTAGCCTATGAATACTTAATATATCTTCTTTTTTATTCTACCTTATATAAATGAATTTAAATATTTATTTACCTAAGCTCACCATCCTTAAATCTCATAAATTAAATGTCCTAATTACTTAATTGTCTATTTTATTCAATTTTCATTAAGTGGGTTAAACTCCTTTAACCCCTTAATCTTCCTATTGTACATTCAAAATCTTAATTACATCCCCTCAAATCATTCGCATCCTCCAAGGTGTTCAAAGGTATAGCCTTTATACATAAGGCATGGACCTCTATACATGGGGCATGGCCTTGTACCATGTCACATGGGTCAAAGGACTTTCTCATCCCTCTAAGGTACTCCCAAGTGCCCCTTCTCCTTCTTGTCCCTCCATTGTTTCTAAGGGGGATCCCTACCATTGATTTTCCCTCAATCCATCTATCCTTCATCTCCACTAGCCATGTGAGGACACATGTCTTCCTCTCATTTCTCTAAGGGTCTCAATCAATTTGAGCCTTTGTTCTCTGGTTTTATTCTTAGCCATCCAATCTCATAGCTAAAATTCTATAACTACCGATGTCATTATGATTGATTTGAACAATATCATATTGTATGATATTATACTCTTAGTGAAGGCACTGACATACCAACAAATCCATCATCCTTGAGCATAACTATCATAGGCTTGACCTGCGATAAAGGTTGGTCTTGGTATGATTGATTTCCCTTTTTTATCATTTTTGCTAACTCTTATGCATAATTCATTAACATGCTCTGATTCCATGCACACAACACAAACAAGTAAATACTTATGAAAAGACAAAGAGTACTATATTGTGTTTTAGATGTCATGATTTAGCATAGATGAGAGTAAGATCTTGCATTTATTGCCAATATGGTAAGATTTAAACCATAAAATAATCTTAATATAGATGCACGTGAACCTATTCCTAAAATGAAAAAATAATTCACAAATATATTTTCTTACATTAACCCAACAAAAAAAATATTAATTTTAGATCTAAAACATTTTCAATAGCATTTAAATCAATACTTAGAAATAAATCAAAAATGAAAGAAGGGGGAAATTATCTATCAAAATATGAAAAAAAATTAAATTGTTTTTGAAAAATTTAATAGTGATTTTTATATTTTTATATTTTTTCAAATAACTTTTTTTTTTCAAAATAAATTAGTTAATGTAAACAATGCTCTCAATTATTAAAATATACACTATGAACACATACATACATATATTCTAAAATAAAAACAACTCAACAAAATTTAAAATAAGATATGTATATAAATAAAATATGAAATAAATAAAATAATAATAAATATACAACAATAGTATAAATAGACAAGCCTAAGACAATTTAAACAAACAAAAAATAAAACTAATAATAAAAATGAAAAGATATATACAAAAAAATTATATAAACTAAATAAGAAAATCTAACTAAATATGTGAGGTTTTTCACAATAAATTTTTCCCTGACATATTAAATATTCAAATTATTAAATTTATTAAATTAATTTAACACAAAAAAATCAATTTGTATAATAAAATTGAAACAAATCAATTGTATGTAAGATTAAAATAAAGTATTCCAATATACCCTATATGAATGCATAGTGGAAAAATTATAACTAACAAAATTTAATAAAAAATAATAATTTGAAAGTCACTAAAAATATTAAGCTTCAAATGCTTTTAAATATTTTAACAACTTCCAAAAAAAGGACTTTTAATATATTTTAAATAGTTCATTTTTATATAATCATCTTTCTAAGGATAACTCAATACAATTCTAAAAATTGATTACAAAGTAAATATATTTTAATTTTAAAAATATATATTTTATTGTCAATGTGTTTTGAAATCTTATTTTGATTCATAATACGAATACAATATGAAAAGAGGATTAGGTTACTTCGTCTTTTAAAAGAATATCGGAATCTAAAGATTTTTAAGAAATTGGAAATATGTTAAGATTTTTTTCAAAATATTAATGATAAAATAAAAATTGAAGTGTTAGGATTTGTTTGCTAGTTTTTTTGTGTTAATAGATGTTTAAAAAAATCATAAATCTACAAATGTAATTTTGGAGATTGGAATCTAGTATCAATCAATTTTTTCAAAACATCATATTCTTTTTATTCTAAATGTCAAAAGTTTGGATACTTATATAAATTTGCTTTGTTTCTAGCTTTATTGATTCAAATTTGAAGTTGCCAAATTTAAAAATGAAAAAAAAAAATTCAGAAGAATTTCATATATAATTGTTTGTGAAGGATCTCATTTTTTAATTGTGTGGGGAAATTTTTTAGATTCAATTGTATAAAATATTTTTGCATCAATATTTCGGATTACAATCTATGATCCATCATCAAAATGTAAGAGAACAATTATTTCAGATCACTTTTTTCATATAGTTGTTCTCTTGCATTCTATCATGAATCATAGAATGTGATCCAAAATGTTGCTGAAAAATATTTTATATAATTGAATCTAAAAAGAATCTTCATAAAATCGATCGTAAACAATGAAAATCCTTTGATCTCACTCTTTATTAATTTGATATATCTAGAAAGAACGGAAAAAAAAATTAAAAGAACTATGAAACTTATGACTTTAGAAATTGAAATAGCAATAAGAAAGATCATCATATTTGTTATCCATCTCATGATGCTATTAAAATAGAAAAAATTCAATTATTCTTAACAAAATGTTAAATGGTTGGTGTTTTCTCCTTCTCTTATCAAAATTTGAATTGATTTCTCATGTGTATAGATTTCCATTAATCTTTATTTGGATGATTATGTGTTGCCTTTTTCATTTGGTCTGCATAAGCTTGTTGGGCTCTTCTTTCAATCTACCAAAATTATCATAGTATTTATGGATGAATAAGATTAGATACTTATGTGATTTTTTTGGCAAGTAAGATTTATGTGCATCGTAGGAGTTAAGAAAATGGGGGAGGGGGAGGGGTGCATTTTGTTTTAATTGATGTATTTTTTTTGTAAGGGGATAAATATGGATATTAAAGATTAGATATATAGGTTTTGTGTATGTCTATGTATTTAGAATTCCAAGAACATTTTTCTTAAAGTTTAGTATTATTATAAAATATATCTTTATTCTAAGTTTGATAATATTTTTGACATGGTTTAGAATATGTTCACACTACTTTCATGTAAAGATTTGCTACATATTCCTTTAGTGCGTCATATGTTAGTTTTGCTCATTAGAACTTAAAAGTTGGTGATCAATTATTTTTCAACACTTTTCTTATTATAAGTATAGAAAACAATTTTACCTTTATTTTTTGTATTGAAGAAGATTTGAACTCAGCACCATCTAGATGCTTTTAACATGACTTTTACCATTACACCAAATGCCTTTTGGCAAAGGGCAATTTTATACATTCATCACTAGCTTATTAATATTAGATATGCTTATTTTTATTTATTTTTTTAGAAAAAGTTAATTTACACAAATATCTAGTCAAATATAGTGTTTCCACAATTCTCTACATTTGAGAGATTTTTCCTTTTATTTATCTTGTTTCTTCTATTAAGTATCTATATATGTTAACAAATACTTTATTTCCACAATACTCTACACACTCTCTTATTAATAAATGCATTTTTCAATAAATAAAAAATATATTCATCTTATTTGAACTTCATTTAAGATTGAGCAATCAACAATCTCATAATAGACTTGTTAACATAATAAGATATGTCAAGTGCTATTAATGCATCCATGAATATTAACAAGTACTTTACTTCTACAATAGTCTACACACTTTCTTATTAATAAATACATTTTTCAATAAATAAAAAATTTATCTATAAATGTTATTTAGTTATTTTCGTTTGACTATTTTTTAAATTTTCTTATCTTTAACTATATTTCCTAATTCCATGAATCAATTTTCACTCTTTATCATTATTAATATGATTTTTTTATATAATCATAAATTGTACAAATATTGTGTTAAGAATGTTTAAAAGAATTATTAATAAAATTATATTTAGTACTTTACAAAAGATCTAATATACATATCATATTAAGGGAAATAGATATTTTGAAATCTTCACAAAAAAAAGAATCCACAATAATGTAACAACATCATAGAGAAATTAAATGTCAACATAATAATAGAAATTTCTAGCAAATACCTTTTAAAATGACAAAAGAATATACATCACTATATGATATTATTTTATATTACTAAAAACCTAACATGCACCATATTCATGACAAAAATGAGGAAATCAAATAACAATCAATATACATACCATATTGAGGGAAATAGACATTTTGAAATATTTACAACAAAAGAATCTACAATAACAAGAACACCGTAGACAATTTAAATGTCAACATAATACTAAAAATTTCTTGCGAATACCTTATAAAATGACAAAAGAATATACATCACTATATGATATTATTTTATATTCATAAAAACCTAACATGCACCATATTCACAACAAAAATGAGCTAAATCAAATAACAATCAATATACATATCATATTGAGGGAAATAGACATTCCAAAATCTTCACAACAAAAGTATCTACAATAACAACATCATAGACAAATTAAATGTCAACATAATACTAGAACTTTCTTAAGAATACCTTATAAAATGACAAAAGAATATACATCACTATATGATATTATTTAATATCAATAAAAACCTAACATGGGTCATATTCACAACAAAAATGAACGAAATCAAATAACAATCAATATACATATCACATTGAGGGAAATAGACATTCCAAAATTTTCACAACAGAAGAATCTACAATAACATTCAACATCATAGACAAATTAAATGTCAACATAATGCTAGAAATTTCTTGTAAATAACTTATAAAATGACTAAAGAAAATGCATCACTATATGATATTATTTTATATTAATAAAAACCTAGCATGCACCATATTCACAACAAAAATAAGAGAAATCAATATACATATCATATTGAGGGAAATAGGCATTCTAAAATCTTCACAACAAAAGAATCTACAATAGCAACAACATCATAGACAAATTAAGTGTCAACATAATACTAGAAATTTCTTGTGAATACCTTATAAATGACTAAAGAATATACATCACTATATGATATTATTTTATATTAATAAAAACCTAACATGCACCATATTCACAACAAAAATGAGCGAAATCAAATAACAATCAATATACATATCATATTGAGGGAAATAGACATTTTGAAATCTTCACAACAAAAGAATATACAATATCAACAACATCATAGACAAATTAAATGTCAACATAATACTAGAAATTTTTGGCAAAGAACCTTTTAAAATGAAAAAAGAATCTACCAAGATTTGAAGAGATAAAATGAAGCACAAAATTATAATGAGAAACGTTGACCATAGGTTTATTGGAGAAGTTGAGTAAATATAGGCAGAAAGATCAACCAAGTCCAACCACAAAAGGAGAGATGAATTAGAGTGGTGGAAAAACCACCCAAGAGACTAGGACAATCTTCATGCATGCAGCTCAATCACGAAAATTAGAAATGAGCCTTTCTTTTTCATTTTTTTTTGTTTATAATCATGTGGGTGTTGAAATTGCGATGTCGTCGTCGCTATTATGATAGCATTGGGGGCACTTGTAAAAAAAACATAAAAAACACACACAAATGATAGTGTCACCACAAATTGGAGTCAAAATTTGACCCCAAATGTTGTAGTGAGATGAAGATGACTGAGTTGGATATGGAAACTCATGAATGTCTACACAATCTTCCATGATAGGAGCTGATGTAGGAAAGGTAAGAGAAATGTCCAAAGATGGCAATGATGATGCAACTTTATGAAAGTCATCACCAAATAGAGAACAAATGTCTTCAATGTTGTCATCCAAATCTGCAAGAAGGGACTCTACAAATAAAGATGTTATGTCTGATAGATATGCATCCCAATGTGGTGGATCTGGTATGACAATAGAAAATATCTAATGCAAAGAATCTGTGGAGCTCATGGATGAGTGAACAATAGATTCAGATGTAGCAACAAGTGATGGTGTCCCACTAGATGGTCAAGTAAGACTAGATGATATTTATGTATGAGTTGGAGAATCAAGTAAGGCAATACCATGATTGAAAATAATTTATTATATTTCCATAATTTGATGAAACCAACATTCTTCTATTGTATTCCTATACTTTCCACAATATCCACATTCAATTTTCTATTTATTAGGAGAATTTTGCAGATGACTCGAATGAAATAGTTTTTTTGTGAGACATAATTACTTTGAACGGACAAAATTAAAAATAGAAAACACACAACGCCAATTTGATTATCTTACCCCTTATTTTGGGAACTTCTTATCGAGGAGTTTCCGCTCTTACAAGTGAGCAACCCTATATTCTTCTTCAGACATCATGTTTTTTAGAGAAATCCTAAGGGAAGGGAGCTCAATTTAAATGGGTAGGACAGCCTCAGAATCGTAGACAAGGGAAAATGGAGTGGCGTTAGTGGCAGTATAGATGTAGGTGTGGTAGGCCTAGAGGGCAGGATTGAGTTACAGGTGCCAATCACGGCCAGCATCATCGATAATCTTTTTGAGGATTTTTAAGATAGTTTTATTTGTAGCCTCAACTTGACCATTATCCTACAGGAAGTACTTGGATGAGCAGTGCTGGGTAATGCCAAATTTTCTAAAAAGGTTAGAGACATCCTAATTTTTTAAGGGTGTTTTCTTATCGGTATGGAGATCGTTTGGGATGACATAGTGACAAATGATGTAATTTAGGATAAATTTGGAAATTTACTTACCGGTTGCGTAGATGAGGGGGATGACTTCCACCCATTTGGTAAAGTATTCGGTGGTGGTAGGATATACTTGTGGCCACCAATAGACTTTGGGAAGATCTGGCCCACAAGATCAAAACCCTAGTGGGAAAAAGGCCAAGGTGTAATGGTGGCCTGGAGGGATTGAGCAGGAGCGTGTATCAAATCACCATGCTACTGAGAAGGAACACATTTCTTCACATAATGATAAGCATCCTGATCCATTCTTGGCCAGTAGTACCTAGTACGTAGCAACTTCTTTGCTAAAATGAGGCCACTAGAATGGGCTCCATAAATTGCTTGATTCACCTCTTCAAAGGTTGTGTGAGCTTCCTCTGAATTCAATTATCAAAGAAGAGTTCCATCAAAGAATTTACAAAATAAGGTGTGTCCAAGGATTGTGTAACAGGAAGTAAGAGTCAGGGAATGATTTTTTCTTGAAGATAGGAAAGAATTTCCTAATACCATGGTGATTCGGGACCAACAATTTCACATGCCATTTCAGAATCCTGTTGATCATAGGCATGGACCATAATATTCTTGACAATAAATTCACATCATGTACTTGTCTCTAGCATTGATATTAGGGAAGTAATGGTAGCCATAGCATCAATTGCTTTAGTGTTTGTACTTGGGATCTACTAAAAAAGGATATCTGTAAAATGGTGTTTAAGGTCTTCAACCATGCAACGGTAAGGAAACAACTTGTCATATTTTGTTTGATACTCATTATTTACTTGTTTGATAACCAATTGAGAGTCACCAAAAACAAGAAAACTCGTAATCCCCCATTTTATAGCTTGGCGAAGCCCTGTGACCAAGGCCTCATATTCAACGATGTTGTTTATGCAAGCAAATGTTAGTTTATAAGATTTAGGGATAAAATCTCCTTGAGGTGTCACAAATAGAATTATTGCCCATGATCCTTTTTGGGTGAAAGATCCATCAAAATAAAGCTTCCACTAAATGTTGGGAGTGACAGTCATGATAGTTTCATCAGGAAATTCTATGACAATAGGCTGATCTCCAAGAATAGGAGCCTTCGCGAGTTGATCTACTATTTCTTGTCCTTTAATGGCTTTACATTCCATATACATGATGTCAAATTCACTAAGTATCATGACCCATTTCATCGTGTGACTTGTCAGAGTGGCTTTAGATAATAAATACTTAAGTGGGTCAATCTTTTCTATCAACTGTACCTTATGATTAAGCATGTAATGAAATAGATTTTGTGTACAAAAGACTACAGCCAGGCAAGCTCTCTCAATAGTCATATAGTTGAGCTCATAACCTACTAAAGTCTTGCTAGGATAGTATATGGCACATTCTTTTCCATTGTCATCTAAGTGTGCTAGAAGAGCACCTAGTGCTACGATAGTTGTTGAGATGTAAAGAATTAAAGGCCTTCCTGGAACAAGAAGGACCAACACTGGAGGATTAGCTAGATAGACCTCAAGTTTTTCAAAATATATTTTACATAAGAAGTCCCAAATGAATTTGATATCCTTTCTTAGCAGGTGAGAGAAAGGATGCACCTTGTATGCTAGTTGTGACACAAATCTTCAAATGGATTAAAGTCTCCCTTGCAAGCTTTGTAATTGTTTTAGATTTTTGGCATGTGACATCTCCAAAATGGCTTTCACCTTCTTAGGATCCACTTTTATTCCTTTGCGAGAGATAATGTAGCCTAAGAGCTTGCATGATTGCACACCAAAGACACAATTCTTTGGATTGAACTGAATCTGATACTTCTCAAATCTATCAAAGATTGTGGATAGAATGGCAATATGTGATTCTCATGTCTTGGATTTTCCTAAGATATCATCCACATACTCTTCCATGATCAGATGAAGGAGGTCATGAAATATAGTTGTCATGGCTCTTTGATAAGTGATGCCTACATTTTTAAGACCAAAGGGCATGACCTGGTAACAAAACATACCCAAACGTGTGGTGAATGTGGTTTTGTGTTGGTCCTCTTCTACAATTTGAATCTAATTTTATCCAAAAAATTCAACCATGAGGGACAACATGTCATGCCCATTAGTCAAATCCACTATGATGGCAATGTTGGGGAGTGGAAAATCATCCTTAGGACAAGTGTGATTAAGATATCTAAAATCCATATAGATCTAGATGCCTCCAAAAGGTTTACCTACTGGTACAATATTGGAGACCCACTTAGGATAATCTATGGGCCTAATGAATTCTCCTTCGAGCATCTTCTACAATTCATCTTTAACTAGTAGTGTCACTTGTGGATGCACCTTGCATAATTTTTTCTTGAAAGGTTTAATTTTTGGATCTACAGCAAGATGGTGTACAACTAGGCTAGTATCAAGTCCAGGCATATCTATATAAGTCCATGCAAAATTGATGTGGACTTTCTTTAGAAATTCAATCATGGACTCTTTTTCTGTCTCATCAAGAGAGGCTGCAATGTAAGTGATATTTGGGTCTGCTTCAGTTCCAAGATTAACTACAACTGTATCTTCTATGAGGATAGAATATTTCTATGATGGTAATGAAATGAAAGGAAAGTCAACTTCCCCCTCATCTAGCACCTTAGAAAGGTTTTCACTAGAGAACACGTCCTTTATTTTATCTTTTTCTCCTTCCAAAGGTGCCTCAGAAAGGTTTTCATAGAAGGATGTTTTATTATTATTTTTATTTTCCTTTTCTTCATTTTTGTGATTGGGAGATTCGACTTGGCTACTGAAGTAGGCTTGCTCACTATAGTGAACCTGATGCTCATTTTCTTTGAGGTTTCTTATTTCAAAAAGTGATAGAATTGCCTCATCTGAATCACATATCTCTAAAGAAGGTGGTGAATCTTGTTGGTCCCAATCAATTAGTTCAGGGTTGGTAAGGGGAAGTTCAGATGAGGAAAATCACAAAAATTAGAAATGAGCCTTTCTTTTTCATTTTTTCTGTTTATAATCACGTGGGTGTCAAAATTGCGACGTCGCCATCGCTATTATGACAGCATTGGGGGCACGTGCAAAAAAACACAAAAAACACACACAAATGATAGTGTCGTCACAAATTGGTGTCAAAATTTGACCCCAAATGTTGTAGTGAGATGAAGATGACTGAGTTGGATATGGAAACTCATGAATGTTTACACAATCTTCCATGATAGGAGCTGATGTAGGAAAGGTAAGAGAAATGTCCAAAGATGGAAATGATGATGCAACTTTATGAAAGTCATCACCAAATACAGAACAAATGTCTTTAATGTTGTCATCCAAATCTAGAAGAAGGGACTCTACAAATAAAGATGTTATGTCTAATAGATATGCATCCCAATGTGGTGGATTTGGCATGACAATAGAAAATACCTAATGCAAAGAATCTGTGGAGCTCATGGATGAGTGAAAACAGATTTAGATATAGCAACAAGTGATGGTGTCCCACTAGATGGCCAAGTGAGACTGGATGATGTTTCTGTATGAGTTGGAGATTCATGTAAGGCAATTCCATGATTGAAAATAATTTATTGTATTTCCACAATTTGATGAAACCAACATTCTTCTATTGTATTCCTATACTTTCCACAATATCCACATTTTATTTTCTATTTTTTAGGAGAATTCTGTAGAAGACTCGAATGAAATAGTTTTTTTGTGAGAGACATAATTACTTTGAACCAATAAAATTAAAAATAGAAAACACACAACACCAATTTTCTTACCCCTTGTTTTGGGAACTTTATAGGAGTGCTTTGTAACCAAACCCAAAAAAATACTAAAAATGGCACTTTATAATGATAGTACATGAGTGTATCTATTTGATTCATGATGGAAAAATATGCACTTTTACAAAAAATAGAACTCAATTTCAAGTTATGAGCAAAAGAATTTTGTCACCTTACAAAATTAATCCTCCAAAAAAATTTATGGTGAAAAATTTTAGCTCAACCAAAAAATAATTTGCCAAAAAAAATAGAAGGCCCAAAGTTAAGCGCTCTAGGTTAGGAAAGAACCAAGGGCTACAATTCCAAAAAAGTGCCCCCCTCCCCCACGACATAAACACCCCCCCCCCCCCACCCGCCCCCCCCCCCCCCCACACACACACACATCATCATCATCATCTCTACAAGTGGCTTTTGAAGTGAATAGTGATAAAAAGTAATTGTGCATGGTAAATTTAAAGGTTATAACAAGCTTTTTTTAATTTTAAAAGCTTTTTAAAACTCACAAGGAGGGCGGAATTGAAAGCACTGACTCAGACTAATAAAAGGATTTATTGAAAACACAGACCTAGATGAAATTCACACCCACACAACCCAAACGCACCCAGACATCATCGCAGCAGAAGGTCGGAGGGTTTGTTAGTCCATTTTCCTGTCAATGAAAAAATCCTATGAAAATGGCCTTTTTTCCTTGCAAATTTTGTTAAGTGTCTCGCTTTGCCTGCATTCTCAGTTTTAACTTGCAAAGACAATCCATTTGTTTCTTGATGTGCACCCTTAGCCCTGTGTTCTTCATGTTGTCACCTTGCCCCAGTCCAAATTGCATGTTCTGAATCACAAAACCCAGGGAAAATTCAAAGTTTTAAGGTCTGCAAGAAATAATTTCAAAATCTGCCACAGTGTCGAAAACCCACAGTGTTTTTGAAAATCCATGATGTTTTCGACCTTTTTGGCCTACATGAAAACCCTCGATGTTTTTGCATCCTTGTTTACCTTTGTGTCAATGTTGAAAACTCTGTGTGTTTTCGATCTTTTGCCGAAAACCCTATGTGTTTTCAACCTCACATTTCTTTCCTCTTGTCGGCACTCCTTGTTTGTCAGTCCTAACTACACAAGTGTGATGGATGGTGGGCTCGGGTCTTCAAAGGTTTCAAATTGATTGGTTGTCACATGATCGCATGTCAAAAATTTCTGACATGCGACCATGTGACCAGCTCCTTCCTTGCGCGTGGGTCCTGTTGGTGGGATGGCTGTGGTCCTATTGCTGGTTATGTGGCAGCCTTTGGTTGGCTGTCGCATGATTGCATAGCCTAATTTTTAGCTATGCGATCATATGACCAGTTGACACGTGTCCCTGGGGCCCGGTGGCAAATTTCTATTGGTTGCCACATTGTACTGCGGTGATGGTCATGTCCGGAAGAAAGGGGTTTACGGTGGGACCTGTCTGCTCGGTGGCACTGATGTGTCAATTTTCTATTGGTTGCCTGCGATGAGTTGGCTTTCATGTCAGCGGGGCTCGGTGTCAGAGATTTAAGATCTACAGTCGGTGTGTGATCGCAAGGAATATTCTCACCCCTTGCGATCATGCACCCGCCGTCTGATTGGATGCCGATGGGCTTATTTGCGGGTGGGTCCTGTGGTAGAGATGACTCAGTAGTTGTAGCGAATAGCAGCATGACATGTGGCGTATGGCGGGCCCAAGTCTAAGGCATGGTGGTTGTTGGCAGGGCCGAGGCGTGGTAAGTAATGGTTTGTCGCATGATCTCATAGCCTTTTTCAAGGCTATGCAATCATGCGACTAACCGCCAGGCTTAGCGGCGGTGGTGGCAGTTGCGGCAAGGTAAAGGGGTGTGGCTTGTCGCATGTTTGCATAGCTCATTTTCGGGCTATGCGATCATGTGACAACGGTCTGAATGTCATCGTTGCAGAGGTAAAGGTTTAGGGGGTTGTCGCGGTTGTGGGGTTGTGGAGGTAACATGGCCGAGAACTTTGCGGTAGGGTTTGATTGTAACCACGTGGCTAGGAGACCGCGGTCGCATGATCGTAAGGGTTAGTTTGGTGCCTTGCGATCATGCGACCAAGTATAAGATAAAACTGGATTCCTATGGCGGTGAAGTTTATGACCGCACGGTGGCGCGACTGAAGATAATGGTCAGGTTGCTGAGCCCGGGAAGGATTCGAATATCAAAATGATTTTCCAACCATAAGGAATAGGTATTGAATGCTTGGGTGGCTAGATTTGGTAGAATCAATCCCGAGTACTGGTGCGGTGTGGTCTGAAATGCTTGACAATTAATTGCAGAGACTTTGTACCGTATGATGATGGATAGATTTTATTGCTCGAGGCTTTTTACAGGCTGGTGCTGGTTTTCCCTCCAGTGGTTTTTTAAAATTTTGTTGTGGTTAGCCATTGTAACCCTGGCCCTAGTCACCCTAAGCTTATTGCATTCTCTTCAAAATTCCCAAGGTGACTAGTGGTATATATTGAAAGTTTTCTGATAGTGTAAGGGTTCCAGTTTAGAGTTCCTTTCTAGTTCCAGTTAGGGTTCTGTCCTGGAGATTTTCTCCTCTCTACATATAGAGTGTTCTTCTTTCCTTGCTGGTTTAGAGAATACAGTGCATATTGTAATAGATTTGTCTTATGTGTGAGGATTTAATATATTTTTACTATTACCAAACTATCTCCATTTGAATTCTGAGTCCATTAGTCATACATTAAGGGTGTTTGATTTGTCTGCTTGTATTGCCTATGTGTTTGCAAGTGGAGTTGTCTTCGCAGAGATAACTGGTTCAGGGTTAGTGTTCATGTATGTATGGGCTAAAATATCAAGGGTATGTCATGCTTGTCCTCCAGTGGATGCTGGTTAATGTATTGTCTATTCATAGGTCTCTTCTAAGGGGAGGGTCAAAATCCTTTGATGGGTAATAACATATTTGAATGCACAGGTGGGAACTAAGTTGAGGTTTGGCCATGGTGTGTGATTGATGTTAGGCATCAACACATTGACTATATTATTTTCTTGTTTCTTAGCTGTCCCTTGCAATATTGTATTTGACTCTGTGGCCCAATGGACAAGGCACTGGTCTATGAGAGACTTAGGGCATCTCAAGGGTCCTTTCAGTCCATTCAAATCATTTCCTTTCAGTTCCACCTTTTCCCTTTCTTGTTGATAGGTTAGGTCTCTGGTTTTCATACTCATTCCATGCAAGTAGGGCTATTGCATGAGATATTGGTTTCAATTGAGGTACACGATATCTATAAGGGTTTGAAAATTATTCCACAGTCAGTTACCTACAAGCCTGTAGTGTGACACAAGTTAATATGTGTGTGCAGATGAGGTATACCCGCCTGAGTGATGTGGAGCTCAAAGTGTAGAAGGATCTCTCTTTGATCCTTGTCAGTTGGCCCTTTTTCCTGTCAGATTTGGAGTGTTGAGTGAATGTGACACTAGCCCTGTCAATCCTAATGCCAAGCTGACCTTTGGGGAAAAAGAAACACCAACAGGGTTGAACAACACCAATGCATGCCTTGTCTTTGCAAACTCTACTTGACCTTTTCCAATGTGAGCAGGTCAGGGGGTCGAGCTACACCAATGCCTGCCTAGTCTTTGCATACTTCACCTGGGCTTTTCCAAAGGCATGTAAAGGATTTTGAGCCACCATGTGAGGAACAAGACCTATTATGATTTTTGTAGGGTCGTCTCACTATCCACCCTCAATGTTGTTGCTTTCACTTTGGCCATGAGAAGGTAGTTAGCTACTATAGCTTCAAAATCATTGCTTCAAATAATTTCGCTTCCAAAAATCTCATATTTTCTCCAATACCATGAATAATCTACCAAGATCTGAAGAGATAAATTGAAACACAAAATTATAATAAGAAAAGTCGATCATAGATTCATTGGAGAAGTTGAGTACATACAGGCAAAAAGATCAACCAAATCCAACCACGAAATGAGGGATGAACTAGAGTGGTGGCAAAACTACCCAAGAGACTAGGATGATGTGTCAAAATGAAATCGACACAACTTTAGTAGAATCCTAAATGTTGACAACCAACTAGAAACCTCTCCTAGAACAAGTCAAATTGGTGACACCTAACTAGGCTTAATAAAGCCATGTGGAGAATTAAAAACACTAACAAAATTAAATATCAACATAATACTAGAAATTTATGGTGAATACCTTTTAAAATGACAAAAGAATATACATCACTATATGGTATTATTTTATATTAATAAAAACCTAACATGCACCATATTCACAACAAAAATAAGCTAAATCAAATAACAATCAATATAAATATCATATTGAGGGAAATAGGCATTTTGAAATCTTCACAATGAAGAATCTACAATAACAACATCATAGACAAATTAAATGTCAACATAATACTAGAATTTTTTTATGAATACTGTAGACACCTAAATTTGTCCTTTTAACATTAATTAAATTTAATTTAATTAATGAGCCCAAATAACATTATAGTTAATTTTTTAATTAATTATATTTGTTAAATTCATCTATTTATTTAATTAAATAAACTCACTAATTATAGTATTTGAATTAAATTTAAATACTACCTTTTATAATGTATTAAATTTAATTTAATACATGTTCCTCCATATTCCCCTTTTAAATAAATTTTTAATTTATTTAATTCCTTCACATTCTTTATTTATACTAAATCATGATTAAATTAAACTTTATTTAATTTAATCCTTAATCCAACCTAGATGCTATCCTACACACATCACTTTCTGTCTAATAAGCCTACCCACTAATTAACTAAGGTTAATTAGGCTAATTTTTGGATTCCCACATCCATTAGTCCTAATTATTTGCTCACACATGTGTGAGCAAATTTCTAAAAATAGCCTTTTCAAAAATTGCTAAAAATTGCACAAACAAGACCTCTTACATTTTTTATGACACTTCTTACACCTTCTAAAATGGTGAAAATGAACTTTTTCACTTACACACACTTACACATGTACTTGAAGTACACATTGACCTTTCACATCCCAAGTTGCTCACACATTTGTGAGCAAGTCTTGGACTTTGCATGGCTTATGTGTCTCCTTGGTGGCACTTATGTGGATTCCACATAGATGCCACCTCACCCCAATCCTCCAAAATCCTATAAATAGGATCCTTGTCTCAAGCAAAATTCATTCCTTTTTGCATTAGAGTTATTATGCTAGTATATGCTTAGAATTGTTCTTAGAATTTTTACTAACCATTTGGTACTTGTTAGATTTTCATTATAGACTTAGTTTCATTCCATGCTTTTAGCTTCATTCATTTTTATCACTTGCATGCCATAGAGCTTGAGGATTGCTTTCATAGCTCCTCCTTGAGCTTCTTTGGCCTCTTGCATTTGAGTGCTTGAGAGTTGCTTTTATAGCTTCTTCTTGAGCATCTCAAATCTTCATTATACTTGCATTTATAGTGGGATCCATACTTGTGTTGGGAGAGCACACCCACAAGATCTCTAAGAGCTTAAATCAAGCAAGTCTTGGGTGCACTTGCTTCATGCGCATCCGAGGTTATGGTGAAAATTAATGTTTTTACAAGTTTATGAACATGTTAGAATAGATTGATTATGCTCTTTGTTGTTAACATTTGCATGTTTGAACTTGTTCTCAACAGGTGGATTTTCATCATATATATTTTGGCATGCCTAGTGGGACCCACAATCCCATTTACTAACTATTTCTCTTGATTTTGTGAAGGTTTCCTGTGAATTTTTGAGACAGGCATCTCTGCATGACCAAAGGCGTCTCCGCCTAGAAACATGCATCTCTACACATAGGCATCTCTTCCTGTAAACATGCATCTCCACCTCCAAATAGGCGTCTCCGCCAGAAAGAGTTTTTCTCTCATTTTAGTTTGTTTTAATCAGCTAAACTTCTATTTAGAAATCACATTAAGGCTAATGATCATTAGTAAAACACCTAACTGTATCTGCAAATGAAGAAAAATACATGAACTAAAAAAATCTTTGTTTTTGTGTAGATAGGGGTCTCTGCATACACACAGGTGTCTCTGCTAGAAGAGGGAGTTTTCCTTTGTGTTGTTTTTTTAAGCTAATTAAGTAAAGTTTTTTTTGACATATTAAGGTTTAAAATCACTGTATTTTTTCTATAAGAAACCTTTTTATGCATTTAAGAATTAATGAGAGGATAAAACTTTCAAACATTGGTGTTTAACTTTTGGTTTTATGCAGACAAGCGTCTCTGCCTGTACACAGGCGTCTCTGACAAATAGGCATCTCTGCCTATACATAGGCATCTCTGATAGACAGGCGTCTCTGCTTGTAAACAGTCATCTTTGTTTGATTTCTGCATGTTTCCATAATATCTTGCACTTTGAGTTTTTTGATCTGAGTTTTTTGGAAGATACTGACATTTTGTGACTTCTAATAATGATTTTGCAGAATGTTGACTAAGATTTGAACATTCTAAGACTACTAATTCATTTGTTTTGTAGGATGTTGTTAGAAGACCAAACATATTAAACTACTCACTAAGGTTGTTTTGTAGGTTGCCAAGGAGATTCAATCAAACATTGTGTTTTCTTAATGATTTCTTAGGCACCTAGCATTAAATAGGAAGTTTATTCTTTTGATAATGATTCATTAGCTAGGGGATTATGCTCTTTTCTCCAAGTGAGAAAATCAAAAACTCAGAACCTTTTGAATTGTTGTCTTAAAGAAAATCTACTTGGAATTGAACATATGTTTGGTGTGTTTGGGAGAAAACCTCATTGGATAGGAGATTATGCTCTTTTCCCCTTGAGGGAAAATTAGAAATCCAGACTCCTTGGGGCCAATCCATGCATTTATTTTCAATCCTTTAGATGGGCCTGTCGATGAGGTAAAACGCTCCCGGGAACGACCCACATGAGAACAAGGTGTAAGCCCACCACTCCAACTCATGTTAATGAAATTTTATTTTTGAGGTTAAAGCCTCAGAAGCCAGATGACATTTGAGCTTATACATGGCTCTCACCTAACATTTAGTAGGGCCTCATGGTCTCAATCATGTTTACATGACTACTTGTGTCAAGGTTCTTTGTGGGGCTATATGTCCTAGTCACGCTTGCGTGTACACAAAGAGTGTGTTCGAATGGAGATCCTTACTAAAATCCATTAGTTAGAAGCCACCCGGTTCACCTCTAAAAGGTTGATAATCTATGTGTGAGGAGAAATAGTAATCTCCCCAAGACACTCACCATATCAAGCCCCCTTCAATGTTAACACTTTGATAATACGACATCATGGAGCCATTACGTGCTTGGTGATGGCCGTATACTAAGGATTTTTTGGGTGTGTTCCTAAGTCAATGAGAAAAGGTTTTCAATCTCAGCCAACTTCCTTTTAGGGATAAAGAGTGTGCTTGTTACTTTCATTGCAAAAACAAATCTGTACACTTGAATCTTGCAAGGTTGCTTTGTCCCTTGCAGGACTATTTTTGACAAATGTGCTTGTAACCCCAAACATTTGATGTATGTATGAAATCAGTTCTTGCCAAGAACATCCTTTGATATATCAAGATATTGTCCTCAGTTATGACCAATAGTGTTAAACATAAGAAAGCAAAACTCCCAGTTGCATGAGTCCATAGAGAGAAGAAAACTACTGATCAAAAGACTAAAGTCAACCAATCTTATTTGAAACCCATTCGAGAATTTCTAGAGGTTGTTGAGAAATCAGATAAAATCATTTACAACAATCGAATTGCTAATTTTGTTGCCAAGAACAAAGTGAACATGTCCTTTGTCACTTGGGAATCCTATGACTAAGTACCTTTGACCTTCATTCTTCATCCTCTTCAAGTCATTCATCCCTTTCCCATCCTTTAAACACCCTTTTCTTCATCCACATTCCAAAACATTAGGAGCATTAATCAGAATCTTGGACTTTAAATCAGAATCAGATCAATCCATCTTTCACACCTTCATCAAGCCATAGGGTGGAAGAATCATTCCAATAGTGTCTCATAGACCTTAATTCCAAAGAAAACATTAATCCCTTACTACTTTGAGAACTGAGTTTTTCTCTAGTAGTCTTAATCTAGTCCTATCTTGTTTAGGGATCATCACTCTATCACCCAAACAAAAGAAGACTTTAAATCAAAACCAATCTTATGTTTGCACAATCACAAGGTCTTCTTTCACCTAGGTTTGTTCCAAACCTTTAAATCCAATCAATCCTTGAGGCTTAGTTCCTCCTTAATCCAATCAAATTAGTCCAATCCTCAATCAAATCCAATTCAATCAATCCAATCAATCATCAAGACTTAATCATTAGTCCAAGTTGCTCCTAGTTCACCAAATCCTTTTCTTTCCATACCTCATCAACTATTTTCCCTTCTTCAATTCAACCATCCTAAGGTCACTCATGCATGGTACTTACCTGATCACAAGCAAAGCTAAGACAAGAATCTTTCATCATGGATAATGATCAAGAAACTGTCTATCAAGAAGACTTTAATGATGAAGAATAACCTCACACGAAATCTGACATAGTAATACCCGAAAGTGTTAGTGCCAATCTACAAGCTAAAGAATTCTTTGAGGATCCTAACAACTTAAGCTTAGTGGAAGACCTAATCCAAGCCAACAGTTCCAAAATCTTCATGAATCTCATCCAAAGGGGTGTTACCCTTCCGAATAATTTCAATGAAACTTTGCTTGAGAACAATTTGATTTGAACCAACAAAAGAAAAGTAGCGCCCATAATGCCATCAACATCTGATAACACAATTCAACCTCCCCATGATACACTTGAATTAATTCGACAACTTCTAAACAAGCCTAACTCAAACAATGGGGTGAGTAATGATGGTTTAAGTGCAGGATGTGTACCTGAACCACAACCAAGGTCCTCAGGATGACGCTCTGCTTCTATTTTATTGAAGCCTAGTGGAGTCCTAAAAAATCAAAGTTCTGCACAAACAAACAACACCAATCAAAGACACCACACCAATCTTCCCCCTCTAGAGGGACATAATGCATCATCAGGGGGAGGAACACATCAAGCCCATACAATCACCACTAATCCTCCTAAATTGGTCCAAAAAATTGATGAACTCAAAGGCATAATGTTGGCTATGCAGAAAGGTGGGAAGAAGGAATTTTCTTTTGCAGAAATATGCCCTTATCCTTTTGACAAATCAATCACTCTCCAACCATTCCCTGCCAATTTCAAAATGCCAAAGTTTTACAAATACAAGGTAGAATCATGCCCTATGCAATATATCAAGGAATTTTATGTAGCGGCACAAGAAGTCTCCCACAATGATCATCTTCTCCTAAGACTCTTCACTAGCAGTCTTCAAGGACTAGCTTTAGAGTGGTTATTGAACCTCCCTTCGGGTTCCATTTCCACCTTCCATGATCTTGTGGAAAAATTTGTTACACAATATTCTTATAACATGGAACATCAAGCATCCCTCAGTAATTTGTGTAACATGAAACAAAGAAATGGAGAAACCTTTTCCAATTTTCTCCAAAGGTGGAGACATCTCGCCAATCGCATGCCTTAGAAAATCTTAGATTCACATCTAGTTGATATCTTTACTAAGAATCTGGTTACAGAAATGTCATTTCAGATGAAGATGGCTGCCCCAGATTCCTTTGAGGCACTCGTTAAAAAGGGGAAGTCTATTGAAGATGGACTTTTGATGAAAGGAGCAATTAAACACTATAGCCCTAATTCATCTAACAATACTAGTGATAAACCCAAGTTTTGGTCTAAGAACAAAGGTGTTACTAATGATGGAGTGAAAGATGCTAAACACATTCAAAATGTTCAAGCATATAATAATAGTAACCAAGGAAATCACAACAACAATGATCAAAACAATCGCAACAATAATCAAACCAATTTGAATAATCAAAATAATCAGAATAATTTGAATAACCAAAATCAAAATCAAGGATCTGGTTATCATGGCTCTCTATTTTCACGATATAATAACAACAACAATAATCAACAACAACAACGATGACAATTTACACAGCTGACAGATTCCCTTGATGTGATCTTTCGACATCTAGTCGATCAAGGGATGATGGTTTACCCTAACACCAGGCCTTTCGACAAAAATCAACCCAAACCCAATTGGTATAAGGATAATGAATACTATGATTATCATCGCATAAAAGGGCATGAGATTAAAAAATTCATGAAGTTTTGTCATTTTGTGCAAGATTTGATCGATGATGGTAAAATTGAAGTAGAAGGACAAAATGCCTCTACTTCTAACACCCAACTAAAAATGTATTCTAAACCTTTTCCAGAACATAATCAAAATAATACACCCACATCCAAGGGCTTTTCTTATGATTATTCTATGAAAAAAATCTCAGGGGATGAACGCACTTGTGGAAAATTAGCCAAAAATGATGTATGTGGTTTTGACTCACTGTGTGGCCATATTGAACAATCTGACACTTATGTAAACACATTGACTTTAAAGAGTGCATATTGCAATGTTACTACTCATTGCCCTTGCATAACCGTACAAGCTACTATCAATCCACTTGTTGTGGATCCACCTGATGCACCATCTACCTCAACACAACTTGTGTCACATTATGACTTGCTTTCCCAACTAAAGAAGATCCATGCACATATATCCATACTAGAGCTTTTACATACATCCTCAATCTATAAAGAGGTCCTTGAGAATGCCCTAATTGAGTCTCATGTCCCAGAAAATATCAATGCCTCTCAATTCCAAGAAATGATAAAAAATTTGGCTGCCCAACAACACCTGGTTTTCACTGAAAATATTTTTGAGGTCCTGACCCTCATCATAATAAACCCCTACATATCCAAGTCACCATCCATAACACCTGAATCAAAAGAGTCCTTATAGAAAATCGATCCAATCTAAATCTTTATACTTTAAGCATGATCTGCAATATTAGTCTTTCTGAGGACCTCATTGATGTAAATAAGAGAATAATAATAAAAGCATATGATGATAGAGAAAGGGTGAGTAAAGGTCTCATTGCACTCCCCTTACAAGTGGGCCCAACCCTTATTGAAACTATCTGTCAAGTACTTGATCTAGATCTACCCTACAATATCCTTTTGGGCAAACCATGGACACACGCTATCTCAGGTGTCCCATCCATATTTCACCAGTGTTTAAAATTCCCACATCATGGAGCTGAAATAACCATCCCAGGAGATCATGAACCCTTCAAGTATTGCAAGACACTGGAAGGAAAGCAATCAAATTATTGCCCACTAAATGAATATGTTCATCCTATTCCACAAGAAACTCCCATCCAGCACACTTCTTCTGAAGAAAAGATATCTCATCAAGCTAAGGGAAAAGAACCTTGTGGGAAGGGAATTCTAGTCAAACCTGATGATGACACTGGCATGGGCAAGGCTAAAGTTCCCTTAGAACTAGAAAAGGAAGAGAGTGTTGTGTTACATAAAGAGGTTGAACAAACAAAACATGCTGATATCTTGCCTAAAAAATATGATATGGATTACCAACTTATGCACAACATGGGATATGATAAATAGAGTCCACTTGGAAAAGGAAAAGATTTCCCTAAACCTCTTCACACTGAATTCAGAGCTCCCAAAGACCAGATTAGTCTAGGCTATCATACACATGAAGCTAACCAACATAGTAGCAACACTCCTACATGTGAGGACTCATCCGAGGAAGAAGAAGCAGAGATTCAACTGATGACCTATGCAAGACTTCTCCAAATTCAAACCGCTAATCTAGGTTATCAAGGGGAACCATATGTGCCATTACAATTGTCTCAAGAGCATGATCCTGGTCCTAATCAGAGAGATGCTACCCCATCTATTAAGAAAGATCCTACTACTACAAATAGAGCCTCTTATATTACTCTTGCGGTTGAACACATTACTGAGTCTGATCACATGCATTCAAATTGGGGGAAAATTGTTGATGTCCCCCGCATCTCAGATATGTTGTTTCCTATTCTAAACTATGCTCCTACTACTATAGATGGTAGTACTCCTACTACTACACAAGATCCTATTGCTACATAGTCACAAGGCCCTATTGAAGACTTGCCTCCTAAGACAGATAGTGATGATGATGGAGATCTCCCTCCTACAATCACTCTTATTGATTACATCAAACAATATCAGAACAGTGACACAGAATTAAATGAGTATGAATGGGACTCACAACCAAATGCTACAATGGAGATTCAAGTTGATGTTGTGTAGAAGTATGCTACTATCAAAAATTATGAAAGGGGAGATAGCTCCAATTCTCAAGCACAACTAGATGATGAGGATCGATCACACCCTCCTATGGAGATCATCCCTATGGTTTCTAGGTCATCTACTTCTACTCTAACTAATCAAATGAACCATGGATACATCAGACCTCATCCTACGACAACAACATGGAATTTAGGGAGGTCTCGAATTGAGATGGTTCCTTTTTGTAAAATTTTGGATAAAATGGCTACTCGAGCATGGGAAGAAGGATATATTTCTAGGGCTAGGTCATCTCAGTTAGATTCACAAATTACTTCTCTAAACTCTTCTAACTCTTCTAGGATGACTCGTGATCGACAACACTTTATGGAGGATAACTTTCTAGATCTATCTAAGACATTCATGAATGATGAGGATGATACTGGTGTTTTTGCACTTGAACCTATTGAACAGTTATCTCTCATTCTTCCTAAGTTAAGTGGCTCGATCATTTCTCTTCTATCCATCCATTTAAACCCATCACATTAGCCTCATTCATCCATAATTCTCGAGTCTTCTAGAAGTAGCTTGAATGTGCAACATAAAAATTAGAAATATAAGAATCCACTCACATAAAGGTTACCATGTCCTATCTAATTGACATGTGACTACAAAAACACAAGCAATATTCAAGAGACCACAAGGGTCCTTCAAGAAAAGAAGAAAAATAAAGAAAATATGGATTCATAAATCCATCCTAGTAGAAGTGCAATCAAATGCATCTCAAAGAAAAGAAAGATCAAAGGCTATGTGGATTCCCACATCTCTCTTTAAAGACTCGGATATAAAAGAAAATTCAATGTTGACATTCAAGCTCACCTCTCCTTCTTATGACTCACCTCACTCCCACATTCTTTGCACCATCATTACCTCCGCTACTCCTTGCTACCATTACCACTCTCTCCAAAACCAAATCATCCCTGCAAGTTCCTTTACAATCCAAAGTGCATCCCTGTATATCCTCATCAGTAATGAATTTTTAAAGAGAAATCAAGATAGTACTTTCCTTAGGTGTGTAGAATGCGAGGAATCTGACAAGGTGTTACGAGTGATTCAAGAGCATATTTGTGGATCTCTCTGGAATGGTCTTTCCTTGGATATGATACCTTCACTTAGGGTGTCTCTGCAAATGTTCCTTACTAATGATGACTATCGAATCTTCCAACTTCAAGCACTAGTGCTACTTGGTGTACAAAAGAAAAATGGAATTGGCCTATCTGGGCCATATCATATTGCAACACCTGAGGGAGATCTTCTCCCCGATCCTGTAAATATTATGCATTTGAAGCGCTTTTATGTGTAGCTCATCATTCAGTTCTTGTATAGTGTTATTCAGCAAAAAATCCTAAAAATCAGAAAAAGATCCTAAAAAAATCGTAAAAATCAGAATAGATCTTGAAAAAATCCTAAAAATTAGGATAAGTCTTGAAGAAATCCTAAACATCAAAAAAGTAGAAAATCCTAAAAAGAAGATAATGTTCCTGAAAAAATCATTGTTGGGTAAACACCTGGTAAACAGGCACCTTACAAAAAAAACAAAAAAAAAACAAAGCATTCGTCCAACAGTGAAAACTTGGCATACAAGCACCCTGGGCAAGTATTATGGTGTAAACCTGTCTCAGGAACCATGATAGAAGATTTGGATCCATTATCTCTCCATCCACTGTACATATCCATCCTCATCCTAGTCCTAGTTTTTAGTCATCGCTTCCTGCATAGCCATAAGGATCCACCTGTAATTCTCAGCAAGCTGAGCTTAACCCCATCACATTGAGATTTTCCCAGACACGGCGATCACAAAACTACTTATCAAAATCAACATTGAAGTCAAATCTCTTAGTTATTGTTCCTTTCGCATCTATTACCAGTGAATATCCATTTTAGTTAATCAATCCTATCCTGTTCATGGCAAGAACTGTGGACTAAATGACCACTTGGTTAGGAGGCCTTCTTTGTTGATTTTATCTTTTTGTATCAGTAGATCCTACTCATGATTACCTCGATCTTCCATGTCTTGGTATATTGTGACTGGTGAAATTTGAGGCAAGTGTCGTTTGTAGTATGATCTATTTGTGGATACTTTAGGAGTGTTTTATTGGTTTCCTAGTTATAATTATGTGTATATTAATGGGGGCAATGGGTTAGCATACTTATGTCCCTTAAAAGACCTAAGTGTGCCTAGACCTCTCCAATAAGTATATGTCATAGGTTCTATTATAGTCAGGAAATCTCCATCTCTGTTTCTACAACTATCTGAGAGTCTAGTCCATGCAATGGAACCATGTCATATGTGCTTTTACAACACATGATGCATACCTTCTATTGCAATATCAAACTAGGGTGTGCTCTCCAACATGAACAAAAGTGATCCCACTAAATCATGTAATCAGGTTGCATTATAGTTTATTTGCACATTAGTTAGTTCATTTTTCTGCATCTTTGTTTAATACAAGGGTTCTATTTATTCACCCTTCCCTCCCCCCCTTTTTTCATCTAATCTAACCTCTCATCTTCATCTTTGCCTTCATCCCTACAAATATTGTTCCTAGGCAACTCCCCCTTGGCAAGTGGATCTCCTATCCTCACCCTCATTTTTCTGGCAACTAGAGACGCCAATCTAGCAATGGGAGGCTCCGCCATGAGCCCTCTCTCTCTCTCTCTCTCTCTCTCTCTCTCTCTCCTCTCTCTCTCTCCTCTCTCTTCCTTAACCCATCAGGGGATGGGTGGCTCCACCTAAGCGGAGATGCCCGTCAGTGGAAAATGATGTCTGGTGCTTCATTTTTGCCCGAATATGGGCATATAATATGTTTTCAAAAATGACAGAAAATCAGGATTGCCATGGCAATGATTACAATCATATTTGACAAGTTGGGTGAGCGCAGTAATGATTGTTGTATTCAAGAGGCCTATCCATAGGTGGATACGCCTATCCGATGGCTCCACCTCGAGCATGGACCGCATCTCTAAATGGGTGTCTCTCCCCTTCTTCATCACGCATCCATTCTTGTCTATCATCGATGGCCCCTCCACCATTGGATGTTTCCCTTCGCCAAGTGGTGACACTTGTTCTGTCATATGCCCCCTTCTCCCTTTTTCTCTTGCCATCACCCCCCAACACAATGAATTGGAGCCACAATGAAGGTGGATTTTTTGAACTCACTCGATCACTCATGTCTATTGCTTGTCGATCAACCCTTCCTTTCTGTCAAAGTCATGCAAAGTCCTTTTCCCTCCTTTCGTGAAAATTGACCAAAAATTTTATTTTTGGCCTATTTTCCCAAGGGGGCACACCCTCCTACTGACTTTTCCTCTGTGCACCTCTTAGGTCCCATTTTTTCTCTGGGGCATCTATATTTTCTTTTCTTCGACGCGATGTCATTTCTGACACTGCCTCAAAGAGGGGCAAAATGTAGACACCTAAATTCATCATTTTAACATTAATTTAATTTAATTTAATTAATGACCCCAAATAACATTATAGTTAATTTTTTAATTAATTATATTTGTTAAATTCATCTATTTATTTAATTAAATAAATTCAATAATTATAGTATTTGAATTAAATTTAAATACTACCTTTAATATTGTATTAAATTAAATTTAATACATGTTCCTCCATATTCCCCTTTTAAATAAATTTTTAATTTATTTAATTCCTTCACATTCTTTATTTCTACTAAACCATGATTAAATTAAATTTTATTTTATTTAATCCTAAATCCAACCTAGATGCTATCCTACACATCACTTTCTATCTAATAAGCCTACTCACTAATTAACTAAGGTTAATTAGGCTAATTTTTGGATTCCTACATCCATTAGTCCTAATTATTTGCTCACACATGTGTGAGCAAATTTCTAAAAATGACCTTTTCAAAAATTGCTAAAAATTGCACAAACAAGGCCTCTTACATTTTTTATGACACTTCTTACACCCTCTAAAATGGTGAAAATAAACTTTTTCACTTACACACACTTACACATGTACTTGAAGTACACATTGACCTTTCACATCCCAAGTTGCTCACACATGTGTGAGCAAGTCTTGGACTTTGCATGGCTTATGTGTCTCCTTGGTGGCACTTATGTGGATTCCACATAGATGCCACCTCACCCCAATCCTCCAAAATCCTATAAATAGGATCCTTGTCTCAAGCAAAATTCATTCCTTTTTGCATTAGAGTTATTATGCTAGTATATGCTTAGAATTGTTCTTAGAGTTTTTACTAACCATTTGGTACTTGTTAGATTTTCATTATAGACTTAGTTTCATTCCATGCTTTTAGCTTCATTCATTTTTATCACTTGCATGCCATAGAGCTTGAGGATTGCTTTCATAGCTCCTCCTTGAGCTTCTTTGGCCTCTTGCATTTGAGTGCTTGAGAGTTGCTTTTATAGCTTCTTCTTGAGCATCTCAAATCTTCATTATACTTGTATTTATAGTGGGATCCATACTTGTGTTGGGAGAGCACACCCACAAGCTCTCTAAGAGCTTAAATCAAGCAAGTCTTGGGTGCACTTTCTTTATGCTCATCCGAGGTTATGGTGAAAATTAATATTTTTACAAGTTTATGAACATGCTAGAATAGACTGATTATGCTCTTTGTTGTTAACATTTGCATGTTTGAACTTGTTCTTAACATGTGGATTTTCATCATATACAAATACCTTATAAAATGACTAAAGAATATGCATCACTATATGATATTATTTTATATTAATAAAAACCTAACATGCACAATATTCACAACAAAAATGAGAGAAATCAAATAACAATCAATATACGTATCATATTGAGGGAAATAGACATCCTAAAATTTTCACAACAAAAGGATCTATAATAACAACATTATCATAGACAAATTAAATGTCAATATAATACTAGAAATTTTTGACAAATACCTTATAAAATGACAAAAGAATAGACATTACTATATTAATATTATTTTATATTAATAAAACCTAGCATGCATCATATTCACAACAAAAATGAAGGAAATCAAATAACAATCCAAAATCCTCGGAAAACAAAAGCCTCTAACATCAATCCCATAAACAAATGAATATTATATGCCAACATAAAACCCAAAAAATTCTTGCTAGTAATAAAATGATACTTCAAATAAAATGACAAAGAGATGTGCAGTCGTATGGAATGGAAAGGCCAAAAAACTAGTCAAGACTTTGATTCCTTCACGACTTCTTACATAAAGAAATTCTGTAGATTAACAAATTATCTTTATTTCTTTCCATTTAAGTCTCTAAATTAAAACTCATTTAGGTAAATTAAATTGTCTGAAAATTCAATTTAATTTACCTAAGTGACACCTCTCCTAGAACAAGTAAAATAGGTGACACCTAACTAGGCTTAATAAAGCCATGTGGAAAATTAAAAACACTAAACCCCCCCCCCCTTAAGCATAGCTTAGATGGACATGAAAGATATGAACTTTCCGACAATAAGGCCTGCCGAGGTACCCTTGTCTAATGAAATCTCTGATAAAAGGAGAAAGATAGAAAACCTAGTGGGAAAAAATCATCCTCCAAAAAGGAGATAAGAAGTGAAGAAGAAGAGTGATAGAACATAATGCTTCTATCACAAAATACAATATGTTCTCCCATAACAGTGAAAGTAGAGAAGATCATATGATCCCCCATAGAAGATATGAAGTGATGAACTCCATGTAGTACCAGTAGATGCTTGACACTAGATGCTAAAGATGATTCATGAACGCTGAACAACATTCATCTCCTTGGGAAGAAACAACACCATATAAATGTGTGCAAGATTACTTCCCATTCCAGATAGGAACACTAGTACATTTCACCTAGTTTTTCTACCAAATTTTTTGACTATGAAACAAAAATATTTTGGTTGGTCGCATTATAGAAGGAAAACTTTTTTTTTTTTTAATACATGCCCCGTGTTGGTCTCAATTTCGACTAACACTGTGTTGGTTGAAATTTTGACTAACACGGGCATAACATAAAGTAAAAAAAAAAAGTTTGAAACTTCATTTGAGCACTTCATTTCAGCACGCGCGAAGGAGCCAGTAGAAGCTAACAGGGTTAAGAGTTGAACCAGAGGGTTAAGGTATGTCGAATCGATTTCCAATAAGAATCAAATGCTATATATAAACTGTGGATTTAGGATTTATGAAAAGTTGGTTGAATTAGTTGTTAGAATTTATATAAGTTGAAAATGGATAAAACCGTAACCAATAGAAATACTCTATTTTCTGCAAAATTCATTCATCTTGAAGTCTCAATTTGGTTATTCTGATGCATTAAAGGAATTTCAATGTTTCTTTGTTCAATTCATGCCATTTTCGAATGAGTCTCATTTTATATTGAAATTATTGTTATGCCAATGGTCTATCTAATAGCATTTCTTATTTTAGTTTACTATTATTGCAGTAGGAACTTAGAATAATGAGAACCATTCCATGAGAATATAGGCCTAATATTCATGGAATGTTAATTCTAACCTATATTGTTAGATCATTAACCATGCATATGCAGAGTTGTGTGGAGTAAAGGTGATCACAGTTAAAGAACAGTGAGAAAATACAATAAAATTGGATGCAATGTGTAGCAGTGGATGATATGTCCGAATAAGGAAGGGTTTTTATGTTTGAAAATGTTTTTTCATGTTGAATTAATGGTGATTCAATCACTAATTTGATGTAGGAGTGAGTTGTAACAGGAGATTGGGGAAGCCCTAGCAAACCAGGGTTTGGAGTCAAGATTTGGGGGTTTTGGTGTTGCAGGGCCCGTGAGTCTAATTGCTCATGGATTTAACCATTTTGAGTCATTTTATAACTCTACTGAAGGTTTGGTGGGATAAGGGAATGTGAGGAGAGTAGTTTCTTTGAAAATTTGGTCATTTTCATGCATTGAAAATAGGGGTTCAGTCATGGTTAGGTGTGTTGGTCCAAAGTAACCCTATAAAATCTTTTGGTGTGTTATAGAACTCTAAAAAGGGTGTCTATAAAATTTTTCATCTTGTCAAGTGTTTAGATGGAAGACAAAGTTATTACCATCCTAAGTCTGCTACAGGGTTATTGGCAGCCTATTAAGCCTTTGGAATAGTTTGAAAGAACTTTATGTATTGGAAGCATGGGAATTAAAATAGAGTCTTAGAATTCCTTGAGTCTAAGTGGTTTGAAGCCTAGGAAACCTAATCCATCATTGTGTAGTATTGTGGAGGCCTTGACAAGTTAGATCTTTTAAACATTTGAGGTTGTTCATAGGCTAGAGTGCCTAGATCTCTGAAATTACTAATTCTCATTGTGTTTTGAATACCACCACCCTTATTCCTTTTGGTTTGGAGTAATTTTATTTCATTTTAAATAATTTATGGCAGTTTTATTAAATTATTTGAATGATTAAATGAAGATTGGATCATCAAGATCAAGATTGGATTCAAAATTACTCCAAACCAAAAGGAATAAGACTCCAAACCAATGAAATAAAACTACCATAACTTATTTAAAATGAAATAAAATTACTCCAAACCAACGTAATAATTGTGCAATGATTATTGGAAGCCGTTCTTGACTCAATTAATGACTAGATTTAAATTGCATTCTCTATCGCATAGAAATGGTTTCCACAAGTTGATAAACTTCTTCAATAAACTCGATACTAAGACTTGAGTTACATCCAAACGCAACATAAAACATTTAAAATAAATATTTGTTCTCTATTATTGAATTCCATCACAGTATATTCATAATAAAGACGTGCTCAATTGTGACAACAATATGGGTGTTAGACTATCGAACCAAAAGAGCAAACCAAACAAAATGAGTTGTAAATAATAAAAATGAAACATTCAGGAAACACTGAACAATCACAGAGAAGAATCAAATGTAAAACTACTCTATTATTTTCATTCATCATACGTATTACATTGATCATCTCATTCCCATTGATCTCTCTCTTCACCGATTCTCCACTCTCGTACCCCCTATTCTTAGCTTCTACATTGCAGAGATAAAGATCTCCAAACTCACAACCCGGTAACTAAATCATATAACTTAGTGAAGAATACTCAAAATAGAGATCAATGGTGAAGACAAAAGGCATTCTTACATTTAGTTAAGGGTAGTACTTAAAGAATAATATAGATCAATAGTGAAGATTAAAAGTCACCTTTACATTTAATGAAGAGTCTATTATATAGAAGAATGAAAGAAATTAGAAGCTACACTCCTCCTTACTGAAGAGTATTTATGGAATATAATGAAGATTAAAAACCATCCCCACCCTTAGTGAAGAGTATTTATAGATCAATCACAAAGAGCCTAAAAAAAGTACTTAAAGAATTATATAAATTGATTATAGAAATTAAGAGCCCCTCATCCTCTTCCTCTTCCTCCATTCTCAAGAAAATTCCCTTGAGCATAAGATTTCCTATTAACAATATGATATTTATCCTCTTGCAAAAACAACTTCCACCGTACCCTACATTATCTAATTTATTCACCAATTTCTAAAGACAGTGACTCTGCAAGTTGTGATTCTCTAGTTGGGACAGTCATCACACTATTCCCCTAAGCACTATGGATTTGCCTTCTCATCCACAAGAAACTCTAACATCATTCTAAACTCTTCTATACTCTGCCCATATCCATTCCAATCCATTGATCCAATCCATTCATACTTTTCTCATTGACCTTTCCATCATCCATAATTACCAAACTTCTCATTTTTTAGTATTGTACTTTGCATAATGTTGCCTTGGATGAATGTCCAAATAAGAGAACATCTGATGAACATGGGCATAAAGACTTCAACTATCCAAATAAGAGGACATCTGATCTTAGTATTTTAACAAAGCCAAAGGTGAACATTCAAATTCTTAACGATAGATAGCTTGATAAGAGGTTATGGTTCAAGTGGATGAAATCAATACTCACCTAGAATGGTAGTCATGATTACAGAGGGCAGCAAGAATAACATTAAAAAATGAAGTTTCTTGCATGGTTTTTAGGTGTTTTTGATATATACACTCCTTATGGGTATGGGATGCATCAAATGTCCATTTTTAGGTCATTAGGGGTCAATTTGAAGCATTTTTAGAAGCCTTAATTGGCTTAATTATTTTCCATCCACCTTGGAGCTTATATGTATCAACAATCATTCATGGAACATGAAACATCATCGATATGAAAGAAAGCTTTCATATTACCCAAGGTCAAAGTATAAGAACTAATTAAACATCAGAACACCTTCTAATCATTGTTATATGTATGAAGATGATTTTGAAACAATCATGAGGACCAAGACAAATGATCCATCAATAATGCACAATCCATTAATGGGTATTTAGACATTAGTCTATTTTTTATATTTGAATCTACGTATAGGCATATGGCACATTGAACACATTACGGAATTCTCTTGAATCTTAAGGATCAAGTTCCAATTAGTCGTATTATGGGTCAAGTTCCAATTAGGCATAACCCTAAATAGACCAATTCAACAATAATGAGCCAGGATCAAAATAATAAGCATGCATGCAATACTCTTATAATGAGAAATGCAGTTTTACAATTAAATTCTAGATGTGCTCAATCTTAGATCCTTCCCTTTACATGATTCATTTGAATTGGTGTTAAATCTTAAAATACAACCACCAAGCATGTAATTTGGAATGACTCACACTTCAGCCAACTCAATGAATAATATGAAAAAGACAGCCAGGTTTGAATTTTAAAATTTGGAGTTCAAATGCAAAGATGTAGAATAATATAAATCAAACATCATTATAGTACATGACCATACATGCACTTCTTAAATTTGTATTTATTTGTGCTAATTCATTGTTCACTTAAAAATCATTATTTAGTCTTATTGTCATCCACAATAACCAAAGCGACAGTAATGTTGGAAAGGAAAATGAGGAGCCCATCATTATGCCTTTGAGTTTGATTACAACTTTCTTTGAGCACCAAAGAATGAGATCCAAAGAATTACTTGATTTCATCGACATTTGGCAATGGTCATTTTGATCACTGGCAGACATTTAGATTTAAGAAGGATTATCATTACTCCTTTCAATCTACTCATTGTCTTATTACTTCTTATCTTCACCTTACTGCATATTTGTATGACCAATTGATTTTCATTTCATATTTTGTGTAACTATGCTTCTCCTTGATAACATTTCATCAATCCAGCAAAGTAATACACACAATTTTTTGATAAAATATACTGTAAAATATTTGTAACCAATACATCATCAAAGTCATTATGCAACTAGATACTATTGTAATAGAAAAATATATGACAAAATAACAAAAAAATTTCTTAATCAAAGCACATATTTAAGAGACGGATCATAAAGGGACTAATCTTATTCTTGCCTATAACATCAAACAAGTACTTGTCAAGTTTGTAGTCAGACAAGCTAAGCTCTTCTGAGTTACAAGACTGTTCCTTTAATCAACATTTAACATTTGAAAAATTCCTTTTATCTGCTATTGACAAGAAGTATTTCAAAGTCTGCATTTGCCTCCTCAATGATGTTCATTTCAGCCATTAGTTTGTTTAACTTGGCCAGGTTCTTCTTGAATATGGACTTATAGAGGTAATTTAACAGTTCAGGAAACTAAGAAATGAGTTTTCATTATGGTAAGCCACAAGAATGGTCTTGGGAGTATTATTGGAGGTGCTTAACTTTGGAAAGTTACCATGTTAATGTCATTAAAAAAATACAAAAAATTAAGGCCTACGAGATTTTATGATAATGTTCTATTTGAAATAAGGTGCTCAAGTTAACAATGAAATAAAAAAATCCATGCTTGTATTCATATGATTAGGAGAGGTTTCTTTGTGTTTTCATTACTTAAGAGCAGCCTATATATGGAGGTAAGGAGTCCTACAATGTTATTCAGTTTCCCTAGTTATTTACCTGATTTTATTTATTTAAATCTACTCTTTACAACTATTTTTCTATCTATACACCCTCTATTGCTATTGTAATGGCAAAGCATCAGAACCGTCCATTTCTAAACTTTGATTTGGTATGATAAATGTCCCTTTGCATTGAGAAAATTATAGTTGAGAAAATGGTTGTTCAATAATGATTTGTATCTACAAGTTGCAAACAAATCATCCTTCTTCCACCAACAAGTCATTCCATTCAAGAAAGACCATGTCTGACGATATCAACGCACAAAAAAATAGGGAGACAATTGCTAGACTATGGTCTAACTTAAAAAGAAAAGGTGATGGAAAATTTTATTGTCCTTGAAAAATTTGTAAGGGCTTAAAGACTTGAAGATATCTAATCAAAATAGCTAAGGAACATTGTAGGCAACATGGTCACATTGAAGGGGGAAACGAATTTGGTCCATTGGTATGTATTTTAATAATTTATAAAATACATAAGACATGATTTGATGATGACATCATGGTCATGGTTAATATAAGGTCATCATTTTCATATAGGTCAACCTCCCTGAGTTTCATGTTATGGACCATGACAATCCAGAGAATGTGGATTTCCAAATGAGGGAACATGGAGGTGTGAATATAGAAGTAGAAGGTAATGATACCATGGAAGAAGACCATGATGATGATGAAGATCATGATGATCATGATGATCAAGATGATGATGATGATGATGATGTTGATGCAAAGCTTGATGTACCTATACTTGAAAAGGCACACGAGCCCCTATATGAAGGCTTTGAAACAACTCTTCTTGTCGTTGTATTGTTGTTGGTGAACTTGAAAGTTATGAATGGTTTATCCAACGTAGCAATGACATGTATGTTAAGGTATGTCATCTTTTTTCATTATTTTAGTTGTAATTCCCTTACAATTAACATTGGGTGAATCGTGTAGCAATTAATATTCTTTAAATTAACAAATTATATTTTTGGTCATAGGTTGATAGGTGAGTGTTTGTTACCACCATCAAACATTCTACCTCACTTGTACTGAGAATTATCTTCCATTATGAAAGATATTGGAATGGAGTATCAAACAATACATGCATGTTCGAACGATCATATTATATATCATAAATAGCATGAATTTGCAATAGAATGCCCTATTTGTCATATTAGTAGATATCAATTAGATCAAATAACAAAAAAGGTGCCTCGCAAGGTTCTTCAGCATATTCCCATTATTCCATGTCTGCAATAATTATTTAGGTGCAATAGCTTGGCACAATTTATGGATTACCATGCATGCAATAGAAGTCAAGATGACATTATGCGAATGCCTGCGGATGGTTCAGCATTTAAGGAAATAGAGGGAAAATGGCCACACTTTAAAGAAGAACCTCATAATCTCAAGCTTTCATTGGCAACAGATGGTGTCAATCCATTTGGAGAGATGAGATCTACTTACTCGGTGTGGCCTATTTTTGTTATCAACAATAACATTCCTCCTTGGTTGTCCATAAAGAGGGAGCACATAATGTTGGCACTGATTGTTCCAAGTATTTTTTGATTTAATGGTCATTTAAATTAATTTATTATTAATAATCCATCAAAATGGTCATAATAATTATGTAATGTTTTTGTTCATTCAACTAGGTAAGTACCAAGTTAAAGATATCAATGTATATATTGAGCCCCTTATCGACGAGTTGATGGTGTTATGGAATGGGGTCACTATGTATGACATCTCTAAACCAATAGGACAAAGACAATTTCAATTCCATGCAATGCTTGTATGGACAATACATGATGCCCCTGGGCTAACACATTTTTGTGGTATGTTCTCTTCTTAACACCTCTTTTTTGGTATGTTATAGTGCTAACACAAATTGAACACATTTAATATAATTATACATGATCTTGTAGGTCTTCAGATAAAGGGAAAATTTGCATGTCCAGTTTGTGGTCCAAAGATGAAATCTCGTCATTCAAAAAGTTTAAGAAAGCAAGTGTTCGATGAGAATAGACACTTTCTCCATAGAAATTATAAGTATCGAATTATCGAAAAACATCTTTTCAATGGGAAAGAAGAGACTACATCAAAGCCACGGAAAATGACACCTCACCTATGGAAATCGGCATACAATAAAATAAATTGTCAAGGTAATGTCATTCCATCTGATGGTTTTTGTTTCAAATTTATATTTTGATATTGTGTTTTGTTTACTGATGATGTAATTGATGCTTGTGAAGGTCGTCAAGGCATCAATGACCAACTTCCAAAAGGACTAAAAAGTTATCCTATGCAATTTACTAGGTTTTCATACTATAAGCAACTCCCAATCGTGCATTTGTTTGATCCTATGCATATTGGAAAGAATGTAACAGAGACATTATGAAAAATCTTGGATGGAAGGCGTGACAAAGACCAAATTGTCAAAATTTGTAGTGGCATTGAAGAATCCAACCATGCAATGAAAAATGTCATTCGATCAAATAACAATGGAGACCAAATTGATACAAGTGCCCTTAGTTGGTTATTGTCGAAGTAGCAGAGCAATGCTATAAAAGAAGTCATAAAAAAAATACGATTTCCCACAGGATTTGTTGTGAACATAAATGATCTCATATCAAAGAAAAGTGAATTTGGGTCAGGGATGAAAACACATGATTGGCATACATTTATTAAGGTAATTCATGTTATTTTGTATTCACTATATATTTGTATACTGCATGTAGTTTTCATTGCATTCTTTTATAAAATATTGACAAGATCATTTTACAAATATTGCAGTACATTCTACCTCTATCTCTCCCACACCACTTTGCCAATAGTGTTAAACAAGTTATATATGATCTTGGAAAATACATGAGGTGGTTGTCATCTAAAGAAATCAATAAAGAAGATATAAAATATTGGAAGAGAAAAATTCCTCTTATGTGTGAAATGCAAAAGTGTCTACCTTCAACTTTTTTCAATGCACAAGAACACTATCTCATACATCAAGTTGAGGAGATTGAATTGTGTGGACCTGTGCCAACTAGGTCAATGTGGATGGTTGAGAGGCACTTGAAATTTTTGAAAGGCTTGGTTTGACAGAGAGCACATCCTAAGGGTTCTATGGTGGAGGGATATATGGTATACTAGACCATGGTGTACATTAGTGAATATCTTCCTAAGTTTGCAACAAAGATCCATATAGATCGTATTTGGGATCCCAACTCCATTAACAAATTCTGAGAGGAGTATTTGATGGGAAAAGGTAGATTAAGGAAAGTGAGAGGTAAATCTAAGATGTTATTGTAGTTAATTAATTCTTATAAATCTTCAATATAAGTTATTTATAATTGGTGTATTTTTTTTTATACAGTTGGTCAAGAGTGGGATGCAATACATTTGTATATTGCGAACAATCTTGATTGGATGACAATATGGATTGAATGATGTCAACAAAATAGTTTCTCATTAACATGGAAAGGTGTTGCTTCATTGGTTAGAGAAGCTCATCGTAATGGAGATTCCAATGTTATGCCAATAGTAATTGATCTAGCACATGGTTTAAGAGGTGGAGAGGTACGTACAAATTTATTAAGGATCATGACTCGTATGTTTCATATCAACTCATGATGCAAATAATTTACACATGCTTTAAAAATGGCAAGTCAAGCACCACAAAGCTATGTACTATCATGGCCACAAATTTTGCATAAAAAAGTTGGATGACACAAAGAAAACTTGTGATTCTGGGATAATTGCAATTTTTGAGGTCACCAATATATCATCTAGAAATGACATACATCTTTAAAAATCTCAAAATCAATACTATGGCATCTTGGATGATATAATTGAGTGCGACTTTAACTCCTTCAAAGTAGTTCTATTTGTCGTCAAATGGTACAAGCTATGACTAAATCAAAATGATCCAAATAGAACTGTTATTCAACATGATAATAGATTTACAATGATCAATACAAGGTCATTTGAACCAGTTGGAGATGAGCCCTCTGTTCTTCCAAGCCAATGTGAGCAAGTGTTTTACTCAGAGATTCCACATAAACAAGGTTGGTCATTTGTTGTTAGACATGATCCAAGAGGAAGGTTGATAAAGTATAATGTTATGGAAGAAGAAGATATTGAAGATGATGAAGAAGCAGATGATGAAGATCAAGATGATGGTGATGATGATGATGATGATGATGATGATGATGATGGTGATGATGATGATGGTGATGGTGATGGTGATGGTGATGGTGATCATGGCGATGATGATGATGGTGATGGTGATGATGGCGATGATGATGGTGATGATGGTGATGATGATGGTGATGATGATGATGATGATGATGATGATGATGATGATGATGATGATGATGATCAATGCCATAATTGAAATGATCAATGAAATGATTGAAATGATTTATTGCTTTCAATTGTAATGATTACATATTTATTGTGTTCAATTCTAACGATTACAACATATGTGATTTATAATTACCAATGTTTTTCTTATGATGCTCAATTAATTGTTGCTTATACATGTATATATTGTGTTTGATTATCACCATTTTTGCAAACAGGCAATTGACTACAGACATCATTACCCCTTTTGTTGACGATCTTGCATTCCATATATAAGGTAAATTTGTTCATGTTTACGATGTTGCATATTGTTCATGTTGTCTTCTAAGTTATTTGTAGCATACGTATCATGTAATTTTTAGCTAACTTAAGATAAATGATTAACATATGCAGGAAATTTAATCCCTTTGGCGTGGATCGTGCACAATGACATGGATCAGCAGGTATAAGTCAATAAATAGACATAATTTTCTTATATTCTTCTTGTTTATCACTGAGCACGTATGTTATAAATAGACATATTATATAATCATATAATGTATATATAGACAAAGAAGAACCGTATAGAAATATAATTATATAATCACTTTCAACTTAGTACATTTTATATCTCTCACGTATAGACAAAGAAGAACCGTACGTATGGGTCACGACTTGATTATTCTATATATATTATTTAAATATTATCAAATTTCTATTTGAAGTGGGGATGTGACAATATCTCATTTGATGGATTTTTGGACCCACCAAATAGGTACTTGTCAGATCTATCTACATCGAATGAGGGAAATGAGGGAATGCTAGATGAAAGTTCTACATGTAGTACGACTAAAATAGGGAGATCAAGTAGAGGTCAAAAGACTAGAAAAAAATTTGATAAACGCATGCAATTTTTCCTTGCTAATGGGGGGTCATGTTCTTATAATGATGAGGCCAAAGGTGACATCAAGGTGCCCTTTCGGTACACACAAATTGAGAAAGAATGGGTACCCAATGAGCTACCTCCAATTAACATTGATTTTTGTGTTAATGAGAGGATATATCGCATTGCTCCATCCTTATTACATGGTTTGGGCCTATTTTCCATTGATGGGATAAAGGTATGTTACAACAAAGTCATTGAATTGTTCAAGTATGTCGGTCCATGTTACAATTACAATGATTGGATGTGGATTGTTCAATATAAAAAAAGTATGCATAAGTATGCACTATCAGCTAATTATATACAATGGAAAGAAAATGATCAAAGTAAAAGATTTGCAATGTACATTGATGGGAGACCAAAAAAAATAGGTAATATTGTGAGTTTTATAAATAGTACGTGACCTTCCTCAACTAATAAGCAACCCAATTGCACATTTGAGGCACGTGAAGGGAATCAAGTTTTTATATGTGCGATAAAATCAATAAGTGCAGGGGAAGAACTGCTAATAGATTACCATTTAAATCACATAGATACAAACAAAGTTACTATCATGAGGGTGGTAAGTACTATATACCATTTTATTAATATTTTTTTTTTTGCTAAGTCTATTGCTTTCAGTTCATTGAAGTTTTTATATTTAATCTTTGTCACAGGATGATATGGATCCCTCACATGATAGAGGCCACAAGGATGCTCCTCCCACCCATTCTTCAGCAAGGGTAAACCTTATTGAAATTGTACAAAGTAGATAGTTGAAAAATGTTATATTATTACGTTATTTTATTTATGGTTTTGGAGTTTTTATGATAGTTTTACTGATATTCCTGTCACAATTTGATGTTCAGGATAGGGGAAAAGCACCTGTAGTAAGTACAGAGGCAATAGCTACCCCTTCTGATGTTGATATTGTAGAAACACCTAATGTAACAATTATGTTGAAGAAAAAAATAAAAAAAATCAATTTAGAAATAATGAGAATTTTGGATGAAGCAAATATTCCAACTGAGGAGACAATGAAGAGGCTATCTGAATTGAGAGGGCAAGCACGTCGTTATGAAGTAAGCAGTAATGAATCTTTAGTTATAACAAAAGTTCAATAAAGGTTTATATTTTATACTCTTTTATGTTGTGAAGTAAAATATGTAATATGTGTTCTTGTTACAGGAATTTTTGGCAACTAATCCAGAACCTAGTCAAGGACAACGCAGTGAGGCCAGTACTAGCAGAGCTTTGACCACCTCAGGTAAAATAATCCTTTAGTTGACAACTTCCAAGGAATTTTTTCTTTGGAACATTCAAAAATTTCTTAAGTTAACTCTTACTTTTATTATTTCAGAATGTCTTTGCTAACAATGTATTGTTCAGGTCATCAAGTGCAAAAGACTCCTCCTAGGAGGTCAACGGACATCCATTCGAGATTACCGAGTGCAATGTCAGCAACAAGGGGCATGCAAACATCGATGCCTTCATGGTCTGTGCCAACTGGTAAATCCTTATTTTTCTATATTTGGTTTTGTGTTAATTATGATTTGATAATTTGTACTTTAATCTTGGGTGCATCACATAGTGGATTATTTTTTTGGAGTAAGAGATACACCGGTGGCACTGTCTGGTACGCCAGATACAAATCAGAGTACATGTATTGGTGATAATTCACCATCATTTCCTGGATCTACCCATGTTTCTAGCATGAGATTTATGCAGACGTCATTGTTGATTGACAATAATGAATCATTGCCTTTAAAATGTCCTAGGCTTCCAGGTACTTTAAATAATTATTTTTTATATTGTAATATGCATTTACCTATTCATAACAAGTTTTGGATTGATTATCCCATGACATTTTTTGCAGGAAACAATTCATTTTATAAGAAGCTTTATGACCTCGCACTCCATATATTCGGGCCCACCATACGTACAAGGTGGAACATCATAAGTGAACTAACTTTATCCCACTATTGTTTTTTCATATCATTAATTGGTACAGTATTTTTTCTTTCATTCGGGCCTTTTCTTTTACTAGCTATATCTAACAATTTTGTGTTTTTTCTTAAAAGGTGGAACTTGCAAGAAAAAAAATTAAAAGATCAGCTCATTAAAGATTTAGAGCATGAGTTTGGTAATAATATTTTTGACGAGAAGAAAATTTTAGAAAGAGCTTGCAAACATCTTAAGACTGTGAGGGACTCATATAGAAAGAGTCTCATCCAGAACCCAAAGTATGAGCATCCTCTCTTTATTTCAGTGAGGGATTGGAATGAGTTCATTTTGGATGCAAAGGAGAAAGGGGATGCTCAAAGAGGAATTACACCAGCAAATGCGAGAAGGTATGCAATAGTATTAACTACTAGTACAATGTAATAATGCACTAATTAGTGATCTTTATATCTATATCATCTAACATATTTCAAACTTTTCATAGGTTACAAGACACATCAAAGGCAACAAAGGCCAGGCTGCAAAAGATTGGGCAGCACAAACTTGGCTTTGGTGGATATTCAAAAATTAAATCACGAATTGTAAGTAGCAGTAAATGAATTGCAAAGAAAAATTATTTATAAAATGCAAATAATTTTGTTTAATCAAAAAATGCAGGGCTCTGATTTTAATTTAGAGGCCATGGAAGAACACAAAAAAATTGCCTTCAAGGAAGGCTATCAAGCCATGGTTGAACACCTACGGCAAGCTTCCAGTGGCCCAACCGAAGAGTCTCCTGCATCATGTGCATAGGTAAATATGCCAAAAAATATATTAGAAATTGAATACTCGAGCAACAATCTATTTGATAATAATGTGCATGACATTGCAATGTAGCCTCTTAATCATGACACAGATCACACGCCGCATCATGAAGCCCCTGATGTGCATCATACTGGTCCATGGAGGTGCTCATTTTCTATTTAAAACTAATTATGTAATTATTAATACAATTTAACATCTTAAATTAAACTTGGTGTAACCTTTTTGTGTATATTTTAGAGGATACAGAATCATGTCATGTTGAACAAGTGCCTGAGGATGTTTAGACTGATCACCATGTAGATCATGTGGCACATTCAGGTAAAGAAAATCTATGTTTTGTTCTTTTAAATTAATTTTTTGATTTATAGTTCTTTTACTTAAATAAATACTTGTAATTCATTAATATAAAATGGTGTGAATTTAACTCATGAAGTAGTTGTTATTGCAGCAGACCCCGCTTGGTGCAATGGCCTCTTGTTCCTGAATAGATGAGGAGGAGACATGCATTGGAATTAGACTCAGTAGAGGAGGGGAATGAGGAGGACATTGATCTTCCTCTTAGAAATTACATGATTAAAAAAAATAGCAAGAAACCCAAAAAGAAATGATTGTAATTAACATTTTTTGCTAATGAAAGAACGTTGTCTTAATGGATGTAATTTTGTACTAGTAATGTTGATGAATGATGTGTTAATGAATTCTTCATGAATGTTGTGTGTTAATGAATTATTCATGAATGTTGTGTTAATGAATGTTATCATGTGATTTTAATGATTGAATATTATATTTCAAAAATGGATGAATGAATGAATATTATTAAATGTTAATGGGAAATTTAGAGTGATGTTAGGCGGGGGGGGGGGGGGGGGAGGGGCCAAATGAGCTTCCACCTTCATGTGGTTGGCCTTGTTTAGTAGAGAATATTAAACTATTCTCGAAACCAAGTGAAGCTCAAACTTTAAAGATAAGCTTAGAGTTAATAGTGACAACCAATTAGCAAGTCGAAATGAAGTTCTTCGTTACAGGTACCTTTTTAGTTTTTAAAGCAAAATATCATGTTTTAATATTGTGAAATTTTTTTCTTAAGTCAAAGTATTCTTTTACTATAAGAACATAATTTATGACCATTTTAGTAACTATTCTAACATCGCTTTATGACAAATCTTGTTTTGGAAAAGATGGCGATAAGTGGTGTTGTATATTCCTTGGGAGATTGGATTGCACGGGTCTGTATCTCAAAATCATTTGCATGTGGCAGAAATGCATACTTACAACCATTTCATTCTACATTTAAAAACATTGATGACACTCTAGACACAAAATAATGCTCATGCTATTGACTTGATAGTGCTATGAAGGCAAACCAATTTTTTAATTTGATCAAACCCAAATGTTCAGATCTGGTCTCCTTGGATTTAGTCTTCATGGTTCTTTGTCTCATTATTACTACCATCCTAGTGACGTAACACCTTTGCCTTCTTTCTTAGTCTCTTACAGTTCATACTTGTTTAATTTGAATAATTTTTGAGTTCCTTGCAAAAAGGGTATGACAAACAAATATGGTTATACAGGCTCTATTTCCTTTACTTGAACTTGATGTTATGATTTATCATTTGAAATTTTAATATTTTGATGTTGAATTTGAAGCATATGATGATACGATGGTATGATCATGATGCTATGATTACAAGTTTATGGTGTTTTTGTTGTTTATATGATATTATGTGACATTCTAATCTGGATTCATGCTTATAGCCTATATCCATTCATAATGTTTCTGCAAATCATCCCTTTGTTGCTGCATCTTTGCTATCAATTTGTCTGCCATCTTCTATTGAGATTATGGAGATAAGTAAGATCAAGGTTCATGAACTTCTAGAGCTTACTTTCTCCATGTGGACCTTGTGTGAGTAGACATGCAAAATTTGAAGAAGGATTTAGATGAGAAACTCCAATACCAGTAGGATTTGATAGACAATAACAAGGTTCTCTGATGCTATTGACCTGAGGCCAAGTTGTGCTTGAAGGACAACACACTCAAATGAATTCACATTTGTTATAAACAAAAATGAATATCATCTCCCTAAAATCCCCTTTATTTCCCTTTGCATGGGTGAGCTTTGATACTACAAAAAAGAGTAGTAGAAGTGAAGCAGAGACAAAAAGAGACAACTTGGTTCAATCCTTCATTATATCTTCTAAATAGGCAATGTAAACAAGGGAATAAAAAGTATATGTATGAGTCTTCTGATTTTGTAGATTGTGATGTGAATACAAGAAGAAACAAATAATCTCTTAGATGTTCTGTAACACATGAATTCTTGATGATATCCAATGACCTTTATATATGAATTAATGTAGTACATTCATGGTTTTATTTTTGTGATAATATTTTTTCTTAAAAATTTGCCTCCATGAAATATATTAACCTCAAGTTCACTATTTTAGTGATTTTCATTTTATCTATTCAAGCCATATACACTTTTGGAAGCATCTTGCTTAGATTTGAGTCAAGATAGATAATTTTTGTTCACCTATTGAAGCGACTAGGGTTACTCTAATTATTTGATTTGAAGCTATAGGCAGCGTATATGCTTCCTATCAATTTTGAAGAAGTGGCAACTGGTATTCTAAAGATTATGAATAATTTGGCTCACTTCATTCTTACTGTTGTACAAAGTATGCTAGTGAGTTGTGTACTATTTTGAGTAACTAATCAACTAAAATATTCAATGTTTATTTACTCTTCTAAAGACATTTATTTATCATCTTGCAGAAATTATCTTCTTTATTATTTGGATTTGATTATTTCATCATCGTTTAACATATTTTAATAGCTATCATCAATTCAATATTATTAGGCTTCCATGTATACTAGTCAATTAAAGGATTCAATATGAATGATTTGAAATAGTTTTTTTTATTATTATCTGTCCCACAAAACTTTTTATGTTTTTGGTTTGCAGGCAAGGCCAGACTTACAAATGGAGTTCTTCCATATGATGAGCTTCCTCCTTTCTCATTGTACAGGCAAGTGGAAGATTGCAACTGATCAGGTATTTTTGCAGGGAACATAGTTTGTAATTTTGATCATAGTGATGGCTTTAATCTTCTTGAGTTATACTTGATGTTTTGATTCTGTTTATTGGATCTTTCTCTAGTATTTCCATGCTATTTATTTTCAAAATTACTAATAGGTTTGGTTGATATGCACCACATTTGGAATTTTTGCACAAAACTTGTAAGTTTATTAAGATATATTAGACAAATAGGCTTTCCACAAAGTTGGTCATGAGAAGTATACTTTTGCTTCCTTTCTTGCATGTTAAGGCATCTATGCTCAGGTGCTTGTTTGACACAACTAGTTTCCTTAAATTCATTGTGTTCATTTTCCATTATAGCTTGTTGCTTCATCCTTCAAGGTCAATCTATGTGCACAAACACATAATCTCTAGAAAATAACTCTATAGAGCATGTGTGGTTAAATTCAGGGTTGTACCTTGGGATCATTCTGCAATATGATTTTATCAAATCAATTTTCAATAGGAGTGCTAGATTGGTCTACAAATTACACCAACAAATTGTGGTCATCTCGACTATAGTTATTGTTGGATATGCAAAAAATGTGATTGTTGACAAAAAGCCTTGGAAATTTTTAAGTGATTGCACTATGTAGGTGAAAAGCCAATTGTCTTTGTTGATAGAAGGAATTTTTAAGTGATTGCACTATATAGGGTCAATACATGGTGTGGTTACAAACCCAAACACTGACTGTGTCTACAGTGACTATTTTGGCACTAACAAACACCAGTCAATTCTTTGGTGATGTCAATGACAAAAAACAATGATTTGATTATATAGACAAGTGAGTATAGTGTAAAGAAACATTCTGATGTAGAGGTGGTGTGTGGTATCCATCTTCATCATATCAGATAGAAAATCCATTCCACTTTGCAATAACTTCTTTACCTCAATGTCCTTCCATGACTTGTCTCCCAAGTGTACCTAGTTCCTCCTAGACACCATATCTTCACCCAAAGCCCCAACCTTTGTTCTAACTTCATGAAACACCTCCATATAGCCTATCTATCATGTTTCATCAACCCATTAAGTTTGGATCACTCATCTTCTATCCAACACACACAATCAGTCCTTGAAGCTTGTAGCCCTCACCAGTCATTAATTTGACTTTTCCTCCAACTTTCCCCAAACAACTAAGGAAAATAATACATGATTCTGATACCCTTTTGGGATCTTTAAATCCTCTAAAAGTTTTAGCCTATTCTCCTTTGGACCATACCCAAGATCCAATACCCCTAGCTTATCCTCACTAGGCCTAATTCTCCACTTTTACAAAGCAACCCATAACTCCACTTGTTCCCATGACTCCAAATACTAAAATATTCTTTCTAGAGGTTGAGAAATAATGGATTCCAAATTTACAAGGTTCTACCCTTCACCCAACTCATTTGCTACCAAACCCTTGGTTCTAGGGTCTGTTCAACAAGACCTCTAAACTCACTCCCAAATTAAAACAATAGCATGAAAACTTCATAAATGATCCCCCCATACACATTCCATCACCAAATATCCACTTCCATGGATCAAATCACTTTCATAATGACTAGTGTCTCAATCCAGGCTTAGTCTCCATCAGCAAACAACCAACTTTTGTGGTTCTTCCAACAAATCTGCACTCCACTGCATACAATGGATATAACACAAGTTGAACAATACATTTTCATCCTCTCCCACCAATCACAGTGATTACAAAGGGTGGGAGAGGTTCACCATCCTTAAAGCCTCATAACAAGAAGTATTTGACCGTGCCCAACCAGTCACTGTTCTTGAATGCACCAGTCTATTATTCTTGCCTAAGACACGATGAAATTAATAAGAAATGAAAGAAAATGGTAAATAACAACTAATACAATTCCCTATGGCATTTCTATGCCAAGAAATCACTTCAAACTATCAAGATAATTCACTATTTCAGACTGTACCTGTGGAATAGTGAATAGATATTGCAGAGAACAGTTCATTTTTTATTAATTTGATATTATTTACATTGCTTGTCGATACTCCACCATCTCTCCATGCCTCCTACACACACCTAAACCTACCAAATAGGCTTCCAAAAGTAGTTTATCCTCCTGCATAACTGTAACAGTCAGTTATCTGATTGTTGCTGGTTAGTTACAAACTAATACAAACTAAAATTTTGTTGTCTAGTTGACACTAAAGTGTCAACTTTGACAACTTATAACCATTAAGTGTTTATCTCTATTCCTTAGCCTTCTTAAAGGCCTATAGACCTATCAAATCTCCTAAAACTTCCTAAATCTCCTATAAGCCTTATCAGGCCTTAATTGCCAACATGGCACATTACAACTTTGGGCACTCTTTGGTGCTTTCACAACCTTTTAAATTGTCCTTAGAGACCCTATTACATTGGTCAAAGACCTTATAGGCCTTTAGATCCCTTTGATAGACTAGGATAAAAAAAACAACCTTTAATGAACCCCTTTAGGTACATGTTGACCTTTCCATGCCATTTGCCTATGTTACATGCCTTTATAGTTTCGGCTTATCACATTTAAAACATCAATTACAAAAATGGACCATAGGTCCAATTACATTCAAAATTTGATCTTCCTAGATCATTAAACCTTCATGAGTCTAAATGACTCTTCTTGCATGCTTTTGCCAAGGTGCCCTGCACCACATTCCTAAATCATAGCCAAGAAAATACCACTTCACAAACAATTAGAACAACTTGTTGTTACTGTACACACAAAAGTAGTGCACTTCTATGAATCCTTACATGCAAGGAAACTCAAGAATGAACCCTCACAAATCAATCCATAGCTCTCTATGCATGGAGTTGCAAGATTATTAATTTGCTCTCAGCTAGAGCTATTGAGCTTGTGACCTTGCTAGTCAACCATACAATGAGAGATTCGAATGAGGACAAGGGAAAGAGTGCCAATATCTCCAAAGAATCAAATGAAAATGCAATGCAATGCAAGCTAAGAATGAGAATGAAAATGTGCAAGCTATGCTATGAAAATGGAAGTACAAACTAAGCTATGAAATGGAAATAGCAATGTGTTACAACCCTTCCTATTAAGCTAGATGAGTTATTCTAAAGCTTGAAAGTGAAATCTAAGCTATGAAAGCATAAACATGAACTACTATGCAAGAATGGAAACTAAACTATGAAGAAAATGAAGAACTCTAAGATGTAATGCAACAATGATCTCCAAAAAGCACCAAAGTCTTCAAGAATTACTACAGCATAGAGTTAGCATAAAAACAAGTGACCTAAAATGAGGGAGAGAGCTCTCCTTTTATAAGAAATGAGGTGAAATGGACCAATGAGATTAAGAGGCAAAAGTCTTAATCAACGGTGGAGCTTGAAAGAGGGGCAATCCATGTGCACAAGTATCCTCCAATAGGAAAATAGGAGTTGACTTTATGTCCATATGAGACAAAAAGTTCTTTTCTCCTTTTTATAAAATAGGAATAATACTTTATTTGTGCAACTTACGATAAGAAGAAAAGTGGGAGCTTTTTATTTAATAAAAGGGGAGGAAATATTCCTTTTAATTAAATAAAGACTTAGGATAAAATGGTTATCCCAAGGATAAAAATCCAATATATGATTGAAATTAAGACTTGATCAAAAAATTGATAATGTTGAAAATATTGATTATTGATAAAATTGATTCAGGATAAATAAATCAAATAAATGGGGCCCAAAGTCTAGGTGACCATTTTAGGGTGCATACATTTGCCCCTTTTTGACTAATGTGAGATCGATTTGGGATCACATGTGGTCAAAGAATGAAGTTTCAATGTGAGATCGATCTGGGATCACAAAACAACTCAAATATGAGGTCGATTCGGGATCATATCCGGACAAAACATAAACAAAGGCCTTTGAACATGAGGTCGATTCGGGATCACATTCAAAGCAAGAGATAAGAATCTCAAATTTGAGCAAAAGCTCACAAAAGATGTCTGAATCAAGAGAATCAAGAAAATTAGGGATGAGAATCCCATAGGTACTGCCCCCTCGGAATCGAAAGTGAAATCAGGTAGAGAGGAACAGCAAACTGATAAAGATTTGATCAAATCAGAATGAAATCATAATCAAAGGTAAATGATAACAGGATAACCATTAGGCAGTGAAAACATGCCCCAATGATGAATTAGAAGAAAAGAAGTAGGGTGAATGAAAGACTGGAAATTTAAAAGACATGGAAATGAAGATGCCCCAAGAAAGATCGAGGGATGATGCCTCCAAAAGGTCAGCCAACTACATAGAAGAGGGGAAATTTGGAACATGATTTTGACTATCAAGATGACCTTAGATTTTGATTTCGAGTCTGAAAATGGATCCAGGACGTTGAAATTAGGTAGGGGTGCAATTTTCCCGCAATTCTAAGGTGTTTTGAAAATTAGGTCAAAAAGTCAAAATGCTATAAAAGGGGTAAAAAATGTCATTTTCAAAATCATTTGACTTTGATTGATTTGAGAATTTCAAGAGCTTAGAGAGAGAGAATGGCCCAGCAAGTAGCAGTTCCCATCCATAGGCACCGATTCGAACACACCCGGTTGCACAACCGGCCACCACACTATCCTGCCTTGGTACGTTTTTGGAAAATGCACATTTTTTTTGAGTCATTTAATACATTTTGAGCACGTTTTTAAATTTTCAAATTTTCAAATTTTTAGTTTTAGGCAAAATATCACGCGATACTTTAAAAGTATCATGCCCTTTGGGGAGAAATATCGCACGATACTTCACGGGTCCCCAAAGTATTGCACGCGCATAGACACTAGTATCGCACAATACCGGGCAAACTATCGCACAATACCAGGTGAAGTATCGCATGACCAAAGGTATATCACCCTGCTATAGAGAGAAGTATCACGCGATACTTGTTCCAAAAAGCAGTATCGCCCAAGGGCAAAATTTGAAATTTTTAAGTATTTGTGAGCAAAAATGACATGGGTCCAGACAAGTTTACATTTTTAAAGATGTGTGATACTGATTTTTAGACATCCATCATGATATGTTCTAACAACTGGCTTGGTTTAATGGCTTGTAGGAGGTCTTTCTGGCATTGATCATCAGAGCGCTGAAGGTGACCGGGTTGAGGTGTGTCTGAGATCTAGATGATCCGGGCAATGCTGACATCAGAGCTATGGGATTCAGATATCTATTGAGATTCCCATATATCAGGGTTGATCATGGGTTGTTGACTACTCTTGCCGAGAGATGGCATAGTGAGCACAACACCTTCCACCTGCCTACCGGAGAGGCATCGATCACACTGGAGGATGTCTATAGGATACTACAGGTTTCGTGCCATGGTGAGCCTATGAGTATAATCATGTTTTGAGAGATAGTCATAAATGTAATGTTTCCATAGAAACTGACATGATTCATGTGATGGCACAGGTATACTATGATCAGGATGTGACTAAGGGGCGACGGTTGATCCAGGAGATGTTCCAGGATGTGACTATCCTTGATCGGCACGTCAGTTGGGAGCGGCTGCTAGATAACTTCGACAGAAATTTTTCGATGCCATGTATTGTGGCATCTGTCATTTCACAGATCCTGATGACTGATCGCAGTCAGAAGGGATTCCCACTCGGATGGGCCAGGTTACTGATAGACTTGGTAGGCAGACCTCAGCGCATGGCATGGGTTCGGCCATACTAGCAGAGATGTATCATGAGTTGGATGAGATCATCTATAGGGATGGTCGGACATGGGCTTGCGGTGCTATCCTGGCACAGGTGTGGGCTTGGGAGCATATTGTTGTGATATGCCCCAGAGTTCAGCCTAGGGAGTGGAGATACCCATATATATACAAGTACACAGGATACATATCACATGCCCATACTGGGGATGTGACATACTATAGGCAGATACTAGATGAGATGACCTCTATCACATGGAGGCCATACAGGGATGCCGAGGGATGGAGTGATGCAGAGGACAAGCTAAGTTACATGTTGTGTACTCGATCACTAGTAGGCTAACACTCAGATATTGTTGAGAGATTCTGCATCACTCAGGTTTGGAGGTAATTTGGATGCTAGTAGTGAGTTTCCACAGAGACTACTACATATGCACGGGCCTGAGATGAGGAGGGTCATGGGTGGCTGTCGATGCTGGATTACCAGCAAGCAGTGTAGGACACAGCTGCTATCAGGAGGGAGCCTTGGGAGTATCTCCTAGATATGGCAGATGCAGGAGCAGATGCAACATATAGGGCTAAGAGGCGTAGGGTGTCATTCCCTTGGTTTACCATACCAGATGCACAGGGACCAGATCAGGGTGGAGATGGGGGTGATGATGGGGGGGACAGAGGGGACAGCGAAGACGGCGGGAGGGTGATGGAGAGAGGGGAGGGATCTAGATCAGGTGGCCAAAAATGGTCACGGGGATGGAGATCAGCGACTCCTGAGGATGAGGTGAGACCAGCTCACTGGTAGGCAGAGGTATAGCAGGATTAGCCTACAGGTGGGGAGGATCTGAGATCCCAGATACAGGCTCTGGAGATAGAGATGCAGCAGCTGAGGATTACTATAGCTGTGAGGGATCAGCAGCTAGCAGATTTGAGAGTGGAGAGAGATCAGCAGATAGTCGATCTCAGGGAAGAGATAGCACGTTGTGAGGTGGTGGCATAGGCAGATGCTCTAGAGATCCAACAGGAGATGACGAGAGTAGCATACTATCACAGACTCTACCTTCAGGCCATTCCAGAGGATCAGAGAGCATTGTCATACTCTCAGAGGGCAGGAGCATCAGATATGGTACCTGATAGGAGAGCCATGCCCCCTCCACCACCACGAGCTCCTCACGAGGGTGGTAGCGAGTCCTAGGTTTAGGTCTGAGGTTGTTAGATATTTAGACATATCTTGAGACATTAATCCAGATTTTGGGATCCCATATTGTATATTGTATCATGACATTGATTTATATATGAGATTACTAGATTTTTGATATATCATGTGTTTATGTCTCACTTGTGATGGATGTATCAGTTTATGTATATTGTCTTGTCATTTTGCTCAAAGTGTTTATGTATATGCTCATGTATGTTCTCTCTCATAGATGTATGTTTGATTCTCATGTGTATGATATAGATTCATGTTTCTAAAAATGACAGTTGTGATATAGATATGATGATATGATTAACCCCTTGTGATGAACAGGAACGGGTTCAAGATGAAAAAGACAAGGAGTGAAAGACATGATCGAGAAGAAGGAAAGGTGAGTGCAATCGACTGACAGGTCCACGTAAGATGAAAAAGGAGAGCTCTCTCCATATGCAAAAATGAAAAACTAGACTAACATGAACCTAAAAATGCAAGCTACTATGAAAGTGGTTGACTTGCAAGGTCACAATGCCTATAGACATCTAATTATCATCATCGAGCATTATTGGTAGCATCGCAAGATCATACAATGCACACTAGCATAACTATGTGGATATGAATATGATCTTTATCAGATAGAAATGTGGAAATCCCACCTAGGCATCAAGGACATGTAGGTCAAGATGACTAGTGCAATGAGATCACCTAAGTTTGATATGGTGAGATTATGCTTGTATCAAGACACATGAAAGTCAGGATAACTAGAAGCATGCACTCACAAAATAGTCAAGGATAATACCTTGTCAACCCCAAGTGTCAAGTAAGACCAGCATAAATGCTCATGATAGTTAGGATCAACAAAATATACCCACAAGCAAATAAAGAAATAAAACATGTCCTCATACCCTCAGTCTTCTAGCTATGCATCATCGAAAACTTCTCAGGTAGAGACCACTCATCAAAGAAATCCACATAGACAGCACACAAAGGAAAATAAAGTCAACATATCTCAACGAGTTGATTGTTTAAGTGTGTGTGTGTTGGTCATAGAGTCAAACTTTGAGTATCACATTTGCAAATGAGCAATGTCACATCATACTAGACTGTTGGGTAAGACATCTGATAAGTGTTAAAAAACACTCGATGCAAGGGTAGTGTTGAGAAACACTATTTGGGGTGGTGTTGAAAAACACCTGTTGTGAAATGCCCCAAGAGACAAACGCACCTAAAGGACCTATGCGAACAATTATGCCCCCTAGACAAAGATAAAGACCAATTCCAGACTAAGCCAAATAAGGTCAAGGTATGATGGAGAAAGGCTCAGTGTCGAGGACGCATGCTAAGAAATAGGGGTGCAAAAGGCCTCAAGAAGCGCTTGTTTCCAGGTTTTCACCACTTGGATTTATTGCAATTTTCTTTTTTCTTTTTTTTCTTTTTTTGGATTTTTGCTACCAAGGCACCTATTTCCAGGTTTTCACCAAGGCACTTTTTCTATTTTTTTGAATTTTTTTTGCTATTTTTTAATTTTTTTGTATTTTTTCAGGACTGTATATGCTTTTTAAGATTTTTTCAGCATCATATATATATTATTTTTTGGTATTTTTTTAGGATCAATAAATATGTACAAAGGATGCCCCCAGACAAAAATGGGCATCAAGGATAGAACTTCTTTAGGTCCAAAATGTTGATGGGCTCAGGGAGCTGTTCTCCATCTTCATTCGATAGTAAATATGCACCTGTACCAAAAGCTACTGTAATAATGTATGGTCCAAGCCAATTAGGTTCGAACTTGCCCTTTTGTTCTTTGTTCTGTTGATTCTTAGGATTCTCTCTCAAAATAAGATCACCTATCTAAAATTCCCTAGGGTGAACCTTCTTGTTGAATGCTTTAGACATACGCTTCTGGTATACTCTCATGTGATCAAAGGAAGCCTTACGCTTCTCATCTAGAAGTTCTAGTTCTTGCAACCTCATGGCGTGGTAATCCTCATCTGTAATTAAACCTTTGAGTGAGACTCTAAGTGAAGGTATCTCTACTTCTAAAGGCAACACTGCTTCAGCGCCATAGGTAAGAGCAAAAGGAGTAGCTCCTATAGGTGTATGAATGCTAGTTCTATAGGCCCATAGTGCCAGATTGATTTGTAAGTGCCAATCTTTACCATTCTTGTGTACTGTTCTATGAAGGATTTTAAGAATGGTTTTATTAGAGGCTTCTACCTGTCTGTTTCCTTGTGGAAAATAGATAGAGGACCAATGCTATTTTATTTTAAACTTTTTGCATAAATGCTTTAGGTCCTTGTTCTTGAATTGTCCTCCATTATCAGTAATAATCTCAGAAGGCACTCCAAATCGGCAAATAATATGATTCAGGATAAAGAGTGAAACTATTTTGCCCGAGTCAATAGAAAGAGGGACTGCCTCTACCCATTTTGTGAAATAATCAGTAGCTGTGATGATAAACTTATGTCCACCTAATGAGTTGGGGTGAATTTGTCCAACAAGGTCAAAGGCCTAGCGCTGAAATGGCCAATGAGAAATGGAAGGAATTAGCTCCCTACCTAGCGCATGAATCAAGTTTCCATGTTTTTGACATTTCTCACAAGACTTAGCGAAAGCTACAGCATCTGTCTACATTGTGAGCCAGTAATACCCCACCCTAAGCAACCTTCGGGCCATGGCAAGACCATTAGAATGTCCACCACAAATGCCCTCATGGATGTCTACTAACGCTTGGTTGGATTCCTCCTTTTCCAAGCACCTAAGAAGTGTCCCACCTAAGCCCCTCCTATATAAATCACCAAAGATAAGGGTGTGGCGAGAGGTGTTACGGATGAGGTTTCGACATTCAGAATGGTTGAAAGTGTTAGGGATGATGCCATTGCGTAGATATGAATAGATAGCACCATAGCGGGAAGACTCGTGTGTGACAAGGGTACAAATGACATTGCTTTCAGATGAGTCAAATATGGGATGGTGTAGCTCTTCCACCAAGAATTCAAATCTTGATTCATGTTGTTCCAAATGAAGGAGTGAAGCTAATGTGGCCATAGCATTTGCAGCTTTGTTCTCTATCCTAGGGATCTATTGAAATGTCACAAATGTAAAGTAACATCTCAATGATTCAACCATCTTTTTGTAAGGTACCAATTTATCATCCTTGGTTTGATACTCCTCATTGACTTGGTTGATAACTAACTGTGAATCCCCAAAGACATGTAATTTTGTTATGTTCCATTCTATAGCCATTTTCAATCCATTGGTCAAAGCTTCATATTCGGCAATATTATTTGTACATGGGAATAAAAGTTTGTAAGACTTTGGAATGTGTTACCCATGTGGAGAGACAAATAATACTCCAGCACCTGATCCATTTTGCATGTGGGAACCATCAAAGAACATCTTCCAAGTGCGGGTAGTCATATATAATATGTGTTCATCTGGGAATTCTACCTGAATAGGCATACTATCCTTAACTGGAAAGTCAACTAATTGGTCATCAATAGTTTTCCCTTTTATGGCCTTTCTTTCAATGTACTCTATATCAAATTTAGATAAAACCATCATCCACTTGGCAAGCCTACCCATGAGGGTAGCCTTACTAAGCAAGTACTTAAGAGGATCAATTTTTGTAACCAAATGTATAGTATGAGCAAGCATATAGTGTCACAACTTTTGGGAAGGAAAAACTACTGCCAGACAAGACTTTTCAATGCTATTATAATTGATCTCATAAGATACTAGAGTACGACTAATGTAGTAAATGGCCCTTTCTTTCCCAGTATCATCTAATTGAGCCAACAATGCCCCTAAGGAAGACTCTATTGCTGAAATGTATAAAATCAATGGTTTCCCAGGAATAGGCGGCATCAAAATTGGAGGATTAGCCAAGTATTGTTTAATTTGATCTAGGCTCTTTTGGCATTCCTTATTCCACACGCAAGAAGCACCCTTATGTAATGTCTTATTAAAAGATTGTGCTCTATCTACAAGCTGAGAAATAAACCTCCTGATCGACTGAAGACATCCCTGAAGACTTCTCATTTGACTGATATTTCTTGGAGGTGGCATATCTAATATAGCTTGGACCTTTTCAAGATCAACCTCTATTCCTTTTGCTGAAATTATGAATCCTAGGAGTTTACCTAAGGCAACTCCAAATGCACACTTTTTTGGATTCAATATAAGCTGAAACTGTGCCATGCGATCTAGAATTACTTCTAGATCGTTGAGGTGTGTGTCCCATTTTCTAGATTTAGCCAAGGTATCATCCACATAATCTTCCATGTTCTTATGCATCATATCATGAAAAATTGTGGTCATAGCTTGCTGGTATGTTGCTCCTACATTCTTTAGGCCAAATGGCATGATGTTCCAACAATAGGTTCCCCATGCACATGTGAAAGTTGTTTTCTCTTGATCTTCGAGAGCTACTTTTATTTGGTTATATCCAGAAAAGCCATCCATTAAAGAGTATATCTCATAGCCCACGGTCATATCCACTATCATGTCTATGTTAGGGAGTGGAAAGTCATCCTTTGGGCATGCTTTGTTGAGGTCTCTGAAGTCTGTGCAAATGCAAATGGACCCATCATGTTTTAAAACTAGAACAATATTGGAGATCCACTCAGCATAGTCGATAGCTCGAATGAATCCTGCGCGTAAGAGCTTTTCTAATTCAGCTTTAACAAGAAGAGCTATGTGAGGATGCATTTTCCTCAACTTTTGTTTAACCGGTTTTATTCCTGGAGCTATAGATAGATGATGCATAATAAGATCAGTGTCAAGCCCCAACATATCAGAATATGTCCAAGCAAAGTTGATTTTCTTCTTTTGCAAAAATTTTGTATATGCCTCTTTTTCTCCAACTGATAGAGACTGAGCTAGGTGCACTATTTGGGGAGCCTCTTCTGTATTCAAATTGACTGGTTGTGTGGGCTCAATGAGAACTGATGACCTATCTTGGAAGTAACTTGGCAAGTTATTAAGTACCCCATCCTTAGGTGCCTCAAAAAGGTTTTCACCTTCGAATACGTCTTTTCTTTTTACTATTTTGGGTTCTAACACCGGCACAAAGTGGTTTTCACCATCAGAACCATCTTTCTTTTTTTCTTTTTCTTTTATTTTTAGACTAAGGTACTTAATATCAGGATCCATCATACTTGTTGTCAGTTCACTGGTGGAAGAGACTACAGGTTCAAGAGCATTTAGATAACAAGCAATTTCATAGTCATTCTGAAAAGTGAGAAGTTTAGGCTCTTGATGTCGCTGAGACCAATCAATTAGGTGGAAATGAACAAGGGGTAGGTCAATGACTGGTTCAACATTGTGTATGTGGAAGGTGTTATCTCTGGTGACCATACAATCAGGATTCATCCGGTCCCCTCCTAAGATACCTGAGTCAAGATTTGTCCTATCAAACAAAGCGTCATCCACTAAGGCAATTCAAGGAGTCCAATCCTCCAGTCCTACACTAGGCTCGTTGGTCACATCAGGTTGAGTACTATAAGTATGGACAACATCCATGTCCAAATCAATTGTTGCATCTAAAAGTGAGTCCCATTTGAACTCATGTGAGTCTGTTTCTGAATCATTATTTGGGCCTTGTGATGTAGAAGCCTCAAGATTGGGAAGAGTTTCCCCTTCTCTAACACTAGCATTGTTACTATCCGTCGCAACTAGGATAGCAACACTGTCCATTGTCAATCTAGCATGCATACTGTCAGTTGTCAAATCTTGTGAATCTCCCCAAAGGATATTTTTTGAAGGCACCCAATCATCAGACATGTCTTGTTGATTAGAGAGATTAGGTGTGTAGTCTGAGTCATTGTCACTGTCCGTCGCAGCTGAGACAGGGACACTTTTTTGTTTCTTATTTTCAAAACCTAACCCAACTGTTGACTTATTCTTTCATCCAAAAAGGGCATGGTTAAGAGGTTCAGCCCTAGCATCCAGCCTATGACTAAGGGGACCCTATCTTGGATAACCCATATTCTTGACCAATGTATACCCTCTCCCATAAGCTCTAGGGGAAGGTGCAAAATTCTCATTATTTAGGTATTTCTCTTCTCGGTAAATCCAGTCCCTAAAGGCAACCTCTTCTTTTTCTTCTTGAATCAGAACTGAGGATTCCACAAACTTATCGAACAATGTCATGGCCGAAGATGAGGGCTTCATTTCTTGAGAAGGTTTTCCATAAGACCTAGGGGAAATTGGAAATTTTGTGAATGAATCCAATTTGTAATCCCCCATACCAAGATCTATGGTCTTGAATTTATTCTTGCATTGTTCAAATGCAGTATCAAAAGTGTTAGTCTCCCTATTCAAAGGAATGTGAGACCCTGCTGAAATTGTGTTGACTAACAGTGTGCTGTCTCCAGGTATGCAAACTTCTATTCCATTATAAGAGAATTTTACACACTGATGATAGGTAGATGGGACTGCTTGCATCTCATGTATCCATGGTCTACCTAACAAAATATTGTAATCCAAAGGACCGGAATCAACAATCTGGAACAAAATATCTTTCTCTACGGGACCAATTCGGATAGGAAGAACGGCCAATCCTTTGGAACTACATTCCACTTCATCATAAGCCTTGATAGTTATTTTCTTACTTGTGTCAATGACTTCTTCTGAATAACCCAAGGCTTCAATAAGCTCAAAGAACAAATATTAAGCCCAGCACCCCCATCTATCAACACACGCCTGACACGGGTCTTGTGGATCATAACCTCTATATGAAGGGCCAAATTGTGTGGGTGGCTTAATGACTTGTCATCTTCTTTTGAGAATGTAAGGTAGTGAGGGCTAGCCAAGTGGTTGACCATATTCTAGAATTGATCTACATCTATATCATTAGGGACATTAGTCGCTCGCAAGGCATCCTCAAGGACACGCTTATGCTTAGGGGACAGTTCCAAAAGCTCAAAGATTGAAATCTGCGCTGGTGTACGTTGTACTTGGTCAACAAGATTATAATTCAACTCAGGACCAACAACAGATTTTGGAAGAACACCCTTTGACACTGGCTGCTTAGACTTACTAGAGTTAGGACCTCTAATAACAATGGGAGCTTGAGACTGGCTTCTAGTGACAGCATTGAGGGGTTGAGACATCCTTCGTGAGTGAGGACCTCTTAGGACCACAACGGGTCCTTCATCAAGCATACGATTTGAATCCACATCATATCCATAAGGGTCTATCCCTCTCATCATGTTGACATTGTCACCAACAACTTCAAGCATATTAATAACATTTTTAGCATTTGTGTAGGTGTAGTTGATAGCAGCCTTGCCATTCTTGTTGTTAGAATTCTCTCCTTTCTCATATTTGGGCAAGGGTTCTTTAAAAGCTTTATGATCCACATTAGTGGTTAAACCATCAACTTTTAATCATCCACTTTCAATGAGATCTTGGACAAGATGTTTAAGTTTAAAACAATTTTCTATATTATGTCCAATTCCATTGTGAAAGACACAAAAGGCCTTCTCATCCCACCAATGAGGCTTAGGATCTAGTATGCGGTGCTTTGCAGGATCTTGGGGGTGCACCAAATTATGAGCAATTAATGTCTTGAAAATGTCTGCATAGGAGTCCCCAAGTTTGGTAAATTGCCTATTTTCTATTTTAGGTCTCACTTGATACTTGGGTTTATTCTCTTGTTGTGTTGAAGATGTTTGTAGCTTCATGGCTTGGACTGCATTGGAGAGATTAAGAACTCCTTCATTCTTAGGTTGAGATGACTCAACAACTCCATCATTGACCACTTGCTTATTCTTGTTCTAATAAGGGTTCTTTTTGTCCTTATTACCATTATTGTTGTTGTTTTGGCCATTGTTGTTATTAGTTGGTTTAGCCAAAATTCCTTGTTCTTTTAGGACATCCTCTATGCGACATGCCACTTCCACCATGGTATCAAAAGAATTAAATGGGATCTTCCTGACCTCATACCTTAGCTCTAGTATTAATTTTTCTCACAATGATGTCTATTCTTTCCTCCTCAGAAATTGTCCTTGGATATTTCAAGCACAAACGTCTCCATCTTTGTAGAAAGGTAACAAAGGATTCCCCTTGATTCTGCTTGAGTTGCACAAATCAAGCATGGTGACTGACCTTGATAATTTGTAAGCAAAATGTTGAACAAATCTTTCCACAAGCTCTTTAAATGTCTTAACTAGAGGAGTAAGGTTAGTAAACCACTCCATGGCTTGACCCTTGAGGCTCCTTGGAAATAATCTCATCAAATAGGAGTCTTCATGGTGAAAAGAAAAGCTCATTATATAGAATTGTCTAACATGGTCATCAGGATCACCAACACCATCATATTTGTCGTAGGTTGGAAACTCAATTTTCTTAGGAAACTCAACCAACACCACACTCTTGTCGATTGGGTTGGGACATATGGAATCCAAATTAAATGTGCTCTTAGGAGCCCTCATCCTTTCTATATCCCTTTGAAGTTGTTTGATCACCTCATTAGTTGATGGATCTTGATTCTTTACCTTTCGGTCCACATCAAAATTGTATGGGACCTTAGCACCTTTGTTGATGAGACTTTCTAGGAACTGATCCTTGTTTTGTTCCACATACCTTTCTACATATGCTTGAAAGGATGGTTCTTGTTGCATAGTCATAAAATCTATATGATTGAAGTCGGCATAACTTCCTCCATGTTGTGAGCCATGATGTGCTCATTGAGAGGGTTGTTTTGAAAGTCTAGGAGATGATTGTCTCCTATGGTGATCATATCTTGAAGTCCTTCTACCTCTAGGACTTGGGGATCTTGAGGGCATCCTTGACCTTCTTCTAGGACTTAGTGAAGGGGTAGATGGGGGTGAGTTGGTCCCACTATTGGTACCCCTCCCATTAAATTGATTTTGGAGTTGTTGTGCATAGAGTCTATCTTCTTCTTCTTGAGTGACTCTTTTTCTTATGTCCAATAATGCACGTTACTCTTCCTCTAGTTGTCTAAATTTCTCCTTTTTGGTAGCTTGTTCATCTAGATAGGCTTGCTTCTCCCTTTCAATGTTTTTCAACCTCGTATTCACATATTGAGAGGTATCGTTAAGTGGAGAAGGTTGTCTTGAATGCCTTATTGTGTTGGCTGTGTTGATGTGGTGGTCACTAGACTCATTATTTTGGTCCTTGTGTTATGACCCTGAATCTGAGTGAGTTTGTTGGTAATGTCTCGCAGCTCATTGGTGAGCATCAAAATATCTTGTGTTGTTGGGGGGTGACCCGGGTGGACTAGCATGAGAAGAACCACCATGCTCTCTAGTACTCCTATGTCGTTGGAAAATATCCTCAAGAGTTTGATTCATGGCTTCTCTTTGTTGTCGAGTGAAAGTGTAACTCATATCCATACTTGATGAAAGTGGTGCTAAAGACGTCCTCACTTCACTAGGATTACCCTCTAGATTAAAACAAACCTCAGATTCACTTTTAGGAGATTGATCAAAAAGGGGTCCTTTTCCCTTATGTTGTTGACGAGTCTTAACTGGTGGTAACTAGCTAAAGACAACAGGGGGTCGCTTCCCTTGATTGACTTGGTACCTTGTTGTAACTAACATGAAAGAAAGAGACTCTTAATGATAAGATGACCTCTCAAAGTGTCAACACCAAACTAGGATAATCAAAGTTCTCTGTTGTCCAAAGAGAAATGAAAAGATAGAAATATCAAAGGGGCTTTACCAACACTGTCAAAGAGGTGCTTCAAATCAAAGGGTGACTACCCTTGCACTTTTGAACCAGGAGGTTGGACTAGGCCAAAATATAATTGAAATTGAGATTTAAATGAAAGCGATTTGGACAATAAGAGCACTAAAATTTTCCAAGAATGTAGCTAACAATCCTAGAGATAAACTTTGTCACCAAGAATGGCCTTCTAACTTGACAATTATTCCCAAAGTGACCTCGTAAATCAGATGATGCTATCCCAGAGGACTAAAACTAGAAATTTAGAGCCAAGACAGGTCTCTAACGACAGAGTAACAAAACTACTCAAAGACCTAACCTGACTAACAGCAATTGAAACTAACCAAACTGAAAGCACGACAGAAACTACCTAGGTGATATACTCCAGGCTAACAGGGCGATACACCTATAACTGGGTGATACTTCACCTTACACCAGGTGATAGACCTCACAATATCCGGGTGATAAACACCAGGCAGGTCAGGCGATAGTCCAGCAGGGGCGAACTATTGCGCGATGTTTCTTCTCAAAGCAGGCGATACTGTGGCAAAATTGTTTAACTCTTGACCAGAACTGTGTAAAATTTGCATTTTTGGGTGTGTTTGGTGAAAATTTTTGGTCTAAGGGTTGATTTTTTCGATCTCAATCACAATATCAGCAGAATTTTGGCAAGTTTGCAAATGGTGAGGGATCAAACATGTCTCAAAACACTTGAAACAAGGGCAAAAGCAACCTTGCCAAGACAAACACTTGTGATATCAAAAATAAAATTGCACCCTATGAATGCTACCGATTGTTTGTATATTGAGAACGTTTACACTGGTATCACACAATCGAAGACAATTCAAGCAAATCTATCCTAAAAAGTCAAGGCTCACTACTTACCAACTTAGCCCACAACTTGGTGTCCCCTTGCCTCACACAAAGTGGTTACCCACAATAGATGTTGGCTTTGTCATGGAAGTGCCAAAGACACAACCAAAGGAACACATATGGTGAGTATCTTAAGGTGATCCGGGTTGTTCCACTTAGATCAATCCTTTCACTAAGAAGATAAGCGGCTAAATAAGGTGGCTTCTATCTAAAAGTTCTTAATAAGGGCTTTCGTTCACAACACCCCTCTTGCTCCTCAAAGAGGACTCGGACCTCGCGGCCTCAAGAGTACCTTAAGCATTCTTGCTCAATGTTTTCCCCATGGTCGCAATCCCATGAGCTACTCACATCAAGCAAAGACAAGTGTTATGTCTACCAAGGTTTTGTGTCCTTGATAGCCTTGAGTTTATAGTGGGTTGGAATAGCTCGGTATTAGCTTGTCCCCACTTGGGTCGTTCCTCTTGATTGCTCAAGAGCAGGCCCGCTAAAGGATCCTAAACTAAACAAAAAGTGGATGATTTTTGAGGTTCAAGGTTTTTGGTTCACCACAAGGGTGAAGAGCATACTCCCCTATCTCAAAAACTTCTCCCAAACACACCAAGCAAATTTAATTACCCCCTTGCTTCCAAAACCTTAAGATGGGTCAAGATTTTCTAGTTCACCTAAAGGTGAAGAGCATACTTCTCCTACCACCTCAAAATCTCTTTCACAAGGTATTAAAGTTCCTAATACAATTAGTAAATGCCACACTTGAAAGGAAATAAATCACAAACACTTTTTTAAAAAAAAAATTTGGTTTTGTTTATGCTTTGGGCAGCCCTGCAAAAATGTTAGTAGCCCTCTTTGACATGTGATTTATAGCGATTTCCTTTCAAGCAAAGTTCCTACAACCACAACTTGTTAGACAACTAGGGTTAGGAAAACCAAAATCTAAGTGAAAGCAATCTAAAAACCTAATCAATTTAGACTAAGAAATGTAAATTAACCCTATTTAAATGCATCAAAGTAAGCTAGCAAACTAAATGTGATCAAATTCGGCTGATAAAACTCAAAATCTAGCTCTTTGCTATATCAGGCGATATACCTCAGACTTCACCAGTATCACGCGACATAGTTTCTTGTATCTGGGTGATATACCTCAGTCTAGGCGATATACTGCACAATAGGTGGGTGATACTTCGCACGACACCAGGCGATAAACCTCAATATGTGCATGCGATTCTTTTGAGATGCGAAGTGTCACACTAGTATTATAAGGTATATCGCGCGATATACCTGAGAAGTGTCGCGCAATACTCTGAGATAGAAAACTAGAGAATGTAGAATTTCCGCAAATTAATCTGAAAAAAATGACGAAAATGCAAGAAACTAAAGGATAAAGTTTATCTACTCTGCCCCACGGTGGGCGCAAAAAATGTACACACAAAAGTAGTGCACTTCTATGAATCCTTACATGCAAGAAAACTCAAGAATGAACCCTCACAAATCGATCCATAGCTCTCTATGCATGGAGTTGCAAGATTATGAATTTGCTCTCAGCTAGAGCTATTGAGCTTGTGACCTTGCTAGTCAACCATACAATAAGAGATTCGAATGAGGACAAGGGAAAGAGTGCCAATATCTCCAAAGAATCAAATGGAAATGCAATGCAATGCAAGCTAATAATGAGAATGCAAATGTGCAAGCTATGTTATGAAAATGGAAGTACAAATTAAGCTATGAAATGGAAATAGCAATGTGTTACAACCCTTCCTATTAAGCTAGATGAGTTATTCTAAAGCTTGAAAGTGAAATCTAAGCTATGAAAGCATAAACATGAACTACTATGCAAGAATGGAAACTAAACTATGAAGCAAATGAAGAACTCTAAGATGTAATGCAACAATGATCTCCAAAAAGCTCCAAAGTCTTCAAGAATTACTGCAGCATAGAGTTAGCATAAAAACAAGTGACCTAAAATGAGGGAGAGAGCTCTCCTTTTATAATAAATGAGGTGAAATGGACCAATGAGATTAAGAGGCAAAAGTCTTAATCAGCGGTGGAGCTTGAAAGAGGGGCAATCCATGTGCACAAGTATCCTCCAATAGGAAAATAGGAGTTGACTTTATGTCCATATGAGACAAAAAGTGCTTTTCTCCTTTTTATAAAATAGGAATAATACTTTATTTGTGCAACTTAGGATAAGAAGAAAAGTGGGGGCTTTTTATTTAATAAAAGGGGAGGAAATATTCCTTTTAATTAAATAAAGACTTAGGATAAAATGGTTATCCCAAGGATAAAAATCCAATATATGATTGAAATTAAGACTTGATCAAGAAATTGATAATGTTGAAAATATTGATTATTGATAAAACTGATTCAAGATAAATAAATCAAATAAATGGGGCCCAAAGTCTAGGCAACCATTTTAGGGTGCATACAGTTACCACTTCACAAACAATTAGAACAACCTTTAATAACTTCTTACCTCTACTAACTTCTAACTAACCCTCCTTAAGCCCATTTTGGCTTATATTGCCCTCATAGGCAATTTACAAGTTTTTGCACTTTTAGTGCTTTTAACATCATTTAGAGGCTCTATTGGCTTTATTACATCGTTATAGGCCCTTATAGGTCATTTCCAACTATCACTAACCTAGGATCAACATATCCTCTGAAATCTTTAGCCTATGCTCCTTTGGACCATACCCAAGATCCAATACCCCTAGCCTATCCTCACTAGGCCTAATTCTCCACTTTTACAAAGCAACCCCTAACTCCACTTTCTCCCATGACTCCAAATACTGAAACAGTCTTTCTAAAGGTTGAGAAATAATGGATTCCAAACTTACAAGGTTCTACCCTTCACCCAACTCATTTGCCACCAAACCCTTGGTTCTAGGGTCACTAATCTAGGGCTTGTTCAACAGGACCTCTAAACTCACTCCCAAATTAAAACAATAGCACAAAAACTTCATAAATGATCCCCCCATACACATTCCATCACCAAATCTCCACTTACATGGATCAAATCACTTTCATAATGACTAGTGTCTCAATCTGGGCTTGGTCTCCATCAGCAAACAACCAACTTTTGTGGTTCTTCCAACAAATCTGCACTCCACTGCATACAATGGATATAACACAAGTTGAACAATACATTTTCATCCTCTCCCACCAATCACAGTGATTACAAAGGGTGGGAGAGGTTCACCATCCTTAAAGCCTCATAACAAGAAGTATTTGACTGTGCCTAACCAGTCACTATTCTTGAATGCACCAGTCTATTATTCTTGCCTAAGACACGATGAAATTAATAAGCAATGAACGAAAAGGGTAAATAAAAACTAATACAATGCCTTATGGCATTTCTATGCCAAGAAATCACTTCAAACTATCAAGACAATTCATTGTTTCAGACTGTACCCGTGGAACAGTGAATAGATATTGCAGAGAATAGTTCATTTTTTATTAATTTGATATTCTTTACATTGCTTGTTGATAGTCCACCATCTCTCCATGCCTCCTACACATGCCTACACCTACCAAATAGGCTTCCAAAAGTAGTTTATCCTCCTGCATAACCGTAACAGTTAGTTATCTAACTGTTGCTGGTTAGTTACAAACTAATACAAACTAAAATTTTGTTGTCTAGTTGATCAGCTATTTGAAGTTTTTGTGAGCTATTCTCTTCATTTCACGTGAATTTTTGGAAGTTTTGAATTTTTTGTGAGCTATTCTCTTCGTTTTTCCTTGATTTTTTGGAAGACTTGAATTTTTTGTGAGCTATTATTGTATTCTTTTCACTTGAATTTTTGGAGGTTTTGAATTTTTTTGTGAGCTATTCTCTTTGTTTCACTTGAATTTTTGCAATATTTGAATTTTTTGTGATCTATTCTCTTTGTTTCACTTGGTTTTTTGGAAGATTTGAATTTTTTGTGAGCTATTCTCTTTGTTTCCCTTGATCTTTTTGGAAGACTTGCATTTTTTGTGAGCTATTCTCTTCATTTCAATTGAATTTTTGGAAGTTATGCATTTTTTGTGATGTAGTCTCTTCGTTTCACTTGCATTTTTGGGAGATTTGATTTTTTTGTGAGCTATTCTCTTCTTTTCCCTTTATTTTTTTTTTGCAAGACTTGCATTTTTTGTGAGCTATTCTCTTCATTTCAATTGAATTTTTGGAAGTTTTGAATTTTTTGTGATCTATTCTCTTTGTTTCACTTGTATTTTTTACAGATTTGAAATTTTTGTGAGATATTCTCTTCAGCTCAAATTTCTATGGAAGTGCAAGACTTGGACTAATAACTTATATAGGGGATGTAAGGGTCTTTGAGATAAGGCCGAGCTGGGATCAATCTAGTGCATGTTGTCTGCCCCTAGCATGTCGCTTTAGCTTCCAATACTTGAGTGTGCAATGGCTCAAGATGCTTTGCATTGGAATCAGTTAGTTATCATGTGTGTCAGATTGGATCTCAAGTCAATCTAGGTAGGTGCGACATTAGTTGCTATGTCTCGATCAAAAAGGATTTGGATTCATGTAGATGCCTTGTTATCTGACTTGAGGAACTATGCGGGCTAGTTAGGTTACCTTTTCATGGATATGTTGGATACGCATTATGACGGATTATATGACGAATGTCATTGTATGCATTGCAGTAAGAATGATGAGTCTAGGAATGATTCATGAGCAGTTTCGAATTGAGCATGAGCACACTCCTTATAGGTTTGGTTGGTAAAGCCTTAGAGGTAAGCTAGGCAAGGTGATTTGGTGAGCCAGGATCATATGGGCTGATATGGTAAATCGATGAGCTGGAATTCTAGTTCCATCCAAGGTGATATTGGATACGTTCTTTGAATGTGCTACAGTATGCATTGGTTCATGACAGGTTCCTTGGATCGGCGAGTGAAGGATTCACAAGCTTGAGGATCCATATCGATGGTGAAGTCTTGCATTGGGTTCTAGATGTGTTTGCAGCTCGGGGTTGCATTGCATTGCCGAAGTGATCCTTGCATTAATTAGTTGACAAGGTCTTGTCCAACATGCGTCGAGTACTTCTTAAGAGTAGGGCTCAAGAATGTGATCCTAGGTCACCTTAAAGAAAGGAATGCAATGCATGGGTTCTTGTATGTGCATTAGGAGACGATCTTGAGTGGTGACAAGTTGATTGGTGTGGAATGTGATTTGATAAGGTATTCATAGGAGTAATGTTCTGAGACTTAGCTAGAAGCTATGCTGGTCCCGTCAGAGTGATTGATGAACAGCTAATCGGTTATCATGGAATGGTGATTGATTCCCCAGGTTGCATGGAATGTGACCCCGATCTAGGAATGGGAGTGTAGACTTGCCGAGAGAGATCATATCAGGTTCTAGGTGAGCTTGAGGTATAGACTGGATTACACGTACTATGAAGGAACTCCTACACAAGGGTTTTAGAGTGCGCTTGGCAAGCTTAGCTGGGCAAGCCATTTTGGTAGAACTACGTTTGACTTTGAGTTTCATAGGTTGTGACAACGTAGGCAGCTTTCATGAGGACAGACTCTTGTGTAGACTTCAAGTATCACCACTAGGTTCTAAGGGGCATCTCATAGGTTGAGTAGTCTTGAACCTTAGTGCTTGTGCATATTGTGGTGTTGTATTGTCGATGTCTTGGCATGCTGTGTTGTACATTGGTTAAGTCGGGTTGACTTGGTTCTTCATAAGTCCAGTCTTACTCACAAATCAGGAGGCGTAGTCCGTACTAGTGTCTTTATAGGCTTAATCTTTTAGGCCTAGAGGTAGTGCTGCACGAGTGTAAACTCTGACCCCGTGATAGGGGAGGTGTTGTCCATAGAAGCTCCCCCATGCCCCTCTAATAGAATCACTGCTGGTGATCCCATTTTGAAATCCAATAGATGGATAGATGATTAGGTCAGATTTCAAAATAGGATCACTAGCACTGATTCCATTACAGGGGCATGAAGCCACCTGATTGCTATGCGAGGGCTGCTCAAAGTCCCATCTTTCGGGTCACTCGACGGCCCAAGTCGGAAACTAAACTAAACTAAAAACATGCCAAAACTAAACTTACTAAAGAATTGTCTAAGTTGTAAGAGCATCACATAGTCCAATAGTAATGTTTAGCAGAAGCCAAGTTACTGACTATAAAATTTAATTATCTATGCTAACATGAAAAAAAAGAGTAGGGACATGTATCTCAAGTGGGCCTACTTGAGAAATAATCTAATTGTGCTAAATAGAAGAAAATAGCTAAATCAAAGCTTCATAGATTCATATATGCATACTAATTATAGACAAGCAATATATTCAACTAAAAGTAGGAATATTTTGAAAATGGTGTCACATTTTTTTAAAATAAAAGTTAGTATTGGTCAAAATTTAGACCTTTACACAGTACTGAATTTGACTAGAATGCTATGCATTCGACGGTCCATTAGATGAATTTGAGTGGATAATTCGACTAAAAAATGGTCTTAATTTTGACCTTTAGACCAATTGAATCGACGACAATGCTATGCATTCGACGTCTTGTTCTTCCAGTTCCAAGGGATTGTTGTAGTCAATAATTTGACCAGTTATAGGGTTAGACATTTTGACTGTTATTCACCATGTAGAAAATTTGACAAAAAAAGATCGACAACAGTTTTAGTTGTCTCTTCAACCAATTGTTGTAGAAAATTTGACTAATTCTCATCGAAATTTAAGGTAAAATTTACTAGTGGAATATGCAGGAAGCAAGATGAATGTCTTTGAATGCTACACATTACCCAAAGAGTGAAATGATGTCATTGATGCCTTCAAATGATGCTCGAATATATCTAAGCCAAAGTTGATGTGTGCTAGATCATGTACCATGAAAGAATCTAGAAAAGGGATCATGGATGTATGGTGATGTCTAGACCAATGTGAATCCAATACTATTGTAGATGAAGATAACTAAGTTGGATATGGAAACTCATGAATATCTACACAATCTATCATGATAGGAGTTGATGTAGGCAAGGTAAGATAAATATCCAAAGATGGCAATGATGATGCAACTTTATGAAAGTCAACACCAAATAGAAGACAAATGTCTTCAATGTCATCATCTGAATCTGCAAGAAGGGACTCTACAAATAAAGATGTTATATGTTTGATAGATATGCATGCCAATGTGGTGGATCTGGTATGGCAATCAAAAATACCTAATGCAAAGAATCTGTGGAACTCATGGATGAGTGAACAAGAGATTCAGATGTAGCAACAAGTGATGGTGTCCCACTAGATGGCCAAGTGAGATTGGATGGTGTTTATGTATTAGTTGGAGAATTATGTAAGGAAATACCATGATTGAAAAGAATTTGTTGTATTTCCACAATTTGACAAAACTAACATTCTTCTATTGTATTCCTATACTTTCCACAATATCCACATTTGATTTTCTATTTATTAGTCCTGAATTCTGTAGAAGACTCAAATGAAATGGATTTTTTGTGAGAGACATAATTAATTTGAACCAACAAAATTAAAAATTGAAAACACACATTGCCCCTTTGATTATCTTTCCCCCTTATTTTTGGAACTTTATAGTCTAGCGCTTTGCAACCAAACCCAAAAAAATACTAAAAATGACACTTTATAATGATAGTACATGAGTGTATCTGTTTGATTCGTGATGGAAAAATATATACTTTTACAAAAAAAAAAAAAGGAACTCAATTTCAAGTTATGAGCAAAAGAATTTTGTCACTTTACAAAATTAATCCTCCTTCAAAAAAATTTATGGTGAAAAATTTTAGGTCCACCAAAAAATAATTTGCCAAAAAAAATGGAAGGCCCAAAGTTAAGCCCTTTAGGGTAGGAAAGAACCAAGGGCTACAATTCCAAAAAAGTGCTGCCCTCCCCATGACATCAACCACCCCCCCCCCCCCCCCCCCCCCCCGTCGTATGTCATCATCTCTAAAAGTGGCTTTTGAAATAAATAGTGATAAAAAGTAAATGGGCATGGTAAATTTAAAGGTCGCAACAAGCTTTTCAAGCTTTTTTTAATTTTAAAACTCGCAAGGAGGGAAAAATTGAAAGCACTGACTCGGATGAACGAAGGGTTTTATGAAAAACACGGAGCTAGATGAAAGTCACACCTAGACATCATCACAGGAGAAGATCGGAGAGTCAAACCACACCAATGCCTTCCTTGTATTTACAAACTCCGCCTGGCCTTTTCCAAATGTGAGGTCTGTAGCATGCCTAGTCTTTGCAAACTTCGCCTAGGCTTTTCCAAAGGCGTGCAGAGGATTTTGAGCCACCGCGTGAGGAACAAGACCTGCTATGATTTTTGTAGAGTCGTCTCACTATCCACCCTCAATGTACAACTTTCTCTTTGCCCACGGGAAGGTAGTTGATATATCTAACAATGAAAATCTAACAAATTTAATTGATCTCACTCTATTAATTTGATATATCTAAAAAGAAAAATATTTTTTAAAAAAAAATTCTGAAACTCATGGGACTTTAGAATTTAGAAATTGAAATAGCAATAAAAAATATCATCATATTTGTTATCCATCACATGGTGCTATAAAAATAGAAAAAGTTCAATTATTCTTAACAAATTGTTAAATGGTTGGTATTCTCCTTCTCTTATCAAAATTTTAATTGATTTCTCATGTGTAAAGATTTCCATTAATATTTATTTGGATGATTATGTGTTTCCTTTTTCATTTGGTGTGCATAAGCTTGTTGGGCTCTTCTTTCAATCTACCAAAATTATCATAGTATTTATGGGTGAATAAGATTAGATACTTATGTGATTTTTTTTGGCAAGATTTGATGGATATGTGCATCATAGGAGTTAAGAAAATGGGGACAAGGGGAGGGGTTCATTTTGTTTCAATCAATGTATTTTTTTTTAAGGGGATAAATATATATATTAAAGATTAGATATATAGGTTTTGTTTATGTTCATTTATTTAGAATTTCAAATCATTTTTCTTAAAGTTTTCATATTATTATAAGATATATCTTTATCTTAAGTTTGGGATTATCCAACCTTTAGACTATACTGCATTCTAATTGATTTGCAATTTGATAATATTTTTGACATGGTTTAGAATATGTTCACACTACCTTCGTGTAAAGATTTGTCACATAGATTGCTTTAGTGTGTTATATGTTAGCTTTGTTCATTAGAACCCAAAAATTGGTGATCAATTATTTTTCAACACTTTTCTTACTATAAGTATAGAAAGAAATCTTCTTTTTTTTTTGTATTGAAGAATATTTGAACTCAGCACCATATAGATGCTTACAACATGACTTTTACCATTACACCAAATGCATTTTGGCAGAGGGCAATTGTATACATTCATGACGAGCTTATTAATATTAGATTTGCTTAGTTCCTTTTTTTGAGAGAAAAAAGTTAATTTACACAAATATCTAGTCAAATATAGTGTTTCTACAATCCTCTACATTTAGGAGATTTTTCCTTTTACTTATCTTGTTTCTTCTATCAAGTATCTATAAATGTTAACAAATACTTTGTTTCCACAATTCTCTATATATTCTCTTATTAATAAATGCATTTTTCAATAAATAAAAAATGTATTTATTTTATTGAACTTCATTTAAGATTGAGCAGTCAACAATATCATAATAGACTTGTTGACATAATAAGATATGTCAAGTGAGCTATTATTGTATCCGTGAATATTAACAAATACATTACTTCCACAATACTCTATGCACTTTCTTATTAATAAATGCATTTTCAATAAATAAAAAATGTATCTATAAATGTTATTTAGTTATTTTCTTTTGACTCCTTTTTAAATTTTCTTATCTTAACCTATATTTTTCTAATTCCATGAATCAATTTTAACTCTTTATAATTATTAATATGAGTATTTTATATAATCATAAATTATACAAATATTCAGTTAAGAATGTTTAAAATAATTATTAATAAAATTATATTTAGTACTTTACAAAAGACCTAATATACATGTCGTAAATTGAGGGAAATAGACATTATGAAATCTTCACAAAAAAGAAATCTATGATAATGTAACAACATCATAGAAAAATTAAATGTCAACATGATACTAGAAATTTCTACTGAATACCTTTTAAAATGATAAAAGAATATACATCATTGTATGATATTATTTTATATTAATAAAACCTAACATGCACCATATTCACGACAAAAATGAGGATATCAAATAACAATCAATATACATATCATATTGAGGGAAATAGACATTTTGAAATCTTCACAACAGAAGAATCTACAATAACAACATCATAGAAAAATTAAATGTCAACATAATACTAGAAATTTCTTGTGAATACCTTATAAAATGACAAAAGAAAATACATCACTATATGATTTTATTATTTTATATTAATAAAAACCTAACATGCACCATATTCACAACAAAAATGACTCTACAAACAAAGATGTTATGTCTGATAGATATGCATCCCATTGTGCTACATCTAGTATGACAATAGAAAATACATAATGCAAAGAATCTAAGGAACTCATGGATGAGTCAATAGATTCAGATGTAGCAACAAGTGATCTAGTGTCCTGCTAGATGGCCAAGTGATAATATTTTGTATTTCCACAATTTGATGAAGCCAACATTCTTTTGTTGTACGCCTATACTTTTCATAATATCCACATTTGATTTTTTATTTATTAGGAGAATTTTGTAGAAGACTCGAATGAAATGGATTTTTTGTGAGAGATGTGATTACTTTGAACCAACAAAATTAAAAATAGAAAATGCACAACGCTCCTTTGATTATCTTTCCACCTTATTTTTTGGCTCTTTATAGGAGTGTTTTGTAACCAAACCCAAAAAAACACTAAAAATGGTACTTTATAATGATAGTACATGAGTGTATCTGTTAGATTTGTGATGGAAAAATATGCACTTTTACAAAAAATAGAACTCAATTTCGAGTTAAGGAGCAAAAGAATTTTGTTACTTTACAAGTTGTAATAGGATTTTCAATCTTTTTTATAATTTTAAAAACTTTTTAAAACTCGCAAGGAGGTCAGAATTGAAAGCATAGACTTTGATGAATGAAGGGCTTTATTGAAAGAGTTGAATGAAAGTCACACCCACACATCCCAAACACACCCAAACACCATCGCAAGAGTAGGTCAAGGGGTTGAGCCACACCAATGTCTGCCTTGTCTTTGCAAACTCTGCCTAGCCTTTTCCAAATGTGAGCAGGTTGTGTAAAAGCTAATTTACACAAATATCTTAACATAATATTTGTACAATTTATGATTGTATAAAATAATTATAAAGAGTTAAAATCGATTGATGGAATTAGAAAAATATGGTGAAAGATAAAAAAAACTTTAAAAAAGAGTCAAAAGAAAATAACTAAATAACATTTATAGATACATTTTTTATTTATTGAAAATGCATTAATTAATAAGAAAGTGTGTAGACTATTGTGGAAGTAAAGTACTTGTTACTATTCATGAATACATTAATAGGACTTGACATATCTTATTATGTCAATGAGTCTATTATGAGATTGTTGACTACTCAATCTTAAATGAAGAAATAAGATGAAAATATTTTTTATTTATTGAAAAATGTATTTATTAATAAGAGAGTGTGTAGATTATTGTGGAAACAAAGTATTTGTTAACATTTATAGATACTTGATAGGAGAAACAAGATAAATAAAAGGAAAAATTTCCTAAATGTAGAGAATTTTGGAAACACTATATTTGACTAGATATTTGTGTAAATTAACTTTTTCTATGACAAAAATATAAGTATATCTAATATTAATAAGCTAGTCATAAATGTATAAAATTATCCTTTGTCAAAAGGCATTTGGTGTAATGGTAAAAGTCACGTTGAAAACATCTAGATGGTGATGTGTTCAAATCTTCCTCAATATAAAAAATCTTATGCAATCAAACCCAAAAAAATACTAAAAAAGACACTTTATAATGATAGTACATGAGTGTAGCTGTTTGATTCGTGATGGAAAAATATGCACTTTTACAAAAAAAAAAAAAGGAACTCAATTTCAAGTTATGAGCAAAAGAATTTTGTCACTTTACAAAATTAATCCTCCTTCAAAAAATTTTATGGTGAAAAATTTTAGCTCCACCAAAAAATAATTTGCCAAAAAAAATAGAAGGCCCAAAGTTAAGCCCTTTAGGGTAGGAAAGTTCACCAAGGGCTACAATTCCAAAAAAGTGCCCCCCTCCCCCATGACATCAACCACACCCCCCCCCCCACCACCCCGCCCCCCCTCCGCCTATGTCATCATCTCTAAAAGTGGCTTTTGAAATGAATAGTGATAAAAATTAAATGGGCAAGGTAAATTTAAAGGTCGCAACAAGCTTTTCAAGCTTTTTTTTAATTTTAAAAGCCTTTTAAAACCCGCAAGGAGGGTAGAATTGAAAGCACTGACTCGGACGAACGAAGGGCTTTATTAAAAACATAGAGCTAGACAAAAGTCACACCTAGACACCGTCACAGGAGAAGGCCGGAGAGTCAAACCACACCAATGTCTTCCTTATGTTTACAAACTCCGCCTAGCCTTTTCCAAATGCGAGCAGGTCAGGGGGTCGAGCTACACCAATGTCTTCCTAGTCTTTGCAAACTTCGCTTGGGCTTTTCCAAAGACGTGCAAAGGATTTTGAGCCACCACATGAGGAACAAGACCTGCTACGATTTTTGTAGAGTCATCTCACTATCCACCCTCAATGTACAACTTTCTCTTGCCCACGGAAGGTGAGGAACAAGACATGCTACCATTGCTCCAAACAATTTGGCTTCCAAAAATATCTGATTTTCTCTGATACCGTGAAGAATCTACCAAGATCTAAAGAGATAAATTGAAACACAAAATTATAATGAGCAAATTTGATCATAGATTCATTGGAGAAGATGAGTACATATAGACAGGTCAACCAAGTCCAACCACAAAAGGAGGGATGAACTAGAGTGGTGGCAAAATTGCCCAAGAGACTAGGATGATGTGTCAAAATGAAATTGACACATCTCTAGTAAACTCCTAAATGTTGACAACCAACTAGACACCTCTCCTAGAACAAGTCAAATAGGTGCCACCTAACTAGGCTCAATAAAGCCATGTGGAGAATTAAAAACACTAACAAAATTAAATATCAACATAATACTAGAAATTTATTGTGAACCTTTGAAAATGACAAAAGGATATACATCACTGAATGATATTATTTTATATTAATAAAAACCTAACATGCACCATATTCGCAACAAAAATAAGTGAAATCAAATAACATTCAATATACGAATTAAGGAAAATTGACATTCCAAAATCTTCACAACAAAGAATCTATTTAATAACAAGATGATAGAGAAATTAAATGTCAATATAATACTAGAAATTTCTGACAAATACCTTATAAAATGACAAAAGAATAGACATCAATATATTGATATTATTTTATATTAATAAAAACCCTAACATGCTGAGTATTCACAACAAAAATGAGGGAAATCAAATAACAGTCCAAAATCCTCGGAAAACAAAAGCCTCTAACATCAACCCCATAAACAAATGAATATTATATGCCAACATGAAACCCAAAAAATTCTTGCAAGAAATAATATGATACTTCAAATAAAACGACAAAGAGGTGTGCAGTCGTACGGAATGGAAAGGCCAAAACAACCAGTCAAGACTTTGATTCCTTCACCACTTCTTACATAAAGAAATTCCGTAGATTAACAAATTATCTTTATTTCCTTCCATTTAAGTCTCTAAATTAAAATTCATTTAGATTTATTTGTATTAGGTAAGATTAATGCGGCATGGCGGCCATGTTTATCAGAAGCTCTTCATTGCCTATTCAAACACGGAATTTGTTTCTTTCAGAGCGTACGATTTTGTAATTGATGGTCCGATTAAAAAACGGACACGTGGGTCTTAGCTGGCAAGATATTTTTCCAGAATTGTCAATGTCTTAGAAAGTTTGTTTTTTAAGAACAGAGACTGATGTGCTGTTTTTTATCATTTACACTTGTCAGTATTGTCAGTCTTCTATTTTTTATTCTGTCTTCTATCTTATATCAAGTTAGCTAAGCTTAACTATCAAGTTATATCAGGTTAGTAGTTGATGAAATTATTTTACAAGTTAACAAATATTGTTAGAGCATTGTCAAAATTCGAATTATGATGGGATTGTATTTTTTTCTTATAAAGTTAATGAAATAAGTCACAACTTTAAAAAGCCTGCAATAAAACAATATAATAAATAAATAAAGTACAGTCCCAAATGTCGGGAAAGCAAAAGCCTATATTATAATAGTAACATCATTAACAAATTTATATTATATGCCTAAATAAAAGCAACAAATCCTTTCGAGGACGAATATGTTAGTTCAAATAAAACGACAAATACGTGTGTTCTAGTACGAGATGGAGTCCAAATTGGAGTTGATAAAATGATATGGAAAAAATGGTCTAGAATTTGATTCCTTCACGACGTTCTTACATTAAGAGTGTTTAAGGTTGCTTTGTTTCAATTTATTTGTATCAAAACTTATTTAGATTTATTAGGTATGGCGGCCATGTTGATCAAAACCTCTTTCTTATTTATTCAAACAGGGATATTATTTGGGCATGGGTTAAGTTTTCAAAAAGAAAAACGTACGAAAGACAAAAATAAATGTCAATTTTTTTTTTCTAAATTTGCTAAAACACGATGATTTATTTGTAAATTTTTTGTGGTTTTTTACTACAAAATATGCAGATAATGAAAAACAAATGCTGAAAATTTTGCGAAAATCTATTATGTTTTCTGGTTTTTGAAATTTGGTTAATAGTACATTTTGTAGGGAGCTTAGCCACGTCCTATTATTTGATTGTAGACATGTAGCTTCATATGATATTTTAATGGATGGTCTGAGATAAATAGAGCATGTTGGTCTTAGTTGGCAAGTTATTCTTGCATGCATTTTGACCATACTGAATTAGATTAGATGGGCATGTGTGTTGTGGGTAAGTGAGGTTTGATGGCTTTGTTAGTTTATTTTGGGGGAGGTGATGGCCAAGGGGTGGGGTGATTTAAATATAAATTATGTTAAATGAAATTAGAAATGATAATGGATAAAAATGGCTATGTAGAAGGTAGGTTAGTATTGTGATGAAGGTAGTGAATTTCTTTTTGTAGTTTGTATCACTATTAGATGGTAACATACATTTGTAAGGTGAACGAACATTTATATAAAGTTTTTTTAATTTTTGTATAGTATAATTTTGGGAAGTTAAGATTTTATACAATATTATTTACTTTATTCTACGTATTATGAAAACTAATAAGACACTAAGTTTGCTCCTTGGTTAGACAATTTTTAAAATGTACATTTGAAAAAATATATTTTGAGTCAAAGTTTGATAATTTTAGAGGAATTTTGAGTTGGGTTTAACTAGCACATTAACTTTTTTGTAACCTTCTCAATTTTATAATGTGCTAGTTGTTATCACCCCTTAAAAAAAAAGTATTTCTCATAATAACTCAAGGTTTAAATAGGTTAAATTTCTAAAATTCCTAAACCCTTTTGCTCTTTGTTGGCCCTATGTTATATTTAATTGTTGACTTGTTGTAGAAGGTTGTCAGACACCTTAGTTATTACTTGAGCATTATTTATTATCAAAGAGATCAGACCTTCACCCTAATGATTCTCATACTTTAATAATTGCATGTCTTTTAATACTTACTTTAGAGTTTCCCAAATGAAGCTCAAAAAGGTGAAGCACTGAGACTTCACCTTTGTGACCATCACCTAGATACAATGAGTGCTAAGTGTTCCATTTATTCTCATGAGAGATGGGCTCGTGTGAACCACTACGCATGAAACATGAGTCAATGAGTTTGACTAAAAAACTACATAGTTGCATCCTTGTAGCAATATCACAATTTGACTTGTTGTGGAAAATATCTCCTACTTATCAATTAATGATAGTGTCTACTTGATTGGTTTAGTGGGTTTGTGAATCAAAACCTACATTGTATCATGTGCCCTCAAAACTATAAAGTAGTAGGGTTTTATAATCTTCAACGTGCAAAGAGTCTTGTGGTCTCTTTTTTCAATCAATGACTCTAATTGATTTTGTGTTTTTGCATAGTAGGGCCTCTCATAAATCCAAGAGTTATGAAATTGTGAAATGGGACCCACTCCTCAACTCATAATGGTGGGGTCTACTTGTCAAACCAAACTATTTATGTTGGCTTCATATTTTTGCATGTTGAAGTGGAACCTATTTTCATAAGCGCAAAACAAAAATCAATCTTACCACTGCCAATGCAAATCAAGGACATGCTCCCGTCCAACAAGAAGGTTTTTGCACTTTGCAACAAGGAGATATGTTGGTGTGTGCATTTTAAATGCAAGGCTCTAAAAGTCTTCAAAAAAATATCTTAACCATCTTAAGGATTAGATCTTCAACTCAAATTCAAATTCAAAAGAATTACTCGCTTCATTGATTTGTATTCATTCATATGGCATTAATGGTGTCCTGAATGACTATAAGTCAATTTTGGCCTTTTATTCTACATCTAGTTCTAAAAATTATAGCTTCTAAATCTCTAGTAAAATTTCTAGTTCCTTTAACGGGTATGTGTACCAAGATGGTGAAAAAAGTGGCCACTCAAAAAGAAAGAACTTGAAAAATTCATAAATCACGTACATGCTATGGCTCGAAAAACCCAAGCCAAAAAATGTGTGTGTATTATTTGATTAAAAATTTGTACACATTCTTTGAAAATAAAAACATTTGTGTTATTTTATGAGAACAAAATACTTATGCATTGTGTTGAATAAGCATAGGCATATGTGTTATGTTAAACAAGAAAAATGTCTGTGTGTTTCTCTAAATAAAAGCTAGAGAGAAAAAATGCTACAACTTAGGATTATAGCTCTTAAAAACACGCACATGTTTGTAATACTAATCAGTTTGTCCTCCCCATAGTTTTTTTCATCAAGATGTATACATAAAATATAATATTTAAGTATAACTTATATTTTCTCTTTATATTTTTCCTTTCTAAGTTATGTTTTATGTATATAATGCATATTCTAGATTTTAGATCTTATAATTTTTTAGACTTGGTCAAATTTCATTAATCAATAGGCTCATATCATCATTTTCTTGTTAACTCTCTATCTCATGCTCTCTATCTTCACTAATCTATAGACCTATCTATTTCCCTATCACTCTCCTTATCCTCCCTCTATACCTCTCACCCTCTCCTCTCTCCCTAAGCTTTAGATCTTATAATTTCTCAAACTTAGACAAATGTCAATAATCACCTCTCTCTCTCTCTCTCTCTCTCTCTCTCTCTCTTGGAGGAAAGGTGGATTTTAGATTATAAAATTTTGATGGAGGAAGTGGGTGTGGATTAAATGGAAACAAGGACTCAAAATAAATGAAGAAGATGAATCTCGATTTAAAACAGTGGCCTTTGGGACATAGGAAGCCAAAATAGATTTGAAAGATTTTGGAATACCAATTTTAGATACCAACTTCAATTTTTCTTTGGGATGCAATGCTTCAATGAGAAATTTGGGGATCTGCGTGATTTTTTATTTTTGGTTTTTCTAGTTGGGTCTTTGTGGACTTTTAGGTTTTTATTTTTACTTGATGAGCCTTTTTGGTCCTTTAGATTTATTTTTTTATTTTTGGATTGTGCATGTCCTGTAGATGGGACATGTTAATCTTTGGATATATATGGATTTTTTGATTTATGTATTTATGCTTGGCATCTAGATTACTTCCAAGAGGAATGGGATCTATGGATGGATATGAGTGATGTGAGGGTCTTTCAGATGGGTTGATATAGGTAGATGTTTAGAAGTTTCACAAGGTTATGTGCATTTGGTGATCTTGATTTATAATAGGGTAAATAGATTATGAGCTAGGTGTGATATGGATAAAGGATGGAAGGGATGAAGGCTTTGATTTTGGGATATAGGGAGCCAAAATGGACTTGGAGAATGGATAATGTGTATCTTTAGATTTAGATGGAGGGATGTGGGATTTAGTAGGGATACCAACATCTTGAGAGTGATCTGTAAAGTTGAGGCCATGATAATTAGGATTTTATTTGGTGTGAAGGGGTTCTAGAATACCTTGTTCATGGATTCCTAATCGATTTCCTTGATAATGCATGATTTGACAAATATTTTTACCAATTTGATTCTTTTTATTTTTGAAACAAGATGAGAGGTATATATGGTATTAAACAAAATGATAAGCTCACAAAGTAAACTGGATTGGATGGACATATAGGAATCAATTTGACAAGTAAGGGTTCATGAACAAGTTAGACAGAGTTAATATGTTACTGAGGAGGATTAGAACCACGAGGATTATTATGGGGGATGATAGAATCTTGAGGCAGATCTGGATTATTATGACATGGAGATGAAGAGATACTTTGATCTTAACATGGAAGAGGATCATTGGATGGAGTGGAAAGGTTATTTTCTCTTGATCTTGAATAGGATGGAAGGGGTATCATGATCTTTCTTAGGAAGTAGATTATGATTAGGACTTGGAAGGACACATTTCGATTAGGATAGAAGGGGATCATCTTGGATGGAATGAAAAGAGATGGTGGGATCATTATGATGTTCTAGGAAGAAGAGAACTTGGTTAATAATTTGATTGAATGGGAAATATTTGGGATCTTGATCTTCATTCATTTTGGGAATTTTTCTTCATGACATAGATCTGATTTTAACAATGGGGTATGAGTTTGGACATGTATGGGAGATTCATGAATGGAGTCAATATTTTGGCATGATGGAAATAGATTTTGAATAAAACTCTCTAGAGTGTACATTTGAGTGGCAATGGAGTGTATAATGGCATTAGATCTAGGATTTCTAAATTATAAAGGAGATTTGTTTCAAGAAAGGGATTTTGGAATGGCTAATCCAAGAGGACTATCCCTCTCAAACCACAAATGCAAATCACATGAATGATTTGACTTAAATCTAGTTTTTCAAATGGGTTTAAACACATTAGTAAATAAAATGCAAAGAAATAGACATGAAAACTACAAGACTATGCTTGGGTAAGTGCACCAAGATGGTGTGAGAAAAGGGGAATATAAGTGGACACTTTTTTTGAAATCAGGTAAACCTGAACTTCACAGAGAAATTTGAGGGGCATGCACTCAAAACTAGGAGTTGTGCAAAGAATTAGAATTGTATTTTTTAACTAGTAATGTCACCTAGAAAAACAAGGTCCTGGATGCTATTTTTTTAACTTTGTGTAATGAAGAGTTTTATGTCCTTTGGTCTTATGGTATTCACAAAAGTCTATGTATTTACACCATGTTGGTTTGAATCAGAGTTCATAGTGGATTTTTTTAGGTAATGTGGCAATGTTAGACTAAACCATTTTTTTAAGAAAGATTTGAAATGTTCTCCAAGATTAGTGTGTTTTTTTGTTGGTGTTTGTAGAATGCACACTATGGATTTATTATTTAGAAGAATGTGTGAGTGGTTTTGAGGATTCCCTATGATGATCATGCAGTGATTTTTTTTTAAAAATGGATTTTTGAAGGTTTTTAAATATTTTTTGGAATTTTTAAGAATGTGTGGATGCAAACACAAAGCTGGATCCAATATTGTCAATAGTTACATCTAGTCATTAGGTAATGATAATTGGGTCATGACTACTATGCCTAACCTACAATAGACTAATGAGTACAACCTTATAATGGATAAGATATGGATTGATCTAACCTTAAAGATGGAGACCAAGTCAGTGAAAATCAATATTTAAGGTTCCAAAGATTAAAGATTAATTCTTTGGATCTTAGCTAAGAAATCTTGGTCTAAATGCAAAGGATATGTTGATTCTAAGGATGCAAGGTAAATATAAAGGAATGAAAGGTGAATCTTGATTGATCTTAGTTTCAATCTTAGGTCTATCAGTGTGCCCAAGTTGAGCTTTTAAGAATTTGAAGGTTTTAGTTCTAAATAAATTTGTAAAAGAAAGCAATAAATGTGCAAATATATTAGATAATAGTAGAGAGATAGAAGACAAATGTGAAGCAATATAAAAAATGTACAATGTTGTTAGAAAAAAGAGTAGCTATAACTCATCTAATGCACAACAATAGTAGACAAATGAGTGGATTAACCAACAATTGCATATAAATAATAAATAACTATACAAGAATAGTAGATAATTGTACAAATCTGTGGAATAGAAGCATAATTTGTGACATGGGCACTAATTGTACAAGTTAAATGTATATCAAGTTTTGTAAGTCTAGATTTTCTCTCAATTTGGAATTCAATGACTCGGCTTCTAATGACATAAAAAAATTTATACAAGTTTTACTCATAATTTTAAGATTTTTTCAAGGGCTTAATTTCAATGTAAAATTCTTTAAGCAATTATACTTTAACTTTGTTCTCTAGGTTTAGACATAGTTTCGAGTTCTTGGACTCATAAATTCTTAGGTACATAAAAAAAATATGATTTAGTCTTTGATTTCAAAGTTTTGAATCTCATCCCAAATTTCAAACATTCAATGTTCAATTTTATTAGTCCAAAGTATAGATATGCATGCAATAATATCATAGGTATAATGTGTAAACATGTAGTGATGAGTAACAATTGCACAAGTTTAATGAATGTATATGGTTGTAACAATATAAAACCATATACAAATTTATATACTTCAAAAAAATGTAAGAGACTATGAACCATAACAAAAAACCTAGATATAGAAACTACAACAATTATCAATTATTTCTCTCCTCAAATTCATCCCACTTTAGTTATCCTAGTGGAGTAGAGACTGCTAAAAGGTCTTCATTTGATTGGAGCACCTCAATATTAGATTCCCTTTCTCTATTGAAGAAGATTCTAGGGCCATGATTCTTCTTCTCCTTCTTATTTTTAGCTTCTTTCTTTTCCTTCATCTAATTGACTTGGACTTGTAGCTCCATTAGTTATTGACATGGAATATAGGGATTCATCTCATTATTGTGTGACTAGGCATGGTCATAGCTCAATTATTGTCTATTTATGGGTACTATCCCATCACCAATAAGATTTAATAACTTTGCATTTGATATCTCCATTTTTTTGTGACTTGTGAAGCAATAATAAAAAACATGAGTCTCTTATTTGACTTAGTAAGTGTATAGTGGAAAATGGGAATCAAGGAGAGGTCAATTCTCACAATCCTAATGTAAATTAGAATATGAAACTAACTTAGGATGAATATGATTGACACCAATTTGATTGAAATTATGTCTATCTATTCTTTTAGGGTTTCATTTCCTTTACTACTTAGAATTGGGAGGAGGCTAATGGAGCTCCTACACAAATGATCAACTAGACAGATAAAGGAGATTATAGAACTTATAAATGAAATACTAATAATGATAAGAGAAGACTTGTGTACACCTAGAATCAAAATGGGATATGGGCTTATGTAGATCTAAATTTCTAACAATGAGGGTTTTGCAAAGAATTTTATTTCCAAATTTGAGCTCCAATTGTAGGTACCAAACCTTGGTTTCAATTTGAACTAACTCTAGAGGATATAGATGGCCTGGGAGATTCTATACCCATGAACATATCACTTGAGGCATTCTATATCCTATAAATTTGACTGAAAAATATAGATTCAGGCATGTCTTATAACAAAGAGTTGGTTTTGTTGGAAATAGAAAGCCACACCACACAATTGAGAGGGGGGGGGGGTTAATCAATTTTGTATAATAATTGTAAACTTTAAAATTCTTAACCATAATATTAATTAAGAATATAACAGTACTAAACAAGATGAACAAGATAAACAACAATGCCATAACACATAGAATTTTTGTTCTCAAGGAAAACCCTATAAAGGGAAAAACCCTAGTGCAGACGGAACCCACTAGATAGTGGACTAGTATAAAAATGTCCTTGTTAAGAGACCTAACCCTATTAGGAGCTGATACAATACATCCAATACAACTGTCTCCATTAAAGGAAAGAACCCCTATTAAAAGGTCCTTCAACTCTATTAGGAATTAATGAGAACAAAAGTGATGTAGCCCAAACCCTTCAAAATAATAACTCAGAAAAATACACAACACAGAAATTTCAAAATGCCAGATTCTTCATTAAACTTCTCCAACTCTACTATGCCTTTACTATGAAAGAAAAACAACTACTTATTACAATTTCAAAAATTACCATATTTGGCAAATTTTTGGGAAAAATAGATTTTTTCATTTTTTGGTAATTTTCAAAACCCATCCTACGAATCCTGATTTTTCCAAAGAAAAACCCCCAATTAAGGCAAGATGAATTGCCAACTAATCTACGAGATCAAGAATATGATTTCAGATTTATTACAAAAACAACTTTCTAAAAAATTGGAAAAAAACACAAAAGTCCAATTTCGGAGGCCAAGATGATATTTCAGGATCCTAGAAAAATGTTGAAATGGCCACCAATCAAGCTGAGCTCCATCCGCAATCCAAATAGATACTCCTCATGGAACTGCCTGTAAAATTTTAGCCAAAACCCACATCCGAGTCAAAAGTTATGACCCTCGAAAGTAAATCTCGACCAAAACCCACATCTGAGTCAGCAGCCTTGATCCTCGGATGCTCCTACATCATTCTCCTTTGCTTGAAAATAACGTAGCTCCTGTAAGTTTCAGTTCTCAAACTACTTCCATTTAGGCTCATCTAGCTTCTGCAAATCCCATTCTGTAATCCAGGTGCTATCTATTGGTGCCACCCCTTCCCACTGCACAAGATATATATTGTAGTCACCCTGGCGAGTCTGAACAATCCTCTTGTCTAGAATCTGTGCAACCTTTTCCCTTTTCTTGATGGGGATAGTGTGTGTCTAGTCTACCTCATCCTCATTTTCAACAGAGGCATCATCACCATGGAAAGTATATAAATCATAAATATTAAACATAGGAAATATCAAGACCACTAGGGAGCTCTACCTCATAGGCATTATCATTAATCTTCTTCATTTCTTGAAGGGACCAATTTTCTTATATTTCAATTTATGATAAGTCCTGGTAGGAAACCTCTCCTTTCTTAGATAAACCATCACTAGATCACCTGCACTAAAAACCTGATACCTTCTACTAGCATCTATGGAAGCTTTGTATCACTCATTGTTGTCTTGTAACTTTTGTCTCACATCTTCCTGCAACTGGTGGAGCTGCTCTGCAAAGGCTTCTCCATCATCACTAACTCTGTCACCCAAGGGAAGTTGCACCAAATCGAGAACACCCTGAGGATTACGACCATAAACAACTTGAAATTGTGACTAGTTGACCTATTCACTGAGCTGTTATAAGCAAATTCTACCTGGGGTAATGCCAAATCCCATTGTTTGGGCTTCTCGCCAACAATATATCGCAACAAATTACCCAAACAACGATTGACAACTTTTGTTTATCCATTAGTTTGTGGATGATAAGCACTACTGAACTGTAACCTTGTCCCCATCTTCTTCCATAAGGTCCTCCAAAAATGACTCAAGAACTTAGTATCTCATTCAGAGGTGATCATTTTTGGAACCCCATGCAATCTGACTATTTCATAAAAGAATAACTCGGCCACCCTAGTGGCATCACTAGTTTTCTTATAAGCAATGAAATGAGCCATTTTTTAGAATCTGTCCACAATTACAAAGATAGAGTCATTAACTCACTGTGTATGTGGTAGTCCCAATACAAAATCCATACTCAAGTCTATCCACAATCCTACTGGTACTGGTAATGACATGTACAATCTAGTATTCTAGGAGTGCCCTTTGGATACTTGACAAATTTGACACCTATCCACAAACCTGGTGATATCGCACTTCATCTTTGGCCAGTAGTATTTATCTACTACCAAAGCTATTGTTTTATCCTTCCCAAAATGCCCAGCCATACCACTGCTATGAAATTCTCTAATAATATGTTCCCATATTGAGCGTACAAGAACACACAACTACTTCCCCTTGAATAAATAACCATCTTGCATAAGATACTCACCTTGAATAGTGTCTGCATGCCCAGGTACTGGATTCTTCAACTGATCAACAACTTCCCAAATGTCACTATCAGATTCATACAAGTCTTTGATTGCATCAAATCCAACCACTTTTGTTTCCATGATGGTCAGAAGAACAACTCACTTGCTCAAGGCATCTGCAACTTGATTATGTTTCCCTTATTTATGCTTTAGAACAAAAGTAAACCCCTATAGGAAAGAGACCCATGTTGCATGTCTAGTATTCAATTTCTTGTGTGTTCAAGTATTTCAGAGCAATATGGTCTGTAAACAACACAAATTATTTAGCTACATGACATAATGCTTCGAGTGTCTCAAAGCTTGCACAATTGCATGGAATTCTATATCATATGTATAATATTTCTTTCGCACATCATTCAATTTTTCACTAAAAAAGGCAATGGGCCTACCTTCTTGACTGAGTACAACACCAATGCCCACATGTGAGGCATCACAGTCCACTTCAAACACTTTATCAAAATCTGGTAGGGCTAGTATTGGAGCTTCAGTGACCTTCTTCTTTAGGTATTGGAAACTCTCTTCAGCCTCTTTGGTCCATGAAAACTCTCGACCCTTAATGTAGTCTATCACAGGTGATACAATGCTACTGAAATTACGAATGAACTTTCTATAGAAATTAGACAAGCCATGAAAACTTCTCACCTCGGTGATACTATGTGGACTACACCATTCAAGAATGGCTCGAACTTTCTCTGGATCCATCTTGACACCATCTGCAGAAATGACAAACCCTAGAAAAACCAAGCTTGCTTGCATGAACCTACACTTCTTCAAATTAGCATAGAGTTTCTCTCTTCTCAATACCCCCAATATGATCCTAAGGTGTTGCAGGTGTTCTTCCCTTCCCTTACTAAAAATTAGTACATCATACAAATAAACTACTAAAAACTTACCAATGTAGGAATCCAACACAGTGTTCATGAGTCTCATAAAAGTACTAGGTGTGTTTGATAAACCAAAAGGCATGACCTTCCATTCATACAAACCATCCCTAGTTTTGAAAGTAGTTTTCCACTCATACCCCTCTCAGATGCGGATCTGGTGGTACCCACTTTGCAAATCAATGTTAGAGAAATACTTTGCCCCAGCAAGAACATCCATCATGTCATCCAAACGTGGGATAAGAAAATGATACCTGATGGTTATCCTATTGATGGCTCGACTGTCTGTGCACATCCTCCACATTCCATCTTTCTTTGGGGTTAATAACACTAGGACAACACAGGGGCTCATGCTTTCCTATACTAAACATTTTTATATGAGCTCAGTCACCTGTTTGTCTAGTTCTGGGTGCTACGTCGGACTCATTCTGTATGCCACTTAATTGGGAAGACTTGCTCCTGGAATAAGATTAATATGATGTTGGATATCTCATTTTTGGGGAATTCCATCAGGTAGCTCATCTAGAATAACATCTGAATATTCTTCCAACCCCACAGCTGCTTTTGGTGGTATAGTTGAGTCTTCATCTTTCCCCTTTGCACTACCAAATGCATAACAACACCCTGTTACTTTCATCTCCTCGACAAGTTCTTTTTTAGATAGCATACTTTCAGCTTTTCCATCACCCCTAAGAGGTAACAAGATTACCTTAGATCCATCCTTCCAAAAGGTGTAAGTATTCTTTTCCCCGTTATGAATAACTTTTTTGTCATACTGCCAAGGACAGTCCAAGAGGACATGACATGCATCCATTGGAATCACATCACACCATAGCTCATCCTTGTAGACCTTTCCTATGGAAAATTTAACAAGGCACCTCTTATCTACTGTGACTTCATTTCCCTTTTTGAACCATGCAATCTGATAAGGACGAGGGTACTTTTCACACTGGAGATTTAGTTTCTCCACCATTTCTTTAGAAACCATATTCTCACAATTGCCTCCATCAATAATTACTTGACATACCTTTCCTCCCGAGGTACACCTTGTTCGAAATATGTTGATTTTGAGCCATGAATCATCAATGCCTTTCTCCTCTACATCCTCCTTGGGTGGAATAATCATTGTCCTCCTCATCATGAGACTTTCTCCAATATCTGGAGACAATTCTTGTTCAGATCCTTCATTGTCAGCCTGGGCTAGGTTCACTCTGGATGGCCCTCCTTGATTTCTATCTTGCATGTTAAAATTGGAACACTCAAAGGCCATGTGTCCTTCTTCTCCACACCTAAAATAGGTGAAAGGCCTTCTCTGGTTTTCCCAGCCTCTTCTAGTTCCATAGCCTTGACCTCTCTGAAACCCCCTTCCTCTTTCTTGATTTGGAGGATCTTGCCTAATGTCTATATTTTTTTCAAATCCTTTAAAAGACTCTCCCCGACCATTATTAGAACCTCCCCGAAATGGAGTTGAGGTACCTCTTCGACCACCTCTATTCCTCTATATATATTGTCTATTATGCTTTTCTTTAGCCTTTAGAGATAATTGATAGGCTTCCTCCATATTGTTAACACGATGCATGCTCAATTCATCTTGGATGTAAAATTTTAGGCCATTCATATATCTACCATCCATCTGCTCATTATTTTCTTGATGCTCTATGTGCATGGATAGCTTGTAGAATTCATTTGTATAGTCTTGCACTGAAGACAAGTTTTGCTTCAAGTTTTGGAACCTGCGAAAGAGGGTTTGTGAATAATCCATGGGTAAGAATTTTTCTTTGAGCTCTTTCTCCATCTTGCTCCATGTCTTAATATTTTCCTCTCCCTTTCTAGTTGGTTTCTTTTGGAGGTGATCCCACCATATCATTGCATGCCCTTTTAATTTTGTGCATGCAAACTTCATCTTCTTTTCTTCTGTCATAGGCTTCCATTCAAAAAATTTCCCCATCTCGTTTAGCCAGTCTATTAGTTCTTCTGGCTTAAGACTACCAGCATAGTATGAAACATCAATTTTTATTTCTTCACTTCTTCCTTCTAGAGCCCTAAGAACTCTATCTTCATAGCTCATTTCTTCTAGCCTTTCTTCTATAATTTCTTTATTTTGATCAGCACCTCTTCGGTTTCCCTCTTCATCAGATTCATTCCCTCTTTCTATTCCTTGATTATCTAGTTGCTCATTGAGTCATTCAATCTACCTCTACATATCCAACATCAATCTTTGCATCAGCGTGACACCTCCTCTTCCTCTTCCTCTTCCTCTCCCAACCATCTTCCTACTTTGATACCAAATGATGTAGCCCAAACCCTCCAAAATAATAACTCAGAAAAATACACAACACAAAAATTTCAGAATGCCAAATTCTTCATTAAAATTCTCCAACTCTACTCTACCTCTACAATGCAAGAAAAATAACTACTTATTACAATTTCAAAAATTACCATATTTGGTAGATTTTCAGGAAAAATAAATTTTTCTATTTTTGGTAATTTTCAAAACCCATCCTACGAATCCTAATTTTTTCCAAGAAAAACCCCCAACTAAGGCAAGATGAATTGCCAACTAATCTACGAGATCAGGAATATGATTTCAGATTTATTACAAAAACAACTTTCTAAAAAACTAGAAAAAAAAACACAAAAATTCAATTTCGGAGGCCAAGATGATATTTTAGGCTCCCGAAAAAATGTCAAAATGGCCACCAACTGAGCTAATCTTCATTGGCAATCCAAATAGCTCCTCCTCACACAACTGCCTGTAAAATTTCAGCCAAAACCCACATCCGAGTCAAAAGTTATGACCCTCGGAAGTAAATCTTGACCAAAACCCACATCTGAGTCAGCAGCCTTGATCCTCGGATGCTCCTACATCATTCTCCTCTACTTGAAAAGAACACAGCTCCTGTAAGTTCCAGTTCTCAAACTGCTTCCATTTAGGCTCATCTAGCTTCTGCAAATCCCATTCTGTAATCCAGGTGCTATCTATTGGTGCCACCCCTTCCCACTGCACAAGATATCTGTTGTAGTCACCCTGGCGAGTCTGAACAGTCCTCTTGTCTAGAATCTATGCAACCTTTTCCCTTTTCTTGATGGGGATAGTGTGTGTCCAGTCTACCTCATCCTCATTTTCAACAGAGGCATCATCACCATGGAAAGTATATAAATCAGAAATATTAAACATAGGAAATATCAAGACCACTAGGGAGCTCTACCTCATAGGCATTATCATTAATCTTCTTCAGAATCTTGCAAGGACCAATTTTCTTATATTTCAATTTATGATAAGTCCTGGTAGGAAACCTCTCCTTTCTTAGATAAACCATCACTAGATCACCTGCACTAAAAACCTGATACCTTCTACTAGCATCTGTGGAAGCTTTGTATTGCTCATTGTTGTCCTGTAACTTTTGTCTCACATCTTCCTACAACTAGTGGAACTACTCTACAAAGGCTTCTCCATCATGATTGACTCTGTCACCCAAGGGAAGTTGCACCAAATCGAGAACACCCTGAGGATTATGACCATAAACAACTTGAAATGGTGATTTACCATTTGACCTGTTCACTGAGCTGTTATAAGCAAATTCTGCCTGGGACAATGCCAAATCCCATTGTATGGGCTTCTCTCCAACAATACATCGCAAAAAATTACCCAAACTACAATTGACAACTTCTATTTGTCCATCAATTTGTGGATGATAAGCACTACTGAACTGTAACTTTGTCCCCATCTTCTTCCATAAGGTCCTCCAGAAATGACTCAAGAACTTAGTATCTCGATCAGAGGTGATCATTTTTGGAACCCCATGCAATCTGACTATTTTAGAAAAGAATAACTCGGCCACCCTAGTGGCATCACTAGTTTTCTTATAAGCAATGAAATGAGCCATTTTTTAGAATCTGTCTACAATTACAAAGATAGAGTCATTACCTCACTGTGTATGTGGTAGTCCCAATACAAAATCCATACTCAAGTCTATCCATGGTCCTACTGGTACTGGTAATGGTAGGTACAATCTAGTATTCTGGGAGTGCCCTTTGGCTACTTGACAAATTTGACACCTTTCTACAAACCTGGTGATATCATGCTTCATCTTTGGCCAGTAGTACTTATCTGCTACCAAAGCTATTGTTTTATCCTTCCCAAAATGCCCAGCCATACCACTGCTATGAAATTCTCTAATAATATTTTCCCACATTGAGCCTACAAGAACACACAACTGCTTCCCCTTGAATAAATAACCATCTTGCAAAAGATACTCACCTTGAATAATGTCTGCGTGTCCAGGTACTGTATTCTTCAACTGATCAACAACTTCCCAAAAGTCACTATCAGATTCATACAAGTCTTTGATTGCATCAAAGCCAACCACTTTTTTTTCCATGATGGTTAGAAGAACAACTCACCTACTCAAGGCATTTGCAACTTGATTTTATTTCCCTGATTTACGCTTTAGAACAAAAGTAAACCCCTTCTGGAAAGAGACCCATTTTGCATGTCTAGTGTTCAATTTCTTTTGTGTGTTCAAGTATTTCAGAGTAATATGGTCTGTAAACAACACAAATTCTTTGGCTATGAGATAATGCTTCGAGTGTCTCAAAGCTTGCACAATTGCATGGAATTCTATATCATATGTAGAATATTTCTTTCACACATCATTCAATTTTTCACTAAAAAAGGCAATGGGCCTACCTTCTTGACTGAGTACAACACCAATGCCCACATGTGAGGCATCATAGTCCACTTCAAACACTTTATCAAAATCTGGTAGGGCTAGTATTGGAGCTTCAATGACCTTCTTCTTTAGGTATTGGAAACTCTCTTCAACCTCTTTGGTCCATGAAAACTCCCGACCCTTGGTGCAGTCTGTCATAGGTGATACAATGCTATTGAAATTACGAATTGAATTTCTATAGAAAGTAGCCAAGCCATGAAAACTTCTCACCTCGGTGATACTACGTGGACTACGCCATTCAAGAATGGCTCGAGCTTTCTCTGGATCCATCTTGACACCATCTGCAGAAATGACAAACCCTAGAAAAACCAAGCTTGCTTGCATGAACCTACACTTCTTCAAATTAGCATAGAGTTTCTCTCTTCTCAATACCCCCAATATGATCCTCAGGTGTTGTAGGTGTTCTTCCCTTCCCTTACTAAAAATCAGTATATCATCAAAATAAACTACTACAAACTTACCAATGTAGGAACGCAACACAGTGTTCATGAGTCTCATAAAAGTACTAGGCATGTTTGATAAACCAAAAGGCATGACCTTCCATTCATACAAACCATCCCTAGTTTTGAAAGCAATTTTCCACTCATCCCCCTCTCAGATGCGGATCTGGTGGTACCCACTTCGCAGATCAATGTTAGAGAAATACTTTTCTCCAACAAGAACATCCATCATGTCATCCAAACATGGGATAGGAAAATGGTACTTGATGGTTATCCTATTGATGGCTTGACTATTTTTGCACATCCTCCATGTTCCATCTTTCTTTGGGGTTAATAACGATGGGATAGCATAGGGGCTCATGCTTTCCTCTACTAAACCTTTTTATATGAGCTCAGTCACCTGTTTGTCTAGATCTACGTGCTATGTCGGACTCATTTTGTATGTTGCTTGATTGGGAAGACTTTCTCCTGGAATAAGATCAATATGATGTTGGATATCTCATTTTGGGGGAAGTCCATTAGGTAGGTCATCTGGAATAACATCTGAATATTCTTCCAACACCGCAGCTACTTCTGGTGGTATAGTCGAGTCTTCCTCTTTCCCTTTTTGCACTACTACTGCATAACAAAACCCTGTTACTTTCATCTCCTTGACAAGTTCTTTTTCAGATAGCATACTTTCAGATTTTCCATCACCCCTGAGAGGTAACAAGATTACCTTAGATCCATCCTTCCAGAAGGTGTAAGTATTCTTTTCCCCATTATGAATAACCTTTCTGTCATATTGCCAGGGACGACCCAAGAGGGCATGTCATGTGTCCATTGGAGTCACATCACACCATAACTCATCCTTGTAGACCTTTCCTATGTAAAATTTAATAAGGCACCTCTTATCTACTATGACTTCATTTCCCTTTTTGAACCATGCAATCCGATAAGGATGAGGGTGCTTTTCACACTGGAGATTTAGTTTCTCTACCATTTCTTTGGAAACCATATTCTCACAACTGCCTCCATCAACAATTACTTGACATACCTTTCTTCCCGAGGTACACCTTGTTTAGAATATGTTGGTTCTAAGCCATGAATCATCAATGTCTTTCTCCTCTATATCCTCCTTCGGTGGAATAATCATTGTCCTCCTCATCATGAGACTTTCTCCAATATCTGGAGACACTTCTTGTTTAGATCCTTCATTGTCAACCTAGGCTAGGTTCACTCTGGATGGCCCTCCCTGATTTCTATCTTTCATGTTAAAATTGGAACACTCGAAGGCCCTGTGTCCTTCTTCTCTGCACCTAAAACATGTGAAAGGCCTTCTCTGGTTTTCCTAGCGTCTTCCACTCTCATAGCCTCGACCTCTCTGAAACCCCCTTCCTCTTTCTTGATTTGGAGGATCTTGCCTAGTGTCTATTTTTTTTCAAATCCTTCAAAAGACTCTCCCCGACCATTATTAGAACCTCCCCGAAATGGAGTTGAGGTACCCCTTTGACCACCTCTATTCCTCTGGATATATTGCCTATTTTGCTTTTCTTCAGTCTTTAGAGCTAATTGATAGGCTTCCTCCATACTATTAACATGATGCATGCTCAATTCATCTTGGATGGAGAATTTTAGGCCATTCATATATCTACTAGCCATATGCTCATTAGTTTCTTGATGCTCAATGTGCATGGATAGCTTGTACAATTCATTTGTATAGTATTGCACTGAAGACAAGTTTTGCTTCAAATTTTGGAACCTGCGAAAGAGGATTTATGAATAATCCATGGGTAAGAATTTGTCTTTGAGCTCTTTCTCCATCTTGCTCCATGTCTTAATATTTTCCTTTCCCTTTCTAGTTCATTCCTTTTGGAGGTGATCCCACCATATCATTGCATGCCCTTTTAATTTTGTGCATACAAACTTCATCTTCATTTCTTCTGTCATAGGCTTCCATTCAAAAAATTTCCCCATCTCGTTTAGCTAGTCTATTAGTTCTTATGGCTTAAGACTACCAGCATAGTATGAAACATCAATTTTTATTGCTTCACTTCTTCCTTCTAGAGCCCTGAGAACTCTATCTTCATAGCTCATTTCTTCCAGCCTTTCTTCTATAATTTCTTCATTTTGATCAACACCTCTTTGGTTTCCCTCTTCATCAGATTCATTCCCTCTTTCTATTCCTTGATTATCTAGTCGCTCATTGAGTCTTTCAATCTACCTTTGCATATCCAGCATCAATCTTTGCATTGGTGTGACACCTCCTCTTCCTCTTCCTCTTCCTCTTCCTCTCCCAGCCATCTTTCTGCTCTGATACCAAATGATGTAGCCCAAACCCTTCAAAACAATAACTCAGAAAAACACACAACACAGAAATTTTAGAATTCCAGATTCTTCATTAAACTTCTCCAACTCTACTCTGCATCTACAATGCAAGAAAAACAACTACTTATTACAATTTTGAAAATTACCATATTTGGCAAATTTTTGGGAAAAATAGATTTTTCCATTTTTGGTAATTTTCAAAACCCATCCTACGAATCCTGATTTTTTCCAAGAAAAACCCCCAACTAAGGCAAGATGAATTTCCAACTAATCTACAAGATCAAGAATATGATTTCGGATTTATTACAAAAACAGCTTTCTAAAAAACTGGAAAAAAACACAAAAATCCAATTTCGGAGGCCAAGATGATATTTCAAGCTCCCAAAAAAATGTTGAAACGGCTACCAATCGAGCTAAGCTCCCTCAACAATCCAAGCAGCTCCTCCTCACACAACTGCCTGTAAAATTTCAGCCAAAACCCACATCCGAGTCAAAAGTTATGACCCTCGGAAGTAAATCTCGACCAAAACCCACATTTGAGTCAGCAGCCTTGATCCTCAGATGCTCTTGCATCAAAAAAGGCTCACTTCCCAAGAACATTGCTCCAAGGAGAATGTTAAACCCACCTTCAGGACTCATTGCCTGAATATAATTAGCTTAGTGTTCAAATGACTGAACTGACTGATAGAAACTTACTTGCCTTTATAGTTCCATTAAGGTGCACAAGGAATGATCATAGATTCCATTCATACCTCTTCTCTTAATCTTTTCTCTTATTACAATGCTCGCATGCTTAGTCACACATACCTCCCAAATGCATTCCTTACATTACATTAGAGAATTTACTCTCCTTTATACAAGTTACAAGTCTCAATAAGGTCAGCCTATTAGGGCTTCCCTAATGCACAAATAATTACATTACACAATTCTAAGGCACACACAGTACCTGATACAGATATTAAATAATTACAAATATTACTTTAGGCACCAAGATCCATAATTAATGCTCACCAACCCATGGAACATGTTACACCACCTAGTCGGCTCCCAAAAGAAATTATCCAAGTTCACACATTAGTGTTGTCGTTAGCATGATCCAATCAAGCCAAAAATCTCAAAGTGTACTCCATCTTGTATTGTCTTCCATGCCTAAATCTTGCATAACATGATTCCAACTTGAAACCAACTTATGCTCATAACTTAGCAACTAACTCTGTCAAGTTCCTTGTCTCTGTCTTGTAACCAATCTTCACCAAGACAAATGTAACTCACTCAAACAATCATATTAAGCCATGAGACCTTAGACATAAGGTATATACATCTTTAGAATGATAAAACAAAACTCACACACTTTGAACTTCCATACAATGTCCTTTCATCTGTGTCCAATTGCTTGTAGCAACCAGAAACATAGTCTGTCTAATATAACCAACTCAAAACTAAAGTATATGTCATATGTTGACATCAGTGACAAAAGCTAAACAACAACAACAATAAAAACAACAACAATTCCAACCAATATCTAATAGGTTTCTTCTACAAGTATAGGCATTTTTGAATCCTTCTACACCTACAAGTCTGGGAATGTGTGTATGTGAGTGGCTATATAGGGATTTGCATACATCAACCCCCTATTTTGGTGATTGCCACCTCCACAGATAGGCAATATTACAAAAATATGTTTGTATGCTAGTGAATCTAGAGTATGTCTAAATTGCTTTGAAATAAAATATACAAGAGATATACCCTAGTATGATAGAGTAAAACCCTATATGAAAATGAAATTAAGTATGATTGAAAGCATGTAAATAAGTCTAGATCTGAAGCTCAAATGTATAGATTTGAGGATAACAAGAAACAGTGCCAATCATCGGTCAGTGATTTCCTATTCATTTTCATAATCATATGAAAGTTTCATGTTGATGTATAAAAATTTGCATTTTAATCTTTGATGTTTGTTGATTATTGCCTCCATTCACAAATATTTACTTCGTGAGATGTCTTCAAATTGTGCATCAAAACTTGTAATTTCTTTCACCTTACCAAAATGAAGTAAGATACTTTCTTTTATACTAAATTGGAGGATAAACTTGAGATAGTTGAACAAATCCAAAAATCCCACTAAATTATCAAGAGGGGCCCCAAAATTCAAATTCAACCCAAACCTAAAGGAACATATCGCCTAGGGTATTTTTTTCCTAGGAACAGAATGCGTAAGGCATTTTGTACCCACCAACCAAGGATAAGATTGAGATCATGAGCCTCGAATAACTAGGGGATGTCAGATTATAAGGCACAACTGATTTCAGGGTTGTGATAGAATACAAAGGGCACAAATGGTAACATAGGGCCTATCCAATTAAATAAATTATTGGATTGGAGAAAAATGGAGGATTACACTTATAAATAATGGCTCACATCAAGTTTTGAGGAAATTGAATTAACATAAGACCCATATTTGAATTTAGGTGTGCATTAAGTGCAATATGAAGTCCTGTTATGCATGATAAAATGAGAACACAGTAAAGTAGGTGCTAAACTATCATGAAATTGTACCCACCAAGAACATGCTTACAATTTGCAATGGTATAGTAACCATTCTTCTTATTCTATTAAACACCTTTTCATTTCTTGTCTTTCATGTAAATGCCATAAAATTTTAGTAGTAAGAGATAACTAGAATAGATTATAAACTTTTTTCAAATTATCACATCCAAAAATAATCTCAATGTATTTTTCACAATTATTAATATACCAATTAATGAAAGCATTACATAGCATATTCCATATTTCCTTGGCATGCAAAAAATCTATAAAAATATGTCTAATAGTCTCACTTTCTCTACATAAAAGACATAAGTTAGTGTCAAATGCATGATGCTTGAAAGGTAACTTCTGCAAGATTAATAACTGTTTAAAGCAAGAACTTTTAGGCTCAATAACATCAACCTATAATTATTGAAAATGCTTATAATAAAATATATTTTCTTTATGAAAATTCCAACATGCATTGATATGTTTAAAAATAGAGAAGTTATTAGCAATGGTTCTGTAAATATCTTTGGCTTTGATACTGCACAACAAGGAGTCATCACACCTATTAAAATTAGAGAATATATTATCCCCCCACACACTAAAGACATGAGTGTTGAACACCTAACAAGATTCCCTAAGAATAGTTATGTTCTCTAATTTGATTGCAGAATATTGAATTTCATACTCAATGAAACCCAATCAAGGAGAACTCAATTACTAAATATATCCTTGAAGTATTTGATACCAAGCTCCAATAATCTTTTAGTAGAGAAACCTTGTAATAAGGCCAAAAGCTTTCCTTTGTATTCTAAGTTATGCCAAATGGATCTATAATTTAAGATCTTATTCCTCTCCACAAAGAATCTACAATTGGTGACCCTATCCTTGACCACTTCCTAGGCTTTCCACAAACCATGAAATTCTCTAAAACTAGCAACCTGGGTAATATTATGTTTATTGATAAGGATATCATTGAGAGAAATATTTCTCCACTACTTAGCGCAAGTGCATTGTTATTTCTCACTAAAACTTTCCAAGGCCCATTGCCATCAAGAGCCTTGATAATCGTCTTAACAACTAGGGAAATACCCTAAATCTTGAGATCTTTAAGGTCAAGTCCACTAATTCCTTATCTATACAACACCATTTCCATCTAACAGAATGTTTCTTCTTCTTACCCTTTCCATTAGACCGAAAACATTCTATGACTAAAAAGCCACACTGTTGCATGATAAAGCCTGTAAGATGATAAAATCTTTTAGCAGGCTTGAATTCTGCCTCCTAGGGAGAGAAATTTCATTTTCCATTTATCCAACTTGTTCTCAATTTTATTCTTACTCCAAAGCCACATGTCCTTCAAATTAGGACAAACAAAAAAATGGATGCATATATATTTGACATTTTTGGTAGGCCTACCCCATAAAAATTCATATTTAGCTCATCAATGGGGAGGGGCCTTAGTCCATCTTAGCATAATGGATTTGACCTTGGAAAATTTTAGCCCATGATGCAAGGCATAAAAGATCAAGCTTATGAACTAGATTCTCTATATTTTCCTCATCCAATTTAGCAAACAATTATGTGTCATCAGTAAAATATTTGTTTAGCAAATATTCCCCATTTGAAAGAGTGATACCCCTGACTTTTGGAGAACCCATCTCACTCCTTAATAAGTAGTGAAAAATACATTTGGTAGGGGAAAGGAGGTACCCTTTCCTAATTGACCTTTCCAAAGGAAAATCTTGTGTTAATTTTCCATTAATATCTACTTGTGTAGATACATCCTTTGGTATTGTGTGATCTATTTCACATAATGCACCAGGGAAAGAAAATGCTTCAAGAACCGTCATTAGAAATGGAGATTCAACTCTATCATATGCCTTTTCAAAATCTAGTAACAAAATAGCATATTCTTATTCTAACTTCCTGACCCATTCCATAGCCTCCCAACTTGTGATAAGATTTTCCAAAAATATATCTTCCTTTTATAAACCAAGTTTGGGTGTTGTTAATAAATTTAGGCAATATATATTCAAGTCTTTTAGCTAGCAGTTTAGCCAAAATCTTGTACAATACATTAAGAAGGGTGTTATAAGACTCCAATTTTTAATCAATGTTTTATCACCTTATATAAGAAATAACTTAATAATTCCTTTATTAATGTTTTTACCTTATGAGCCTCTAGCTAGGGCCTCTTTGTATACCATATGAAGATCTTGACTGATCTAGTCAATGTTGGATTTATATAATTCAATGGATAGACCATCCTCTCCTAGTGTCTTATCATTATTTTGAGATGCAATAGCTTTCCTAATTCTCTCTAGTGAGATCTCCTTCTCAAGATACAAGCAATTTGATTCATCAAGCTTGTTAGGGATGCTTTTGATCTCATTCTTAGATCTTTCATTTTATTCATGGCCCTCCTTGGAGGTAAACATAGCTCTGTAGAATTTGAAAATTTTCAATTTGATCTCCTCTTGATCAATAAACACTTGACCATCGGTATTGAATGATATGATATTTTCTCTAATATTCTTATCTCTTAAATATCTAAAAAGAAATTTTATCCCTTTATCTCCATTATTGATCCAATTGAGTTTGGATTTGATTTTCAATTTCTGGATCTTAACTTGTTGTAGTTCCCTGAGTTCATTATTGGCTTTAGTCAACTCTTCACATAGTTGAATGTTTTTAGGGCCCTCTTGAATTTGTTGCTCAACTTTGAGCAACTATTCTTGCAGATCGTTCTCCTTTCTCCTTATATGCATGCCATATTTTTTGCCAATGGTTTGAAACAACACCTTGAACCATCCTTTCACATTATTATCCCATTTCTCAATCTCATATTTGTCTTTTAGGGTCCACTTTTATTTCCCTTAAGGCAAAGATAGTGTTTTTGCAGTCCTCATCTTTGAGTAAAGAAGAATTCAAGATAAAGTAGTCATTTTTACCAAATCTATCTTTGTCCTCACTGATCATATTAATGGTCGAATGAATGGGATGGTGATATAATAGTGTGTATGGGTACACGTCCACTAAATTACCATCCTTTTTGACATTTTTAAAATTAAAAGGTCTTTGTTAACATCAAATTTGTCCAATCTACAATATATCCTTTTACCTCCTTTTTGTGCATTACACTATATATATCAAATAGCTTTACGTTCCTCCTTTTTGCCTTCCAAAGGGTCAAATAAGTTGTACTTAGCTTTAAATTTGTACCAAAAGTGTTTTTCATTACCATTCTAGTCCATATTAAGCCTACCATTTATATCTCCCTTGTTCTTTATCATATTGAAGTCTCCAATAACCACCCAAGGAATGTTTCGTAAGTTGCACATCCAATGCCATATGTTACCTCTATCTCTCTATGACCATTAGAAGCATACATAGAACAAATTCCAAATGATCATGTGCCATCTGAAATAACACACCATACCACCCTATTGAAAGGAGAGGTGCTTGCATCTGTGACAAATTGTACACACTTTCTAGCCATAAGTATAACAACTCCTCCTCTACCTCTCTCATGCTTAGTGGTAAATTGTTCTTCTTCTTTCCAAATCAATTTAAGATTTGCCTCCAAGGTAAATCATGTTGCTTTGACTTCTTGCAGCAACACAAAATCTTTGTTTCTTTCCATATTAAGAAACCTTCTAACATTGAATGTTTTTTGTTCAAAGTTTCCAATCCCCCAAAATTTCCAGGACAAATTCTAAACATCATTGTTATTATCCAAGTTTCTCTCATAGGAATTCTTAAAATTATAGAACCATTGGGGAAGTTTATTATTAAACTCTTAACATTTTAGAGTTAGGATTCCCTATAATCAAATTGTTTTTCTTCCTTTTTCTTTTTTTGGACTTAGATCCACCTTTCCTTTTCCTAGTGGAATAAGCTTGTCCACTTTCTTCATAGTGTTTAGAGGTCAAGTCTTAGAATGAGACTTAACCTCTTCCTTACCAATATCCTTATCAATAGCATGGTTATTACTCCTATTAGGTCTGAAACTATTATCATGCTCAAAGAAAGCTAAGGATTGGATCCTCTCAAGACACCCCTCCTTGGTGGAGGCAAAGACATCTCCAAGCATGGTGATATGGGGAATCAATGGCATAAATCATCTGATCACAACCTTGGCAACCATGCTAGATAACAAGATTCCTCCCCAAAGTCAAACAATTTCCAACACTGATACCAACAATTTCTTGGCCCTAGTGGACATCCTTATTAGACCCTTCACTCCAACTATAGAGTGTTCTCTCAACTTGTAATCCTCCACATGCTACATGTCATAATAATCACCACTAGAGGATGCACACAAGGAAATAAATTTGGAATAGGGGACAAACCCTTTTGAGTTGGGACTAGATTTAGTATTTATATTATGTCCTCCAGACTTGTCAAAGCCTTTAATGACAAACTCTATGTTACTATCCCCAGAGTTGTTAGTCACCTTGCCCTTGGCAATGTTATTCCTTATTTGGCCCATTACAATATATTAGGCATTCATAACACCATGTGATTTGGAAAGTTCACCCTCCTTGGTTGAGGGTGCTATGAGGCTTAGAATTAGTGGCCGAACATAGAGCCAACAACAAGTGAGAGAACAAACACATGGCAAGAATGTGAAGAAATGATGAAGGCATAATGAAATAGGGAGAATGCTTACCCAATACCTACTGCCGTTGAGACATCATGACACAATAGCCTTGTTAGAAGTCAAGATCCCTCAGAGATCACGTAGAGCTGAACCAAGTCATTAATCTATCTCAACGCTTAACTTGAAATAAATAATTTATTATAACTTTATCTTTTTAAGAAGTTATATATATATATATATATATATATATATATATATATATATATATATATATATATATATATATATATATATATATATATATATATATATATATATATATATATATATATATATATATATATATATATATATATATATATATATATATATATATATATAATAACTTTTTAACCCATAAATCACTCTAACTTTTTTCAAAAGAAAGATGATATCATTATTGTATATTATCATCTGGTACTTAGGTAGTAGATGCCACCTCAAATTTTGGGATAAATAAATGTGTGCCGACTTAAGTCTACTCGTGACTACATAACGATAAATTATTGGAAAGCCCATTAAGCTCGTGTGGACTTAAAATACGACATTCTTTGATTTAAAAAAAAATAGAAAATCACAAATTATCTCTATTTCTTTTGAGTTTACTTGCAAAGATCGAACTGAGCCAATTTTGGAAAAAGATTTGAAGGTTGGTAAACTTGGTGCTTACTTGGAGTTTACTTGCAAAGATAGAACTGAGCCAATTATAAGTATAACAAATCCTCCCCTACCTCTCTCATGCTTAGTGGTAAATTGTTCTTCTTCTTTCCAAATCAGTTTAAGATTTGTCTCCAAGGTAAATCATGTTTCTTTGACTTCTTGCAGCAACACAAAATCTTTGTTTCTTTCCATATTAAGAAACCTTCTAACATCATGTTTTTTGTTCGAAGTTTCCAATCCCCCAACATTCTAGGACAAATTCTAAACATCATTGTTATTATCTAGGTTTCTCTCATAGGAATTCTTAAAACTATAGAAACATTGGGGAAGTATATAATTAAACACTAACATTTTAGAGTTAGGATCCCCTATAATCAAATTATTTTTCTTCCTTTTGCTTTTTTTGGACTTATCCACCTTTCCTTTTCCTAGTGGAATAAGCTTGTCCACTTTCTTCATAGTGTTTAGAGGTCGAGTCTTAGAATGAGACTTAACCTCTCCCTTACCAATATCCTTATCAATAACATGGTTATTACTCCTATTAGGTTCGAAACTATTATCATGCTCAGAGAAAGCTAAGGATTGGATCCTCTCAAGACACCCCGCCTCAGTGGAGGCAAAGACATCTCCAAGAATGGTGATATGGGGAATCAATAACATAAATCCTATGATCACAACCTTAGCAATCCTAGATAACAAGATTACTCCCCACATTCAAACAATTGCCAACACTGATACCAACAATTTCTTGGCCCTGGTGGACATCCTTATTAGACCCTTCACTCCAACTATAGAGTGTTCTCTCAGCTTGCAATCCTCCACATGCTACAAGTCATAATAATCACCACTAGAGGATGCACACAAGGACATAAATTTGGAATAGGGGACAACCCCTTTTGAGTTGGGACTAGATTTAGTATTTATATTATGTCCTCCAGACTTGTCAAAGCCTTTAATGACATACTCAATGAAAAACTCTATGTTACTATCCCCAAAGTTGTTAGTCACCTTGCCCTTGGCAATGTTATTCCTTATTTGGCCCATTACAATATCTTGGCAATTCATAACACCATGTGAAATATTGGAAAGTTCACCCTCCTTGGTTGAGGGTGCTAAGTGGCTTAGAATTAGTGGTCAAACATAGAACCAACAACAAGCAAGAGAAACACAAGGTGAAGAAGGTGAATAAATGATGAAGGCATAATGAAATAGGGAGAATACTTACCCAATACCAACCACTGACGAGACACCATCACACAATAGCCTTGTCAAAGGTCAAGATCCCTCGAAGATCACATAGAGCCGAGCCATTAATCTATCTCAACTCTTACTTGAAATAAATAATTTATTACATTTTTAAATCCATAAAATCACTTTAGCTTTTTTAAAGTTATATATATATAATGTAAATATTAATTTTTTATTATAACTTTTTAACCCATAAATCACTCTAACTTTTTTCAAAAGAAAGATGATATCATTATTGTATATTATCATCTGGTACTTAGGTAGTAGATGCCACCTCAAATTTTGGATAAATAAACGTGCACCGACTCAAGTCTACTCGTGACTACATAACGACAAATTATTGGAAAACCCATTAAGCCCGTGTGGACTTAAAATACGACGTTCTTCGATTTTTTTAAAAAAATTCAGAAAATCACAAATTATCTGTCTTTCCTTCGAGTTTACTCGCAAAGATCGAACTGAGCCAATTTTGGGAAAAGATTTGAGGGTTGGTTAAACTTGGTGCTTACTTGTTCTTAGTTTATTTGCATTAAAAACCGTTGTAGCGGCGATTTTTTTATCAAAGGATTATTATGCTTGCTTATTCAAATATATGATTCGTTTGCTTCAGAAAATTGTGCGGAATGTTTATATTAGGATCTTGCTTGCTTATTTAAATATGATTTTCGGCTTATATTGTGGATTGTCAGACTTCTCTGTTTCCTCCCTGTTTTCAAGAATCTGAGACTGGAAAACAGGTAGCAGATTTGTTTTTTCCTTTGGAGTATCATGGATGTTTCTTAAACCTATTTTGTTCTTTCATATATCTCCGTGAACTTCAGACATGCATAGATGGTTGGTCAATATTTTGCTTCTGACAATTTTGAAGTGTCAGTTTGCGGAGATTGGAGAAATTATCTAACTGATACTTTTGATTGATGACAGGTAAATGTGAGTTGTAACTGGGGGATTGAAAAAAATTGATGGGCATGCGGTTATTAAAAATTGATAGGCATGTATCATGTAGAACTAGGTTTTATTATTTAATAGTGGGCATGTGATGTGGGTGATAAAAAATCGATGTAATTTGGGGTCTTTTGCGTTGATTTTTGGTGGTGTAGATTGAAAGTTTCTTCAGGTGTACAGGAAAGGATGATGGATGAAGATGACCATATGGAAGGCGGGTCAGTTGGGGAAGAATCCGATTATGTTAATGTAAAAGTAGAGACAGATTTTGAGAGTGGTAGTGGATCCCTATCCTCTTTGCCTGTACCATTGCCTGGATGGCCACAGACTTTTGCAAGGTCAATGGATATCTATGCAAGCTCGCCATCTTTGCATGGTATGGGGTCTCTGGGAAGCTATGGTATAGAACAGGACAGTTTGCTCTGTTCTTCAAGTCACCAAAACCAGAAGGAGGCTGAGGCTGAGGCTGCTTCTGCTTTGGACGATTCAAATGTGTATTTGAAGCAGCCCCTTTTGAGTCAAAGTCGACCAAATTTAGAGGAATGTTGTGAGAAAGAGTATTGGGGGAGTGGTGTTTCTCTGACTGTTCTGGGTTCAGGGTATGGAAACTCTGAGGGCAGTTCTTTCATCCGGGCTTCTGTCAATGGCATGAATGTTCTTGCAGGTTTGTACACCACCACCTAATTTAGTCCTGTATTGATTGAGTTTCTATGTTAGCAAATGCCAATATCACCATTAGTAATTTTTGCATGTGTTAACTATGGACTCTGGTATTTATACAATGATTATAGCAGACCTTCTGAACCCTTATTTTGACCTTGATTTCTAGGGTTTTTCTACTTGTACTTGTTTGGCGTTTGAGACAGAATAAGTGCTATGTTGCCAAAACTGTCTTGACCCTCGGATTACTTTAGTTTTGTTGTAGCAATCTTGTGGAGAACTTGTTCTAGTAGCATTTTTGGCTTTGGGCTCTTATCGTGCTTTAGTTTAGTTGGAGCGGATTCTGTTTAGGGTTTCGTTTTTAGGGTGTTTTAATTGTGTTTCTATGTCTGCAAATGCCAATCACCGTTTGTAATTTTTGCATGTGTTAACTATGGACATTGATATGTATACAATGGTAATAGCAGGACCTTATGAACACTTATTTTGACCTTGATTTCTAGGGTTTTTTCTACTTGCACTTGTTTGGCATTTGAGACAGAATAAATGCAAGGTTGCGAAAATTATCTTGACCCTTAGATTACTTTGGTTTTGTTGTAGCAATCTTGTGGAGAATTTGTTCTTGTAGCATTTTTGGCTTTGGGCTCTTATCGTGCTTTAGTTTTGTTGTAGCATATTCTGTCAAGGGTTTGGGTTTTAGGATGTTTTAATTGTGTTTCTATGTTTGCAAATGCCAATCACCATCTGTTATTTTTGCATGTTTGTTAACTATGGGCTCTGGTATTTATACAATGGTAATGGCATTCCTTATGGCTCCTCATTTTGACCTTGATTTCTAGGTTTTTCTACTTGCACTTGCTTGGCATTTGAGACAATATACAGTGCAAGATTGCCAAATCTATCTTGGCCCTCAGATTACTTTAGTTTTGTTGTAGCAATCTTGTGGATAATTTGTTGTTGTGGCATTTTTGGCTTTGGGCTCTTATCGCCCTTCAGTTTTGTTGTAGCAAATCCTGTCAAGGGTTTGGGTTTTAGCATGGATTGTTTATGAACTCTCGTACCGTTTCAGTTCTGTTGTAGTGATTTTGTTGAGAATTTGGGTTCTAACTTCTAGCATTGCTAGCTTTGAAATCTTACTCTAGAACAAGTAGCAATTTTGTTGAGGGTTTTTTGGGTTTTGGCATTGCCAATTATTTACTCCTATGCCATTTTAGTTTGTTGCATCAATTATGTTGAGGGTTGGAATGTGTTTACTTTTAAACTACCTGCAATATATCATATTATGAACAATTACACAGATATTAACAGTCACAGTCAATTAAGTGAGATTTAAAACCTATTTAAAAGCTGCACACGAGCAGAAGTAATAATAAATAGTTTTTCGTAGATCCTCTAAAGCAATTTTCCCTAAGGATGTTAATAGTCATCTCACGTTGTTACCTTTGGACTGCAACACCTTGTATTGACCTGAAATTTAAAACAAGTCTATATACAGATAATCTAGCAATCTGTTTGAATGTTTCTGTTTCAAGACTGCTAGCTGTGCGATCCACTATTGATAGAATTGAACTAGTATACCTCTCAATCCTTATACTGACCTTTATTTAACGCGTTCCATTTACACTTATGTTTGGCATTTCAAATGGTCTACAGCCAATAAGACAAACTTGTATGATTGCTTATTTGATCGTTGCCCTCAGATTATTTCAGCGCTGATGGAATGAACTGGTAAGTCCTTAACTTCCTTTGTTCATCCTAATTTTGTTAGTCACACAAATTTACATATTGTGCTTGGTGTTGAAAATAGGCTACACCAAATAAAACCTCTGTAGAGAGCCCAAATTGCTCATACCCCCAAAATTATTTCAAATTTCCAAATGTAATTTCATTCTGTGATTTGACATTGTTGGCTTTGGACTCCAGTGCTATAATGAAATGGTAACAGTCAAAAGACTCTTAGTTCTTCTGATATTCATTTTATGGGATACAATTCACGCTTGAAAACAAGGTACAACCAAGTAAAAGGCCCATGTGAACTGTGCATATGCTTTCTCAATGTCAAGTATGATGTGTATGAACATTGGGTCCAATTTCCTCGTGTCTTAACCAAGAGAAAAAAAACATGAACGCTGATTTTAGTCTTTTGGTCTTCAATAAGTAGTTTTGAGTTTTTCTTTTCCATAAATTTCCTTGTTTTATCCTTTGAACTAATTGTGATACTTTTCTTGCTTTAACAGGTGTTGGGATTCTGTCAACACCATATGCACTCTTCAATGGAGGCTGGATGGGAATTAGCATTCTTTTTCTTTTTGCATTGATTTGTTGCTACACTGGAATTCTTCTTAAGCGTTGCATGGATGTGAATACACAAATTCAAAGCTATCCAGACATAGGACATGCAGCTTTCGGGCAGTTTGGAAGAATCATTGTATCAATAGTGCTGTATTTGGAACTTTATTCTGTGGCTGTAGAATTTCTGATACTAGAGGGGGATAATTTGGCCCAGCTTTTCCCAAAAATGGCAATTAGTATAGCAGGAAAAAGCTTAAATGCACATCAGTCATTTGTTCTTCTTGCAGCACTGGTTATTTTACCTACAGTATGGTTACGCAATCTGAGTCTGCTATCATATATCTCAGCAGGTGGTGTTGTTGCATCTGTTGTTGTGGTTCTAGCAGTAGCTTGGGTTGGTGTGTTTGATGGGGTTGGATTTCACCATCATGGCAGTCTGTGGAATCCGAGCGGATTGCCTACTGTTATTGGTTTATATGCATTCTGTTATTGTGGCCATGCCGTGTTTCCCAACATCTACACATCAATGAAAGACCGTCGACAGTTTTCTTCAGTAAGCCTAACCTTTTGACTGCTTAGGCTTTGTCTTAATTGAAGATTTTCATGTATCATTGTGAAATAAAATGTTTGTTGAATACTGGTTTTAATTTACAGCTGTTCTAATGGATGATTTTATGTGACAGGTGCTGATTTTATGCTTTATAGTTTGCACATTTATATATGCGAGCATTGCAGTGTTGGGATATCTAATGTTTGGCAATGAGTTGTTATCACAAGTAACATTGAACCTCCCAAGAGAAAAATTGGCCTCAAAAGTGGCAATCTGTACAACATTGATTAATCCATTCGCTAAATATGCATTGACGCTTACTCCATTCTCTACAGCCTTGGAAGAGTTATTTCCTCCATCAAACACCTCATCAAAAACAACACTTTTATTATGGAGCACATGCATCAGGACTTTACTACTGGCTAGTACAGTTGTAGTAGCGCTTGTAGTACCACTTTTTGGTTACCTAATGGCATTGATTGGCTCTTCATTGAGTTGTTTAGTTTCTTTCATTCTTCCATGCTTATGCTACCTAAAAATCTTTAGGGCAAGGGTTTCGAGGTCTGAGATGATACTTATTCATATCATCTTGGTTGTGGGCATCATAACAGGTGTTATAGGAACCTACTCTTCTGTGAAAAATATTGCAGATAATCTATAATGATCTTTCAACTCTGTCTATAGTGTCGAAGCACTAACTTTGATCTTTCTCAATTGGAATATGATGTTTTGGCCGTGATATGGATTCAAGCATTTCCACTGCTATGGTTTTTAGACCACCCATTTGAAACTTTGTTTTAGAATGTTCAGAGCTGCGTTCAGGGGATTCTGAAGTTTTATCTGCTTAAAGCTTATGTGTTTATGTGCTACATCGAATATGTCAAATACTATAGGTTTTAATATTCTACGTCAGTTGTTTATTCTTTTATTTCTTTAGCCAACAAATTGTTGTAAAGGAAACTGAAAAAACAGAGCAACTATATGCTAAATGTGTCCAAGCAATAGTGCTAATCACCCTAACTACATTTGAACTTTATTTTAATTTTTTTTGATGGATACAAGTTGGATTATATAAATGTCAGCATCTATGCCTTTATATTACAGATTACACCAATCTGAATTTTAATATACACACATGAATGAGGTAATTTGGTAGTTTTATTACAACTTAGGTGCCCTCTGATAATAATTATATCCCTATTAGATGGGCTGTAAATATATGATTATAATTTGCAAGCGGCTGCTGGACTGAATCATGCCGCTAGGTTTTGAAGTTATTTGATGTTTGCAGTGCCTTTAAACTTAAGTGACATGATTTTTAATTTATTTTTTGATGGATACAAGCCTTATTACATAATGTTGGCATCTCTGTCGGATTACAACAATTTGAATTTTAATATACATAATAATGAGATTAAAGAATTTGGTAGTTCTAATTCAACTTAGGTGCTCTTTGATGCTAATTTTTTTCCTATTGCATGGGCAGCAAATTTATGAATTTTTTTCTATTAAATATATTAGGAGTACAAGATGTGAGTCTTTTGATTCAGCTCCTGCTAGAGCTCAGTAAAAAATTCTTACCCTTTACAATATAAGTTCATTGAGTTTTCCCCTCTGACATATGCATATTAATAACTGATATTATAGTCAATCAGATTAATCAGCACTGTTAACATATACAACAGCATTAAAGGGAACAATGATAAGGATCTGCTGGTACGTTCCAATTTCCATTCTGTTCTGTCCAATCGAAGCATATCCCATACTGCCATCTCTCCATACATGTTCCTCCCCAGCCTGAATATGATCCATATAGGGGTGGGTGAATACAACTGCATTTGGAAAGGCTTCCTCCATCCGGTGCTTCTCTCTGTGGTTCTCATTTTCAATCTCCCTCAAGAAATTGTGTAAAGCTAACTCAAAAAGCACCCTTGATTGTATGTCTTCTGTGAAGATGAATAATGATGACTGCTTGTGTTCTGAGGAGGATGATGGTTGTAAGGATAGGGAGCAATGGGCCATCGTTCCTTACAAGGGCCCCGCTGATAATGATCTGTTTGATGTAGCCATGGCTGCATTTGGTAATAGGAAGGCCATTATGCATAAAAAGAAGAAACAACAAAAGACAAAAACTAGAATGTTCCCGCCCACGCTCTAAAAGCTGATCAAAACTTTGAATTCAAAAAGAAAATTATGATGGAATTAAACTGCATCTCATGGAATGTCCGGGGATTGGAGACCCCAGATAGGAAGCATGTGGTCAAAAGACTTCTGAAGTTGAAAAAGAACATTGACATCCTGTCAGTGCAAGAGATTAAAGCTGTCTATTTCTCTTTTTTATATTAATCTCAAGTTTATCTGGAGAGAGGCTAAACATTTTTACACTAAACACTCTAAGAAACTTTTTATTTTGTACATTCAATTATCAAGTGTACTCATTTGAGAATTGATACGGCAATAGAGGAAATGCATGGCGTAATAAGAATTTTAATATCCATAGGAATGGATTAAAGAATGCAACAGTAGTAGTACAACTTAGGTGCCCTTGAACAGTAACTTCATGATTAAAATTTTCTAGAACTTTGCCTTTCTGCTGTATGTTGAACAGCTGGCTGCCGCGTGCCAATAGGATCAAATTTCTGGCCGTATTGCACATATAATTATGATCGACTTCCCGTGCAAATACTATGGGTAGTGGTACACGTATCCTTATCCTCAATTTTCTCAATTTAAACCAATTTAAAATGCTTGAATAATGGGATCCACGCACGCTGTCTTCCTCCAAATCAAGCATTAGATCTCCACAATGAGATCACAAAGTAAAAAAACAGGAATTTGAAAGCAATCTTTTTTTTTAAATAAATGTTTGGTAATATTTTTAATGTGATTAGTGATGCCACCTGTCTTTTGGGATTACTGTTATGATCAGTAATGTTACAAATAGAGTACTTCATTTCCATTTAACAAAGTTGAAGTTTAAAATTGTCAACAAACAAAAATCTATTTTCTATTTTTTAAATAAATAATATAAAAGAAGATATATACAAAGATTTGAGATGAAAAAAATAAATTATAATGATTGATTCTATTTAGGTTTCTGGCAATATAATTTGAAAGCATTTCAAACTCCCATTACATGAAACACGATCATTCCAACAATTACCGAATTGGTAATAGGGCCTCAAATCACATTTGAAGGGCTAGTGAGTTGTCACCAGCTCAAGATGAAATTATATTTGAGTAATTTAGAATTCAGAGGCCAGAAACCCCTTTGTAGGGCAGTTTCCCTGCTTCATCAAGAAATCGAAAGCACTTGTCATATCACAAGTTAATTCTTGGAAGTTGATTCACCATAAAATGCTTCCTTCCCAACATCAATCCCATCAAGTGGGATGCTTGCAAATAAAAAATCCATCGAACACTTAGTTGGGACTGCAATGTTGCTAAGATTATTTGGAGAACTGTGCTCAATGCTTTCCTTGCAATTTTTTTTATCAAAAACTTTACTCGGTACAAGCCTTTATAAGATTTTATGTATCTAACAATGTCAAGTGTCATCACCCCAATGATCAAGGAGGACCTGAAAATTCACTTGCAAGGAGGATTTGGGGGTAATCTCCTAGAAGCACAATGTACCGTGAGAAAGGTTTAGGTTCAAAGGGTTTGAAGAAGTCATGAAACCAAATATAGCTTAAGATCAAATCAAAATGAGTGCTTAATGGTCTATAAGTGCCAACAAAAAATGCTTTGGAAGTTGAACTTTCAATTGAATCGATCAAATCTCTAATGATAAGGGTTGATTAAGGATACACCATGCAAAATGAGCAAGCTTGCATTCTAAAATTGCTTCTCAAATTGTTTGAAACCTATGATTCCAAGGTACATGAATTGAATTGGGAAGATTATTTCTACTCTAGAGAAAGCTAAACTGTGATGCTCAAAAAGTAACCAAAACATAGCTACAATTTGTTTTTAAAACCTAATGTTTAACTAAAAACACACAACATATGCAACTATGAAGACTGGAGTTTAATACAAACTAACACAAGTTTCTATGTGCACACAAAATGATGCAGAGGAAAACGAATAATTGAATGAGTCTAAATGTCCAAAAATACCACTAGAGTCAAACCAGAGAAGGTTGATCAAGTTTGACCAAAAGTCAAACCTCACGGAATGGCTTCCAAACTATCCTACAGGGCTTCCTAAGCTAGATGCTTTGACAGACACGCAAACCAAGGCAATTGACTAAAGTCATCCAAAGTTGACCAAAAAGTCAACCATACATCGAAATATGAACAACTAGGTGCTAAAGGTTTAAAATATATCGTGGAATACTTGTGCACGTAAACTGAGGTGATTTACCTAGGTTTGACTAAAAAGTCAACCGTGCAAGAAAATAGTCAACGAGTCCATAGAGGCCAAATTATCTCTAGACTCGATGAAAAGAGTCGTTATAACCTCCTGTTGTTTAAAATGCTCATCTAACATTAATATAAGAATGTTTTGATTTAATAAAAATTACGTTTGTAAAGAAATTAATTCAATAACTACGTAATGACTATAATGAGGAAATTATCCCAAGGCTAATACATATTTTTAATCAAAACAATAGCTTGAATAGTTTATTCTATTATATCCCAATAATTCAATTACCGAATCAATATTCCCAATTTAGTCTTCTAAAAATAAATAATAAATAATATCCCTTTCAAAAGATTTAACCCAATGTTAATATTAATACAAAATTAAACTTAATTTAATATACATTTAATTTAAAATTTGAAAAACTAAATCTAGCTAGAAATAAATTAAATTTCTATATAATCCCATAAAAGAAATAGTCTTTACAAATTAATCCTTAACCAAATATTAAATAAATCTTATTTTAAATAAACAAATCTAAACTTTAATTAAACAAATCTACTTTTAATAAAATGCCAACTTAATAAAAAAAATAAAATCTATTAATAAACAAAACTCCAAGTTTTGCCCTGTTTAAAATTCTCTAACCCTACGACTAGTTGTAGAGCCGTAAGGGAATGGCGACAATAAGGGGAGGGTCGCACGGGATGCGCCCGACACCCACTATGTTTGGCATAGTGGGTGGCCAAGCCACCCCTACGACCATAGGAAGCCGGGAGGGCTTTGACCGCTCGACTTCCCTACCAAGTTGCCCAGGTTATTAGGAATTTTTATTTTATATATATATATATATATATATATATATATATAGAAAAGTAAAATAAAATAAAATAATTTAAAATGACTGGTGAATAAGCTATTTGTTGTTTCGCAAAATAGGGAATATCCAGATAAATATTTTTTAAATTTTAATAACAATTGCATTCCAAATCCTTGGCTAAACAAATTGTAGGAAATAAATTTTAAATTTAGGCATTTTTATTTTTGTATATATTTGAAAATATTTCTAAGTACAAAATAAAATAAAATATTCAAAATTAACATACTCCTAATTTTAATTAAATTTCCCAATGAGCACCAAAAATGTAAATGCTAAAATCTTAGCTAACAAATAGAAATCATTCCTACGTTTTGGATTATTTAAATAATTTGGTAAATTTATAAGATCCATTTTTTAAAACTCAAATTGCCATAACCATCTATTTTAATTGCACCAATTAAAATAGTATTAAATCTTTAAATTGCTCATAATTTTTCTAAATTTCAAATAGCTCATGCATTTAAATTTAATAGACAACTATAAATTTAAGTAGCAATTTGATCCATCATTTAAATAATATTTCATAAACTTCCTTTCCAATACAAAACAAATACATGATACAAAAATCCTTGATTTTTCCATTTATACAACATTAACAACGAAATTTCAATGAAACGCAAGGTTACAATGAAATTCACAAATTTGAATTTCAATCATATACAAATATGTCAGCTCCCATATCCAGCTGGGTACCTGATAGAATGAGGTTGACCATGGAGGTTCACCTCCCAACCTAGGGCTTTTCAAGGCCACCCCCGAGCTATGGGATCCATAATAGAATGGTAACAAATAGGAATTCACAAACATGCAGGAACACATTCAAACACAAATACACCAAAGAGATTCCCAACATGGTTAAACAAGAGGAAGGTCTCCAAGAGGCCTTCCTGAAAACATGGGTAGTGGTGGACTAACAGGAGGAGAAGCCATAGTATTAAAATAAAAATTCACAAGCCACACATGGACTTGGAAAGACCATCTACACAAGATGTAATCTAAAATCCTCCTTTTGCCCCCCAGGTGCCCGTAGGCCATACTTGGCATCATCGGTATCAAAAACCCCATGTTAATCCCTCTACACATGGGAGACTCTACGCAATCTTGGAGTATCTTCCCACCACCCCCTTCAAGGTTACTCTACCCTCCCAAGGGTGAGTGTGCCTTGAAGAATCTCACTCACAAATGAAATTATAAAAGAATAACAACAAATGAACACCTCAAAAATTTTAAGCAAAAACCATAAAATAGCAAGGACTCCATTAATGGAGCTCCAAGCTTACATACATTTCAAGAAAACATTTTAAACTAAGAGAAGCCAACCTTACTCCAAGCCTAAGATTGAATCTGAATTTCTAAAAATGAGTTTTCCTTCCAAGCAATCCCTTCCTAAGCTCTTTCTAATTCTGAAAATGGTCTCTAAAAGTAGAGAGTGGATGAACTCAAGTTCTTCCTAAAACCTTCCGTATATAGGCAAACCTCCAACAACCTAGGAACCAATCAAAGGTGAGGAATAATCTTCCATCCCCTTCTTCCCACTTGTCTTCCTTCTCCATAAATGGAGTTAAATGCAAATTTGGGAAGAAAAGAGAGGTTAACCAAAATCACAGAACTCTCAAATTCGCACAACTTCAAAAAGGAGACTTTAGGGGTGTAATAAATGTGATTAAAGGCTCTTAATGGATTGAAAATGATCCCTAACCCCTAGGGTACCAACCTGGGTAGCTAAAATTGACCCTGATTATCTTATGGGAGCCCAAAAGACCCTCCTAAACCCCACTTAAAGTTTACCCACGGATTTCCAAGTCAAGGTTGACCAACTAGAAACTTCCTAACCCATGGTAAGCTTGGGTACTACACTAAGGTTAAACCCTAGTTAACCCTACACTTAACATGATACAATTAACTAGCCATGCCAACACTTAATTACAACACTTGCCAAAATTGGCACAATTTAAATAAAAAAATGACATGACTTATTCACATTAACTTAAATTGAATTAAATACACACATACAAACCACATTAACGAATAAATGACTATACAATGAGGTCCATGTTTCTTTATACAAACATGATTTTAGAATTTACGGAATATAACATAGGTTCCAATTCTGGGTCCCCAATTTAGATCCATGGTAAAATTTCCCTGCACACTCATTGTACACATCAGTAGGTCCAAAACAACATGATATAGAAACATAATACATCATCAATACTGCATGGTATATAACTATGTCTGTGATTGAATTAAATAAACATATTGTCGGTTTTCTAAACCAATTTTTATCACAATTGCATTCAACACATTGATTCTCATATATGACATCATCATAAACTGAAACTGAATCAAAACATAAAGTATCTCGAGTGTACCCTGATTACATAACCAAGTACCGAACATATAACATAGGATTCAATAGATCCTCAAATACATAAGTGTTTCAATAGTCGAAGTATGTCCACGAAATAATCACTAAAAACATATAGAAGGTAAAGCAGCAAAACTATGTCTGTCTAAGGTAGGTCTCACATAAACATAACCCCTATTAAGATTGTAGTTAGGATTAAGATGACAATCTTGTGGTGTATTTGTGGAGGGACTATCTCTAATATTCCCTAAAAGCAATTTTGGTGCCAATTGTTCAATTTATACATATCACTAATCTTTGGTGATGAGAGCTAGGAACATGTGGCTTTGGAAAAGAGGCTAGAAATGATTTTGATACCTCTTTTAAAAAACTTAAGAGCATGAATCCAACACACCTTTGTAAGTGAATCTTAACCACTAGAGAGACTATTGGTTCATAGAAAGGCCACCTAAATGCCATTAACATCAAAAAATAAGTCAATATTTGACAACCTCCCATGTTTTCCAAATGCTTTTGATAGCAAAAACCCCTTGAATCTTGAAAAACACCTTCATGATCACTCCCCTATTTTTATAAGTACTATAGCTGTAAGGGAAGCTAGAAGAAATTTGATTTCCAAGGAAAATCTTCCTTACAAAGCTCCACTAAGCCTTGTTGGAAATCAAGAAGACCAAAGCCATTGGAATCTTTGAGAAGGTAACAAAATTCCCAAGAAAATGTGAGGAAATCCTTCTCTTGCTCAAAATTAGCCCAATGGAAATCACAAATATTTTACTAATTTTTTGTAAAAATCCTTAGATGGTGCCCAACATGAGGATAATGAACATTAGTTACAAAAGTATTTCTAAACAAATCTAAAACTTGTCCAGTAAGGGAAATTAGCTTTGTAATAAGTTTACTTTTTTCAATTCGATCGGTTATTCTAAGATAGTATGGAGATATAATTATGTGCTTGTATCTAGGTGCACGAAGAGAGCTCCAATTGCTTCAAGCCTAAAACAAATAATGCCATATGAAAGAACACATGATATACAAAAGTAGAGAAGATCAATAATCAAATCAAATCAATGCATCAAATGACTGTCAATCAATATATTAACAAACTCAATCTAACTATGAGGTCAAGAGTTGATCTATCATAATTACCATCAATCAATGATAGTTGAGGCACTAATGACATTTGTGTATCTAAATCAAAGTATGCCATTATTATCTATTTAAAGTGGGCAAATTAATTATTGCAATTTGAAGGGAAGCAATGCCCAAAGAAATGCTTCCAAATTATTATCTATTTAGAGTGGGGAGATTAATTATTTCATTTTGAAAGGAAGCAACATCTAGAATAATGCTAATATTCATACAAGATTTTCTTCCAAATTCAGCCTAAATGGAAGTGCGAATTTAATTCCAAGTTTTAAAATAGGCTAAGTGTCTAGGTTTGACTCAATGAATCATGGGTCAATGAGTTTGACTCAAAAAACTACACAGTTGAATCCTGATAGCAATATCACAATTTGACTTGCTGTGGAAAATATCTCCTACTTATCAATTGATGAGCTTAAGGGGCTTTCTAATGAATGGTTCATAAGGCACAACACTTGGTGAAAGTTTTGCAAATGAGGATGCAAGCAGAGTGGGTTTAACCATGGAGGAAACTCCGTAGTTAAGCGTGCTCGAGCTGGAGTAGTATTGGGATGGGTGACCTCCTGGGAAGTCTCAGTGCTTCACCTCTATGAGCATCACCTAGATCCAATGAGTGCTAAGTGTTCCATTCATTCTCATGAGAGATGGGTTCATGTGAACCACTACTCATGAATCATGGGTCAATCTATTCAAACAGAAAATGGGATTAACTTCAAGCTGGATCAAATTACCCAATTTGCCCACTGAATATTGGAAATCAGAAGCCCTAAAACGCATCGGAGAAGAATCGGGCTCCTTATCAAAATCGAAGAAGACATAGCAGTGGGGGAGAACAGATCATTTGCAAGGATCTGCGTGGAGGTAGACCTGGATGGAGGTTGTTGGGAAGAGCTGGAGATTCTGGCAGAAACAGGGATGTGGATTCAGAAAATTATACTTGAAAAATCTTCAGTGAAATCAGATCCTTCGCATTGCAGTTTGGAGAGGGAAGAGAACTCAATTGGCAAGGAGATTTTGAAGGAAAAGGAATTGAGCAATAAGACGGCCTCTGCCACCATCTAGGGACGCTCTGAATCCAGGGATGGTGGATACAGAGGAATTTCTCAGAACAGATCTTACTCTCAGATTGGGAGTGGAAGGGAATCGGTTGATCAGATCCGGATCCTTTGGCAGAAGATAGTTGTGGATGAATCAAGGAGGTTAACACAAAAAATTATGCTAAACCAGAGAGGTAAATCCCAGGATTGACTTCCCTGCGCAGCAGTGTTATTCTTTGAAACAATGACATAGGAAGAAGGATTTGTGAGGAAGATAGAGAAAACGTTGGTATAGTAGGTGAGGAAGAAGGTCCCTGGAAGACAACGATATGAGAAGGAGAGTTGACGGAAGGAGTCTCAGAGTTAGCAATGGATTTGTTCGACATCACTAATTAGCAACGGCTAGATGGTGAAGAGGCAGTTGGGTCTCAAGATTCACAATTGGATGAGGAAGATATCCGAATTTTAAAAGAGATTGTAGCAGGAGTAGATGATTGGATACAGAGCCCCTGGGGCTCAGCAACCAGGCTCTTTGAACACTCCAAAAGTATGAGGCAAGTTGGGCATCAGTCAAAAGAAATCATCTAAGACATCTCCAGATTGTGGAGAGAGGAAGAGGCCAGGAAGAAAGACCACCCAAGAAAAATGTAGTTGGGATGGAGCATGCTGCTAAGGTCAGGGAAGGGGAAATCCCTTCCCAAAGGGCAATGAGACTTGTTATATGGAGTGTTAGAGGTTTAAATGCTCCTAACAAGCAACAGTTGGTCAAAAGCCAACTAAATAAGACAAGCAGAATTAGTTATGCTACAAGAAACAAAGCTATCCAAAGAAGGAGAGTGAAGTAATTAGTAGGAAGTTGAATGATGGCAGTGTTTGGGTGCAAGCAAAGAGTGCTTTTGTGATCCTTTGGAAGCCAAAAGTAGTTTGTTGGAAAAGATAGAAGAGGGAAAGCATTGGGTGTGTTGCAGGGTTAGATGTATTATGATGACTAATGTGTATGGATCGGTAGCTTGCATCAGGAAGAGGGAGGGTATGGGAGGAACTAGGGAAATTTCTTTCTTCATAGCTAAATGAGTTTCATATAATGGGTGGGGATTTTGATGCAATCTTGCGTAGTGAAGATGAGGGAGGAGGGGTTAAGCGGAAGTTGAAGTTCCAATTGGATTTTGAAGAGTGGGTAGAGATGAATCAATTGATGAGAAAATAATGGTATGTTTACTTAGACAAATAGGAGAGCTGGTTTCAGCAACAATATAGGAAAACTTAGAATAATTTTTGTGGAAAGGAGACTTAATTCTTTTTTCTCTTGGGTTTGATAGTAACATTCAAAATTGTGTAGGCTCCGACTTCCAATACAATTGGATATATTTGGAGATTAGAAGCCTAGAAGACTATCTTTTAAGTTTGAAAATATGTGGACGAGGCACCCTAACTTTATGGAACTAGTTGAGGGGTAGTGGTCCACTTGAGGAAGGGAGAAATTGAAGGTTCAAAGATGTTTTAGGTGGTCTCTAAACCCGGGCTACTAAAACAACAAATCAAAGAATGGAATAAAATACACTATAAGAATATCTTTGAAAGAAAGAGGAAATTAGAAGATGAGTTGAGTGCTCTCCATGAGGGGGTGATTTCAATAGGGATGGATCAAGATAGATTTTGGAAGATGAAGAAATTCATGGATTAAGAAGTTTTGGTTAGAGAGGAGACTTTCTAGAGGCAAAAGTCAAGGGAAATCAAGAATCTTAGGAATGTTAGTAGGATTTCTATTTACAAATTATCATCTCCAAGGCTCTATATCTAGTCCTCTACTCCTACTCCAATCTACTTTCACATTAGCACCAAGAATCATATGAATGTTTATAGGATTTCCAGTATTACCTCTTCCACTAGAGTAGCTATAGAGAATCCTAAAGAGATAAGGGAGTCACCAATCTTTTTCTTCCAAGATCCTGTCAACAAGGGTGGATCAAATCTTGTGGCTCAACGAAAGGTTTTGGTAAAAATTCCCAAATTGATAACAAAAGAACATAAAAAAATTCTATTAGAAAAATGTATAGAAACAAAAATAAAGGAGATGCTAAATCAACTACATTTAGACAAAACTCTAGGACTAGATGGCTTTCTGGTAGCTTTCTTTTAGAAATGTTAGAATATTGTTGGAAAAGAGATCTTTGAGGCAATTGAAGACTCCCAAGGATTAGGAAAAGTGCTAACGGAAATCAACAACACCTTCATTGCTTTGATGCCAAAGAAAGAGCAAGCCATCTCATTTGATGGCTTTAGACCAATCTTATTATGTAATACCTCGTACAAAATCATGCTAAGACAATGACTAATAGATTGAAGAAGCTTCTTTCTCCTTGATATAATTTCAAAAGAGCAAACCGGTTTTGTTCCCAACAAATCCATTCTTGACGTGGCTATCATTGCTCAAGAAGAAATACCTTCACTTTAGAAGACAAGTAGAGCAAGCATGTTAATTAAATTAGAGATCAAAAAAGCATATGATCAAGTGGACTAGAGATTCCTCTTCAAAGTCATGGAAGCATTTGGGATCTATAGGCATTGGCTTGATTGGATATTTAGTTGTGTGGCAAGTCCAAGATATTGATCTTTAGGTGTATTTAATGCCTCTAGAGGGCTTAGACAAGGGGACCCTTTGTCCCCTATCCTCTTCATCACCATGGTAGAAGTATTGGGTATATAATTTGGCTAAGAAATGGCTTCAAATAGGTTGGAAGGGTAAGAATAACAAGTAATCTTGCTCCCATTTCACATTAGCAATTTGCTGATGATACTCTAATTTTCGGTGCAACCAAGAGGTGGGAGGCTTGTAGAATTAAAGAAATACTTCAAATATACTATTTGTCTTTTGAGCATGAGGTGGTGAAAGCAAGTATGAGATCCTTTTGTTTACAACCTATACTAGTAAGGAAGCTGAAATAATTAGAGTACGTGGGTACAAGCATGGACAAATCCCATGCACTTGTTTGGGTCTCCCACTAGCAAAAAGAACGAGATCGAGAAAGTTATGGGATCCTCTTGGTGACAAAATTGCAAAGCGAGCTACTTCATGGAAGGGTCATCAATTTCATGAGTAGGTATAATTTTAATGGTTAAGACCATCTTATCAGCAATCCCAATCTATATATTATCTTGCCTTGCTCTCCCTATTCTAGCCATTCATACTAGCCATTCATACAATCAATAAGCTACAAAGAAAATTATTTTGGCAAGGTAGTGAGGAGATATATAAGTTGTCTTTGATTGCTTGAGACAAGATTTGAAAACCCAAGGCCGAAGGTGAAGTGGGGATTATAAAATTTTAACTATAAAATGTGACATTGGACACCAATTTAGTGTGGAGTATGTGCAAATAACCCAACACAAAATAGGTCAGAATTCTTCAAAATAAGTATATAGAGGATGATGATCCTGTAAGCATTCTTATGATTGATAACAACTTGTAGAGTCGGAGAGTCTGGAATTTTATGCAAAGAAGTAGATTGCTATTTACAAATTATCTCACTTGGGATTTGCATAATGGTAGGAAGGCACTGTTTTAGGAAGATTCATGGGGCAATTTCAGAAGGCTAGACAATTTGGTGGATATTGGAGAATCCAAGGAGAATCTAAAATAGCTATGGGGTGAGCATGTTAGGGACTATATAAGGAGGGTTAGAAGTGAAGATAATAGTGTTAGGATTAACAAGGCAGAAATAATAATTATGTGCAAATATAACTAATATCAAAAAATAATAAACCACACAGAATAGAACACAATGGCACACAGATTTAACGTGGTTCACCCAATCCCTGGGCTACGTCCACCAACAGCAAGTCCAATATTATTATTATCCAGTGATTACAACCTGATTACAATCCGTAATCCCTTATAGCCCAACTCTGCCGCAAGTACTAAAATCATACTTCGTAAAAAAAATCCCTAACCCTAAGCCATATTATACAATATTTTCCCGCTTTAGGGTTAGAATGAGTTATAAGTAGTCGGCCCAAATAACTGAAAAAAGTAGTCGGCCTCAAAAAAAAATTTCCTCGGGGGCTGCGCCCCCGAACCCCTGCTCTTGGGGGCTGCCGCCCCCAAACCCCCGCTCGGGGCCCGGCCCGGCCCCGAACCCCGGCGAGCTTGGGAGGAAAAGTGTACAGTACTTTCCTAGATAGTACTTTCCTGATTAGTCACCACAAGCTAACAATCTCCCACTTGGTGACTGATCAGTATCCACACTATACTAAAAAACCTCCCACTTGGAGACTGATCCTGTAGCAATACCGCTACCCACATGAGGCTCCCACTGGATTGAACCACCTTGGACTCAGTTGTTCCTTTATTTTGTTCAGTCTAAAAGACCAACTGAAGCTGAACATGAGTTCAACTTCTCCCTTGTTACTACCTTGGTAAACATATCTGCTGGATTATCATCAGTATGAATCTTTTCCAGCCTTAACTGTCCATCATCCAAAACTGATCGAATGAAATGGTACCGCAACTGTATGTGTTTTGTCTTTGAGTGCAAAGCAGAATTCTTTGCAAGATGAATGGCACTTTGGCTATCTGTATGTAGAAAATTATCCTTTTGTGGATGTCCCAATTCTTCCATGAAGAATTGAAGCCATATCATCTCCTTGGCTGCCTCTGTAGCAGCAACATACTCTGCCTCTGTAGTGGATAAAGCAACCACCTTTTGTAGTCGAGAAATCCAACTCACTACTGTCCCACCAACAGTAAATATATAACCTGTAGTACTCCGCCTGCTATCTATATCTCCTGCCAAATCTGAGTCAACATAGCCTTGTACAGTAGTAGTAGAACCCCCAAAGTGTAAACACTTACTGGATGTGCCTCTCAAATATCTGAGAATCCATTTGACTGCATTCCAATGCTCAATACCAGGGTTACTCATATAACGGCTAACGACTCCCACTGCGTGTGCAATATCTGGCCTAGTACATACCATAGCATACATTAAGCTCCCTACAACTGAAGCATAAGGTACCTTAGACATTTTAGTCTCTTCTTCTGGTGTCTTGGGACACATATCCTTAGTCAATTTCAAATGACCAGGCAAAGGTGTGCTGACAGCTTTGGCATTTTCCATAGAGAAACGTTGCAACACCTTCTCAATATAATCAGCCTGAGATAGAGACAATTTCCTATTTTTCCTATCTCTACAAATTTTCATACCAAGGATTTGTTTTGCTGCCCCCAAATCCTTCATAGCAAAAGATTTTGCTAACTGTTGTTTCAACCCCTTAATGTGATCCATGTTAGACCCAGCTACAAGCATATCATCAACATATAAACATAAAATAATGTAGCTGTCATCATCCAACCTCTTAAAATAAACACAATGGTCAGAATGACACCGACTATATCCATGCCCATTCATAAAAGTGTCAAATTTAATATACCATTGCCGAAGTGCTTGCTTCAAGCCATATAAACTTTTCTGCAATCTGCACACCAAATTCTCCTTACCCTTGACCTCAAATCCTTGTGGCTGAACCATATATATTTCTTCATCCAAATCACCATGAAGAAAGGCTGTTTTAACATCAAGCTGCTCTAAATGCAAATCTTCAGTAGCCACAATACTTAAAACAGTACGAATAGAAGTCATTTTAACAACTGGAGAAAATATCTCATCAAAATCAATACCATGTTTCTGTGCAAATCCTTTTACAACTAATCTGGCTTTAAATCTTTTCGTACCTCCATCCTCTTCTTTGATCCTGTAAACCCATTTATTCTGTAAAGCCCTTTTACCTGCAGGTAACTTACATAAATCCCATTTATGATTTTTCAGCAAAGAGTCCATTTCATCTGTCATGGCAGACTCCCACTGAAGCTTTGTATCCACCTGCACAGCTTCATTATAACATTCAGGTTCACCAGCATCTGTTAACAGAATAGAATACAAAGATGGAGAAAATCTTTCTGGAGGTCTACTTAGCCTTGTTGACCATCTAACACTCACTGGGGTGTGTGGTATTTGTTGTTGCTGTTGTTGCGGAGCATAAGGAACGACTGGAACATGAACTTGTGGAGTATCATCTAGTACTACATAGTCATTTTCTTTCTTCTCATGCTGCAGCAACAGATCTTTGTACAATACTTTCTCATTGAATATGACATCCCTGCTTCTTACAATTTTATGATTTTCAAAATCCCAAAGCCTATAACCAAATTCATCAATGCCATACCCAACAAATACACATTTCTTTGACTTAGCTTCCAGCTTGGTTCTATTTTCAGAATCTATAAGTGCAAAAGCTTCACAACCAAAAGTTTTGAGAAAAGAATAACTCACCTTCTTACCACTCCATGCTTCCTCTGGAATACCACAGTCCAAAGGAGTAGAGGGGCCTCTATTGATTAAATAAACAGCAGTGTTCACTGCCTCTGCCCACATATTTTTGGGCAGCCTAGCATGCAACCTCATACTCCTTGCACGCTCCATTATTGTCCTGTTCATGCGTTCAGCCACTCCATTTTCTTGTGGAGTCCTTGGTACAGTTTTCTGCCTACGAATACCATTAGAGGAACAATATTCTTCAAATTCTGTGCTGCAATACTCACCACCATTATCAGATCTGAGACATTTTAACTTTTTACCAGTCTCAGTCTCAACCAAGCATTTCCATTTCTTAAAAGTTTGAAATACATCAGATTTCTGTCTAAGGAAATAAATCCATACTTTTCTTGTTGCATCATCTATAAATGTAACATAATACAGAGAGCCACCAAGGGAAGATACCTGAGCTGGTCCCCATACATCTGTATGCACAAGCTCTAATCTCTCATTTTTTTTTCCTTCCCACTCTTCACAAAACTAACTCTCTTTTGTTTTCCATAAACACAACTTTCACAGAAATCCATATTGACACATTTCAGACCAGGTAAAACTTTCTTTGAATGAAGTAATTTCATACCTTTTTCACTCATGTGCCCGAGTCTGTTGTGCCATAGTGCTGTGTCAAAATCTACAGCAACAGTTTGATGTTCTTCCTGCTCAACTGCAGCCACTGTTCCTGAACATTCATTATCTTCTGAAACAATTAAAGTAGAAGGAACAGTATGACCTGTACAAAGATATAAGGTGCCTACTTTCACACCTTTTGCTACTACTAAGGAACCTTTTGAAACCTTCCAATTTTTATCATTAAAAGTAACTGTGCAACCCTCATCACCCAGTTGCCCTGCTGAAATTAAATTCCTACTCAGCCTTGGAACATGTCTTACCTCTTGTAGTAGCCAATGATTCCCATTCTGCAACTTAATCTTAATTTTTCCCTTTCCAACAATCTGACAGGGTTCATTATCTCCCAAATAAACTAGCCCAAAATCCCCTTGGACATAATCAACAAAATAACTTCTATGGGGTGTAGCATGAAATGAAGCCCCAGAATCTAAAACCCATGAATCATCAATACTTTCTAAGGACAAGAGCAAAGCATCCTCCTCAGATTTGTTACTTACCACATTTGCCTCCTTGTTTCCATCATTTTTGTCTCCTTGATCTTTCTTCTGAGACCAACAATCTTTCTTCTTATGACCTGGTTTTCCACAGTACCAGCAATCATTTGGCCCTTTAGATTCGGACCTCTTTCCCTTTGATTTTCCTCTTGATTTCCCACGATTTCCAGAGTTGTTTCCTCTATCTCTTGTTCTGCCTCTGCTTTTTGTGTTCAATACACTACCCGATGTGGATGCCCCTGAGCTTTTCCTACGAATTTCCTCACTCAATATAACACCAATAACATCATCATACTTTAGGGTATTAGAACCAGAAACAGAATTACTAACAGCCATTACCAAGCCATTCCAGCTTTCTGGCAAAGAACACAAAATCAAGAGAGCCCTAACCTCTTCATCAAAAGTAATTTTAACTGAGGTTAATTGACTTGTAACTGTATTAAACTCATTCAAATGATCAGTAACTGATCCACCTTCTACCATTTTCATATTAAATAAACGCTTCATAAGAAATACCTTGTTTGAAGCTGAAGGCTTTTCATACAACTTTGCTAGGGTTTCCATCAGATCTTTAGCTGTCTTTGCTTCAGTAATATTGAATGCCACCGATTGTGCCAGGCATAGACGAATACTCCCCAGTGCCTTCCTATCCAAAATATCCCAATCCTCCTGAGACATTGATTGCTCTTTCTTGGCTACTCCCTCTAATGGCTGCCATAGATCCTTCTGATAGAGATAATCCTCCATTTGCATCTTCCATAACTGGAAGTTCTGCCCATTAAACTTATCAACCTTCAGCCTACCCTCTTCTGCCATTTCTCCCACTTAACCGAGAGACTCTCCCACTAACTCGTGAGACCTACTTCAGAGAATAGATGAAAGAACGAATGAAATAACCTCGCTCTGATACCACTTGTTAGGATTAACAAGGCAGAAATAATAATTATGTGCAAATATAACTAATATCAAAAAATAATAAACCACACAGAATAGAACACAATGGCACACAGATTTAACGTGGTTCACCCAATCCCTGGGCTACGTCCACCAACAGCAAGTCCAATATTATTATTATCCAGTGATTACAACCTGATTACAATCCGTAATCCCTTACAGCCCAACTCTGCCGCAAGTACTAAAATCATACTTCGTAAAAAAAATCCCTAACCCTAAGCCATATTATACAATATTTTCCCGCTTTAGGGTTAGAATGAGTTATAAGTAGTCGGCCCAAATAACCGAAAAAAGTAGTCGGCCTCAAAAAAAAATTTCCTCGGGGGCTGCGCCCCCGAACCCCTGCTCTTGGGGGCTGCCGCCCCCAAACCCCCGCTCGGGGCCCGGCCCGGCCCCGAACCCCGGCGAGGTCGGGAGGAAAAGTGTACAGTACTTTCCTAGATAGTACTTTCCTGATTAGTCACCACAAGCTAACAAATAGTAATTGGGTCTGGAAAGACTTTGTCAATTTTGGGCTTCCTAGGGAGGATATGGTCAAGCTCAATGAAATCATTAATGATTAATTGATTTCTTTCAAGAATGGTCAAAGATGTGATTGTATGGAATGGGTTGAAGTCTAGTCAATACTTTGTCAAAAAGGGATATAAAATTGTTGAGAGTGAAGAAGGGAGTGCAACAACAAACTTACCAATTAACCTTTATTGGCATAAATGGCCCCCCCCCTAAGGCATACACTTTCACATGGGCAACTCTACAAAATAAAATCTTAACAACTGAGAGGTTTAGGCATATGAGCTTTAGTGGGCCTTTAAGATGTGTTCTTTGTAAGTTAAGTGAATAATCAATAGATCACTTGTTTCTTGGGTGCCCATTTTTACAAGAATGTTGGTCATGGTCATGTGGAAAGCTTGGTTGGGTTGGTGCCTTACCCAATGACATTGTTAGATTGTTTAGATCTTGGCATTTGTTGTATAAGTGTGCTCTTGTTTCTAGTCTTTTGATTGTCAGTCCCACACTTTTGGTTTGGGAAATTTGGAAAGAGAAATAGGATACTTTTCCAAGATGCGGAAATAGGTTTGCATTTTTCTTTTAACAAAGTGGAGGGAATAGCAGTGGAATTTGAGAACAACAAACCAAAGGATTTAGATTTAAAGTGGGCAGAGTTCTCAAAATAGGATGCAGAGGTCAAAATGTTTGGTTTGTGTTGAATGTTCCAAATATGGAAAGGCCAAGAGACACAACATTACTAAAGTTAAGAGAGAAAGCAATATGGAAGGTTCCTCAATTAGGATGGTGCAAGCTAAATTTTGATGGGGCCTTGAGGGGTGACCCCATATTTTTTAATGTTGGTTGCATCATCAAGAATTGGGAAGGAAGAACATTGTGCAAGTGGCTAAGCTACTCCCAAGATGGACTAATAATGAAGTAGAATTCCAAGCTTTATTGTTGGGAGTAAGAAATGTAGAGACTTAAGAATCAAACAATTAGAGGTGGAAGGAGAATCAATGATTACTATTAATGCACTAAGGAAAGACAAAACTCCAAACTAGAAGCTTCAAAGCTTCCTTGAGGAGGCATTGGAAATATTGTTGTTGATGATTGCTTTTATTGTTGGAAACACCTATAGAGAGGCAAATGAATATCTTGCAAATCAGACAACAAATGCGATTGAGTTAGTTGAATTTCCTACTCAAGACTCAGGTTGACTTTTGGTTAATGAGGCCGGGTTGGGGTTGGATGGAACTGCAGACATTGTTACTGGTTTTGACTATAGGTAAAAAATTGCTAGGTAGTGAATGCATAGAGGAGGTTGGGTATTATTTACCCAGTGAAAACTTTGATGTAACTACTATATTTCTTAAATAATGCGATTTCTCTTACAAAGAAAAAACTTCTCACAAACCTTTAGAGTATTAAAAATTAGATAAACATGTTTACATTTCAAAATTGAACAAATAAACACATAACATCAAATATACATCAGAAAACCCTTTCAAGAAAAAACCCACACTCCAAAACATATACTTAGTTGTGTTATTAGTAACAACAATTACATTACAAGTACAAAGTCCATAGTCATGTAGGAGTAGCTACAATAATAAATAATCATAGATCAACTCTGACAACATAAGAATGTTTGAGAACATAACTAACTTGTATCATGAAAACAACTAAGGATTATTTGTATGCATCTTCATTGAAGATTTGAGAGCATCGACATTAAATACCATCCACACAACTATTGGAGATCCTCACCCTAAGGTGTCCCTTGGTCTCTACACCTAGTTTTGAGAGAATTTCTCACCAAAGTTTGGTAGTAGCTCATTAATTCCTTCACCTACCTATTTCATGTGTTCATTAGCATTAGATCTCTCTAAAAACCAATAAATTTTGCTTTTCACCTCCCATTTCAACACCCATCATCTTGAATTTTTCTTTGCACTTCAGATTTATTGAAGGTATTAAAGACTTATTTAAGCTTTAATCTTAGAGCCTCTTGGAGTCATGTTTTTCTTTGAAGCTTTTATCTATCCCTCTTGTTGATTATTTTCTTTAATCTTGTGTTGTAAGTTGTTGTTTCTGGAATTGATTGTGTATTTGAAACGTTGATGCAAAAAATGAAAATACAATCAATTCCAGCAACAACAACTTACTAACAATGGATTGTGGAAAACTTATATTTTTAACTTCTCATGTGTTGTCAATTTCCCATCTCCCTTACTAATAAAAAACATGTTTTCTTATCTATTTCTACATATTCTCTCCCAATTACCATTACTTTTCAATCTTTTGTTTGTAAGCCTTAATACCTATCCTTTTATTAATCTCCTAGATTTGTTCCTTGTGTTTGCATACTAGGTTAAATTCTTGTTTATACCCTTTTTATCTATTGTAGGAATCCATGACCAATTATGAGATCTATATACATGTTTTACCAAGTGCTTGATGTGTTTCGGTAGAAATAATCCACAAGGGGACCAATTAAGGCAATCTCTCCCTTCACTATTTTGTGTAAGTTATCTTATTCTATAAGTGTTCTTAATAATGCAAGTGTAAGATGCATGATTAAAAATCATTGCATAGTGTTAAGGATATTTTCTAAAAGTTGTAGAGAAACTAGACATTTTTGCCACATGTGCCCTTGTTACAACATCCCCCTATGGAGCTCATCCCTTTATCCGAGGATTGCTTATCTGACCACCAAATTGTCCAAAAGTTATGTTTTACCATTCTAAACATTTTAGTTTCATATATTTTGTGTTTATCAAATGTAGCTAGCTCATTTTTTTTAGGGTTTTTACTTTTCTAATGTATTTTGTGTATTTTGACCACCTTGTTTGCATTGCATCTTTTGTCTATGTAATTCTATGATAAATCATTACAATTTTCAAAATAAGTAAAAATATTGGGAGTCATCAATACCAAGTTGGTTGCATTGTGACATAAAACCATACATACCCCTTAAGACATCTACCCTACAAACATGGCTAGCCTCACCCCTTTGTTAGAGGAAACATATTGAAGCCTTCAAACATTTCAAGAATAGTTTTGACTCTTGCAAGGATAAATTTCCTTGTTTATTATTTCCAAGTTGAATCTCTTGTCTTGTTGTCAACTCTAACTCTAACATGTATTACCATTCTAAACATTGTATTTTCATATATTTTGTGTTTATTAAATGTAGCTAGCTCATTCTTTTGTTTAGGGTTTTTACCTTTCTAATGTATTTTGTGTGTTTTGATCACCTTGTGTGCATTGTATCTTTTGTCTAGATGCAATTCTATAATAAATAATTTTCATTTCAAAATAAGGAAAAAAATTAGGGCTCATCAATACCAAGTTGGTGGTATTCTAACATAAAACCATGTATGCCCCCTTAAGACAGCTACCCGACAAGCATGGCTAGCCTCACCCTTTTGTTAGTGGGCACATCTTGAAACCTTCAAACAGTCTAAGAATAATTTTGTCATCATCCAAAGAAATCAAACTTTACACAGTTTACATCTACTCGGTGCACATGTCTCTATTTTGACTCTTGCAATGATAAATTTCCTTGTTTATTGTTTCCATGTTGAGTCTTGTCTTGTCTTGTTAGAGCTATTAGATTTCCACAAGCCATTAGAATGCTATACAAGTTTATGGATATGTTTGTGTAATTTTTTCTCCATCAACTTTTTGAATCACATTCTTTCTTTGTTTTTATTGTATTTCTTTTTTTTGTAGGGGGCTTGGTTCCCCTTGTCCTCGTCGGTTTCTCTTGGCTCTCTAGATTCTTGGGTTGAGTTCCCTCCCCCACTTGTTTTCATTCTTGCTCTGTCTCCTCTATTTGGTTGTTTTTGGTTTTCCTCGTGTTTACTTATTCATTATTTATGCGCGTGTATGAGTGAGTGTGTGTGTGGATGTGCCACGCGCGTGCTTGCTTTTGCTTTTCTTATGTGCTTTTGTTTTTTTTCATTGGTAGTTGTTGATTTGTTTTGCATATTTCCTTGTATATAGTTGTTTGCATTTTGTTTTTCATGTTCCTTTTATTGTTGTATCTTATTCTTGATTGGTGGCATTTCATTCATTTTTTATTGTTTTTAATTTTTAATTTTTATTTTTAGGCTTGTGCTCTCTCTCTCTCTCTCTCTCTCTCTCTCACGTTTTTGTAGGTGCTCTCTTTGTTATTTTTATTTGCTCGTCAGTATTTTTCTTGTATTCCTTTTATTGTTGTATCTTATTTTTGATTGTTGGCATTTCATTCATTTTTTGTTTGTTTTTATTATATTTTATTTATTTATTTTTTACTCTCTCTCTCTCTCTCTCTATATATATATATATATACTATTTTCTTATTTTTTGTAGGTGCTCTCTTTGTTATTTTTATTTGCTCGTTAGTATTTTTCTTGTATTTATTTAGTTGCATTTATTTTTGTATTCTTGTTTCATTTAGTGTTGTTATTACAAATATGCATATATATGTATATTTTTACATATTCATAGTCTCTCACACACACACATAGGTTTGTTTGTTATATATTTGATGATATTTTTTTTGTTTTTTGTGGTTTTTTTTTGTTGATCTTCTTTGTTCTGTTTGTGTTGATGTGTATTGTGGTATGAGTGTGTGTGTTCTTATCGTTTTGTGTATTTTCGTTCTCCCTTACTCTCTTGTTTATTTTATGTTCATTTTTTCATTATTTCTCTTATTAATCTTGTCATTTATTGTGCATTTATCAAGTTTGGATTATTATTTGCATTTTCTCTTATTATTGGTTTTAGTCTATTTTTTATTGCTTATTATCATGTTCTTATGTTGATATTCTTCCTTATTTATATTTATGTGTTCATGTTAGTAGTTTTTGTTTATTTTGTTTGTTTCTTTTTATTGAGGTCTTCAATTTATTTTTTAATCATGTTTTTTCATCATGGTTGGGTGGAGGCCTTGTCAACCTTGATTTTTGTGTGTCTCCCTCCTCTCTCCTCCCCTCCTCTTCACCCTTCTTTTCAGTGGTTACTACGTCTGCAATCTATAATTCTTTTCTTTTTTGGCTCTCTTGCGATGATGGATCACATAGTGTGATTCAAAATGTTGATGGAAAAAAAAATTACACAATCAAATCCAGAAACTTGTATAGCATTCTCGTCTTGTGCCAACTCCAACTCTAATATATGTTAGTTTAGTTGCAAATTCAGGCTAGTTATATTGAATCTAAAAGGATCAAGTTCTAATTCTAGCTAACAACTAGACTCATTTTTTCCTTTCAATTTCATTATATACAAGACAAATGCGTTACCAAATGTAGAGTTGACAAACTAAGTTTTTAACAAAAATTATGAATCACTAAAAAAATCATGAACAACAAATCTTAACATTATTAAAGCAAACTCCATTTAATCAGTTATGATTCTTTGTGAATAAATAATTATCAGGAATCTCGTCTTCTGAAAATACATAAACAAACATCTAAATTAAGGAAAAATATAACAATTATGTATAATTTTTTTTAATACATAACTCTAAAGACTTGTTAACAAGATTACCATAATGAATAGACAAAAACCTTTTCAACAAACCAATTTCTTAGCAATGTTAACCTGCTAACAAAATGGATTTGCAACAGTGCACCAGCCGGGAATCGAACCCGGGTCTGTACCGTGGCAGGGTACTATTCTACCACTAGACCACTGGTGCTGCTTGAGATTGTTTTCTTAGTTTAAAATTTTAAAATGTCATATAAGACCCAAATTTCAAGAGAATATAAAATGCACACAACAAAATTCGTCAGTACGAAAAACAAATGCAAGAAAAAGAAATTGGAGATGCGGGGTATCGAACCCCGTACCTCTCGCATGCAAAGCGAGCGCTCTACCATGTGAGCTACATCCCCATTTTGTTTTCTTAGTTTAACTTTGCAAAAGGTCACATAAGACCCACTAGATTGACCGGATCTTCAATCATATTTAAACAATTTCGACATTGAGAACATCATTTTCTTAGCATGTTGATCTTAGGTAGTGCAACTCTAACATGTTTTTATTTTTAAATTTTTTTTATTAATTGTTTCACAGTTAGCGTAGCTCATATTCCTCTTACTTTCTTTCTCAAATAGGAGAACTAAACTAATCCTCTATTTTTCAAGTTGTTTAAAGATCTTTTGAAGTATTTTATATTACAATTTAATAATCTAAAAATTAAAAAAATACATATTTTAATAAATAATTATTGAATTTCGAAGTTGAAAATCTAGTAAGTAGTAAATGGTTTGAAATATATACAATTGTCATCAATAAAATGAGAATGACATATATATGATTTCATTTGTTTATTAATGTTTATCAATTTTTCAAATGATTGAACAAATTATGATCTAATGTATCAAACCTTTTGTTACATCCTCAAATAAATTAATGACAATAATTCCATATTATCTCACTATTTTTATTAATTAGTTTGATTACACCAAACCTTTTATTTGTCAAGCTCTTAAATATTCTTTAAACACTTCTAAACCTATATAAGAATAGTATCAAGCATGTGGTAATTGTATTGACCAACCCCAATCTTAATAGTAGAGAGATCACTTCTGATTTATAATTGCAAATAAACATGTGCTTGTACATCTGCAAGTATATAAGGTTTCTAACAAGTTAGCATAAAAAATTAGAGCACATACAGGTTAAGTGCATGGAAATTATATACAAAAAGGGGTCAAAAGTGACCACTTTTGTCCAAAATTAACTAGCCCTCAATTGGATGAGTAATTTGAGTTTCATGCACTCAAATTTTAGAGATATAACAAGAACAATAATTTTAGTACTTTGAAACTAGTTTTTAAACTATTAAAGCTTTTTCAAAAATAGTTAAGATTAAGAGGATGAAATGTGCTCATATAAAAGTGTTTCGATTTTTAAGTAAAATACAACATAGTGGTTGTGCTACTCATTTTTCATTACTTTATTTTAGAAAAAATATTTCTTAGAAATTAAGTGTGAGTGTACATGTCTAGTTGGCATGTTGATGTGTCACTCGACTTAATGTGTCAACATCTTGTGCGTAAGGAGATAATGACTGAAATGGTCATGACGGATTCCTATGACGCGTAAGAACTATTTAAGGAATGTGCTATGACAGGTGTAAGATCATCTTATGACTTGGGCCTATTTGGGTGCCCAAGAAGAAGTGGTTGTGTGTGTAAGAGAATATGCCAAAAATAAGTTGGTATGACAGATTCTCTTACACTTCTCTTGTGGCCGTTATTTTTGGCGGATTCTATGACAAGCTGTCATAGTCTATTCTAGGGATGGACGCCTATTCTTGGGATTGCATGTAACAGCTGTGTGCATGTGGCTTTGTGCATGGGTCTTGGTGGTTGGACGCCAAACTCCTTTTTTGGGTATTTGTTGGGTCCTGAGGAGTCTATATATATGATGCTGCTTCTATGTGAGAGATATAAGTTTTACTAGTCTCTCATCTCCTGAAAGAACTTGCATTGCAAGTGTGTTGTAGTCTTTGTGTTGAAGATAATACATTGTGCAGGTTTTGGAGGGGTGGGGTTGTTTTACCGAAAGGTTTTTCCCCACTGGCATATCTTTGTGTTTATGTGTTTCAATCTTCTCTATCTTTTTTCTGTATACATGATATATGGCTGCAATATCTTTGTTAAAGTAGTTAACGAATCTGAAATTGTAAGGATTTAAAAGAATTTGCACAATACTTTCCTTTAGAAATTAGCGTAGGAAGTTGTTTCCACACCTGAGTTTCCTTACAAGTGGTATCAGAGTTTGATCAACTTTTGATCCTAGTTGTTGGGTAGGGTTTTTTGAGCTAATCTCAAGTTGAGTGGGAGTTTTGTGCAGAGCATTCTGAATCTTATTTGCAGATTGAGATGGCAAGTTCCTCATATAGTAGAATGGAGGTGGAGAAATTTAGTGGCACTAATTTTGAGTTGTGAAAACTCAAGATGGAAGACATGCTTGAAGACTGCGATCTATGGGAGGCTACTTCACTTGATGTGAAACCTGCAACGATATCGCAAGCGGATTGGGAGATCAAGGATCAGAAGGCTAAGGGTCTCATCAGACTCTATCTAGCAGATGTCGTTCTTCTGAATGTTCTTGATGAGACTACTGCAAATTCTTTGTGGCAACGACTTGGGTCTGTGTATCAGGTCAAATCTCTGGTGAATAAGTTGTTCCTGAGAAAGAAGTTGTATTATTTAAGAATGGAGGAAGGTGGATCCGTAACTGATCATCTCAATGCATTTAATTTATTGATTGCACAGTTGGCATCATTCGGTGCCAAGATCGAGGAGGATCATTGTATGACCCTGCTTTGTTCTTTGCCAGATTCGTGGGACCATCTTGTGATGGCTCTCGAAAGTACTATAGTCACATTCTGTATGGATGATGTGGTGTCTTCACTGCTATCTGAGGAGATGCGAAGAAAGACTTCAAATTCATCTAAGAAGCCCTTGCTATTCATGGGAGATCCAACGACAGAGGAAAGTAGAATGACAACAAGTCAAAGAAGGGTAGATCCAAATCTCGTGGGAGTTCTAAGACTCCTGGAAAGTCCAAGGTGAAATGTTGGAACTGTGATAAAATTGGGCACTTCCGGAGGGACTACAAAGAACCGAAGAAGAAGAAGAAAGGCTCAGATTCAGCTTTCAAAAAATCTCAAGAAGATGGAGATGCTTTTATTGCAACTTTGGTAGCCCATGCATCTGATGATGTGTGGTTGGTAGACTCAGGTGCTTCTTTTCACATGACCTCTCATCGAAATTGGTTCTGAAAATATGAAGAGTTCGATGGTGGAAAGGTGTACTTGGGTGATGATTCTCACCTAAAAATAGTTGGACGCGGAAGGGTCACTATCAAATTTCCTGATGGACGAGTAAAGGGAATCAACGGAGTTATGCACATTCTGAGTTTGGCACGAAACCTATTATCTGTAAGTATGCTGAATGATGTAGGTGTGCAAGTTGTCTTTTCGAAAGATGGATGCAAGATGATGAGAGGTTCTATGGTGCTCGCTAGAGGTACTAGGAGAGGTACTTTATTTCAACTTGAAGCATGCATTGCTCAGTGCAATAGTTCTTCTGTTTCAAAGAAGAGAGAGGCTATCACTTCATCCCCACCATCTGAACAAGCAGTAAAGAAGACTGTGGCAATCGGTTCCGATGGCAGTACAGTAAGTGTACCTAAGGGTGCAAACACTTTGGAAGGCAAGCTTCCTGCAGAAAAGACAATGTTGTGGCATATGAGATTTGGCCACATTGGTGAGAAGGGTCTTAGGACCTTGAAGAATAAAAACCTCGTTGAGGGGTTAAATGATTGCAATCTCAACTTTGACTTCTGCGAAGACTATGTCTATGGTAAACAAAATCGTGTTTAGTTTTACTCTAGTTCTCACAAATCTTCTGATGTTTTGGATCTTATTCATTCTGATGTATTTGGTCCTGTAAAAGTTCCTTCAATCTCCAAGTCTGTATTTTTTGTATCTTTCATAGATGATTACAGTAGAAGGACTTGGATTTATTTCCTTAAAAGTAAGACACAAGTCTTTAGTCAGTTCAAGGAATTTAAAGCCCTTGTAGAGAATCAGACTAGTAAGAAGATTAAGTGTGTGAGAACTGATAATGGTGGTGAGTTTTTCTCAGCAGAGTTTGAACAGTTCTGTAAAGAATGAGGTATCAAGAGGCATAAGACAACTCCTTATACCCCACAACAAAATGGAGTTGCGGAGAGAATGAACATGACACTGATGGAGAAGGCTAGGAGTATGCTTAGTGGAGCTGGTTTAGAACAAAGGTTTTGGGCCGAAGCTGTGGCCATTGCTTACTATCTGGTTAAAAGATCTCCTACATCAGCTCTTGTTGGTAAGACACCCATGGAGGTGTGGTCTGGTAAGAAGCCTTCAATTAGACATCTTCATGTTTTTGGTTGTGAAGCTTATGCGCATGTTCCAAAGGAGAAAAGATCTAAGTTGGAAAACAAAATTGTCAAATGTATTTTTATTGGATACAGTGTTGGTGTGAAAGGATACAAGCTTTGGGATCCTGTGACTAGTAAGGTGTTGTATAGTAGAAATGTTATTTTCAAAGAGCTAACATCTTCTCCTATTGTGCTACAACCAGATGAAAAAGAAAAGGAAAAAGATGTTTTTTAGTTGCCTCCTACCCCTGAGAAGACTGAACAGAGGGACCATGTTGGGTCTAATGATGAGGAGAGCTCTAGCATCTCTGATAGTTCGGAAGAAGAGGAAGAACAACCTCAACCTCAGCCCTTGAGGAGATCCACGAGAGAAAGAAAGCAACCAGAAAGGTTTGGTTATTCTATGTTAGATTCCAATTGTGCCTTTGCTTTGATTACTAACACTAATGAGCCTAGATCTGTGAAAGAGGCTTTGGGCATGGAAGATGCAGGTTCCTGGATTGAGGCTATGGATGATGAGATGGCTTCATTGGAGAAAAACAAAACTTGGGACCTTGTACCTTTGCCTAAAGGGAGAAAATTTGTTGGCTGTAAATGGGTGTTCAAGAAGAAATTCTGTGCATATGGCAGTGTTCAAAGGTACAAAGCTAGATTGGTTGCAAAGGGGTATTCACAGGTAGAGGGAATAGATTATGGTGAAATATTCTCTCATGTTGCAAAGTTGACATCCATTAGATTTTTGTTATCTCTTGCTGCATCATATGATTTAGAGATAGAACAGATGGATGTGAAGACAACTTTCCTTCATGGTGATTTGGAGGAAGAGATTTATATGTCACAGCCTGAGCACTACATTGTTAAAGGTAAAGAATCCTTAGTTTGCAGATTAAAGAAATCTCTATATGGTTTGAAGCAATCTCCTAGGATGTGGTACCTTAAGTTTGATGCCTTTGTGTTGTCAATTAGATTTTTAAGATCGAAATCAGATCATTGTGTTTATTTCAGAGTTGAAAATGATCGCCTTCTTATTGTTGCATTATATGTTGATGATATGTTGCTGTTTGGGAAGGGTAAGGGTATGATTTCTGATTTTAAATCTCAGTTGTCAGCATAGTTTGAGATGAAAGATCTTGGGGCAGCTAGGTACATCTTGGGTATGGAAATTAGTAGAGATAGTTCTAACAGAAAACTTTGGTTGAGTCAGAGTAAGTATGTGAAGTCTGTGTTGGACAGGTTCAGCATGGCAGATTGTAGACCACTTTGTGTTCCTATTTATGTGGGAACAAAGTTATCTATAGATGATTGTCCAAAATCTCCTAGTGAGGTGGAGGACATGAGTAGAGTACCTTATGCTAGTGCAGTTGGCAGTCTTATGTATGCTATGGTTTGTACTAGACCAGACATTGCCCAAGTAGTGGGAGTCCTGAGTCAGTTTATGGCTAACCCTGGACGGGTACATTAGGATTACTCCATATGTTATCATGGTAACTCTTCTGGATCTCTGCATTTAGTTTGTATTCATGGGTTTGTGGATTCAAATTGGGCAGGTGATATTGATAATAGGAGATCCACCAGTGCTTATGTGTTCATTATGTTTGGTGGTGCCATTAGTTGGATGAGTAAGTGACAACCTATGGTTGCTTTGTCCACTATAGAAGCTAAGTACATGGCTGCTACTCATGCTTGTAAGGAAGCCATTTGGCTTAAGAGATTGTGTTCTAATGTTGGTGTTGATGCAGAACTTATTACTATTTGGTGTGACAGTCAGAGCGCTAGTTGCCTTGCAAAGAATCCAACTTTCCATGCTAGAACGAAGCACATTGATGTGTAGTTTCACTTTGTGAGAGATATGGTGGAAGATGGAAAGGTAAATTTGGAGAAGGTAGATACTATGAAGAATGTTGTAGATGCATTAATGAAACTAGTGGGCACTGAGAAGTTCAGATGGTGTTCGGAGTCTATGGGCCTTTTGGCCTATAGCGGTTAAAAGTTCCTGTTGCTCTTACAAGGTGTTTGACAAGTGGGAGAATGTTAGGAATAAGGTGTCTCAACCTTGGATAATTCCTATTCTTTTTTTTTTTTTGTAAATGTATTTTTTGCAAATAATGAAATTAAGTGTGAGTGTACATGTCTAGTTGGCATGTTGATGTGTCGCTCCACTTGATGTGTCGGCATCTTGTGCGTAAGGAGATCATGACTGAAACAACCATGACAGATTCCTATGACTCGTAACAACTATTTAAAGAATGTGCTATGATAGGTGTAAGAGCATCTTATGACTTGGGCCTATTTGGGCGCCCAAGAAGAAGTGGTTGGTGTGTGTAAGAGAATATGCCAAAAATAGGTTGGTATGACAGATTCTCTTACACTTCTCTTGTGACCGTTATTTTTGGCGAATTCTATGACAAGCTATCATAGTCTATTCTAGGGATGGACGCCTATTCTTGGGATTGCATGTAATAGTTGTGTACATGTGGCTTTGTGCATGGGTCTTGGTGGTTGGACACCAAACTCCTTTTTTGGGTATTTGTTGGGTCCTGAGGAGTCTATATATATGATGCTGCTTCTATGGGAGAGATATAAGTTTTACTAGTCTCTCATCTCCTGAAAGAACTTGCATTGCAAGTGTGTTGTAGTCTTTGTGCTGAAGATAATACATTGTGTAGGTTTTGGAGGGGTGGGGTTGTTTTACCAAAAGGTTTTTCCCCACTGGCATATCTTTGTGTTTATGTGTTTCAATCTTCTCTATCTATTTTCTGTATGCATGGTATATGGCTGCAATATCTTTGTTAAAGTAGTTAACGAATTTGAAATTATAAGGATTTAAAAGAATTTGCACAATACTTTCCTTTAGAGATTAGTGTAGGAAGCTATTTCCGCACCTGAGTTTCCTTACAAAAATCGCATCACTCAGCATGCACATCACATAGCTTGCACAAAAAAACCAAAACTATTTTTTTCAATGTGTAAATAATAAACTGCAAAAGAAATGTGTGTGTGTGTGTGTGTGTGTGTGTGTGTGTGTGTCTATATATATATATATATATATTTTGATATGCAAATAAAAAATTATAAAGAAAAATCAAGATAGAGTATCTAAGGAATATAAAAACAATTAGCAAAAGAAGTTGAAAATAAATATGTGAATATATTTCAAATATTAAAATGGTTAAAATGCTAAGATGTGGTTTTGGTGGTAATTTTATTTAGTTATTATACAATATGTAAAACTAATGAGTGAAAGTTAAAAGAATCGATTGGAGGTAAGAAAAATACATGAAATGGAGGCAAATTGACAGTGCAAGCTTTAACACTCTTTCTCTACAATTTTTTTTTCAAATTCTTGCATTTTCATGGTGGCCGATAGTGATGAGGGGAAAAGTCCCTATTAGAGATCCCCACTATCGATTGTAAAACACGTGCATGGGGGCCTGAAGGTCTTGTTAGCTAGGATGTGACTTTTACTAGAGAGATGACACATGATAGACATAGAGGTAATATTCCCAAGGATGAATGTGTTGACTCGAGTATAGTTCCTGACAAAGGAGACCAAGCAAAGACCTAGAGTGGTTCTTTGGCTGACGAATGGAAGCAAGTCTTGATGAGTGACTATGAGAAGGAGGTAGGTGTTGGGGTGGTTCCATAATACACACAAACAAATGATAGAATGGAAATCAGGGTTCTTGGTGTAATGGTTGACTGTATTGTCTCCTCCATGAATAATGCCCTAGTAGGGTGCTTCTTCTCCTTTCGAACAACCATTTCTATGGTTAGGAAGTGGGTTTCACAAAGATGAAAGATCAAAGGAAGTGTTGTGACTAGTGCAATGCCTAGGGCCCTATTTCTATTTCAATTTATGACAACAGAGGATATGACCTTGGTCTTGTCTCACTCATGGACTTATGGGAAACATTACCTTTCCCTCAGTCGATGGAAGATGGGGTTTGATCCTATGGTTGATCTAAGATGAAAAACACTTATGTGGGTTCAAATGTTAGGTCTACCACTTGAATCATGGGATGAGAACATATTCTGTTGGATTGGAAACACTTTTAGAAACTATGTTTCAATGGACAAGGTTACTAGGGTGAAGTCTAGGTTAGTATTTTACCATTTTTATGTCAATGTGGTTGTTAGTAATACTTTGCCCAATTTGATTACCTTAAAATCAAAATTAGGGAATTGGATACAAGAATTGGTATATGAGAATGCCAAAATCTTCTGCTAAAAGTGTATTAAATCAAGCCAAGTTATTTTTTATTACAAGGCCCCATAGAAGGAACAAAAAAACTAAAGGGTGTCTCTACCTCCCTTTTGAGGACCCTTTAAGGGTTAGTGCACCTCCAGAGGGTGTGGGTTCAAATTATGATAGTGACGAATATCCCTTCAGGGAAAAGCTTCTCAAGCTTTTGGAAACCCCCAAGAAACCTAACCAAGGGTTGAGTCTAGCAAGTTCTTTTGATCAAGACACTCCTCTCGAAAGTACTCAAAAGAAGAACCCAACTACTACTTTAGTTTAGACTATTTCCTTGGAGGAAGGTGAAATACTACTTGCTACACCCCATATGGGGGTTGCATCTTCTACCCATAGTGACACTAATACATTTGAGGTCATTTTTAGATGAACATTTTTTACGAACTATGAGATTTCTTTTGCTTCATGGTAAAATTAAATTTTTTAAAAATCTTGCTCAGGTTCATTAGAATTTCGACACTAACTCATTTGGGTGCATTTTTCGATGAGCTATGGGATTTCTTTTGCTTTGTCAGATTTCACAAGGATAATTTGAATTTTTTTTAAACATGTCCTATGTTCATCATAATTCCAACAACAAAAGCAATGTTTTAAAAATATAAGTAATGTACGTGGGTTCATTATAATACGCAGACACATTTTAAAAATTGGTGGGAGGCACAGTCGACGCAAAGTCACACATTCTAGGTGATTTTAATAGGAAAGCCTTCAAAATCTTTTCTTAGATATTTATCAATCAATGCTCGATCCTATCAGGGTTTCATAGATATTTATCCATTGATGCTCTAAAACCTTATGCTTTTCTACACACTCTGATAACACTGCATCTCTAATAATTATTTCATGCATCTGTAACTTATCTCTGCTATTTTTCCTTCATGACAGTGAATGTGTATTTCTTAAAAACTTCATAGTGTATAATAAATCACTCATCTCATCCAAATGCTAATAAAATGGTATACTCATTGAATCATGTACTAAAAATGAAAAATAGAGAAACACAAAGAGCCATACTCATTATCTATTCCATAGCATTTTATAAAAGATAATGAAATCAAATCTCTTACAACATATAATGTTGGTTCAAACAAGAAACCCTACCTTTCATTCAGTTCATGCATTAATCTTCCTTCAATAGATTGCACTTGTCTTCATTTGATTCACAACCATCTCCATGAAACTTGAGTGTTCCTTAAGATATTACTTATTTTTAACTCAAATGAATTGTTGTTCAAGTCATCCTCTTAAGTAAATTTCTACTTTGATAAATTTGTGCTTCTCTATGCATGGGGTTTTGACATTCTTCTTTAGAAAACAATTGTTATTTGAGAAGATGTTATTTCTTTATGAATTTCTATTCATGGAAATCAAGAGTGTTGTTTCCTTAATGAAATTTTTTGGCTCTTAACTTTGTTATTGCTCATTCATTTAAAAGTTTGCTATTATTTTGGAAACTTTCTATTTGTAGTGCTTTATTTCTTTCCTTTCTTACGTGCACTGACATGGCATAAAAACCTTAACCCAAACCAAGGAGGAAGTTGAAACTCAGGGTTCCCTTGTGGGGTTAATTCAATAAAATACTTCCCTCCAATTGTTGAAATGAACTTGACTTTCATGCTTTTTGAATTTCACACAAAGTGCAAAACTTATTTTTCTCTTTAAGACTTTGAATCTCACCAACCAATATAGTGAAAAAAAATTAACCTTTTTTAATATGGGAGCATCCTTAATTCACTTGACTATCATAGATTAAATAAATTTTAAGTGACCTTTTTTTTATACCATTTTTAAACACATGAAACCCACCTAGAAAAGTCTAGGATTCACTTGAAACAAATTTTCCCATGAAGAGGTAAAATAGGTAAAAATGACTATTTTGATTACTATGTGTCTCATTGTGGTTCATAAATTTCTATTATGACTACATTTTCATTTAATCTTTACCTTCCCATGAGAACCAAAGAAAATTCTCATAGCTTGCCCTCTTTAGTCTCAACTATGTTCATCCAAATGACATGATTTCTCTTCTTTCATCTTCTTTGATTGCTATGTTACACTTATATTATTTTCCATTAATTACATATCACTAATTTATGTTCATGGATCGACTATGATAGTGAATGGAAAGCTTCCTAAAAGTAATGAGTATTCTCCCTTACATAAGATAGTGAAGATGTTTTGGTGCATGAGCACCTTAGTTACATTGATGCCTTATAAAGGATTTTTTCATGATTTCTTGTTCTTTTTTGTGTCAAGATGTAATAAGGTACCTAAGGACCATTTGGAGTCATTTTTTAGTCATTTCCAATCATTTCAACTCACTTTGTAAGGCCTTTGATGCCAATTGTATCATATTGACCTACAAGTTCTTGATAGGTTAACCTTGGTCAAACTATGTAAAATATTCCCACGATGGGTGAAAATGATGTAATTTATGTCTTCAAATCATTTATATCATGTTGGAAATTCTTTTGGGTAGGTTTGAAGTCATTTGGCTAATGTTGTCAAAAAGATGTAAAAGTTGGTTGAGAAATTTTACAAGTTGTCAAGCAACATTGACAAATTATGGTTCCAACAACTAACAAAATTCAAATTATACTTATAACCATTGGAAAGTCTTAATAAATGTATAAAATTCCTCTTTGAGTTGAGGCATGGGGTTGGAGATGATATTGGTGAAAGTTTGCAATAAAAATATAACTGTTTCTGCACTTTTTTCTATAAAATTCACTGTTGTAGAGCTTGGCCCTATTGTGTATGGGTTTTTACAATTGGAAACATATTTGAACATTTAGGAATATGAATGATCTTTCCAAAAAGTCTATTTTAATTGATTTTTATGGAATATTAAGCAAGATATGGCCATTTTAAAGACTGCGGGTCCAATTTTCTAGGTTTATTTTTCCTAAAACACTTGTTGTTGCAATGCTTGATACTCATGAGAGAAAACAAAACACTTAACCCCTTAAGATTTTGGTATGCTCCTAGAGGATGATCTTTATTATGAAAAGGTCATGATAAATTCAAGGCTCGAAGGTTACTTAAGTGAACCTAGTGCCACAAGAGTACAAAGGTCATCTTTGCCACAAATTAGAGATATGGTGTTCTATTTGATTAAATGTTGATGGCTAACCAAGAAGGAATTCTTAGCTTTGTGAATTGGGAATTATTAAAAAAAATCAAATTCAAGTTGATAATCTTATAAAAGCATCAAAATAGATAGGGACATCTTTAAAGAGTTCATGTTCATGTGTCCCTCTTGGTGGGCATTGTTACAAGATACTAGGAGAATGACACATTTTCCCAAGGAATAGGCGTGAATCCAAGCCTAGGAGAAAATATATACCTATGCTTTAAATTTACTTATCAACCTAAAATTGGCGTTATGTTGATCTCCACAAAACATCAAAGTAATCATCCCTATGACATCCCCGCACTGAGTACTTGGAGTACCTGAGTACTATGTTGAATGTTCAAAGGTTTTGGTTCGTTTTGAAAATTTTCTATGTTTAAGTATTTCAATTTGGTATATTATACTGAAACATCATTTCATAACTAACATTTCAAGTTCTATATAACTATTTCTAAGAAGACTTTCGTACTTGCGATATCATTTTGCTTAGTTTGTGAAGGTTGTAGACCAAAGTTTCCATACCCTAATTTTTTTGCGTTTGAAGAAAGCCCATGTCAGATAATATAAGCGAAGAACAAAATAAGGAGACAATTTATAGATTATGGTCTAGTTTGAAAAGAAAGGGTGATGAAAAATGTTATTGTCCCTGCAAAAATTATAAGGGCTTAAAGAATAGAAGACTTCTAATCAGAACAACTAAGAAAAAATGTAGACAACATGGTCACATTGAAGGGGGGCATGATTATCGTCCATTGGTAAGTTGTTCATTATATCATTTTAACAATTTGCATACACACGAAATCACTTGATGATGAGATCATGATCATGGTTTATTTATGTTGATCATTTTTATATAGGTGGAGCACCCTAGGACACATGATATGGACCACCACAACCTGAAGAATGTGGTTTTCCAAGTGGAGGAACATGAAGGTGTAAATATCAAAGCTTAAGATTTTGATCCTATGAAAGAAGATGACCATGCACTAGGAAACACAATTAAAGATGATGGTACACATGTATTGATCCATGACACCTTTAGTAGTGGCATAACTGATCATGATGATCAAGTTCACCTTGATGTTGTTCATGATTTACCTCTACTTGAGAAGGCATACAAGCCCTTCTAAGAAGGCTCCCAAATAACTCTTCTCTCCATTGTATTGTTGTTGGTAAACTTTAAGGTTATGAATGGTTCATCCAACATAACAATCTCACATATGTTAAGATATGTCATATATGTCATCTTTTTTCATCTATTTTTGTTGTAATTTAATTATACTTAATAAATGGTGAAACATGTACCATTAATATTCTTTATATTAACAAATTATATTTTTTAGTGTAGATTGATAGGTGATTTTTTGTTACCACCATCAAATATTCTACCTCACTCATACCGAGAATTATCTATCATTTTGAAAGATATTGGAATGGAGTATCAAGCAATAGATGCATGTCTTAATGATCATATTATATACCACAAACAACATAAATTTGAAACAAATTTCCTTGAATTTTATATCAGTAGATATCAAACAAATCAACTAATAAAAAATGTACCTTGCAAGGTTTTTCTTTATATTCCTATCACCCCACGTTTGTAATGATTATTCAGGTGCACTAGCTTGACATAATTTATGGATTATCGTGCACACAATAGAAATTGAGATGACATTATTCAAATTCCTGCAAATGGTTCTACATTTGTGGACATAGAGGAAAAGTGGCCACATTTGAAAGAAGAACCTCGTAATCTCAGGCTTTCATTGGTCAACAGACGGTGTCAATCCATTTGGAGTGCTAAGATCTATTTATTCGGTGTGGCCTATTTTTGTTATTAATAATAAAATTCCTCCATGGATGTCAATAAAGAGGGAGCACATAATGTTGGCAATGATTGTTCCAAGTATTTTCTCTTTTAATAGTCATCTACATTAAATTATAAATATTATAGTAAAATGGTCATAATAATTAGTGATATGTGTTCAAACCACTTTGACTATAAGGTCAAACAAGTTATATATGATCTTAGAAAATACATGAGGTAAGTAGTGATATTTGTTCAATTTGTTGTATAAATATTATATATACAATTTGTTTTACTTGTTATGTAATATATTATATATTATTTTGTAAAGTCTCTTTAATATATTTGCATCTTGAATCTCTTGTAGATGGTTGTCATCTAAAGAAATCCATACAGAAAATATAAAATATTGGAAGAGAAAAATTCATCATCTAATGTGTGAAATGCAAGAGTGTCTACCTTCAAATTTTTTCAATGCACAAGAACATTACCTCATATACCAAGTTGAGGAGATTGAATTGTGTGGACCTATACAGACAAGATCAATGTGGATGGTTGAGAGGAACTTAAAATTTTTGAAAGCTTTGGTTCGACAAAGAGCACATCCTGAGGATTCTATGGTGGATGGATATATGGTATACTAGACTATGGTGTACATTACTCAATATCTTCCTATGTTTGCAACAAAGATCCATGTAGATCTCAGTTGGGATCACAACTCCATTAACAAATTCTAAGGGGAGTACTTGATGGGGAAATGTAGATTGAGGAAAGTGAGAGGTAATTATAAGATTTCCATGGACATTAATTTGAATACATTTTACATTTGGTTTTTTATATATATTATAGTTAATTAATTCTTAATCTTCAATATACATCAGTTGTAAGTGATCTATTTATTTTTTGTACACTTGGTCAAGAGTGGGATGCACTACATTTATATATTGCAAACAATCTTAATTAGATGGCAGTATGGATTAAATGATGTAAAATTTTTGGTGGCACATTAACATGGGAAGGTATGAATTTATTGGTTAAAGAAGCTCATTATAATGGAGATTCCAATGTTACATTAATGGAAATTGATTTAGAATATAGTTTAAGAGATAAACAAGCATGTATAAATTTATTAATCACGCATATTATTATTTTCTAATTGTATTGATGTATATATATGTGTTGTTTTTTGCATACATTCGACCAAGAATAAATTATATGTTTATCAACTCACAATGTAATAATTTTTACATGTTTGACATATTGCAAGTCAAACACCACAATGTTATGTGGTGCAATGGTCATAAATTTCACATCAAAAAGTTGGATGACTCAAAGAAAAATTGTGATTCTAAGATAACTGCAGTCTTTGAGGTGACTAATATTTCATCTAGAAACGACATACATCCTCAAGACTCTCAAAATCAGTACTATGGAATTTTGGATGGTATATTTGAGTGTGACTTTAATTCATTCAAATTAGTTCCATTCGTCATCCAATGGTACAAGCTACGACTGAATCAAAATAATCCTGATAGAACTATTAATGAACATGATAATGGATTTACAATGGTTAATACAAGGTTGTTTAAGCCAGTTGGAGATAAGCCCTATGTTCTTCCAAGCCAATTTGAGAAGGTATTTTACTTAGAGGTTCTACATAAATTAGTTTGGTCATTTGTTGTTAGACATGATTCAAGAGGAAGGCTAGTAAAGTATAATGTGATGGAAGAAGAAGATACCGAAGAAGTAGAAAATGATGTAGATGATGATCACGATTGACAATTAGTTGATGATATTCCTAACAAAAATGTTCATGAAGAAGAAGAAGAAGAAGAAGATGATGATGATGGTGATGATGGTGGTGGTGATGATGGGGATGGCGATGGTGATGGTGATGATGATGACGATGACGATGATAGTGATGGTGGTGGTGGTGGTGGTGGTGGTGATATGATGATGATGATGATGACTTGGATGAAGAAGAAGATCAATGGAATTAATGAAATGTATGAGGCATGTGATTAGTATATTATCTATTTGATATTGAGTTCTTGATAGAAATTTATTTGACTTATATGGTTACATAATTAATTCATTATGTTTTGAATCCTAATGCCATTACATAATTAATGTGTGATGTACCTTTTAATGTTTTTAATTCATGTTCCACCTCTAGCAAGTCCTAATAGTAGAACTATGCCACCCCTAGGAGATGGAGATAGAGAGAGTGTCGGCTAGCCCTCATTTTGTGTGATATTTTTTGAACTTTGTGTTTATTTATGGAATGTGGATTTTTTATTATCTATGTGACAGATGGTGATTTATGATACATATGTGATGGATTACAACATATTTATAAAGATACATATGTGATTTATGATACATATGTTTCTATTATTACTCGTATATTTAATGTATTTATTGTTTATCAAATTACAAATGTAATGCTTATGATGCTCAATTGTTGGTGCTAATTACATGCATATATTTTGTGTGATCCTTTCACCCTTGGTGGAAATAGGTAATTGAGTGAAAACATCATCAATCCTTTTGTTGAGGATCCTACACAGTCTAGATAAAGGAAAGGTAAGGAATAAAAAAATATAGAATGATTATGATGACTTCATATATTTCATGTTGTCTATTATGTAATTTTTAGTATATGTATCATGTAATTTTAAGCTAACATAAGATAAATGAATTACATATGTTGGAACCTGAACCCCTTTGATGAGGATCTGCACATTCTCATGGATCGAAAATTATAAGTTAATACACCATATAGAAACCATTTATTATTTTCTTGCTTTCTCTTTACACCCATCTTGGAGTGGTTTAATAATAAGCCAGGTTTTAGCAACAATATTTTGTCAAAACATTTATTTTTTCAAAGATCACTAGGAAAACAAACTTGCTCAGTTTTTCAAACCTCGACATTAGCATAAAATCTAATATAGTTATCAACACTTGAGGCCCTAGTTGGGCTTATTCAAATTTAAATCTCAACAACAACTTTAGGGCCAACTTCTTCATCAACATTACCCTAATTTTCAAAATATCAACAACATATGGTGAACCAACTATTACAACTTATTATCTTCTCTCTACATGGAATCCTAATATTTATTTCCTCTCACAATAACAATTGACCCTATACCAACTATCGGTCTCATTTAATGGAGTACAAGTACCACCAAATAGGTATTTGTTAGATGTGTCTTCCTCGATCAAGGGAAATTCAGGAATAGAAGATGAAAGTGAGACATGTAGTAGGTCTAAAAGAGGGAGATCAACTAGAGGTCAAAATATTAGAAGAAAATTCAAAAAATGCATGGAATTTTTCCTTGATCAAGGGTGGTCACATTCTTATGATAATGAGACCAAAGAAGACATTGAGGTGCCCTTTAGGTACATACATCTATAGAAATAATGGGTACCCAAGGAACTTTCTCCAATAAACATTAATTTTTTGTGTTAACGAGAGGATATATCACATAGCACCATCATCATTACATGGTTTGGGTCTATTTTCCATGGATGACATAAAGGTCTATTACAAAAAAGTTATTGAATTGGAGTATGTCAGACCTTGTTACAATTACAAAAAATGGATGCAGATTATTTGATATTAAAAAAGTATGCGTATGTATGCACTCTCAACAAATTACATAAAATAGAAAGATGATGATCAAAGTAAAAGAGTGGTTATGTACATTGATGGAAGGCCAAAATAAATAGGGAATATTGTAGGTTTTATAAATGGTACATGACCTGGGTTAACTAATATGTAACTCAATTTCATATTCAAGGCATGCGAGGGGAATCATGCATTCGTATGTGAGATAAAATCAATAAGTATAAGGGAAGAGCTGCTAATCGATTATAATTTAAATCCCATAGATACAAACAAAGTTACTATCATGGGGGTGGTACATACTATATACCATTTAAATCATCCTCTAATTAATGACTTCAATATACTATTTTATTATTAATTTTTTTTGCTAAGTCTATTGGTTTCATTTCGCTAATATTTTTATATTTAATCTTTGTCACAAAGTGACATTTTTTACCCTTACTAATAGTAATGTTGAAGATTGATTATCTAATGGTGATGGTGATGATGATGAAGACCGACCAAGAATAGAGGAATACATGATAGTAGAAAGGTTAGATCAGTTATTGTCTTGTCATTGATATCAAGCAATTGATTTCTAGTTTATATTATGTTTCCATATCGTTCGATAATGATATAAGTTGAATGAGTTAAGAAGATGAAGAAATGAGATGTTATGAAGTTGAAGAACTTAAATGGGAAACTGATATAGATTAGACAATGATTAGATTATGTTGATATAATTGTTTTCTACCTAACATATGATTATGTTATGTCGGTAAAGCATGGTGATGAAGATTTGTCAAAGTTGGTAAGAAAAAGAGTTTTGGCTACCAAGCATGACATGTCACTCGATAAAGGTAAAAGGTAAAAATGAAGTAATTCGGTAAAGAAAAAGGAACCAAAGGCACCAAACAGAAAAGAAAGGTTTAGGTATTGAGCAAAGTTATTTGAAATACAAATAGAGGATACCAAGCGAGGAATAGATATTAAATAAGGATTGTTCATCAATATTTAATGATTAGATATGATGAGATGGATGATCATGATGAAAAGGAAAGTTAGTTACAAGAGATCTACAGATGGGAAAACTCGAGGTGAAGATATATGCTTAGATATAAATGGTTAAAGCAAAAGGAACAAGTTTCAAGAAAGTTCAAGTTCCTAGGTGAAAAGAAAACATGTTACTGAGATCCAAATTCAAGGTATAATGAATTGAATGGTTAAGATTGATTAAAGGAAAATGTAATAGAGGAGATTAAGAGGCAATAATTTTCTATATAAAGGATGGATTTGTATGAACAAATGGTTGGAAAATTGAAGATTTGAAGAGTCACCAACTGATACAATGAAGAAGGAACAAAGAGATTCCGAGTGGGAAAGGAGGATGAATTGTTGAATCCAATAGATATTGAAGAATTGAAGTGAAGATAGAAGAGTACACAAAATATTTGATTAAGAAAAGATAGTTTCAAATCTACAGGTTAATTTATTGATTGTTTCTTACTAGCATTTGTAACAAAGAAATCTCTTAATAGAGTGGACTTAACAGTGTTATTGTAAAATCCTTGAAAAAGGTAACATTCTAAAGAGTGTTTGAAGCCCTCTAACCAGACCACTCCTAACAGGGTGAAGATCCTAACATATGTGAGGTAAATCCCTTGACTAGGTCACACCTAATAGTGTGTATTGTAATCTTTAACAAGACTGGCTCTTAATCGGGCATACTTCAGAAGAGTATTTTCTTAGTGGGTGACAATTCCCACAGTGGTTTTTCCCAAAGTTGGGTTTTCACATTAAATACTTGTGTTACATGTGATGCATGAATTGTGTGAATGATTCACTAATTGTTATAGTTTATTTACTGTTGTCAGTAAATAGTGAATTGTGTTTTACTGAGATATTACTAAGTTAATCAAAGAAAAGTTTTTAAGTATTTGGAATCAGGGATTACTGATTCACCCCCCTCTCCATAATCCAACAATTGGTATTAGAGCCTAGTACTCTAAAGAGATAATTTTAAAAGACTTGAGTAAAAGATCCAAAAATGTATAGGAGAGAAGTACCTAAGTTAAACAAGGAAAGTTTCTTAACATGGAAAAGACGGATGAGGTTGTATCTATCTGAGATTGGATAATCTACACTGAATCTTCTGACTAATGACTACACTCCACCTCCTCCTAGACCCATGACAGTTGATCAAATGAGAGAAAAATAGGAACACAACTCAGTTATGATTGAGATTATTTCTTCCCTGACTGATGTTGAATTCAATGATGTTAAGGACTATCTTAATTCAAGAGAGATGTGAGATAGGATTACACTTATATATGGAGGATATTAGCATGTACAAAAATCTAAGGTTTATAGTCTCAGAGGAAAATATGATGAAATGAGAATGAAGGATGAAGAGAGCATCACACAATATAGAAACACAATCAAGTAAGTTGTGAGTGCCATCAGAGGTGCTGGTGGAACATTGAATAATGAAGAAGTGGTAAGTAAAATTATGAGAAATATTTCTTCTAAGTATTATATTAAAGTCTTCTAGTCATAAATTGAGATCTATACTAAACAATGTTGTCGCTCTTGAAGCCCTAATTGGTAAGCGGACTGCATTTGAGCTAAGTAATTATGATAATAGTCCACTGACTATTGAAACTTATTTCAAGTCATCTCTAAGCATTGGTACATCAAGAAAAGACAAAGATATTCACATTAGTTCATATGGAAGTGAATATGATAGTATTTTGAAGTAGGAAAAAGAACAAGAAGAATTAGAGGTACTACTGGTTAGAAGATTACCGAGAGGTAAAGGAAAGTACATAGGCAAACTACCTTTGAAATGTTTTAACTATAATAAGATTGGTCATATTGCATCTATATGTCCTGATAATGAAAGGAATGATAAGAATGACAAAAGAGACAACTGACACTGAAGATTTAGAGATTACAAGGACAAAGGTAAGAGGTCTTGCTACCTAGCTGAGGAAGGTGTAACCAATGAGGAATATGATGATATTGAAGAAGGATATGAAGTCATCTATATTACAGTAAAGGAAGAATCTGATGAAGAAAAGTATGAAGATAAAAAAACACTTATTTCTCATGTAAGTAAAGCTAAACCCTGGATTATTGATAGTGGATGTTTAAATCATATGGCTAGTGATATTGACAAGTTTGATAATTTAGAAGAGTATGATGAAGGATTTTTTAGGTTTGGAAATGATGCTCCATGCCCTGTGAAATGTAACTAATACATTGTATTGAATGAGAAAATGAAATGTAATTGTTGAGCGTCATTTTTACACAAGACAATGGCTAGGAATTTACGTAAGCAAATTCCCCTCTTGGAAGAGTGATGTAGATCAATCTAAAGGTTCCTTCTGGGTTGGGTCTTAACTGCTTGGATAGCTTAACTGAAGATAAATGTGAATCTGTTCACGAGAAGGCCTTTTCTGGTTCATATCTCAAAAAGGCTGCAAAACAAACTTTAAACATAACAATACTTCTCTTTAAAATTTTTTAGATCTTTAAATGAAAAACAACATTAATCTAATTAATCTACCATAACTGATTTGCAAGGAAGGTAAGAGGAAAGGTAACGAGAATTTAAAAGAAATTTTCTAAAAGAAACTAATGGACATAAACCAATATTACGTTTCTTTGCAAATTAAAATACCAAGAAGGAGAGGAAAACCCACAAAGCAAAGATTTGACAAAATCACAATCCCAGCCAGGTAGATGCAATCATAAATGGAAATAAATGTAGATGTATAATAAGTCAAAATTCATCAGATCATGAAGCCACCATAGATGTACGTACACGTGAGACAAATTTATCTTCAAAGCACCAATAAAAAAGGGATCTTGTCAATAATTCGTCACAACAAATCAATGCAGTAGAGGTAAACAATGAACTAAAAGAATCACATATCAGAATCACCACACAATTAATTGGTTCTTTGAAATAAATAAATGAGGCATTCACACATTCATAAATTTCACAAAGATAGTAGAATAAATCACACCATGTTTGAAGCACCAACTGTATATATTGTATTGCAACAAAAATCTAACCTTTGTTACATGAATTTCATACAATTTATAGAGTTGTGCTCTCAATTTCGCAGGTAGGGTTTTGGTTGCATCTAAAAATTGAAAATAAACTAAACTAAAGATTACATGAAGGAACTAACTCTGAAACAAGTTAAAATTATTCTAGCACGGAATTAAACCTCGTGCATTACAAATCTAGAGCAGATCATGCATAAAATAACTCAAAAACAAAAGTGGAACTCGCGCATGCTCTTCATGAAACTTGTGATCTTTCCCTTTATTCTCCATTATAGCTCTCCCTTGTGGACTCAACTAGAAGATGCCCTCAAATGATGTAGAAATGACCATCTGGAAGTGATCATTTTGACTAAAAAAACAAGTTGGAGAAGACTGGAGTTAACGGTGGTCGTGCCCTAGAAATTTTGGATCCCGATTGTTACCCCGAAAAAATGAAGCTCCAAAATTGACTAAGTGTTGGAACAACTTATTTTCCTCTTTCGGAGGCTAAAAATCCTCGTTGAAATGTCGAAAATCAAGGCCTTCACTAATGGCCAAGTGTGGAAAAATATTTTTTCTCTATACAAAATTTGGCTTAGTTCACACTGAATACCTATCGACTTGGAAGGACTTCTGGATGAGCTTTGCAAAACCTATCCACAATCTCTTGCACTTCTTCAAAGTCATCCATTTTGACCCCTTTAAGGCATTCTATTTGTTTCTACCAGAAGGTGAGCAATTCAACTACAAGCCCCTTTATTTCTTCTTCTCGAGATAGCATCTTCTGAATTTCTTCCTTCTGATAGAACATCTGTTCGAGGTCTTCTTTTGTACTAACTCCTTCGAAGATATCCAGATACTGAATTATGATGACATTTACGAAATTAATTGTTTTCTCATCATCTTCATCATATAAGTCTAGGTACAACCCTTTGAAAATCTTATGCATTTCCTCCGCAAAAAGTAAGCCTTTATCTCTCTTTTTATTCATTCTTTTCAGCACCTTTTAAAAAATGGTCAAAGTGCCACTGATATCTTAGATCCACTCCTCAAAATTATCCAGTTCTGACCCTTCATATACTTTGACCAAAACTTGGAAGCGTTGCTTCCTTATTACTATGAGATCTTCTAGTGCCTTCTACCACTTCAAGATCTTCTCCTCCAAACCATCCTCTTCACTCATAATTTCAACCAAAAAAGTGATTCCTTGAAGAATACCTCTAAAAGGCCTCAAAATATTATTGAGAGCCATCATGGAAAACTCTTCAAAAATATTTCTTCCAGTCTACACATGCTTGAACAAAATAATGTGGGATATCTGTCGATATACTTACATCACCCCTTTTCTCCAAAATAGCCTGTAATGAGGCCTCAAGGTTACTACGGTCAATGGGACCCACTATCTTAAGGATAAATTTCTTCATTGCCTCATTCTGCTCCATCGGTGCTTTTATCTTTTCTTTGTCCTTATCCATGAAGCCTAGAGCATGCTTCAGCTCGAGGGTAGCCAGAGTTTTAATCCCTTCTATAGTCGGCTCTCCTATATCTACCTCTACTAGCACATAATCATTTAGGGTGACTTCTGCCATACTGACATTCATTGTAGGGACATGCACCTGAGCCTTCCACCTACCTGCCTAATCTTGCATTACATATGAGAGAGTCCTTTCTCAGGTACTAGATCCTTCTTGATGGAATGCTCACCCCAATACCACCATATCTATATCATCATTAGTATACACCCTTGTTCTTGGTTGAATTTCCTTGGTGAACCAAGTGGGCTTTGAAAAGGAATTAAGGGGCTCATAAGGGGTGGATAAAATTGAGGTAGTAGTTGGGTGCTCTATCTCCATTTCCTCATGAGTCTCCTCCTCTCCTCCTTTTGTTTCTTGTTCTTCCCCTGTGTTCTTCTCCTCTTCCATATTTATCTTTTCTTCCTCTGCAACCTATTTCTTTGATCCATCTTTTCCTTCTGAAATAATCTCACCGATTGCCTATGTTTCCTTCTCTATCTTCTGAGGCCCTTGTGCTAATGTTTTAGTTTGAATAAGTGGTGGAGTAGGGGCTTGAGAAGGAGGGTTTTTCATGGAAGGAGTAGAAGCGAGAGGGGGAGTGGGTGAAGGCATTGGCAGAGGAGGTGGAGTTGGCATGGAAACATGAACAAGTGGAGGTTGTGGTGGAAATGGAGTAGTTTAAACTAGAGGTGGAAGTGGAGTGGTAGATGGTCTTGGATGTGGAGGTGGAGGTAGAGTTTGATGAACAGGTGGAGGTGGAGGTGGAACTGAATGTGAAGCTAGGGGAATTTGTGCTACAATATCTTGCTTAGAGGTGACACCTATAGAAGAATCTCTTCTTGACTCTGTAGTCTCCTTCTGAATTTCAGCTGCAACCTCCTCAAATAATTCCTAAGAGTCTCGCAGAACTTCCTCTCCCACATTTCCAAGAGGACTAGTGAACTATGTAGGGAGGGTTTCAAAGGAAAAGGACGGTCTTGCAGTTGGAGCATGTTGCTCAAATTATTTGAAACCATGAAGTCCTTCAAAATCAGAGATGTCAAATTGATCATCTCCCAGAGCATCCAGATTTATCATCTCTCCTTGGGCTCCTCCTTCAATGCCTTCTTATTGACCTTCCCCCTGTACCCTCCTTCTCTTTAATAATACCGTAGGCTGGGTTCTTCTTCTAAGGGGCACTTGATCCTCCTCATCTTCTTCTTCCTCTAAGAGGGTGTCCATTTGGGTGGGCATCGAATCTTTCTTCCTCTTGTACACATGTCCTTTTATCACCTCAGTCAGCCTAGGTCCAATTATCTTGATTTTGGACACCTTCTTTGATGCACTCAGAGTTTCAGGGGCACTAGAAGAAGGAGCATCTAGAGGTGCTATGCTTTTAGTTATTCTAGTTTTGGGCTTCTTCGAGTGGGTAGTTGAGCTGTATGTTGTAGGGCACTCATGTCTGTACACCATTTCCAGATTCTGTGGTGCAACCTCTTTAAACTATGGCATTAGTACCTTCTCCCCTTTCTTCTTCTTTTCCTTGGAGGGCTGAGATGGTTGTTGTTTCATTGGCATAGGATCCATGGGAAATGGATGGGTGATCCATGCCTTAGTCACCTTGATGACATGTCTTGCCTTGAAATTAATGTCATCATTTTCATCCCTATCAACCTCCGCATTCAAAATGGCCTTGGTGTATACTTTATCCAAATTATAAATAGGATCCAAAATATCCTTAGAGTCAACTTCCTTCACCTTTTGTGGCACCCGTAGTAGTAGAGTAGTTTGTGCCAACTCCAATCTCATCCAATAGTAGTCACAGATTCTAACCTCATACTCATCAAGGCAGTTTATCCAATGGTCTTCAATGTGAGGCTCGTGTACATAATGCCTTCCCATTATGTGGTTGTATGTACCAATTGGATTGAATTGGGTCCTTATGAGGTTGTAATTCTATAGTGGGAATTCATCCCATTCGAATGCCAAGGACTTACATATCTTCATGTCTTTCACGCAGTGAGGCCCTATGGAAATTGGGAAGTCCCAACAATGCTTCTTCTTGTGCCAGATATGTTCATGGGCATCTAACAGTTGTTGGGCCATGTCCAACAAGATTATCCTATCTGATGGATATCTTGGTAGCTTCTTAGGAGCCAGGGTGCTTCCAACCACCTGGATGTATGTAAAGGTCTTGAACTGAATATAGAATGCCCCAAGGGCCTTCACCTTAGCAACAACTTCTGTAGACATTCTTTTGGCATAGTCTCCTTTCTATGGAGTGTATGATGGCGAACACAAAAGCATTGTTGACAATATAGAATTTAGGACTGTCATGTGTGTAGTACTCTTTTCAAACTAGTTGTGGGTATACTGTGAATGGCTATGCATTTTGATCACCCATGGCCCCAACCTTAAGCAATCCTGAGTACACTACCCTTGCAACCAATAGATACAAAACATAAGATGCCATGTAGAAGTGAGGATCATTCTTTACTGTGAGCAACTGTTGATCTAGGATGTCGCTAAGGATGGTGGCGTAGTTGAACCTTGATTGCCTGTCCTTTATCTTTTCAATGAATAAGATCATCTAGGGTTCCAATTGTATTGACTTTGGCAGTCCATACACCTGAATGATCATGGTGATGGATGCCTGGATGTCTTCTTTCATGTACCCTCTCCTCATGTCTATCTTTTCCAATTTATTTCTAGGTAGAGGTTGTATGAGATACTCCTTGTTCACAATCTCATGGGATAATGAGACGTCTTTATTGTAAAAGTCCATTCCCTTGCCAATGGATAAGCTGTAAAACTTGTCTATCCCCTTGGGTAGGTGGAATACATCTTCAATGTTGTCTGGCTAAAGATCCATAACTACTTCACCCTTGCTATTTTTTATCATTCTCTCATCTGGCAAGTAGTGGTTTTCTAGTGTAATGATCAGGACTGAGGAAAGGATGGAAACCGGGTGTGCTACTGCATTCACTAGAGAATAGTACACTAATGAAGTGTAGTCCTCAAACCTTTCCACCAGTTGTGCATATTTTACCAAATAGTCATTCCAACTAACGTTCCTGATGTCAGTATCAGTGATCTCTGAGTGCAGATTCCCAACTTTAGAGGGTGCATGATAACTTTTGAACTGATACCTCATGGTTTATGAATTGACCTTTTCTGCCATTCCTACAAAGAGAAAAAAGGACATGGATTAGTAATAATTATATCAAGAATCTAGGGAGAAACTCTGATGAAAATGATACAACATCCATCAAACAACCCCTAGAAAAAAAATAGTTTAAAATGCTCTGGAAGCTAGTTTCAGCTTTTCGAACCTTTGAGGGTATCCTATATTTGAAAGGCCAAAATGCCAAAACACCAAAAAAAGGACCAGAGACAAATTTTAAGATTTGGTGGTTCGGAGGTATGAAGTTTTCAGACTTCGGTGAATCAGAGGCATGAAGTTTTCAGGGTGCAAAACTTTCGAAACGCTGAGAAGACTTAACCGATATTTCTTGAGGGAAAAAACCTCGCTGACATTTCAAACTATGAAAGTCTAAAATCTATAGGGCTAAACAACGGATAAACAAGGGTCCAAGGGGACAACCCTGCAACCTCAAAGCAGGATGAGACCACAAACAAGGACAAAACACTAGAAAAAATACTAAACTAAGAAAACAAAATGAAAACATAACCTAAAATGAGGAAAACCAGAGGGAAGGACACAAAGACACGAACCTCTAACATGTCAAAGGATGAAAAAACCAGGAAAAAAATAAAAGAAGCTGAGAAAACTGAAGATCAAGGAAAAAGCACACCCAAAGCTCTGAAAACTATGATCGTAGGCAGAAAACAAGTGAGGACAAAGAAGGGCTCTCCGCCTTAAATAGGAAACCGATAGGGTGACATTAGCTACCTCTGCCAATCGGCCTTTCGGGCATTTGGGGGTCTTGGACCTCTGAAAGCCCAAAATGCCAAAAGGCCAGTTCTCTTCAGAGAATTGGACCTTTTAGTGTTCCGAACCTCTGAAAGGCTGAAACCTTAGAAATGGGCATACTTCAAGGTTTTCGGTTCTTTAGGCCTTTCGCACATTTGGGACTCTGAAAGTGCGAAAGTGTGAAACACAAACAAGACCAACCAAAACACAACTAGACCCAAAGAAAAGAACAAGATAGACAAGCAAAGAAAAATCTAGAACAAGTTAGAAACTGGGGGGCCCTTGAAGCCAAGTGGCTTAAAAGGGGAGCGTGGTTATGGAACCACAATAGTAATGATGCATATTGGGTTAAAGGACTGAACTATAATCTATTGAGTGTTGCACAACTAAACAATACTGGCCATCAATTGGAATTTTAGAATAGAAAGGTGAAGATTTATAGTACTGATGGAGATCTGATTGAAACTGGTGAACAATCGAAAGGTAAATTATTTTATCTTCATACTACTGCAAAGAGTTGCTTAGTTACTAAATTTTAAGATGTATGGCTATGGCATAAGAGTCTGTGTCACGTGAATTTTAATAACATGATTAAAGTGAGTAAAAAGAATAGAGTCAAAGGTCTACCAAGATTAAGAAAACCTGATAAAGTAATGTGCAAAGAATGTCAGATTGGTAAGATAACTAAGTCAAGCTTTTCAAGTAAATCTTATTCTACCAATGGTATTTTGGAATTGGTTCACACTAATCTTTGTGGTCCTATGAAAGTTCAAAGCTATTACAGAGATCAGTATTTCATTTTTTTTGTTGATGATTATTCAAGAATGATGTCTCTATATATTTTTAAAAGAAAAATCTGATGCATTCCAAATGTTCAAGTGGTATTGTATCATCTTAAAATGGAAGCAATTCTATGTTAAGAGCATTTAGCCCTCCGAGTAAGTGGTTTGGGGTCATGTCAAATGCCTTGAATGGATATTTGGCTTGGATCTAGCTTTTTCCCTGTTCTACCCCATTTCCCACTTCTTCCTAGCATTTTCCTGGCATTCTGGACTATGAACTTGAGGTTTTTGACCATAAGGTTAAAGTCGACCTTATGGGGTCAAAGTTGACCTCGATCCTGACTAGGTCAAGATTGACCTTGACCCTGACCTAGTCAGGTTCGAGCTCGACCTTGACCCTAGGGTTTGGGATCTTCAGGGTTAGCTTCTGGTTTTAGGACTTCATCAAAATCTTGCATTTTCCCTCTTCGGAGCCACTATTTCTCGGATTAAGTGTTGAATTCTCAAATTAATATTTGAGGTGGACCTTTCTTGATATTTGTATAGGATTCCTAATTTATTATTGGAGATTATCCTTTCTCAAGTTTTGTGCCTAATGCTCAAATTAACTTTGGGGTTGGCCTTACCTCAAATTTTGTAACAAGGTTCTTAAATAATTATTTTATTTCTATATTAAGGGTGGTCCCCTCCTAGATTTTTGTGTCAAGAATTTAATTTAATTTCCCTCCATGTGCACCTCTCTAGAGTTTTGTGCCATGGGCCCTTAATTATTTTTTTCTATGAGGCCCCTCTTGTGCCCTAGATAACTATAAAAGGGAGCCTTCCTCTCTCATTTTCTCCATCTCATCTTACAATATCTCAATCAAGTTTTCATGCTCAAGCTCTCTCAAGCTCTCAAGGTGATCATTCAAGAAAGCATCCATTCAAGCATTCAAGTCCTCTTCTCCATCCAAGTTCTCCATTGAAGATCAAGGATTCAAGCATTCAAGCCATTAAAGGGATTTGGTTCAAGCATTCAAGATTCATCATTCAAACCCTAGATCTAGCCATCATGATGGTGTGATCTTCCTTCAAGATCCTTTGTCCATCTTCAAGATCCATTCATCCTTCCCTCAAAGTGGATTCCAAGCATACAATCATGGAGGTTTGATTTACATTTATTGCTATTATGTTCAAGTTTTCATATTAACATACTTGATTACATTTCAAATACAATTTGCATATCTATTGAATATCATAGCTTCATTGTTAGATCTACTTCTACTACTTGCTAGCATTATCCATTTCAATTTCAATATTAAGGTAATTCCAAAGCGGGGTTTGACCAAGGCAAATCCCTCAACCAAACAATAAAAACCCTCTTTTTCTTGCAGGTACAGGTGCGAAATTTTGAATCTGAGAGAAGATTTGGATACCCTTTTCAACAAACTTTTGAGATCTGCGAACAAAGTTAGAATTGACCTTCAGAATAAAAATGTAGATCCTGACCTAGTTAGGTACAACCTTGATCCTAACCTAGTGAGGTACAACCTTGATCCTGACTTGGTTAGGTACAACCTCAATTTTGACCTGATTCAATCTTGGAAAATGATTTCTGGGTTTTGTAGATCTGACAGTTTTGATTCAAGTTCATGAAAATCAACAGTTTTTGAGATCATTTGATAGGGGTTTCAGTCGATTCTTTTTCAGAGGTAAGTACCTTTATTTCTTAATTTCAATATTAATCATCTACATTTACTTTCTATATCAATACAATCTCATGTAAGTATAAAATATTGGCTTTGGGGTCTCTTTTATTTGCAAGCCATTGCCCTAGGACCTCATCCACATTTTATCCTTTACATTTTGGTGAACCTGACACACTTACCCCTTTCTTTTGTGGATATAGATTCCCTATTGTGCTAGATCTCCCTTTCTATCATCTTGTGTGTTCACCTTCACTTTTCATTTTGGTGAACCCGTTTACGACAACTCTTTCTTTTTTGGTGTTAGATTGGCATTTTGTGTTAGATCTTACAATAAGAGTACATTTCTTTTATGCTCTTGCATTTATATTTCAAAAATACAAAAAAATTGCAAAATTTCATTAAAAATACACAAACATTTCATTTGAATGCATTTAGATATATTTAGATCTATTTTATATGCATTTCCTTATTCATTATCATGATACATAAGTTGTTTCAAGTGTTTTTCAAATGCCTTATGGATATGGATGATAATCCTTCTATTTGGGATGAACCTTTAGATTTGGATATTGATTACTCTCTTCCTCATGAAGCCATTGTGAATGACTCTACCTTTTGGGATGAACCCTTGGATAAAGACATTGATTTATCCCCTCCTCATGAAGAATCTTTGATACAAGAGGGTGATTTATTAATGGATGGAATATTCATACATGATGATAACTCTTTTTCTACAACACAATCCCCTTATGCGGACATTTTAGCTAAAGAAGATGATATTATAGATGCTTTACCTCCATTTGAGATTCCTTCTAGTGCTGAGGCATTAGTGGAGAATGATATGAATTCCCTTAATGCTCTCCCTTTAAGTGATGATCCTATGGAGAATCAAAATCTTACCTCATCTCCTCCTAGGATGTCCTCCTTTCTTCCTTCTTGTGAATCTATTTGTAGTGTTGAGACAACTAAAATGGTTTATCCTAAACCCTTGTTAACTGTCAAAGGTTGTCCTCGCATTACTGTCAAAGGTAAACCTATGGAGTCTTTAGAGTCTTTCAATGACCATGATTCAATAGCTCACACGTATTGTACAAGGAATAACCCTCAACCTAATCTGGTGGTTTCTACTTCTTTGCCACCTTCTCAACCTATTCTTCCTCCTCCACCTCATCTTCCTAGCAAGGAGTATGATTTGATAACTCAATTGCAAAATACTCCTGCCAAGATTTCTTTATGGGAGCTTCTTCAAACTTCACCTACCTACTATGAAGCCTTGCATAAAGCTCTAGGAACTCTTCCTACTCCACCTCCTAATCAAGAGAACATCAATAACTTCTTACAATGCATGCATGCTACCCTGGGTCCTCTTGACATTGTTTTTACTCAAAAAGACTTACCTTCTAAAGAAGTTCAAAATTAGTATGATGCTCTTATGATTGTTGTTACTATCAATAAAAGTATCATTCGTAGGACCTTGATTGATAATGGATCTGGGCTTAATGTTTATAGCATGGACATCCTCAAAGCAATTAATGCCGATATTTCAACAATTCAACTTGACAATGTTCCTATACATGGCTTTGATAACATTGCTAAGAACACTTTAGGCATCATTACCTTACCTATCAAAGTAGGATTGGTCATCCTGAATACACCTATTCATGTTATGCCTGGACCTCTCAATTATAACCTTCTTTTGGGTAAGACCTCGGTTGCATGAGATGCATGCCATTCCTTCCACCCTTCACCGTAAAGTCAAGTTTTTACATAACAATGTGATGTATACACTTCATGCGGATGATGCATCTAATCCTTGTCTTAATATTCAAACTCACACTACTCCTATTCCTAATAGAAATCCTTCTTCCTCTAATGCTCTTTCTGGCGATGATTGGGGAACCTTGGATTTTACTCCTACCTTTATTGGAGAGTATAAGATTAATGATCTTGATTTTATGAAGAAACAAAGAGAGTTTGAACAGTGAGTTTTTACATCTAAACCCCTTTTTAATAACTTTGTTGTTGTTTCCACCCACAATGCATCTGTTAAACCTACTAATGATGATATAGTGACTACTGAAGTTTCATTGACTTCTTTTGATATGGCTTCTCATTATGGTCCTGGTTATCACTTCCTAGTTAAACAAGGATTTAATGCTCAAGGATGTGGTAAGCATAAACAGGGAATTCAAATGACCTTACACACTAGGGGGCATGGGCATTCTTATGGATTGGGATTTAATCCTCGACAACAAATCAATGTTAACAAAATCTCAAACAACACTTCAAAACATGATGAACCTGTGAAAGAATTTGACCAAGAAGTTCTTTTTCTTAAACTCCTTCGTGCTAAGATAATGACTAGACCTAAACACAAAAAGAAACATAGTCCACACTTGAAGACTCTTCCTTTTTGTTAATATCATAAATTTCATGATCACTCTACTAATGAATGTCAAGCTTTACATTATAAGATTAGGCAGCTCATTGATGGTAAGGTTATTTATATATCATGTGACAAGGAGTTGTATTTCAATGCTATTTTCTCTAAATAACATTCATATTCCTATTATGGAGCTCCACATTATATAAACAATGTTAGCCTAATCCTTGGGGGCTCGTTGTCTTGTATAGTGTTGTGAGCGATATAATATGTCCCCTTCCATCCTTGTTCCTATACTTGGGGGGTGAGGATGTCATCTCCTTCTTTTCTATTTTTTTGGATTCATCTCTTTCCTTCGTTAAGTAGTATCTATCTATTATGTGATACCCAATCATACATGAACATCTTGGTTTGCATTGAGGATCTTTTTCCTTGATCACAACCTATTTCATTGTTTGACATTGGGTTTCCATGGTTGATATATCTCTCACCTTGGAAACTAAATAGTGTCTTATCCCTCACAAGGGTTAATTTTTCACTTCTTGCATGATATCTCTTTGCATTTGTCCCTTCCATGGCCTCATAGGAGCTATGGCCTTCTTGGCTTGGACTGGGTGTTGTCTATGGATATTGTCTTGATGTTGAAGAAGGCTTTATCCTTGTTCTTTTCTTTCCTTAACATGTCAAAATAGTATGTTTTTGCCATATTAAGGAGGGGGGCATATATATAGCCTCCCTTGCTCTATATTATGTATTTTTGTTTTAACTTTTTGTTTTGCAGCATGCTAAATCTCAGAAGGTAATGCACATAAGTTGCTAAATCCTGAAGGGACACGCATTTCCAATTTCAAATATGCTAAATATTCTGATGGTAACGCACATAAGTTGCTAAATCCTAAGGAGACACACATTTTTCAAAATTTTCAATATGCTTAATCTTGGAAGGTAACACACATAAATTGCTAAATCCTGAAAAGACACGCATTTTCAATATGCTAAATCTTATGAGGGTAATGCACATAAGTTGCTAAATCTTGAGGAGACACGCATTTAATATTCATGGAAATACAAGAAGGTGGATCTATGAGTATTCCAGAAGCCATCAGAAGATGCATTACAATTGCAAGCATAGTTTATGGGTGAACCTGTTGGGCTCTCCCTCCAAGGTGATTCACGGTAAGGTGGGCATCTTACTGGGTGAGATAATCACTTTCTCCTTTCTCTCTTTTCTCTTTCATGCTAGTAGGACAAGATCATGAAGCTATGTTGTTTATAGTGTTGCTCTTGTCTTTCTTATGTAATCATTTATGCTTTTATGATAGCTTTCCAAATATAATATTAGTATGAGAAATATTTCTTAGCGAGGTTTCTTATGCTAATTGGTTTGGGTTAACCTATGTTCTTTTGGTTTTCTCTTTTTGCACCCTCATGCATGTATGTTGAGTTAGAATCCTTAGTTTGGGGGCTTGTGCCCTTAGCTAAGTGTTATTTTATCTCTTTGCGAATCCACTTGGATCTCCTCTTTCCTCTCCTTTACCAAGAGTTTGCATCGAGTCCATACTCTTGCTAAAGTGGGGGCTTAATGTATCGTCTTAAAATGGAAGCACTTCCATGTTAAGAGCATTTAGCCCTCCGAGTAAGTGGTTTGGGGTCATGTTGAATGCATTGAATGGATATTCGGCTTGGATCTAGATTTTTCCCCATTCTACCCCATTTCCCACTTCTTCCTAGCATTTTCCTGGCATTCTAGACTATGAACCTGAGTTTTTTTACCATAAGGTTAAAGTCAATCTTATGGGGTCAAAGTTGACCTTGATCCTAACTAGGTCAAGATCAACCTCAACCCTGATCTAGTCAGGTTCAAGCTTGACCTTGACCCTAGGGTTTGGGATCTTCAAGGTTAGCTTCCGATTTCAGGACTTCATCAAAATCTTGCATTTTCCCTCTTCCAGGCCACTATTTCTCGGATTAAGTGTCAAATTATCAAATTAATATTTGAGGTGGACCTTTCTTGATATTTGTATAGGATTCCTAATTTGTTATTGGAGATTATCCTTTCTTGAGTTTTGTGCCTAATGCTCAAATTAACTTTGGGGTTGGCCTTACCTCAAATTTTGTAACAAGGTTCTTAAATAATTATTTTATTTCTATATTAAGGGTGGTCCCCTCCTAGTGTTTTGTGTCAAGACTTTAATTTAATTTCCCTCCATGAGCACCTCTCTAGAGTTTTGTGCCATGGGCCCTTAATTATTGTTTTCTACGAGGCCCCTCTTGTGCCCTAGATCACTATAAAAGGGAGCCTTCCTCTCTCATTTTCTCCATCTCATCTTACAATCTCTCAATCAAGTTTTCATGCTCAAGCTCTCTCAAGCTCTCAAGGTGAACATTCAAGCAAGCATCCATTCAAGCATTCAAGTCCTCTTCTCCATCCAAGTTCTCCATTGAAGATCAAGGATTCAAGCATTCAAGCCATTGAAGGGATTTGGTTCAAGCATTCAAGATTCATCATTCAAACCCTAGATCTAGCCATCATGATGGTGTGATCTTCCTTCAAGATCCTTTGTCCATCTTCAAGATCATTCATCCTTCCCTCAAAGTGGATTCCAAGCATACAATCATGGAGGTTTGATTTACATTTATTGCTGTTATGTTCAAGCTTTTTTATTAACATACCTGATTACATTTCAAATACAATTTGCATATCTATTGAATATCATAGCTTCATTGTTAGATATACTTCTACTACTTGCTAGCATTCTCCATTTCAATTTCAATATTAAGGTTAATTCCAAACTGGGGTTTGACCAAGGCAAACCCCTCAAACAAACAATAAAAACCCTCTTTTTCTTGTAGGTATAGGTGCAAAATTTTGGATATGAGAGCAAATTTGGATACCCTTTTCGGTGAATTTTTGGGATCTATGAACAAAGTCAGAATTGACCTTCAGAATAAAAATGTAGATCCTGACCTACTCAGGTAGTACCTTGATCCTGACTTGGTCATGTACAACCTTGATCCTGACTTGGTCAGGTACAACCTCGATTTTGACCTGATTTAATCTTGGAAAAAGATTTTTGGGTTTTGTAGATCTCACAGTTTTGGTTCAAGCTTGTGAAAATCAATAGTTTTTTAGATTGTTTGATAGGGTTTTCAGCTGATTATTTTTTGGAGGTAAGTACCTTTATTTCTTAATTTTAATATTAATCATCTACATTTACTTTCTATATCAATACAATCTCATGTAAGTATAAAATATTGGCTTTGGGGTCTCTTTTATGTGCAAGCCATTACCCTAGGACCTCATCCACATTTTATCCTTTACAGGTATAAAGCTAGAGTTGAAAAGGAAATAGGAAAACAACTGAAATGTTTGAAATCAGATAGAGTAGGTGAGTTTATCTCTGATGAATTTACTGTCTTCAGCAATGAAAATGACATCAAAAGATAAGTATTTGCATTGAGGAATCCACAACAAAATGGGATAGTTGACTATGCTAGAACACTGTTAATTGATAAAGAAGTTGCACAAACTTTCTGGAGAGAAGCCATAAGCACTATTGTCTACACACTCAACTGAGCACAGCTAAAGAAAGGAACCAACAAGACACCTTATGAACTCTGGTTTGGTCACACACCGAATGTAAGTTACTTTAAAATCTTTGGAAGTAGGTGTTATATAATAAAAGATACTATAAATGGAAAGTTTGACTCAAAATGAGGTGAAGATGTATTCCTTGGTTACTCATCAAAGATAAAAGCATATAATTATTTCATCAAGGCTACTAAAAAAATTGTTGAAGGTAAAAATGTGAGAATTGATGAATTTGTAGAAAAAAGGAACCTGAGTTACAAAAAAGGAACCTGAGTTACAAAAGATTTGTTTATGTACAAGAAGGTAATTCAATTGAAGCAATCGAGCTGCATCAAGAAGAAATCGATGAGAAAGTCGATGAGCCTCCACCGAGAGATGAAAACACTAATGAATAGTATGATGCTCCTAAGATTTATTTTTTTGTCATTAGTTATGATAACATCATAATTTTTGTCAAAGTCATTCAATAAAGAAGGAAAGACAAGTCGATAAAGCAGGAAAAGCTAATTGGTAAAAGGAAATAAGGGAATGGGTAATTTTGGTAAAGGAAAAGGAAGGTTAGTAACCAAGTGAGGAAGAACCAAGTTGTACCTATCAGGATTGGAAAGATAAAGTACTAAGAGGGGAGGGGTGAATCAGTACCCTCAAAACTTTTAACACTTAAACCTTTGCAATAGTAGATTCTATTTAACCAACTAATTCCATTTTTTGTAACATACATTAATATAACTTGGAAATGTAAAATGCATGTAAACAAAATAATAAATCATACATGAAAATATTAACTCATGACTCATATATTTTGGTTAAATAGAAACCCTTGTTAGAAGGTAAAAACAACGGTGGGGATGACACCCACAAATCTTCACTATTGTAGTAAATAAAGTATGTCGGTTAAGGATACAATTTTTGATCACTTCTAATGATCTTACCCTATTAGGAGTAACAAAATATCGACTAGAGCTACCTTGTTAAAGGATTTAGCAACACAATCAAGTGTGTACTTGGTTAAGAGATTTACATTAAGGATGGTCAAGTCCACTATGTTAAGAGATTTAAATCTGCTACAATGGTTAAATTGATAATAGTAATGTATCTGTAAAGTGACAACTTCAACTTGTTTGATTCAGATCAATGAAATAACAAATAGATATCACCTCAGTGTGATGAATGTATCCTTCTGTCCTGCTTGGTAGCCTTGTATGTGTTCTGATAAACTGATTCTGGCTCTCATAAGCCTTTTGTCATAAAACCCCATGTCTGATCTCTTGATGTCCTTAGTGCAGCTATTTCTTCATGATGATTAAACATAATGAAATCTCTTACAATTTTATATCAAACAATCTTGACCTAATTAGGTTTACAATATCTTAGAAAACCTAAGATCAACGGTATATAAAAATAACCTAGATCAATCATACATAAGAATCATCACAAAAGTTAATGATTACATCCATATTAAATATGTCTCGATCTAAGTAAACCATTTTATGATCAGTGTAAACTATTTACATAGGTGTATGTGCCATTCCTGATTACTATGTCATTTCCTAGATAACTCGATAATCTTTGCATTCCTTGTTTGGTAAATTACTGATGCTCAGTGTGTATGAATTCTCGGTTGACGCAAGGGTATGGAAGGTGAAGGTAGAATCAAGGTTAATTGAGATTGCTTAAACCCAAAAACATGCCCTGCAAAGAGTTACACACAGAAGAAATATGAAAACCACATGAAATTAGTGAAAAAATAGTGGATATGAGACAAGCAATTGGCCGCAACACTGGTACAATTATATTATATCTTTCAACATGCCCGACTCTGAGGCCTTTCGAGTTTTGGCCTTATATAATGAGAATTATGAATTCAGAGTCTTAGCTTGCATATTGACTTCTCTTCTACTTCTAATACTATCCTTCTACCATCTACACACTATCTAGAACTACCCTCTACATCAACCCAAGCTCCAAATATATACCCAACAAAGCCACAAGTTAGCTAGTCATGCATTTAATTACAATATAGGTTCACTTAGGAGGAGAAACCAAAACTAAAGCTAGAAATAACAAAACATGATGCAAATTTGCATTTAATTCCACACATGATCCAAGAATAGATCCCCAACTGTGCAAGATCTAATTTCCCCACATGGAATTGCGCAAGTTGAAATACCACACGTTTCATGAGCAAAACTGGCAGAAAATTGATGCCTGAGAAAAATTGAGATAACTTCCATATCCAAATGAATTAGGATGTGCAATCTTAGGAAAATGCTCACAATTAGGTCTACATCACTACATTAACTTCACAAGGCAAGAAACAAACAAAAACATCGGTGCCAAAACAAACATCAAACTGGTCCAGGAAACAAGAAATATTTTTGGTGATGCAAGATTTCTCAAGACCCAAGATGCTCCTACATCAGACCCCTGGGGTAACAAAAGAACTAACATCCACATCAGGCACTACTCATACTTTGACCTGAATCATAAAGATCCAACTCAGCTTGTCTAATCCATGAATTGTCTTCAACTGGCTTATCTTTCCACTGAACTAGGTATTCCATGTAGTCTTTTCCTCTTGTACTCTTTCTTACTCTACTATTCAAGATCTTCACAATGTTGTCTATGTTCTTCTTAGGATAATCTAGATCATCTTCAGACTCATCATTTGATTCAAAGTACTCAGAGATATCAGAAATGTTGAATATAGGTGATATATCCATGTCCTCTGGTAATTCTACTTCATAAGCATTTCCACTGTCAAACTTCTTCAGAATCTTACAAGGTCCAAATTTCTTCATTTTCAGCTTGTTGTAGGTACCAACTAGAAATCTATTCTTCTTCAAATAAATCATAACCTCATCCCCAACTTCAAAAGATTTATGTCTTCTTCTCTTATCTTCTCTCTGTTTATATTTCAGATTACTATCCTCCAAATTATTTTTAACTTCATCATGAAAAGCTCTCATGTATACTACAAAATCCTTAGCTTTGGCACTTCCTCTTATCTCAGTAGGTAAATCTCTCAACTCTGTGGTTCCCTTAGGATGAAATTCAGTAACAATCTCAAATGGTGTCCTTTTATTACTTATATTCACATAATGATTATATGCAAACTCTGCTTGTGCCAAAACTAAATCCCAATTAGCAGGCTTATCTCTAAATAAACATCTCAACAAGTTTCCCAAACTTTTGTTCACAACTTCAGTCTATCCATCTGTCTGAGTGTGAAATGTAGAACTAAACTTCAACTTTGTATTCATCTAAAACCAAATTGTTCTCCAAAAATAACTAGTAAACTTAGTATCTCTATCTAAAATAATAGATTTAGGAAAACCATGCAATCTTACCACTTCCTTGAAAAATAATTCAGCTACATGTAATGCTTCGGATGTCTTCTTACAAGGTATAAAATGAGACATCTTATAAAATCTATCAACCATGACTAAAATAGAATCATTACCTCTCTGAGTTCTAGGAAATCCAAGAATAAAGTCCATACTCACATCTTCCCAAGGTCTATTAGGTACATGAAAAGGTGTATACAATCCCACATTCTGACTAGTTCCTTTTGCTACTTGACAAATTCTACAACCTCTAACCATTCTCTATACATCTCTATAAATCTGTAGCCAAAAGTATCTCACTAAAATCAGATTCACAGTCTTATCAATCCCAAAATGTCCAGCAAGTCCACCACTATGTTTTTCCTTTATTATGTTTTCTCTCATAGATCCTCTAGGTATGCACAATTGAACTCCTTTAAACAACATGTCTTCTTGAATGAAATAATCAGTCCTCTTATCACTCACTATTTTATCCTTACAAGCTTTCCTCATTCTACAAAATCAATGTCAATCTCATACAAATACTTAAAATCATAAAAACCAAGTACCTCAACCCTCACTTGTATTAGCAAACTTCTTCTTTGGCTCAAGGTATCAAATACTTTATTTGACTGTCCACTTTTATGCTTCAATGAAAAGGAAAAATTCTACAAGAACTCAACCCACTTCATATGTATCTGATTCAATTTATGCTGACTTCCCAAATAATGCAAAGCTTTATGGTTAGTATACAACACAAAATCTTTAGGCATCAAATAATGTCTCCATTTCTTTAAAGTTTGAACAATAGCATAGAATTCCTGGTCATAAAATGAATATTTTCTCTTAACATCATTCAACTTCTCACTAAAGAAAGCTACCAATCTTCATTCTTGACTCAAAACATATCCAATTTCACTTCCACTAACATCACATTCAACTTGAAAAAGTTTACTAAAATCAGGCAAAGCAAGTGTAGGTAATTCTGTAATTCTTTGTTTCAATGTTTCAAAACTCTTTTGTGCTCCATGTGTCCATTTGAAATCCCTTTTATCTCCTCTCATGGTTTTAGTCATAGCATTACAAATAGAACTAAAATTTCTGATGAACTTCCTATAAAAACTTGCCAATCCATGAAATGATCTTACCTCTCCAACATTCTCTGGTGTAGGCCAATCAAGTATAGCTCTTACTTTCTCAGGGTCCATCTTCAATCCATCAGCTGAAATTAAAAAACCAAGGTACACAATCTCCTCTTTCATAAATGAACATTTCTTCAAATTAATCAACAACTTTTCTTCCTTTAATCTCTACATTACTTGTCTGATATGCTCAAGATGTTTTTCCTTACTCCTACTAAATATCAAAATGTCATCAAGATATACAATCACAAACTTACCCAAGAATCTTTTCAAAACTTCATTCATCAGCCTCATGAAATTACTAGGTGCATTAGTCAAATCAAAATGCATAACCAACCATTCATACAAACCTTCATTAGTCTTACAATCAATTTTCCATTCATCCCCTTCTCTGATCCTAATATGATGATATCCACTTTTCAAATCAATCTTTGTGAAATACTTTGCTCGACTCAAACTGTCCATTATGTCATCCATCCTAGGCAAAGGAAATCTATAATTTACTGCTATCTTGTTTATAGCTCTATAATCAATGCACATTATCTATTCTCCATTATTTTTAGGTGCTAACACAATAGGTACTACACAAGGACTCAAACTTTCCCTAATCAAACCTCTTTTAAGCAATTCTTGCACTTGTCTGTTCAACTCAGTCTTTTCATTACGTGTCAACCTATGTGGTGCTTTATTAGGCAAACTAGCTTTAGGTATCAAATCCATACAATGAATTATACTTATCATAGGCAGTAAACCATTAGGTACATTATCAGAAATGATGTCATGAAATTCAATTAACAAATGTTTAACCTCAGGTGCATGTTCTAACTCATCTTGTTTCTCAGTTTTCCTTGGAATTAAAGAAAAACAAACATTTTGTTCTTTCATTTCTCTTACAAACTTTTTACCATCAACCAAACATACGTTGACTGTAGTACATTGACCTTCATCAAAATTCTCTACTAAAGGAAATAATACTTGTTTCTTCCCATCCATCCAAATAGTATATTGATTCAGTCTACCATCATGCAAAGCTTTCCTATCATGCTGCCAAGGTCTACCCAAAATAATATGACAACAATCCATACGCATAATATCAGACAAGACTTCATCATGATAATTCCCAATTTTGAATTTAACAAGGCATTGTTCACTTACAAGTACTTTATGCTCCTTCTGGATCCAAGCAATATGGTAAGGTTTAGGATGTTTCAATCTTTGCAAAGGTAATTTGTTAACCAACTCTTCAAATGCCAAATTATCAAAACTTCCACTATCAATGATTACCTTACAATATTTGTTAACGATCTTACATCTAGTTCTAAACAAACTTTTCCTTAGAATAGGTTCCTCATCAGCTTCTTCATTCCACAAGATCCTTCTTAGCATCAAGTTTTCACCATGTTCAGATTCATTAGACATTTCCTCAACTTCTTCACAAGCCAAATTATTTATGTCATTACCTCTAGTCTTCTTTCCAGAGTTAGTACATTCAAAAGCTTTATGTCCTTCTTCACCACATTTGTATCAAGTACCTTTAAACCAAGATTTCTCTTCTCTTTTCCCATTATTGTTATTCCTAGAGTAACCAGTATAACTACCTCTAGAGTAATTACCTCTTCTATCAGGTTCATCTTTCCATCCTTTATCTTGCACTGCATTATCAGATCTACTACTTTCTTCATAAGATCTGCCTCTACTTCTCTAAAATTTGCCACCTCTTCCTCTTTGTCTTTGTTCATGTCTCTTTGTCAATCTCTCTTCTGCCTTCAAAGAAAATTGGTATGCTTCTTCCACACTATCTATTTTCACATAACTGATCTCATCTTGAATAGATGTCCTCAAACCATTCAGGTATCTAGCCACTTCCTCAACTTCATCATCCACATGTCTAGATTTGATATCCAATTTGTAAAATTCCTCAATATATTCCTTCACACTCATGTCCTTTTTCCTCAAATTTTGAATTTTCCTCATCAAACTAACTTGATAGTCAGCTGGAAGGAACTTCTTCTTCTTCTTTCCAAGCATCTTCATCCATGTCTTGATCTTTTCTTTTCCTCTCTTGTTTTTCTCATTTTGCAAATGATCCCACCAAAGAGATGCATGACCTTTCAAGTTTGTAACTGCTATCTTAACCTTCTTGTTATTAGGGGTACCTTCATACTCAAAGTATTTATCCATATTAGAGATCCAATCCAAAAGTGTATCAATCTCAAGTTTTCCATCATAGAAAGCAACTTTAACTATAGGTCTGGAGTTAGCCTTAGACAAAACTCTCAAGTCTTTCCTCATCCTATTCAACTTCAGGTTCAGGATTAGGCGCTGCCTCTTCTTCATCACTAACATCTTTAAGATGTGCACCTCTTCTCTGGGTTGTCTCTACAACTTCAAGCCTAGTTGCAATCTACCTCAACATATCCATGATAGCATTATCATTTGCTCTACCTCAAACCATCTTGACAATAAGGTTCCAGCAAGATCGTAACCTTCCACAAGTTATAGGTCAGATCTCAGATCTTCCACCCTACAACCAATCCAATAAGGTTCTCCACAATCCAATCTACAATAAATAACTTGCTCTGATACCACTTGATGCAAGGACAGGGAAGGTGAAGGCAGAATCAAGGTTAATTGAGACTGCTTAAACCTTGAGTTAATTGAGACTAGCATTTATTCTCAATTAACTCAAGGTTTAAGTAGTCTCAATTTCATAAAGGTTAATTGAGAATCAAGGTTAATTGATAACACATGACATTAGTGAAAACACAATGGATATGAGACAAGCAATTGGCCACAACACTGGTACAATTATATTATATCTTTCAACATGCCCGACTGTGAGGCCTTTTAGGTTTTGGCCTTATATAATGAGAATTATGAATTCAGAGTCTTAGCTTGCATATTGACTTCTCCTCTACTTATAATACTATCCTTCTACCATCTATGCACTATCTAGAACTGCCCTCTACATCAACCCAACCTCCAAATATATACCTAACAAAGCCACAAGTTAGCTGGTCAGGCATTCAATTACAATATAAGTCCACTTAGGAGGAGAAACCAAAACTAAAGCTAGAAATAACAAAATACTATGCGAAGTTGCATTTAGGTCCACACATGATCCAAGAATAGATCCCCAGTCGTGCAAGATCCAATTTCTTTGTACAGAACCGCACAAGCCAAAATACCACACATTTCATGAGAGAAATTGGTGGAAAATCGATGCCCAAGGAAAATTGTGATAACTTCTCAATCCAAATGAATTAGGACATGCAATCTTAGGAAAATGCTCACAATTAGGTCTACATCACTGCATTAACTTCGCAAGGCAAGAAACCAACAACAACATTGGCACCAAAAAAAACATCAGACTGATACAGGAAACCAGAAATATTTTTGGTGATGCAAGATTGCTCAAGACCCAAGATCTTCCTGCATCATTGGTGATCACTAGCTTGATACTTGATAAAATCCTATCACTCTATGAGTGTGTTTGGTCAAACTTGTATTTAGTTAACTTGAAATTTGTGCCTTGTCTTTTCACAGTGTAAAGGCTTTGTCTGCTTGACTAACTAACGTGTTTCTTTCCTTTACCTACTAAATAACTAATTGGTACTAATGACAATCCATTAATTCTCAAATAGAGATAACAATCTCCCCCTTTGGCATTAGTATCAAAGCCTTATGTATATGAATATGTACCAATTGCCTGAAATATATACAAACTCAAAAATTTACCTCAAAAATTTACTAACTGTACACTGACTTCCTTCTATTCCTGACTCCCCCTTTGTGCATGCTCTCGGTGGTGTGAAGTGAAGTACACAGTGGCATATATACATAGTTTTCCCCCTTTTTGAAATTAATACCAATAAAAAAAAATGTACTTACAACTTGTCAAAAATGTGTTGATGGGTTTTCTTCAGTGATGCCAAGAGGTTTTCCCATTCCTCTTTCAAGTTTTCAAGAGAAATGTGCTCTAGACCAACTTGTGCATGCATGTAAAAAATGTTCTCCAAAACTAAAATGTTGGGAGTAGCAACTAAAGCTTTTTCCTTCTCAACATGTCTCTCCATTATTTTTAGATGAGGAAGCAATTATGCTTGGAACTTGGTGACTTGGTCACTTATTGTATCTCCCTACTTCCTTAGATATGATCTCAACTGCCTAAGTTCTTAAACTTTTGATATATGCTTGTGAAAAGCATTTGGCTCAGTTAGAGATAAGTGTGCACTGGCCTTGATCTCTTCATCCAACTTTTTAATTTTCTCGCTAACCTCGGTAGTGAAATGTTCAATAGTGCATAATTTAAACAAAATTTGAATGATTTTCTAAATTATTGTTTCCAACTCGGTTATTACCTCAGATAAATTTACCTTCTTTATTGCCACTTCTTGGCTTATTCTTTCTACTAGCTTCAACTATATTTTTGATTTTTCCCTTTCCTCTATTCTCTTTTCTGCATCAATATCTGGGGTATTTATATGACTTGTTAGAGAAGAAATTTGATCAAGTATGGGAATATCCTCATTGATATTGATCTCCAGAATTAATTTTTTTAAGATGTCTCTAACTTCCTCAAGTATCCACTTACTTTTTCTTTCTTTCCTCAATTTTTATTGTGCAACCTTCCTAGTGTACAATTCTCCATATTTTCTAAGTTCCTCAGGGTCTAAAGTTCTAGGGTCGCATGAAGGTATCTCAATTATGTCATCCAGTGTTACTAGTCCCTTGCCATGTTTCTTCTTCTTCTTCTTTCTTAGGTGTGGGGGGATTTAGAATATGGAACTAGAACTTTTGTCTCTGAATTTTTCTTTTTAGGCTTGGTAGACACACTTTCCTCTTTCTTTTTCTCAGTGACCTGTGTCTCAGTTGATTGTCCTGGGGCATAGGTAGTGGTGTCTTTTTGTGTTGTCTTTGCTGATTTACTTTCCTTTGATATTTGTGATACCACCTATATTTTCTTAGGCTCATTTTCAATATTCTTCTTTGTTTTTCCCTGGTTGGTTATTCCTTGTTCACCTATTGTATAATTCTGTTGCTCAAGGGTCGAGCCTTTGGGTTCCTTATGTGATAGAATATCAACAACTTGTACTAGAATTGGTAAATCACCAAGTATCTCACTAAGTGTTGTGTCAGTAGGTGTAGTTTCTTCATTTGTATCTGTAGTAATATTAACATCTTCATCATTGTTTATATCATCGGGATCTCCATTTGTGATGTCTTCAATAATGACATCATTTGTCCTTATTATTACTTGCTCGGGAGGATCCTTGTACTCTTCTCTATAACCTGCCAGATAAAAATCAATAGCAATGGTAGTGTCTGCTACCTCGGTGTCAGATAGGTCAATTGGTTCCTTTGTAGAAAGATCTGCATCATCCGAGTGGATTCCTTTTCCTTTCCTCTTGCTTTCTTCTTGGGTATGACTACCAATGCCAATTTATCAGCTTCTGCTTAGGCTGTGAGGATTGAAGTCCATAGTATCTTACTATTTTCATCCACCTCATCAAGATTTCTAGCCAAACTATTCAATGCTCTACTTTTCACCAAAAATATTTTTGAGTATTGTTTCATTGAGTCTACAATCTCGGGAACTGATAGGGTTGGAATTTCCAATATCAATGAGTGTTCCCTCATCTTTTTCTTAGTGTGCAAGGAATATTTCCATCTTGTTGACACTTTCTCATATAGACTTTTAGGTACATACTTTTCAAATTCAACTGGTACCTTTTTAAATTTGATCATCATCTATATGATGGCCTCTTCTATCTTTTGCGGATCCTTGGTAGACATATGTACATATTGAATCATTTTGGGGTTGATAAGACCACCAGTTTCCTTTATTGTCTTAGCCAATTCATCAATAGATGGATTCCTATTTACAAAAACCTTAAATTTATCCTGGTCTTCCTCTTCATCATCATCAACATAATTTTTGGCTCTAATCAATTTCCTCCTCTTTTTAGGTGGCTTGGAGGTGGCTTGAGCACTTCCCATTTTCTTTTGATATGTTTTTGTGGGAGTAGGCCTATAAATTTTTACAATACCTTTCTTTAGAGGCAGAGAAGAAACTATTGTAGACCTTTTCCTTGCTCTTGTTTGAACTTATTCTTGCTTCCTCTTTCTTGTGGCCTTGATCGGTGTAGACTGAATGTCTTTATCTGACTCAGTCTCTTCTCCATCATGTTCATTGTTTTCAATCAAAAATTGATCCTCGGTTGACTCTTCAACTAGATTAACCTCAAGTGCTTCATCATCTTCTGCATCTTTACCAAATTATTTTACTAACTTATCCATCATTTTATTTGATTTCTTATTCACCTTTACAACTACAAGATCCATTTGTATCCTTTGTTTGGCCTCCTCATAGGTTCCAAACTTGCTTGCATGTGGATCTTTGGGCTAGGCTAATAAAGCCTCAATTGACTTAGTGGCTTAGTCAATATTAATTTCATAGCCCATAGGTGATAACCAAGCAGTCCTTGGTTATACCACCTTGATGAGAGTGGTGTCAGTATCCACTAAGAAAAAAATATCATCTTTGTACTTCTCAACTAGTTGTCCTAGTATTCTACTTCTTTTATGCATTTATACCAAACTCTGAATGTGATCATTAACTTGCAAAATGACTGGCCGGTCAGTATCCCAGTCCACATGACTGATTGAGGGAAAGAAATTTTGCACATAAAATAATATGCAAATCAATAATGAACCAAACTTACAAGTGTCTTTGTAGTTCTGATGGTTCTCATGTTCTCCTCCAATTATTTCAATAAGAGCTCGACGAGGTCGAATTGAAAGCCTTTCTTAAAAATTGTGTATGCAATGTCAACTTCACCACATGGAAAACTATTCAGTCTATCAGATTGAATATTTTATACCCAACTACATAAGCACCAAATCTAGTTTCAGGATCAACAATAGTGTTGACTTTCATGCCCCTTTCATCCCATTTAGCTCCAGTAAGTTTTTCAATGCCGACCTTCAGTGCAATTCTCAACGCTTTGACCTTGTTAGTTATGGGGTAACCAGTGACAGCATGAATGATATCTCTTGTGATTTTAACTGTCTCATCCAACCATAACTTTCCCTCATGCACTTGACTTAGCACTATCATTATCCATTTGTTCTTAAAAAACCTTGGAAAGTACAGGGCATTGACCAAACCCTTCACCTATAAATGTGTATGGTCATCCTTGAGATTTCCATCTGTACACAAATCTTGATAGGTGAATTGTAGTTCAAAGTCTCCTACTTCATTGATCTTATATTGAATATATACTCAGATATCCTATACTAGCAGAACCCTAGGTGGTATGCTTGAAAATGCTCCGGTTTTGTCAGTTTGCAAAGCAACCTCTGGATGTAATTTATACTTCAGTTCAGTGTAGGTTGTGGAATTGATTAGTGGAACCTTCTTCTCACTTCCAGTCTTGGATTTAGTGGTCTTAGATGAGGATGCCATTATTTTTCAAATTGGGGCTTCTGGAAATAACTATGAAACAACTCGGTGATTTTTAAACTTACTTAATCTGTGAATGCTCAACTCAAAATTCCTTCAAATCTGTGCTCAAATCACTCTTGAATCTCTCTTCTCAGTTCTTCTCTCAAAATCACATGTTCTCCATGTTTGCAATGTGAAAAATGACTAAGTCCACCATGTATTTATAGAAAAATTTCAAATTCCCGCTCAAACTTTTTGCATTAAATGCTTGACCTAACACAACTCAGTAAGAGTAGTTTCTCTCAGTTTATAATTCAAAAAATCATACGCTCGATTAACACTAAGATATCACTCAGTTAATACTAGACCTTGGTTAACCTTACCAATGGTTACCGACTAGCAAATACATAATCAGTTTTTCTTATACCAACTATTCATATTTTGAATTCTAAACATATAATCCCATAGTGCATCTTTTTTCATGCAAATTTGGCATCCAATCACTAGATATAAGGAAATTTTTTTTAGGTATAACTGATTTGAAATCCAATTCCATACATACTTTTTATGACTTAGGTGGAAGTGGTGATGTCACCCAATCCAATGGATGAGGTGTCATCAACTGCATTGCTTGATCATGCATTATCACTAGATGTTTTTCTCCATATTGTGTTTCTTATCCTCATTATTTCCTCAATTGTATTGCCATTTTCATATGTTTGTGTCTATGGTGCTTGGTCTCTACAATCCTTACTTAAGTCATTAACTTTGTGACAATGTAAACATGCCATTCCAGTGCTTGTCCAGTTGCAAGATCTACCTCTCCTTTTCTTTCTCATGAAATTTTTTGCAATATGTCCATACTTTCCACATGTTGTGAAATTAACTCATGTGTTATAATCCCAAGTGTATGCATTACCTTTCCTTCTTGGTTGATAGCTTTTGTTATGTTCTTTCGGTGTCCAGACTTGCTTCATCTTTGTCCAGCATTCTTGTGCAATGTGTCCATGCATGTTGCAAGTGTGACAATATTTCTCCATGTAGGGTTTCTTAGAAGTCCTATTCAACTTAGATTTGAACTCATATGCCTAATGTCCATACTTGTTATAGTTATAACAATAACCATTAAACTTAGGAGTGGATTTAGGAATGCCTTTTTCTTTTCTCCTACAAACATTAGATGTGTGACCTAGTTTTCCACAATGATAACATGATAGATTCTTTGGCCTTTGGTTAGTGTAGGCATTATTATTTTCAGCTTGTTTTGATGACTCTCCTTGCTCGGTGTAGCCTAAACTAGTAGTGCTGCCAAGTCCTCTTTGACTAATTAGAAATTCATCTATTTTCTTAGAATTGTCTTCATCTTTCTTGACCATTTCATTATGTTGTTGTTGCATTTTTACCTCATTTTTTGATGTTTCATTTTCTTCTCTTAGTTCACCGATGTCTTCTAGTTTCCTTGTAAGCTCATGGTTTACTCGATTGACTTCTTGACTTATGACAACCATTTGATTGGAGATTTCAAAGTGATACTCGATAAGTCTAAGTATCTCAGATTCCTTCTCTTGTAGCTTCCCAGTCATTTGTCTCTTGTCTTCAATAGCCAAGTTTCTTTCTTGTTCTGCTTGTCTAGCATTGTTCATGACATCAATCATCCTAACCATTTGTGTCTCTTAACCGATCTGCAGAGCTTTGAATTGTTCATTGAGATGTAGATTCTTTTCAAATAAATCAAATATTACTCCTTTAGATGCATTAGATATACTGCCAGATCTAGATCCAGATGTCTCAAAAGGGTCATCTATCTCTTCTTCATGACAATCAGTTTCATTGTACCAAATTTCCATATCCTTCCTTTGAATCAGTAACTTCTTTAGTTCATCTTTGGCTTTCTTGAATTGATCAATGAAGATTTGCATCTATATCCTTTGAATCTCAATAGTCTTGTCCAACCTATATCTTTCCATCCTTAGATCTTTCCTCTTCAGTGGTTAAAATTCCTTAACAAGAGATCTAACTCTGATACCAATTGTTGGGATTGGAAAGATAAAGTACTGAGAGGGTAGGGGTGAATCAGTACCCTCAAAATGTTTAACAATTAAAACTTTGCAATAGTAGATTCTATTTAACCAACTAATTCCATTGTTTGTAACATACATTCATATAACTTGGAAATGTAAAGTGCATGTAAATAAAACAATAAATCATACATGAAAATATTAACTCATGACTTAGATATTTTGGTTACGCAGAAACCCTTGTTAGAAGATAAAAACTACAGTGGGGGTGACATCCACAAATCTTCACTACTACAGTAAATAAAGTATGCCGGTTAAGGCTACAATTGTTGATCACTTCTGATGATCTTACCATGTTAGGAGTAACAAAAGATTGACTATATCTACCTTGTTAAAGGATTTAGCAACACAATCAGGTGTGCACTCGGTTAAGAGATTTACATTAAGGATGGTCAAATCCACTTTGTTAAGAGATTTAATTCTTCTACAATCGTTAAATTGATAACAGTAATGTATCTATAAAATGACAACTTCAAGTTATCTAATTCAGATCTGTGAAATAACAAATAAATATCACCTCAATGTGATGAGTGTATCCTTTGATCCTTCTTGGTAGCCTTGTATGTGTTCTGATAAACTAATTTTGCCTCTCATAAGCCTTTTGTCATAAAACCCTGTGTCTGATCTCCTAATGTCCTTAGTGTGGCTACTGCTTCATGATGATTAAACATAATGACATCTCTTACAATTTTATATCAAACAATCTTGACCTAATTAGGGTTACAATATCTTAGAAAACCTAAGATCAATGATATAGAAAAATAACCTAGATCAATCATACATAGGAATCATCACAAAAGTTAATGATTACATCCATATTAAATATGTCTCAATTTAGGTAAACTATTTTCTGATTGGTGTAAACAATTTACATAGGTGTATGTGCCATTCTTGATTACTATGTCATTTCCTAGATAACTCGGTAATCACTGCATTCCCTATTTGGTAAATTATTGATTCTTGGTGTGTATGAATACTTTGTGATCACTAGATTGGTACTCGGTAAAAGTGTTTCACTTAGTAAGTGTGCTCGGTAAAACCTGTATTCAGTTAACTTGAAAGTTATGCCTTGTCTTTGCACGGTGTAAAGGCTTTGTCTGCTTGATCGACTGACTTGTTTCTTTCCTTTACCAACTAAATAAATGATTGATACTAATGACAATTCAATAATTCTAAAATCGAGATAACAACACCAAGCCACAAAATTAACCAAACCAATAAGATAAGACATTTACCGAGATAGAGGAAAGAGTGTTACCGAGTATAGCAGGCCAACACAAGGAGAGCCTCTAGATTCATTGAACCTAGACACCAAACAAAAAATGGTATACAAATCTTGAGGAGATTGTATGATAGAATATTGGAGATGTAAACATGATGATTATGCATGATTAAAAGTTGAGATCTTCCAATGAGAATAAAGTATGATATATGCATTGGAGGAGTAACCAATGCTAGCACCAATTGAATTGATGAGTCTAGAACATGTAGTACCACTTCTAGAATTGTATATAAATGGATTATAATGTGAAGATTAGTATGCATGTGTGAGAGAAGATTGCATGTGTGAAGTAGAGATTGTAGAGAAGATGATGAGCAAAGAAGAAACTGAGTAATAGAGCAGTAAAGAGTAGAAAGTTATTGTGATTCATAATTGAATCTACTGAGTACTGAATTTATATTGTGAGTAATACATAGTATGAGGTAATAAGTTATTGAGCATAAAGTGTCTAATATGCATATGATTGATGCAAGTTTAACAGAAAAATTTGTGTTACTTATTAAAGAGTAATAAGAATTGTAAAGTCTCTTAACCGAGAAGATTCTAATAGATCTTATATTGTAAATCCTTTAACAAGGAACAATTCTTAGATTAGAATTGTAAAATCCTCTTATAAGGTAGACTTAACAGGTCTTAAGACTCTTAACTGGGTTAATACTCTTAATAGGGTAAGCTATTAGAAATAGCTAATAGTGTAGCTCTAATCGAGCGAAATTTTTACTATAGTAGTGAAGTTTTTTGGGTGTCATCCCTATAATGAATTCTGTGATACCAAAATGAATGTGTTATGATTTATATGTTATGTTTTATATGTTTTATGTGATGCATGCAAAAGCTATGGATTCATTAAATGTTTAAGAAGAAAGTTCAAATAGTTTAAAAGTGTTTTACAGTACTAATTCACCCCTCCCCTCTCAGTAGTCACCTTTCTATACCTAATCCAACAATTGGTATCAGAGCACAGTCTCTTATTAAGAAGTTTTATCACTTGAGATGAAAGATGTGGAGGTATGGAGAGTTATAGGTATGAAAGGGTGATTGACAACATACAAATGGAACTGAGAATGACCAATGAGAAAATTGATGAATTAAGGAGAAAACTGATGCATTCAATCAACAAGATAAATGAACTATCAGATCAACTGAAAGACACTCAAGATTAGGTTGAAGAACTTGAAGAAAAATTAGAGGGAAGCATGTCTAGTGAATTTGATTCTATAATATCAGAACTATCTGAAAAGAACAAAAACCTAGTTGATCGGGTGAAAGAACTAAAAAGAGAACACGAGGCCCAATCGGTAAGGATGTGTTAAATCCTACAACAAAAAGGAAAAGTTGAAGATGACAAAGGAATGGTGGAAGATGAAAGAACAAAAATGATACAAGAGTGGATGAGAGAGACATGGAAATACTGAGGTTGATACAAATTCACTATAACTTTACAGACCAACTAGTTAGTAAAAATCAAGATGTTGCAAGGAAAGTTGGAGAGATTGCTGACCTGAGATCTAAGAATGAACATCTGAAGAATGATCTGAAATCTGAGAAATATGCTAATGAAGTCTTGAAAAGAAATGAAGAAGCATTGAGAATATTGGTTGAACAACTAAGAGGTTAGAGGCAACCGAGAGATACTACTGGACTTGGATACAATGCAAACAACACTACCGAGAAGGGTGAGCCCTCCAAACAAGCAACCAACTGAGATAATGGTGCTACCCCACCAAAGAAAGAGAAGCCTACATGCTATCATTGTGGGAAATTAGGACACACAACATATGTCTACATGAGAAAAAGAGGTAATATTTTGAGTACTCCTAAGTTTAATGGTCACTATTATAATTGCAATAAGTATGGTCATAAGGTATTTGAATGTAGATCAACAGTTGCTAACAATCCAAGGAAGACAAGGTTTGAGGGTTACTGTAAAAATTACAAGAGATATGATCATAAATATGAATAATGAAGGTCACAAAGAAGGAATGAGAAATGGGTCCCTAACCAATAGAATGTTGAAAACAACCAACAAGGACCAATTATACCATGGGACTATAATACAAGAATCACTTGATGAACTAAAACTTATTGTGAACCTGAACTACAAGTGATTAGAGATCACCAAGCATTGAATTGTAATGTAGGATAATTGAATCAGTCATTATGTTGTCATTGATGTCAACTAGTCTTCACAGTAATTATCATGGTAGTTGCAAATATCTAGACATCTGCAAAGGAGAGAAAAGATGAAGAACTGAGATATCTACATGGAGGAAGATGGATATGATAGATAAGGATAAGGAATACTCTTGGTAACTTATTGACGAGTCTATGACTTCATATTGTTGACTTGATTATGTTGCAATAATTTGTTATGAAGATAGAAGCAAAATGTTACAAAGTAGTGTGGTCGGTTAATGAAGCATTCTAGTATACACCAAGCCAGTGTAGTGTATATCGAGTGACAATATCAACTGAGCTTGTGTTCACTAACCCATTTCTCTGCTAACCGAGTATGGAGAAAAGAACTAAATGATTTGTTTAGCTGACAGAAATTGATGAGTAGTAAAGTGTATGATTATGAGGTGGAAAGATAAAGTGTGTTGTGAGATCTACGGCTAATAAAACTCGAAGAAGATCTAAAGGATGGAATTGAAATGATTCATTGACACAACTATCGAGGAAGGTTTAAGCGGAAAAATCAATGAAGGAGATTAAGTGGCAAAATCTGATGGATGAAAAGAAAATGGTTTACTTGTCTATTTAAGAGACTAGGGTTTCACAGTTAAACTTATGCCAAAAGAAGGAGAATGTAGAGATATCACATGAACAAGCTTCATGCATGCCTGATCAGACTGGTTGAAGAAGAACCAAACTGCAGAATAGTACCGAGTGTTAGAGAGCTTTACCGAGTGATAGTAAGTTATTGAATGTTGATGAACTAAATAGAAATATTGATCAAAGGATTGTATGGACTTAGAATAGATTTGAATATCTACAAATAAAGTTTTATTATAATTAGATCACCTACTATTTTAGTTTAACCATTGTAATAGATAAAATCTCTTAATCGAGTGGACTTGAAAGTCTTATATATCATTCATAGGATGTACATTGTTATCCTGTCAACCCCATAGTGAATGTTGGTTGGATGATAACTGTTAGTGTTAAATCCTCTAACAAGGTCACACCTTACAATGTGTTTTGTAACCTTTAACAAGGTTGGCTCTTCACCAAGCTCACTTCAGAAGAGTGACAAGTTTTGGATTACCGGTCCCAGGTGGTTTTTCCCTTTGCAGGGTTTCCATGTTAAATCTTTTGTGTTATGTGTCTACATGGTGATTGTTTGGATATCATAGTTTACATGTTGCATATTTGATTTGGTTAGTAATCACTATGAGAAATTAACTAGTAATCAATAATTACATAGACAATTAGTATTTTATGTTTACCGAGCTACAAAATTAGCTAAATTTGTTTTAAGTGATACATTTTGTATTTGGGACTGTGGATATTTGATTCACCCCCCTCTCAATTATTCTAACAATTGGTATCAGAGCATATTGGTTGCTTGGAATGGAGTTTTAAGGACTTCAATAGAAAGATCACAAAATGTATAAGAGGGAAGTGCCAAATCTAAATAAGGACAACTTTACAATATGGAAAATCCGAATGAGACTTCATATATATTGGTGTGTGTGAGTGATTACACCTTCATGAAATTACAAGATTTAAAGAGAATTTACACTATTCAAAGCAAACTAATCTAAATAATGCACAATTAATCTATCAACATCTCATGGTTCTCTAAAATAAAGTGGTAAATGAGGCTCTCAGCTATGATCCTCACTAGTGACACTCTAAAGATGAGAATTAAGCTATATGATATGCAAATTTAGATCTATTCTATCAAATTCTAGCTCTATTTGATGAACAATCTACTATGATCAAAGCAATTTAAGCTAATTAACAATGACAAATGATAAGTGAGTGATATGGATGCAAATTGACAGAGCTTTGCTGCAATTCAAAGATATGGAGTGGATGAATAATGCCTCAAAATGCCTTCTATTTATAAGATTTTCCCAAGGGTAGGGGGTAGAGTGAGATAACCATGGTTATGCTTGGGTAAGGTCAATTGGCTTTGCTTTGTCCCTAAATTGGGGGACAAACATTTAAATGGTTTCAAAAGGCTGGACCATTTCAACAAAAGTGAGTGATTTGTGTCCATTTTGTCTCCTTTTTTCCTTTGTTGAGAGAATTTCATATTTATTAATTAATTAAAGTAATTAAATTTAGCCATGAAGGGTAAGAGGTTCATTTTGATTTTTCATTTCAACAACTATGTCATTAATTGAATTTAATCAATTTCTTAGTGTTTTTCTCCTTTTCAAGCTTTATTTAATCATTTAATCATTTAATTGAATTTTCCTTTGATTTGAATTGCCTTTGTTCCATTTATCGATTTTTAGTGCTATTTTGATGACTTGATGCACCTTTTGATTGAATTAAGCCTTTGCCAATTTTCTGTGTCTACAAATGCCCCTCTTTGAGTCGATGTGCGAAGAACACCGATTCAAAGATTCCCTTAGTATGATGATCTGATTTAGGTCCTGGTTCTGATATGCCTCTGATCGTTCTGATTGATGTACTTCCTGATGACGATGATGTGCCTCTGATGATGGTGCTGATATGATTCTGATGCCTCTGATATGATATGGGTCCTGATATGATGATAGGTCCTGGGTTCACTGATAAAGGTCCTGGGTTCACTGATTGCTGATATGTTGATAGGTTTGATACGATGACAGATTTGATATGATGACATATTTGATATGATGATATGATATGATTTGATACTGATATCTTGATATGATACTGCTATGATATGATATGATATGCCCCACTGATAAATGTTTTTGATGTGATGCCCATTTGATATTCTGATGCCCCCTCAGAAATAAAACATATTGAGTCCTTGATTTGAACGAGTTTGAGTAGTTGGAATATGTTTTGATTTCTGATACCGTTTGAAAGAAATAATCAAATTTGATTTATGCCCCGATTAATGAAAATGTCCTATGATAGGTTCAAAGTGCATTGTTTTAAGTATTTATGAGGACCAATTTTACCTTAAATAGGGCAAAACCCCTCATTTTACTATTCATTTGCACCGTTCCTTCTTGAGATTTGAGCTCTGATTTTAGCCTTTTGGAGACGATGGTGGTCCCACATCGCGAGCATCGGTTTGAGAGAGCGCGCCGGTTCAGTCGGAGAGCGACCGATGGTCCTCCGGTATGTCATTCAAATTTTCCTCATGTCTGTAAAGTCGCATTTATGACCTTATTTAATGCTTTTAAAAATTTTAATTCTGCGTGCGTGAAAAGAAATGTCGCCTCCGTGCATTTTAATATCGCCTGAAAATTTTAAATGTCGCCTTTGATAAATCTTATGTCGCGTCCCTTAGGTATTTTCACGCATTTAGAAAATATAGTGTCGCCTAAGGAAAATTTAATGTCACGTAGGTTTTAAACATTTTTAATCAGGTGTCGTGTGATAATAAGATGTTGCCTACGGAAAATCTTATACCGCCTCCGTGAAAATAAGTCACGCGGTGAAATAAAATTACGCGTTTGATCAAAGAAATGTCACCTCTGGTAAAAGAAATGACGCCAGAAAGAAAAGTCGCGTGAGTAAAAAAAAAATTTGTTTATTTAAAACTTTTCTAAGACGTCTGATTGCTCGATTACGTCAACTTGATTGATATCGATCACGTCAATGAATTCAATCAAATGTTTAGTTAGGGTATTCCCTTTGTTTGACTTCAACAACGAATTAGAACATAGGTAACTATAATATCGAAGAATAAGATTAATCAATCTTCATCATGAATGATAGATCATGGATCTAAATGTCCATCCATTTTATGCCCAAATGCTTAGAGACATAAAACTAGGATCGTCCTTCCTCAACGCTTAGAGTTAGGATTGGTAAGTCTGATAGGTATATTTAAATTGATGACCATGATTGATTGTTTGATTTCCTGATAGTAAGTTACTCATGTGGTTCCCTTGTTTTGATTAAACAGGAGGATGTCCCTGTGCTGTACCTTCGGACTGTACCACACTGGGTGATGGAGCTGAGGACTCAGTTGACTGACGCCGAGAGGCGAGTGATTAGGCGCTGCGGTTTACTGTGCGTACTAAAGCTTCCTCGGTTCCAGATGAACCGAGGTTTGATTACGGCTGTCGCAGAGCGTTGGCACTCTGAGACAAACACATTTTGGCTACCACAGGGCGAGATGACTATTACATCGGAGGATGTTTATAGATTGCTACGGATCCCGACTCATGGAGAGATAGTATATTATGACGCAGTCTATGACGGGACATATTGTCGACGAGTATTCGGAGATCCATCTATTGGTGATGACTGTATCTTATGGCCTCAGTTTGCCTCATTTCCTATTTTACCAGCCTTATTAGGTGCTATCATTGGTGGTGTCTTATTACCTGATCGGCGAGGTCGCGGATTTTCAGTGGGATGGGGCAGGATTATCGAGGATTTGCTACATCATCCTCGACGCTTTGACTGGGGATCTTGTGTGCTAGCACAGCTTTATCATGATCTGCATGAGGTGGTTTACAGGAGATCAGCCTCATTATCTGCTGGGATTCATATTTTACAGTTGTGGATATGGGAGCACTTACCAGTCAGTCGTCTTATATCAGATCGAGGTCGTCCTCTAGGATATCCTTTTGCATGGCAGTATACTGGTATGGTGACACAGCATCACTTGGGTCACTTGGAGTATTGGCGACGGCAGATTGATGACATGGATGAGGTCTATTGGAGACCATATGTTGAGGTCGAGGATTGGAGAGAGGATAGCTTGGAGTTACCCTATATGTTTGCTCCTCGATGGATGATCGGCAGGATTGACTCTGTTCTGGAGAGATTCTTGGCAGGGAGAGTACTACGACAGTTTGGGCGGATTCAGCCTATGCCTCAGGGATCTGCAGTATATGCTCGTTCTAGTGCAGAGCGTGTTACTTGGGGTCACATGACTTCATATGATGATGCTATAGAGCAGATATCATTACTGGGTTATATGGATTGGGACATGAGGTTACATATCAGAGATGCCGGCGTCACACAGGAGTATCTAGCTTGGTTGATGGAGCATCCGATGCCTCGCTTTACAGACCCTGCAGAGCCAGTACCTGGGCGAGATGATGGTGAGGATGTTGGTGGTGGGAGGAGACGCAGAGGTAGACCCCGAGGTAGGGCAGTGATTCGGCTCAGAGGACGAGCGAGAGATGCACAGGTACAGGCACCACCTCCTCCTCCTCGTCCTACAGTAGCACAGAGACAGAGGTTAGATCGTCAGGATCATGTGAGGGCTGCTAGACAGGATCCAGGGACAGGACAGGATACGAGAGCAGGATTACAGCAGACTACTGTGGATGATCAGGACACAGGTGCACAACAGATGCCAGCAGCTTTTTCCCGTGATCGGGGAAAAGCTCCTATAGATACAGGTGATCCTCAGAGTACCTATGAGGTTGGAGAGAGCTCTAGTACTAGCCAGCTACGAGCAGATGTGGGAGCATTACGGACAGAGGTGTCACAGATGTCATCTATGATTCAGCAGTTGGTATCGGGTTTGGCTCCCTTGGTTCCTCTCCTTGTTGCTATGGTTGGTCAGACGCCTCCTCAGCAGCCTCCATCACAGCCTCCTCCACAGCCTCCTCCACAGCCTCCTCCAGGACCTCCTCCCAGTGGTGACGAGAGATGAGCCATGAGTGCTCTTATTGATCATTGAGATACTTGATATTGTACCATAGTCTTGTGACCTTGGTGTCACCTTTCCAGTTGTATTTTGACACTTATTTGACATTGATGCCCCTGTTGATGGGCGATTATAGAGTTGGGTTTTTATGACATCATTGTTATGAGTAGACGTGTGATATGAGAACATTTATGATCTTTCCTGCTTTTACTTGATGATATATGAGATTTCCTTTAGATGCTGCTACATGTGTTTTTCTAATGCATTTGTTTTTTTGGATGACTATTGGTTATGGATGCAACGTATCTTATGTATGATATAGATAGATGGATGCATTTCTTCTTCATGTATGGATGTAGTTTTGATATGTTATTTCTCATGTATGCAATCTGTATGCAAATGTAAATGATTATTTACTTCTTTTCTTTGATAATATCTATGTAATGATTAATGATATGGAATGAATGCAAAAAGTATAATCTCATTTATTTTTATTTTTGTAGAAAAGATGATGTTGAAATGATGTTGTCCTTGTTGATTTAACCCTGTTAATGATGTCATGTACCCCCTTTTTGATGCGAAAATAAAACCCTTGGGAAAAAAAATGCACATGCAATTAATCTAATATGAGAATGCATTTAACCTTCCATGATAATGCAATGCAATGCAACTAAGTGTCACTAGCTTTTTAGCAAATAAATGCCTTGAGGATATATTTTCATCATTGAGCACTTGGGACCGGAAAGTCGACACAACCACCACTGCCCACTGACATGATGATATGAATATCGCTTTTTACTTTACTGCTCATATGGTAACCTCCATTTTGCTTTCCCATTGGTCTCATCAATACGACTATCACTGATTTCCAAAAAAAATCATGAGAGTACGAATACCGATTTTGTCGGATTCTATGTTGCAAGTGGATTTTGTCATTTAGATATGAAGAATCTAAATATCCAAGGTATCCGGTTGCGTAAACAAACAAAGGTTAACTCATTATTTTATAAGATAATCCTCGATGGTTCTTTGATGACCATGTCTTCAGATGAATTCTCATAAGGCAATGAATTTTCCTCCAAACAGTCACATCATAGTCAAGAAAAATATCATGTCTACATCATTGCCAATCTAGTCGAAACATCCTTGATGAGCTAAAAAGACTTGATACAAATTGAATGAATGTAAGTAAACAGATTTTTAACCAACTTTTCAAAAGAATCTATCTAAGTGTTTTGCATTGTTTTCTGATTTTCAACAAAATATATTTCCAAGTGTTTGATCATGACATGATTTTTGATTTTTAATCCTGAATAATAAGTCAATTTAGGCTCATGGAATTTTGTTGTGGTAGTCAAATTTTTCGTTATCAATCAAAGGTTTACACAAATCTGATCTCTCTTCTGAAAATGTTGATCTCTTTCTGCTTGTGACTGAATGTTGTTCATATGAATCCCTTTTGAGGTACCCACTTTCCAATCCATTTATGCTGCCCCCAAGTATTTGATGTATCAACTTTGACAACTTTAGGCAATGTAAAGGATGGTGCTACAAACTGTTATGATGACTATGTACAAATGACGGATGCAATGAAGGTTTAAACAAATGGGATGATGAGATGCATTATATACACATGTGACTAGGAAGGAAATGACTTAAGGGAACCAAAAGCGCTTGTTACCAAGTTTTCACTTTTGGATATTCTCTCTTTTTTTTTTTGCTACCAAGGCGCCTATTTGCTAGGTTTTCACCAAGGCACTTTTTCTCTTTTTTCATTTTTTTTCATTTTTTCCTTTTTTCTTTTTTTTATATTTTTTTTCATTTTTTCCTTTTTTCTTTTTTTTTTTATTTTTTTTTCATTATCAACTTGGCGCCTATTTGCTAGGTTTTCACCAAGAGATAGTTTTTCAAATGTTTTTGCTTTCTTCAGGCTCAATTTTCCACTGTTTTTGATCTTTCTTCTTTTCCAATGTTTTTGGATTTTCTATTTTCAAATGTTTTTGGTTTTTTCCATTTTCAATTATGTACAATAATTATGATGCTCTCTCATCTGATACTCTTTATACTCTTTCATCTGTTTTAGGTGTAGAATCTCTTCAAATGAATGCTATTTATGGGTTCTTGTAATTCTTCACCATTACAATCTGATAATTTATATGTTCCAGTTCCAAAGGATGATGCTATAACAAATGGGCCTATCCAATTAGCTTCCCACTTTCCTTTCTTTTCCCTTTCAACTTGATTTTTGGGATTTTCTCTTAGTACCAAGTCTCCTACTTGAAAAGTTCTTGGTTTGATGTGTTTGTTGTAATTGTGGGCAATCCTGTTTTGATAACCTTTTAAATGCTCATAAGCTTGAGTCTGATGTTCCTCTAACAATTCCAATTGTTGTAGTCTAGCAATCCTATAATCCTCATCAGTGATCAATCCTCTTAATGAAACCCGTAGAGATGGAATTTCAACTTCTAATGGTAGAACTGCTTCAGTTCCATAGACTAAAGAGAATGGGGTGGCTCCTGTAGGTGTTCTGATACTAGTTCTGTAAGCCCATAATGCGAGGTTTATTTGCACGTGCCAATCTCTTCCTGATTTGTTAACTGATCTTTTTAATATTTTGAGGATATTTTTGTTTGTTGCCTCAGCTTGTCCATTGCCTTGTGGATAATAAATGGATGATGAATGATGTGTAATGTGAAATGTCCTGCAAAGTTCATCAATATCCTGATTTTTGAATTGTTTCCCATTATCCGTGATAATGGCATGTGGAATACCATAGCGGCAAATTATGTGGTTCAAAATGAACATTGAAATTTGTTTGCCGGTTGCTGTTATTAATGGAACTGCTTCCACCCATTTGGTGAAGTATTCTGTTGCTGTGATGATATACTTGTGTCCGTTTGAAGACGGAGGATATATGATCCCAATCAAGTCAAAACCCCATTGATAAAAAGGCCATGGTGTAATGAATGGGTGTAATTCTTGAGCCGGTGCATGTATCATATTACCATGATATTGACATTTGCTGCATGTCTTCACAAATTGACAAGCATCCTTTTCTAATGTTGTCCAAAAGTACCCTAGACGAAGGATTTTCTTAGCTAGATTAAAACCGCTTGAGTGTGACCCGCAAATGCCTTCGTGGACCTCGCGTAAAGCTAACTTAGACTCTTCTTCCTCTAGACATCTAAGTAACGTCCCATCAAGACCCTTACGATACAATGTGTCTGAAAGGATTAGGTAACGGGCGGCTTGGCGTATGAAGTTACGTTTTTGGGCACGAGTTTGGTCTATGGGGAGTACTTGGTCTTTAAGGTAAGTATAGATGGGTCCATACCAAGGAGAGTCATGTCCATGTAAAAGAGCAACAATTTGGGTGTCAGGAAGGTTAAATGCCGGTTTTACCAACTCTTCCACCAAGAACTCATACTTTTCATGTTGATCTGGTTTTTGTAACAATGAAGCCAAGGTAGCCATGGCATCTGCTGCTCTATTCTTTTCTCTTGGAATCTGTTCAAATGTGATCAAAGCAAAGTACTTCTTCCATCCATCAATCAAGGCTTTATATTTCATCAATGTTATGTCCTTGGTATTGTATTCATTATTAACCTGATTGATTATGAGTTGGGAATCTCCATACACTTGTAATTCTGCAATACTCCATTCTAAAGCCATTTTGATGCCAATGACTAATGCCTCATATTCCGCTATATTATTGGTGCATGGAAATAAGAGTTTATAAGACTTTGGAATGGTGTATCCTTGAGGAGTAACCAATAATATACCTGCTCCAGAACCTCCTTGTGTGTAAGATCCATCAAAATATAACTTCCATGTCTTTGCTTCTATGTTGACAATTTCTGCATCTGGAAATTCAATTTGCATGGTTTGTGTAGACTCCATTGGGTTATCTGCTAAGTGATCTGCTATCAGTTGTCCTTTAATTGCTCTTCTATCAACATATTCAATGTCAAATTCACTTAGGATCATGACCCATTTTGCTATTCTACCTGTTAAGGCAGTTTTACTTAGTAAGTATTTGAGTGGATCAATCTTGGCAATTAATTTGATCTTATGCATCAACATATAATGTCTTAGTTTTTGAGATGCAAAAACCACTGCTAGACATGCTCTTTCCATGAATGAATAATTGAGTTCATATTTTATTAAGGTTCTACTAAGATAGTAGATTGCTCTTTCTTTTCCTTGCTCATCTTCTTGTGCCAACAATATGCCTAGAGACCTTTCTGTGGCTGATATGTATAACAACAGTTCTTTACCTTTGATAGGTGACATAAGAATAGGTGGGTTTATCAAATAAGTCTTCAAAGTAGCAAAGGCCTTATCACATTCCTCATCCCACATAAATGTAGTGTCCTTGTGTAACAATCTTGTGAAGGAGTGCCACTTTTCTGCTAATTGAGAGATAAATCTCCTTATTGATTGAATCTTTCCTTGGAGTGACCTCATTTGGCTAATATTTCTTGGAATCTCCATTTCTAGAATTGCTTGTACTTTTTCAGGATCAACTTCAATACCTTTTGCTGACACTATATAACCCAATAACTTGCCGGATTGGACACCAAAGGCACACTTCTTTGGGTTTAGTCTAACTTTGAATTGTTCTAACCGAATGAATATTTTTCTTAGGATTTGTAAATGCTCTTCTCTATTGTGGGATTTTGCTAGAATGTCATCCACATAATCTTCTAAAAAAGTATGCATCATGTCATGGAAAATAGTTGTCATGGCCCTTTGATATGTAGCTCCAGCATTTTTTAAACCGAAGGGCATAACATTCCAACAAAAGGTACCCCAAGGGCAAGTAAATGCTGTCTTTTCTTGGTCTTCGGGAGCAATCTTGATTTGGTTGTAGCCACTAAATCCATCCATTAGTGAGTACATTGCGTGACCTGCTGTCAAATCCACTATGGTATCAATGCTTGGCAATGGAAAGTCATCTTTGGGACATGCAAGGTTTAAATCTCTGAAATCCGTACACACACGGATAGATTTATCATGTTTAGTAACTGGCACGATGTTAGAGATCCAATCAGCATATGCTATTGTTCTTATGAACCCCACCTTTAACAATTTTTCCAATTCTGCCTTGACTAGAAGAGCCACATGTGGGTGCATTTTCCTTAATTTTTGCTTTACAGGTTTAACTTCGGGTCTAACATTCAGATGATGCATTATGAAATCAGGATCCAATCCAGGCATATCGGCATATGACCATGCAAAATTTACTTGTTGTTCTTGGAAGAATTTGATAAAGTCCTTTCTTTCCATAGATGTAAGTGATGCAGCCAAGTGTACAACCTTTGGCTCTAGTTCCGTGCCAATGTTAACTTTTTCTGTTGGTTCTATAAGAATAGATGACCGTTCTTCTTCATGTTCAGGCAAAGTATCCAATCTCTCTTCTAATGGTGCCACAGTTGGGTTTTCACCAAAAGAAACGTCTTTTATTTTCATTGTTTTTGGTTCTAAGGGTGCCACAGTTGGGTTTTCACCAATAGAACTTTTCATTTTTTTATTTTTTATTTTTTTTTCTTTTTTTTGACTAAGAGATTGGACCCTTGCTGTTGTCATCATGTCCGTATTGAGTTCGTTGATGAAAGAGGGTTCAACCGCATTGAGGTATTGGTTTGTGGCTTGGTCATTTGGGAAGTAAAGTAAGTCATGTGGTTCAGTTTGATCCCAATCAATGAGGTCTGGATGTATCAAAATTAAGGAATTATTGGGTAAGGTATCATCAATAGGATTTATGGACATGACTTCGTTTGAGGGTTCATACATTGTATCGTTTAGGTCTATGATGTGTGCTTCCTCAAGATGATCCATGGAAGCAGGGTCAAAGTCCCCTTCGCTTGAATCCTCGTCGACCTCTACGGGAAACAATGTGGGAAAAGCCACAAGCGGGTTAAAACTAACGTTTGAATTTCCCTCCTCTGAAGGTGTCCAAAATGTTTCTATCCATGCTCCACTACTAGATGCTTGTTCTATATTAGGCCCTTGAATAGAAGATTCTTCATTAATTGGAGCATCTTGTTTTGAGATTTTTGCATAAGTATGTATAGCAATGACTTCTTTATCTTGACACGACTCATCTGATAAAGTATCCCATTCATAATCCCTAGAATCATCACTATCTCCTTCGGATTCTAATGCATTTATTTGAGGATGAAAATCATGCATTGGACTTGAACTTTCTCCCTTATGTTGAAAACCTACTCCGGCTTTTTCATGACTTGCCCTCCAAACAGGTTCAATAGGTTCTAATAATCCTCTATTTCTTTGGCCTAGGGGTCCTCTTCCTTTGTATCCCATCTTTTGCATAATATCAAATCCTTTCCCATATTGTTCTGTTTGTATATTAACATGCTGAATTCTTTCCATGGGAGTGTCTAGGGTACCATCCTCATCATGATAAAGCCATTGAAGGACATCATCCTCTTCCTTATCCCATGTTGCTTTGTTATCTTCCCTCACAAAATAAGAATTATACTTATGTGGAAGATGTTCTTTCGAGGGTTTTCCATGTGATTTAGGAGACATGGGCATGTCAAATAGAGAAACTGAATATTCTCCTACCCCTTTTGAACTAATCTTGCATTGTTTGTCAAATTTGTTCATCATCTCACTCATGTATTGGTAATGATCTGCTTTAGCTTGTTCTTTTTCCTCTTTAGTAGGTTTGTAAATCACTGTTTCCAATTTAGGTGCCACATATGGACTTTCCATCACATTTGGACCCTCGTAGCTCACTTTTTCCTTGCCCTTAGTTGATGTAGTTGAGCTAGCTTGAAGAGGATTTTGTGCATCTTCATTGGTGATTCTTGGAACAACTCCTTTACGATTATGTGGAATGTATAATTCATGCAAGGGTTTGAGTGCATTACAATATTGAAATGGATTTGAGTCTCCTCCAATTGTGATTTCTTCACCCATGTATGGGAACTTGATGCATTGGTGGTATGTGGAGGGGACAGCTTGCATCTCATGAATCCAAGGTCTTCCCAATAAAATGTTATAGGTTAATTTCATGTCCAACACTTGACATTTGGTTTCCTTCTTAACTGGTCCCACTTGGATGGGCAACACAATCATGCCTTTAGAAGCTCTTTCAGCCTCATCGTAAGCTTTTATGGTGATTTTCTTTGTAGGGTCAATGCAAGACTCGGAGAAACCTAGGGATTTTACAAGACTCAATGTGCATATGTTAAGGCCAGCCCCTCCATCAATAAGGGCTCTTTTGACTCTATGCCTTTCGATCAAAACCTCTATATGTAATGGCAAATTTTGAGGATGAGTTATAGACATGTCATCTTGATCTGAAAATGAAAGACAATGAGGAGCCACAAGATGTCCTACCATATTTTGAAACTTTTCTTCCCCTAAGGTAGTAGAAACATGTGTTTCTTCCAAAGCTTTTTCCAAAATCCCTTTATGATTTGGTGACAACTTCAATAACTCTAAGATTGAGATTTGTGCTGGAGTACGTTGCAATTGGTCTACCAAACTATAAGGTCTTGCTGTTGTAGGAGATTGTTTGACCACAATGTTGGATGATGGGATATTGGTGTTTTGAGGGACTATCCCTTGTAAAGTCATTCTAAAATTCTGCCCTCTTGTAATGACATTTGTTGCTTCCTTTTGAGGCTGTTCATTAATGATGATAGCATTAACAATATGATCATATGATGGCGCAAAGTTGAGATTATTGGCACTTTGTTTCTTGCCATTTGATGACTCACCTTTATCATGTTTGTAAAAAGGTTGTTTGAAGGCCGTATGATCTTCATTATTTTGGGGTCCATCAACAGTGATTATGTTATTATCTATCAAGTCTTGCACCACATTCTTTAATTGTAAACATTCATTTGTAGGGTGCCCCCGAATCCTATGATATTCACAATGATGCTTAGCATCCCACCAACCCGGCTTGTGGTCTGGTTCATAAGGTTTAATGGCGGGTAATGTAATAACATTGTTAGCTATGAGAGTCTTTAATGCAGTTTCAAGTGATTCTCCCAAGGGTGTAAAGTGTCTTGCAGGAGTGGGTTTCAAATACTTATCATACTTGCTGTTTTGATCCTTGTTTCCTTGATTATTCTTATTGACATTGTTGTTGTTGTTGGAAGGGGCATTATATGCTTGATTAGCATTATTCACTTGATTTGGTGTCTTTGTAAGGGCAAATGGAATCACCTCCAAGTTGCTGGATTCCACTACACCATCATTAACAATACTTTTGTTGTTATTCCTTGCAGCATAACGGCTATTGTTGTTGTACCAACTTTTATTTGGATTGTTGTTATTGTTGATATTGTTGTTGTTGGAGTTAGAGTTATTCTTATTTTCCTTGTGCAATTTCAACTCTCCACTCTTAATCAACACTTCTTCCGTTGTAATTCCGTTATCAATTAGATCTTGAAAGGTTTTGGGACATTGCATCCTTAGTCTATAATTCAGCTCGCTTCTCAAACCGTTAATAAAGATGTCCATTTTTTCTTTTTCCAGTACACTTCTTGGATATCTAGCAAATGCAGTCCTCCATCTTTGCAAGAATGTGAGAAAGGCTTCTCCATCTTGTTGCTTCGTGTTACATAACGTTATCATGGTGACCTCATGTTTGATGTTATAAGAGTAATGAGTCACGAATTTAGATGCTAACTCTTCAAAGGATTTTATGCCGGATGGTAGTTTTGAAAACCAATCCATGGCTGTTCCTCCCAAGCTTCTTGGAAATAGTCTCATTAAATAGGTTGATTCATGCATGAATTCAAGACTTAATGCACAAAACCCCCGAAGATGGTCATGTGGGTCGGATGTTCCTTCATATCTCTCATATTTAGGAAATGTTACATTAATGGGAAAAGGCACCATGACCAAACTCTTATCAAATGGAAAAGGGCATAATGTTTCAATAGAGAAAGGTTTAGGAGCCCCATTTTGTTTCAAATTGTCAATTTCCATTTGTAATGCTTTGAATTGTTTCCTCATTGCTTCCATAGGGTCTTCTATTTCCTTGGGCTTTAATTGTTCTATGTCAAAATCTTTAGGTAGCTTTACCCCCGTTTGTATTAAGTCCATGAAGTGTTTTTCTTTATCCATAAGCATGGTCTTTTTCATTAGTTCTATGAAATAAGGACATTGTCTTGCCTCTAATGCTCTTTCAATCGTGGCTTCTTCTGCAGTTGGGGGTAAGTTTGTATTATGAGGAGGCAATAAGTTGTTGCCTTGTGAATTTGCCTCTTGAGAATTAGGGTCTCTTCCTCCATTATTAGAATTTCCTTGATTGTTGTTAAGATCCATACCTCCATTCATGTTGTTCCCTTGGTTGTTATTGGGATCTATGCCCCCATTCATGTTGTTCCCTTGGTTAGTGGGATCGATATTTCCTAGGGTACCACTAAACATGTTGTTAATGTCCTTTGCCTTAGTGGGATTTTCAGTCACTTGTGAAGTAATGAAAGTGTTCTTTGGAAATGGGAGCTCTTCTCCGTTGTAGGTCCCGTCTGTTTGTAATGCTTTCCTTATAGAAAATGACCTTGTAATAACAGACATGAACAAACTTTTAAGGGTATGTTGACTTTCTTCTCTTGATAAGCTATTTTTGGAATAAGGTAAAAGTTTTTGATCAATTTTAAATGGTTTAAAATTTTAATGGTGTTTTGATCAATAACTTTGGAATATCTTGTTTGAAAATAAAAACAATCTCAACACACACATCAATTGGGTACCATATCCCTAGAATGCTCTAATGTGTATATTTTTGAACGTTTTCACAGGTTTAACACAAGAATAGCTTCCACACAATCTACCTAGCACATAATTGGTTCGTAAACATGGCTCTAATAGGTAGTTTTGCTATTTTACCGTTATGTAGTAAGTTTTCCGTTCAAAAGAGATCTTAGCTTTTCATCCCCCAACTATGTTAAGGGGCTTCCCACACGCACAAAAGCACGATTTTGCGCAATCCGTTAGGACTACTAGAGGAAGTTCGAAAGAGCTAAAATCCTTTTGTCGTGTACCCCATTAAGGATACCCGCGTTTCGTTTTATAGTGGGTCGGATTCTCGCGGAAAAAGCAAGTGTATCCCACTTTGGGCTGTCCCTCTCACCGGCCCTTCTAAGGCAATCTCGGGAGGCGAGCCCACTAAGTTTTAAACATATTCATTGAAAAGCATGAAAAATGGATTTGGTAGAGCAAGTTTGGGAATTTGATTCACTCAAAGAGTGAAGAGCATATCCCTATTGCTTTTCCCTTATCCCAAACACTCACAATCAAATTGGTTCTTTTTCAACCCCGTGACAAAGGGGTTCTTAGAATTGAAGTGTTTATTTTTTTCCTTTTTTATGATTAAACTATGTTTTTGAACTTTGAAAATGCCACAATTTAAGGGAAGTGCAAGCTTGATGAGAAAAATACCTCAAACGATGCTAGCAAAGGCTAGGTGCATTTTTAAGTAGTAGATTTTTGTTTTCTCTCCAAATCCTTCTCTTACCTTGGCAAAATGTTCCCTCCACCAACAAGTTAGTCAGCACAATACAAACAAAGTGAGGGAAAACCCAAAATCAAAGCTAAAAATGATGTAATTGATTATGCTTTTGATTCTTTTTTTTTTTTTACCAAGATACTTGCAAAATTCTTACAAATTTAAGGACTAAATTCCCAATTCAATGAAACATATTTTCGTTTGTAAGCATCTACAACAGCAATATATTTGGCATGCAATTCTACTTCTTTCTCTAAATTATTATTGAGAACAAAGGTAGAATGTACCCGGTTTTCTTTCCTTATCCTCTTAGAGATCAATTTCTCCTCTAAGTTGTATCTTCTCTCTGGTTTTTGCACTTTCTTATGACAGACCATGCTCCTGATACAAAAAAAATGACAGTAAAGTTAGCATACAGTCCTTATTTTGACAAAATAGTGAAAATACTGCCAGGCGACATTGTCCAGACTACAGGCGAGATTAAATTTAATAAAGGCGTGACTACTTTAACCGCGAGCGTCACCAAAAGGGGCTCAAGCGAGATTAAAATAGACAAGCACGATATTAAATTTAACAAACGCGTGAAATCTTTCTTACAGGCGACAACCGCAATTACACTAACAGAAAATAGATGCTATACCAGGCGACATTTCTTTTACCAAAGGCGATATCTAATTTAACAAAGACGTAATCAATTTAACCGCGAGCGTCACCAAAAGGGGCTCAAGCGAGATTAAAATGATTACATGCGATATCAAATTAAATGAATGTGCAAACTATTTATCCAAAAGCGACAAAGTAATTCAGTTAAGCGACATCTTATTAAATGAAAGCGACATTTCAAATAATAGGAGCGACAAAGAAAAAGCAAAGTGCAGGAAACTCCCTTTACACCAGGCGTGAGCTAATTCGTCGACAGCGGCTTTTAATTCGTTGTCGGCGACATTGAAATAGCCAAAGGCATCATATCTTTGTGCAGAAGGCGATAATCTGATGTCCGCAGGCGTGATTTCTTTATCCAGAAGCGTGACTCTGCTTGTAAGAAGCGTGAGCGTTCAGACTCCAGGCGACATCTAAATTCCCGCGAGTGACATCTCTTTACTGTAGGCGTGATTTCTTTACTGATAGGCGTGATTTCTTTCCTGTAACCTGCAAACAGTGAGCAAAATCATACAATTCTAGCCTAAATTTGCAAATAACGTGGAAATTTTGATAAATTTGAGGCCTAGAGCCCCACGGTGGGCGCCATTTGTGTGTGAGTGATTACACCTTCATGAAATTACAAGATTTAAAGAGAATTTACACTATTCAAAGCAAACTAATCTAAATAATGCACAATTAATCTATCAACATCTCATGGTTCTCTAAAATAAAGTGGTAAATGAGGCTCTCAGCTATGATCCTCACTAGTGACACTCTAAAGATGAGAATTAAGCTATATGATATGCAAATTTAGATCTATTCTATCAAATTCTAGCTTTATTTGATGAACAATCTACTATGATCAAAGCAATTTAAGCTAATTAACAATGACAAATGATAAGTGAGTGATATGGATGCAAATTGACAGAGCTTTGCTGCAATTCAAAGATATGGAGTGGATGAATAATGCCTCAAAATGCCTTCTATTTATAAGATTTTCCCAAGGGTAGGGGGTAGAGTGAGATAACCATGGTTATGCTTGGGTAAGGTCAATTGGCTTTGCTTTGTCCCTAAATTGGGGGACAAACATTTAAATAGTTTCAAAAGGCTGGACCATTTCAACAAAAGTGAGTGATTTGTGTCCATTTTGTCTCCTTTTTTCCTTTGTTGAGAGAATTTCATATTTATTAATTAATTAAAGTAATTAAATTTAGCCATGAAGGGTAAGAGGTTCATTTTGATTTTTCATTTCAACAACTATGTCATTAATTGAATTTAATCAATTTCTTAGTGTTTTTCTCCTTTTCAAGCTTTATTTAATCATTTAATCATTTAATTGAATTTTCCTTTGATTTGAATTGCCTTTGTTCCATTTATCGATTTTTAGTGCTATTTTGATGACTTGATGCACCTTTTGATTGAATTAAGCCTTTGCCAATTTTCTGTGTCTACAATTGGATTGGAAATTCTGCCCTCACCCTATTGGATAATGGCTACTTAGCACCGCCTACAAGATCTTTGACTCTTGATCAATTGAGAGATAGTGTCATGCCCCGCAAGGGAACCGAGGAAGAGAACAAAGATTCTCTTTGTTAAAGAAAACCTAAGTAATAATTTATGAAAAATTTTGAACTTTAAAAAGAATTATGTAATCAAAACTTAAACTTAGATTCCTCCCAAGGTTCCCTTTTCATTTAAATGCATGATTCATTCAAATCCATTAAGTGAACTAACAACAAAATTTAATTCTCAAAGCAAACTGCATCATATCATTAAGAAATACAAAATATTTTCATTTCTACTTTCCATTTAAAAATCATCTATATTCCTAAGTATCCTTTATGAACAATGTAACTTATAAAATTTATCCAACTCATTTGATACATTAAAAATATACTACATTAGGTTTTTCAATAGCTTCACTTAAACAACAATAATGAAAGCATGTTACATAATTTGGAATGTTACAAAAATCCTTTTCTTTTCCAACATACATCTTAAACATAGAGTTCACATTTCCCTTTTCCTTTCTTCCTAAGTCTACCCATTCCAATTACATCATTTTGAAATACATTATTGATTACATTGCATTCAACTCCTCATAAGAGGTAACAAAATTTTGCATCACGAAATATAATCACAAGGCCTTCATTCTTCATAACTGGTACATAAGCATGCATGAATCTTCAAGCACTGCATCTGCAAAAGATACCTCGATAAAAATATTTACCACCCAACCACGTGGATACCTATAAGGCCCACTCCCCCATGCTAGGAGGTTAACACCAAGGTCCACAAAGAAGGAATAGCTAGGCCAAACCTAGGGTTGGGTAATCTTTCCCAAAATAGCAGATGAAAAGAGAGTCAAAGTATAGATCTTTCCCAAAAGGTTCTAAGGCTTGGGTAGAAACTCTAAGCAACAACCTAAGTGAGTGTCATTGCATAGCCCTCACTCCTTGGGTTGTCCTGGTACTAGCCACTTCGGGCCCCGGCCCCCAAGTAGGCACATGCGGGATCGAATGCCTTTCGTACAGACAAGTACCATTCGATCGTACCTACGCATAGGTACCTTCTCCCACTCCCATCCATAGCCTTTACTAGCACTAATGGCATGGGCGAGGCACATTTAATATTTTTAATGTTTTAACCCATTCCCATCAGTTTAATTAAATTTTCACTTGTTAAATAACTCTTCAGTCGGTTATCCTGGTTCTAGCCACTTTAGGGCCCCGGCCCCGCACTGAGAGCCACTCACTAGGTGTCGTTAGGTTTTCTACCCTCAACCCATACATCACAATTACATCATACACATAGTAGAAGCACCTTGTAAACACATTTGAAAACTGCTACAAAGAATTGGAAATAATAGGATAGTTATGTATGTTTAGAGAAATGAAGTACGTTTAAGAATGTTTAAAATGTCTTGATCCTCTTAGAAGACTCTAAACCCTAAACTGCTCCTTACAAACATTCTATCTCAATAAAGGCATCTAAATGTACTGAAAATAATCTCCACTAAACAAGGAATGAACAATCTTCAGGTTTATACAAAATTTCTTTCTAAACCTAAAACCTGGCTAATCCTGAAAATTGACTAAGTCTGATTATTAATATTATAAATATTATTACAAGCATAATATTATTATTATAAAATATATTATTATTATTTTTTATTGCTATAGACTCTTTGTCGTTATTAGTATTATAAAATAATACCATAAATAAGGTACATTATTATTAATGTTAAACATTAGAATAACATTATTATAAACTATATTGTTTATTCATACCTTAATCCCCATTCTAAAATATATATGCATATATTAAGTAGCCACTAACATAGGTTAGAATTTTACCAATATTATTTAAAACCTTTTATTATTAATATTTCCTTAGACATTAAAATACCATAAAATTAATCCTTATCATGGGTATTAAAACCACATGATTTAATTGCACTCAAAATTGCTCCTAATGAGATACGCTACTAAATCATACCCTCAAATGAACAATAATCTACATCCATGATCTACTAACAGAATTGAACATATCACGAAGGCAAGAACTAGCTACAAGATCCACAATTCCATCAACTACAAAACCACATAAGACATTTACACAAGGGACTGACTCGACACTTCCCACCTAAGGATAAAGGGATCAAAGGTGAAGTTTCTTCCTGTGGACTTGGTGATACCTCCGTAACAACAACAACGATCGAGGATTTTGAGGGATCACTCAAACCTGTGAAGCCAGGTGGAGACGACACCCGATACCTGCAATCCTGCATCACCAAGAAGAGATACATATATATACATATGGAGATACAAATCAGATATATGCAAGCAGATGACCAGGATCGATACATCATGTGGACCTCAACTAAGTGAGTAACTACAACTTCATCTTGGAGTCATGAAAAACACATCAGACACATCCATGAAACATAAAACATCATGATAGTGGTTAGATTCAAATAATTGGGTTAGATCCATATAAAAATAGATAATTTTCTAATCTCATAGACATGTAATTACTAACCATAAATGAGCATATTCATCATGTCATCATCCACAAAACATAAATGTAAATGTATAGTCTTGACCATAATAATAATAAAATGTCCAAATCAGAAAAGTCTAAGTATCACCATAGGAGAGGTATTACAGATAGACATTAGCATAATGTTACTATGATGGAGATTGTTGCTGCTCTATTAGATGTCGAGTTTGAAGATGTCAAGGAATGCCTCACTTCAAAGGAAATGTGGGATAAACTTACTCAAGTTTATAGTGGTGATGTAAATGTCAGAAGAGCCAAAGCTGAAAGTTTAAGAGCAAGATTCGATGATATGAAAATGAAAGAAGGAGAAAACATAGTGTAGTATGCAAACCGAATAAAGGAGGTAATTAATTCTATCAGAGGATATGGTGGTGTCATTGATAAAGATACAGTGGTAAGAAAAATTCTAAGGACTTTATTGCCTGTTTATGGAATCAAAATATCTGCAATACATGAAAATAGGTCAGCACCTAATAGTACTCTCACTCTTGATAATTTGATTGGTAAGCTAACAAGTTTTGAACTGAACAACTATGATATTAGTGTTGTACCGCCTGTTGAGTCCACTTTCATGACTTCTCTGAGGATCGGTAAGTCTAGTAGTAGAAGTTATAATGATGATAATGACAGTAATATTGATGATGAGCTTGATGAGCTTGAAGCTCTTATGGCTATGAGGTTACCTAAAGGTAAAGATAGATATAGGGGTAAATTACCTTTAGCATGTTTTAACTGCAAAGAAGCTGGTCATATTGCTGCTAGATGCCCGAATAGGAAAGAAGATGACAGAAACAAGGATTGATCTGGTGAAGGAAGCTATGGGAGGAGAAACAATAGAAGTTACCAACACTAGAACAGAGATAACTAAGACAACAATGATAAAGGAAAAAAGGTATGTTACATTGCTAAAGAGAATGATACCGAGACTGACACAGATGATGGTGTTGAAGTAGTTTTGTTTGCAATGAAATATGATTCTAAGGAAGAAGAAAGGTATGTAGAGATAGCACTCATTTCTAAAGTAAATAAAAATGATACATGGATCATTGATAGTGGTTGTACCCATCACATGACTGGTGATGAAGAAAAAATTGATCATCTTGAGCAATATAATAGAGGATTTGTAAAAATGGGTAATGATACACCTTGTATGGTTAGAGAAAAGGGATCTTTAGTAATAAATAATAAAATCAAATGTGGTAATGCTTATTGGGTAGAAGGACTAAATTATAAACTGCTAAGTGTGGCACAACTTAACAACTCAAGTCACCGAGTAGCTTTTGAGAGCAAAAAGGTAAAGACATTTGATGATGGAGGAAAACTTGTTGGAACAGGAGCACAAATGAAAGGTAACTTGTTTTATCTTGACAATGATAAGTCTTCCTATTTAATAATGCAAAATGAGGATGCAGATTTATGGCATAAAAGGTTATGTCATGTAAACTTTGATAACATGATTAAAATCAATAGAAAGAAAAAGGTTAGAGGTCTGCCTAGGCTAGCAAAGCCAGATCATGTTATGTGTCATGAATGTCAAAAGGGTAAAATGACAAAATCTAGTTTTAAGAGTAAAGACTATTCAACAAAGAAAATTTTGTAGCTAGTTCACACCAACCTATGTGGTCCCATGAGAACTTAGAGCTATTATGGAGATAGATATTTCATTATGTTTGTTGATGATTACACTAGATTAATGACTATGATATTTTTAAAAGATAAATTAGAGGCATTTACGATATTTAAAGGGTATAAAGTAAAGGTAGAGAAAGAAACCAAGAAGGAACTAAAATGCTTGAGATATGACAAAGGTGGTGAATTTATTTCTGATGAATTTACTAACTATTGTAATGACAATGGTATAAAAAGACAAGTTTCTGCACCACAAACACCTGAGCAGAATGGGATTTCTAAAAGGAGGAATAGATCAATTGTTGATTGTGCAAGGACACTAATGTTGAAAAAGAATGTTGCTTAGACATACTAGCAAGAAGCAATCAGCACAGCTGTTTATGTTTTGAACAAAGTACAATTGAAGAAGGACATAAACAAAACACCCTACGAGCTATGGTTTGGTCACAAACCAATTGTAAGTTACTTCAAAATTTTTGGTAGCAAATGTTTTATTTTGAAAGATGAAATAAATGGAAAGTTTGACTCCAAAAGGGATGAAGGGATATTTCTTGGATATTTCACTAAAAGCAAAGCTTACAAGTGTCTGAACAAAGTTACGAATAAAATGATTGAAAGTACTAATGTTAGGGTTACAGTGAAGAAAGCACTAGGGAGCCAAAAGACTATGGTAGATTCACTTACATTGAACAACTGGAGTACCTACCAAAGTCATAGACTGTGTCAACCGGTCATCAGGAAAACAACACTGAGGAATAGAAAAGAGAAACCAATGATCAGGAAGGAGCTACCGAGAAAGTACATGAACCTGAACATGATGAACAACAAAGAAGAGATCAAGTACTGAAAAGATTTTTTAGAAGACATCATCCTAAGAACCAAATCATTGGTGACAAGAAAGCTGGCATGATGACAAGAAGTAAGTTGAGACAAGGAACATGCTTAGTTTGTGAGTGTGAACCAAAAAATGTTAAGGTTGCAATGGAGAATGAAGAATGGGTAAATCGAATGAATGAAGAGATAGAACAGATAGAGAAAAACAAGACATGTACTTTAGTACCTAGGCCTAAGGATAAGAATGTTATCGGTACTAAATGGATTTTAAGAAACAAGCTGAATGAAAACGGAGAGGTTACGAGAAATAAAGCTAGACTTGTATGCAAGGGGTATGCACAAGAGGAAGGTATAGATTATGGTGATACTTTTGCACCTGTTTCTAGACTAGAAGGAGTTAGAATGTTACTTGCATATGCAGCACATAAGAAGTTTAAAGTTTATCAAATGGATGTCAAGTTTGCATTTCTGAATGGGATACTAGAAGAGGAGGTCTACATCAAACAACCAGAAGGGTTTGTTGATCTAGACAAGAAAGATATGGTATGTAGACTACATAAAGCTTTATATGGTTTAAAGCAAGCACCTAGAGCCTAGTATGAATGGCTGCATACTTATTTGTTAAGTATTGGTTTTGTTAGAACTAGTGAGAACAACAATCTGTATATGAAAGCAGATACTGATGATACTATCTTGATTGCTGAAATATTTGTGGATGATATTATTTTTGGAGGACAAGATCATATCTGTAAATAATTTTCTAATGAGATGAGCAAAGAATTTGAAATGTCTATATTTGGAGAGATTAAGTTCTTTCTAGGCTTGCAGGTTATTTAGCAGAATGATGGAATATTCATCACATAATCAAAGTATATAAAGGAAGTACTATGAACATTTTGCATGGTAGATGCTAAACCAGTTGGAACATCATGGTCATAGGCTGCAAATTGAATAAATATGATGAATCCATAGAGGTGAACTAGACATTGTACTGATCTATGATTGGTAAGTTGATGTATGTAGTGCATAGTAGACCAGATATTGCACATGCTGTGGGAATTGTTGCTAGATTTTTTGTAAATTTGAAAGAGTCACACATGATTGCAACAAAAATAATCTTAAGATACTTGAAGAAAATAGAGGACTATGGATTATGGTATCCTAAGGAAGGGAAGTTTGAACTAAGAGTCTACACCGACGCAGATTGGGCTGGAAATATAGATGATAGGAAAAGTACCACCGAAGGAGCATTTTTATTTGGTGAAAGACTTGTTACTTGGACAAGTAAGAAACAACCTTGTATTTCTCAGTCTACTACTGAAGCAGAGTATGTTGTTGCTACTAAAAACCATTCAAACCTTGCTTACATCAAGAAAGTGTTGGAAGCGATGAACGAGGCAATCATTGAGCTGGTGATTATATACTGTGACAACACAAGTGCAATAAACATTTCTAAGAATCTTGTAATGCACTCAAAGACCAAGCACATCTCTATTAAGTATCACTACTTAAGAGAACAAGTATAGGAGAAGCAAGTTAAACTAGAATATGTTACATCAAAAGAGCAACTTGCTGACATATTTACCAAGCCTCTACCGAAGGAAACTTTTGAATACTTGAGGACTAGACTTGGGGTATGTCCCCTCTCTACCAATCACTAATGTGATTTGGAGGTTGCATCAGCCTAATCTTATCAAAAGATCATTTATGTTGATGCAACATAGCTCACACTTTGGATTCTATCTAAGGTTGTGAAATATTTCAGGAACAACTATTTGCATATCAGTATACTGAGATACATTGTATGCACCAGACAACAGAGAGTCACATGGCTAATATAGAGCTGTATGTTTATGTGTTTCTTTGGCATTGTTTTCAAAGGGAGAGATAAACAATATGACAACCAAGGAGATTACTGGAACATCTGTCTAAGGGAGAGACAATTTGAGAAAGTCATGGGGAGTTTTGAAGATTTTTTGTTGAGAAAAGAAGGAATCTAAGAACTGGAAAGATCATATCTACAGAGGAAAGTCTGCATTTGCAATGCTATCATGTAACATAGTGATTAAACATATTAAGCTAGGGAGAGCTTACTGAGCTACAACATTTTCTTATAGAGTTGTAGAATACATGTTTGGTATGTGTATGGTATATTTCATATTGCTTGAGTTGCCATCAATGCCAAAGGGAGAGATTGATGAACTATAATTGATTGTGAACCTGAACTACAAGTGATTAGAGATCACTGAGTATTGAATTGTTATGTAGGATATTTGAATCAGTCATTATGTTGTCATTGATGTCAACTAGTCTTGACAGTACTTATCATGGTAGTTGCAAATATCTAGACATCTGTAAAGGAGATAAAAGATGAAGAACCAAGATATCTACATGGAGGAAGATGGATATGATAGATGAGGATAAGGAATACTCTTGGTAACTTATTAATGAGTCTATGACTTCATATTGTTGACTTGATTATGTTGCAATAATTTGTTATGAAGATAGAAGAAAAATGTTACAAAGCAGTGTGGTCGGTTAATGAAGCATTCTAGTATACACCAAGCTAGTGTAGTGTATATCGAGTGACAGTATCAACTGAGCTTGTGTTCACCAACGTATTTCTTTGTTAACCGAAAATGGACAAAAGAACTAAATGGTTAGTTTAGCTGATAGAAATTGATGAGCTGTAAAGTGTATGATTACGAGGTGGAAAGATAAAGTTTGTTGTGAGATCTACGACTAGCAAAATTTGAAGAAGATCTAAAGGATAGAATTGAATCGAGTCATTGACACAACTATCGAGGAAGGTTTAAGTGGCAAAATCAACGAAGGAGATTAAGCGGCAAAATTTGATGGATGAAAAGTAAATGATTTACTTGTCTATTTAAGAGACTAAGGTTTCATAGTGAAACGTATGCCGGAAGAAGGAGACTGTAGAGATATCATGTGAATAAGCTTCTAGCATGCCTGATCAGACTGGTTGAAGAAGAACCGAATTGTAGAATAGTACCAAGAGTTAGAGAGCTTCACCGAGTGACAATAAGTTATTGAATATTGATGAACTGAATAGAAATATTGATCAGGGGATTATATGGACTTAGAATAGATCTAAATATCTGCAAATCAAGTTATATTGTAATCAGATCACCTACTGTTTCAGTTTAACCATTGTAACAGATAAAATCTCTTAACCGAGTGGACTTGAAAGTCTTATATGTCATTCATAGAATGTACATTGTTATCATATCAACCCCATAGTGAATGCTGGTTGGATGATAATTTTTAGTGTTAAATCCTCTAACAAGATCACACCTTACAGTGTGTTTTGTAACCTTTAACAGGGTTGGCTCTTCACCGAGCTCACTTCAGAAGAGTGAAAAGTTTTGGGTTACAGGTCCTAGGTGGTTTTTCCCTTTGCAGGGTTTCCACGTTAAATCTTTTGTGTTAAGTGTCTATGTGGTGATTGTTTAGATATCATACTTTACATGTTGAATATTTGATTTGGTTTGTAATCACTATGAGCAATTAATTGGTAATCAGTAATTACACAGATAGTTACTATTTTATGTTTACCAAGCTACATAATTAGCTGAATTTGTTTTAAGTGATACATTTTGTATTTGGGACTGTGGATAACTGATTCACCCCCCTCTCAGTTATTCTAACATCACTTGTACTGCATGTGGAAGATTTGGTCACATTGTTGCAAATTGCTTTAGGTTGCATGGTATGAACAATAGAAGATCATGGAGAAAACCTAGAATGGCTTGTTTCCACTATCACAAGGGACCAGTCACCTAGCCAAAGACTGCAGGTACCGACAAAAACCAAGTGAAAATACTCAAGTTAATATTGATGAAATAAGAGATCAGATGAATAAGACTTGGAGAAGGAAGTCTCAAGATGATGGAACTAAACTTGGAACAACTGATGGTACCACATCCACTAGATCAAGTGCACCTATATTCACTTAATCAGTTAAAGGTATGTGTAGGAATTGATAACCTAAATTGTATCTTAAATTGGTTCCTATAATTAGTGCAAAGATCTGTAATAGAATACTAAGATGCATTTGGATATAAGTTGTAAATTTGACATTTCATATGTTGATCGGTAAAGTGTGTGAGTTATTTTTTTCCATTCAGTGAAGGAAAGTGTATTTTGGTTATCAGTGAAATGAAGTAGATAAGAAGCATTTAATACAAAATTTTATAGTTGTTGGAATCCCTAACCCAAGAAAAACTATAAATAGAGATCATGTTATTTCATTTTTACCTTACACTTTCACGAGCATTTGAGAACAATATGAACATGGAACTGAAATTTGCAAATGAATGGATTGATGAACTAAGAGGAAAGTTGAAGCATTCACTTAACAAGAGAAAGGAGTTAACCCATCAACTGAAAGACACTCAAGATCAGGTTGAAGAACTTGAAGAAATAATAGAGGGAAGTTTTTCTGATGAATCTGAAGCTGCCATATTAGAACTAAGTGAAAAGAACAAAATCCCAACTGATTAGGTAAAATCATTGAAAAGGGAACAAGACTCTCAATTGGTAAGAATGTGTGAAGTCTTGGAACAAAATGGAAAAGATGAAGATGATAAGAGAGTAATAGAAGATGAGAAAAAGAAGATGAGTACAAGATTGAATGAGAAATATGTGGAAATAAAAAGGTTGACACAAAATCACTTTAATATGATAGATTAGTTAAATGGTGTTAATCAGGAGATTACAAGGAAAGTTGAAGAGACTATTGGACTGGGATCAGAAAATGAACATCTGAAGAATGAACTAAAATAAAAAAAGGATGCAACTGAAGTATTGAAAAGGAATGCAAAAACATTAAGAATATTGGATGAATATCTTAGAGGTCAGAGACAACCAAGAGATACAACTGGACTTGGGTTTACTGAAAATAACACTACCAAGAAGGGAGAGTCCTCAAACCAAGAAACCAACTGAGATACTACTACCCCACCAAAGATAAAGAAGCCTATTTTTTATCATTGTGGGAAACTTGGTCATATAGCCAATGTCTACAAGAGCAAAAGTGGTAAACCACCGAGCATTCCTAAATTTGATGGTTATTGTTATAATTGTAATAACTATGGTCATAAAGCATTTCAATGTTGATCAAGGATTTCTAACAATGCAAGAAAGCCAAAATTCAATGGTTATTGCAATAATTGCAATAGATATGGTCATAAGTCTAAAGATTGTAGGTCACAAAGAAAAAATGTCAAATGGGTGACTAATCGACATAATACTACAAACAACTGACAAAGTTCAACAATACCATGGGACTAATATACAAGAATTTCATGTACAACATGTGGGAGATTCAGACACATAGCAAAAAATTGCATTTTGATGCATGGAAGGAACAATAAAAGGTCATGGAGAAATCCTAAAATGTCATGTTTTCATTGTCATAAGGTAGTTCACCTGGCCAAAGACTGCAGGTACCGAGGCAAAGCTCCAACTGAGGAACAAACAAATTAAATTGTTCAAGTAAATGTTGAAGAAATAAGAGATCAAATGAATAAAATATGGAGAAGAAAGTCTCTACATGATGGAACTACACTTCGAACAATTGATGGCACTTCATCCTCTCGATTGGGTGCACCTATCTTCACCTAATCATTCAAAGGTATGTGTAGGAACTATGAGAAAAAATTCAATCTTAAATCGGTTCCTAACATTTGTGCAAAGATCCATATAAGAATATTAAGATGCATTTGCATATATTTTGTGAAGTTAACATTTCATGTTTGATTAATAAAATTCTATGTTATTTTTTTTCATTCAGTGTAAGGAAGTGTAATTTGGTAATCGGTGAAAAGGGAGTCAATGACAAAATTAAATGCTAAAATTATAGCCATTGGAAACTTTAATCAAGGAAAAGGTATAAATAGACCACTTTTCTATTTTATTTTTACCTTACATTTTTGTTAGTAACCAGATTTGTCCTTCAAAAATAAATAAATAACTTAACTCCAAATGCCCAGAAAGAAGAACAAACAACACTAACAGTTGGATAGATTATCATTGAATTCATAATCTTCCTCTGCATTGAGAGGTAAAGCTCCCTCTTAGAAATATTTACAATGAATTAAAAACTAAATATTTCTTTAACCAGAAGACACAAAGGTAGCTTAACATTCTCTCATCACTATGAAATGAATGTGATAAAAAGATTTAAAAGCTTAGAAAGAAATGAATGAATAACCAATAGATCACTCATCTAATCTCCCTAAAACAAAGAAGTAAAGGAGAATTTAACATCGTGTAATACATTTGTAATCCTGGAAAAGAGAGGCAAAACAACATCTAAGAATGATTGGAATCACCCACAGATTTATTTCAATCAAGAAAATCATACACCAAAACCTACAGATTTAGATATACAAAATCTATTTTATTCTTAGATGCTTAATATAATGACCAAATGATCATCATATCTTTGCACAAAAAGACCAGCTTTGCAAAAATAAAATAAAAATCAACTCTCCTTCAATCCTCTACTGTAAATACAGACTTTAGAAAATGTTCTCCCTCTCCTTTGTTGCCAACTGACTGCTAGAAAAGAAGAATGCCTACTTCATCGAAATATTCCTCTAAATAATCTTCAGCCCCGCAACCGTTTCAATAATTGATTCTTGATTTTAATTTTCCCTTCATCTTTCACTTTCCGTAACTTTTCAATTTTATCCCCATAACTAATTCTTGAAAATCTTTTCCGTTCATTCCCAAAGTTTTTCTCTTTTAAAAAATATGATATCTTTATAAACTATTGATTTTAAAGTTTATAAAGATATATCTTAACATATTAAATGATAATTGGACAACTGACATTTGAATATGTCAAACCAAAAATAAAAACATTTTAATGCTGGGGCAGATGAATATGTTTATGATAGAAAAAATGGGTCTTCATGCGGGGGACATAACTTTTTATTCCACTATTGGATCAAGCTCATTTTCAGATATGTGGTCTAAAACCTAGGTATTTGAATTTTGAATAGAGCGATTTCCAAAATAATATTCCAGTCAAAAGTTATTCACTACTAAGTTTGGGTTTGTAAAACTGCCATAAAATCTGACTTGATACAAGCTGTAAGTGAATGACTGCACATTCACAGTTTGTAATTATTCCTTTAGACTATCTCAAAATGGTTGATGGATGACCTTAGAGGAAGCATAAAACTATCTTTCATAAAATTCCTGGACCCCATATCTTATTGTTTGAAAACATTATTTGCATATGAGATCTCTATCACCAAAGCTGCATTTTGTAAGTGACTACAATTCATTGGTTGAGAGATTATTATGTAGAACTTTGTTAACCCAAGATTTTGATTGTATGCCCATCATATAAAATATATCACCCAATTTTGGAATTCAAGCTGATAAGCCACAAACTCTGCAATTTCAACCTTTGAAAGTGAACCTGTACCATTGAACTGTGTGAACATGAATCATCCCACCATTGAACTTTGAACTTTGAACTAAGTAATCATGAATCATCACACCATTGAACTTTGAACTTTGAACTAAGAAGGTTCAAAATTTGAGTTCAATATGTCAATAGTATTTGGAATAAAAACCTGAACTCAATCTGAATGCTTGAAATTGAAGCACTGCCCCTTAGTGCATTTACAAAGAAATGAAGTATCATAAAAGGCATGGACTGGCTACCACCCAAGGCTTGTTACAATTTACATCCAACGGTTGAACCTTGAACTTTGAACTAAAATAGTTCAAGATTTGTAGTTCAACGAGAGGACTGAATTTGCAACACATGTTGCTTACTTCACATAGGTCAAAAGAAAGAAAAATATGAAAGCCAACAAATGAAGAGAAAGGAGAGGTGGTAACAATGGCTCTGACTGGGGATGAGGACTCTTGAGGATGAAGGAATCTAGCATCTCTGGTGAAGAAAAAGTAGTGCCTAGCCATTGGGCAATGGATTCAAAGCTAATAATAGGGAGCTGCATGCAGAGGATGGAGGGGGAAAGAAGAGAAACACACTAAAACTACCAGCACAATAAAAACTAGCCAAGCCAAACTTATTTACAAGTATGTACACAAGTAGGAAACTCCCACCACGAGAACTAGGGAAAAAATTATGTACACAAAACCATTCATGGGCTGTGAAAAGAATTAACCTTTCCAGAATAATGGGATGCATCCACATGAAGCAACATGTACCACTTGCCATCTGGCGATCTCTCCAATATTGAAAAACAAATCAATAGTGAGCAGGAATTTTGCAAGTAAAAACTCACTCCCAAAGAGCCATGTTTCATCATAGATTTCTGGTTGCAATGTGCTGACACCATATTGAATGAGCTGATTTGTACCAAGAAAACTAGTGCCTCCCATATGAATGTTAAAAAAATAAGTTAGGCATTTGATTGGACAACATTCTTCAAGAGTGAAAGGATGATCTTCAAGAATGCTCCTTTTAAAATCTAAATTTGAATTTGTTTGAAACTTATTTTCCAATGACGCATTATCAAGAACATCAAAACAAAATGATTCCAGCATGGGATTACTATCAAGCAACTCATCTTCATAATTAAACTTGAATATCTCTAATTCAGATTGTGTATGTGGTGTCAAACCGGAAGCAAAAAGAAATTCATCATCTTTCTCTTCATAAGATCTTTCATGATTCTTCAATACCTTGGACTGTAAAAACTCTTTACTAGCTTGCATGCAATCAAACTAAAAAGACTCAGAATCTTCCTGTATATCAATATGCAAGATATCCTTTATCTTATCATCACTATACATTTCTTGCTCTTGTTGCTCCATCATACCAGCCTGATTAAAATTACTTGCTGGAAATGCATTAGAAAATGTAAATGACTCAAAATCTGAAAAAGAAATACTTTCCAACAAGCTTACATACAATATTCCATCATTGGATTTTTTCTCAATGGACGGTGCATGTGGGTGTGTTAATGAGTTTTCTGATAGTGTAGTATGGTCATACACATTTTTTAATGCATCCTCATGCTCAACATGTAAATAATATATTTTAGCAACACTAGAAGGATTATTTTCAATCACGGGAGCTGATTGGAAGTCTTGATCATTAAAAATAGTCAAGTTTTGGAAACAAAAAATAGATTGTGTTGGTTGCACTACTTTCATGAAAGGCTCCCTTTGTAAAGGGCTTTTCTTTGGATGCACATTTTGAACACAAAGATAAATTTTAGATTGAGATATATTTGCAACATATGTATCCAAACACTTTATTCCACTCAAATTCATACAATCATCTATTTCCATAGCTTCCCTTTGAGCATCTTTTAAATTTTGTAATTTCTTTCACCTTAACAAAAATTTGATCTCAATTTGCAATGCAGAAATGAAAATAGATAACTGATTATTTTCAGTTGGTTGACTTTCTTGAGGCATTTGACTAACACATCTATTAATTCTGTCAATGAAACTTCTCATAGATTCATTTTCTTCTATCTTGATTTGAACAAAATTTACTAATAATTCACCTATATCAACTGCAGATCCAAATCTATCAAGGAACTTTACCTCTAGATCATTCCAACAAGTAATGCATCCACTTTGTAAATTCTAAAACCAATTTGTAGCTTTACCAATCAAGCTTCCAACAAACAATCTCACATAGACATTTTCTTCCAGTACACTAAGAATACTACAGGCAACACTGAATGCTTTAATGTGATCTTCTGGGCATTGATTTTTATCTCTAGCAAATGTAGGAATATACTCTTTTGGCCTTTTAGGTAGGGCTGAATGTAATGACAGAGCAAGAGGCCCAGACTGGGGTCTCCATGGCTGGGCTGAAACCAACGCCATAATACATTGGACTCTTTTTAACCAAAAGATTCTAAAAATTATAATACAGAGTTGCTAATCTATTTTACACTGAGATAATAATAGAAGTTTTTCCTGGGAAAAGAAAATATTGATCTTTCATTTCCGTTTCCCCAGCGGAGTCACCAAAAATTTGTTAGTAACCAGATTTGTCCTTCAAAAATAAATAAATAACTTAACTCCAAATGACCAGAAAGAAAAACAAACAACACTAATAATTGGATAGATTATCATTGAATTCATAATCTTCCTCTGAATTGAGAGGTACAACTCCCTCTTAGAAATATTTACAATGAATTAAAAACTAAATATGTATTTAACCAGAAGACACGAAGGCAGCCTAACATTCTCTCATCACTATGAAATGAATGTGATAAATAGATTTAAAAGCTTAGAAAGAAACGAATGAATAACCAACAGATCACTCATCTAATCTTGCTAAAACAAAGAAGTAAAGGAGAATTTAACATCTTGTAATACATTTGTAATCCTGGAAAAGAGAGGCAAAACAACATCTAAGAATGACTGGAATCACCCATAGATTTATTTCAATCAAGAAAATCATACACCAAAACCTATAGATTTAGATATACAAAATCTATTTTATTCTTAGATACTTAATATAATGACCAACTGATCATCATATCTTTGCACAAAAAGACCAGCTCTGCAAAAAAAAAAAAAAAATCAACTCTCCTTCAATCCTCTACTATAAATACAGAATTTAGAAAATGTTCTCCCTCTCCCCTGTTGCCAACTAATTGCTGGAAAAGAAGAACCCCTGCTTCATCGAAATCTTCCTCTAAATAATCTTCAGCTCCGCAACCATTTCAATAGCTGATTCTTGATTTTAATTTTCCCTTCATCTTTCACTTCCTGTAACTTTTCAATTTTATCCCCATAACTGATTCTTGAAAATCTTTGTCGTTCATTCCCAAAGTTTTTCTCTTTTAAAAAACATGATATCTTTATAAACTATTGATTTTAAAGTTCATAAATATATATATTAACATATTAAATGATAATTGGACAACTGGCATTTGAATATGTCAAACCAAAAATTAAAACATTTTAATGCTGGGGCGGATGAAAATGTTTATGACAGAAAAATGGGTCTTCATGCGGGGGACATAACTTTTTATTCCACCATTGGATCATGCTTATTTTCAGATACATGGTCTGAAACCTAGTTATTTGAATTTTGACCAGAGAGATTTTAAAAATAATATTCCAGTCAAAAATTATTCACTACTAAGTTCGGGTTTGTAAAACTGCCATAAAATCTGACTTGATACAAGCTGTAAGTGAATGGCTGCACATTCACAGTTTGTAATTCTTCCTTTAGACTGTCTCAAAATGGTTGATAGATGACCTTAGAGGAAGTGTAAAACTATCTTTTAGAAAATTCTTGGACCCCATATCTTATTGCTTGAAAACATTATTTGCATCTGAGATCTCTATCACCAAAGCTGCATTTTGTAAGTTACTACAATTCATTGGTTGAGAGATTATTATCCAGAACTTTGTTAACCCAAGATTTTGATTGTATGGCTACCATATAAAATATATCACCCATTTTTTGAATTCAAACTGATAAGCCACAAACTCTGCAATTTCAACCTTTGAAAGTGAACCTGTACCTTTGAACTATGTGAGCATGAATCATCCCGCCATTGAACTTTGAACTTTGAACTAAGTAAACATGAATCATCATGCCATTGAACTTTGAACTTTGAACTAAGAAGGTTCAAAATTCGAGTTCAATATGTCAATAGTATTTGCAATAAAAACTTGAACTCAATCTGAATGCTTTAAATTGAAGCACTACCCCTTAGTGCATTTACAAAGAAATGAAGCATCATAAAAGGCATGGACTGGCTACCACCCAAGGCTTGTTACAATTTACATCCGATAGTTGAACCTTGAACTTTGAACTAAAATAGTTCAAGATTTTTAGTTCAACGGGAGGACCGACTTTGCAACACATGTCACTTACTTCACATAACTCAAAAGAAAGCAAAATATAGAAGCCAACAAATGAAGAGAAAGGAGAGGTGGTAATAGTTTTCAAGAGCATTTGAGCACATTGTAGAGACAAGTCTTTCGAGAACATTCAAGTGATTGAATGAGAAAATATAAGCACTATCAAGGATATTCAAGTGATTTCTAGTGTTTTCCCAATTTGTGAAAGTGTGACCGAGTTGATATTCAAATGAAAACCTACTTCAATCAAGTATTTATATCTATGAATCGGTGGTACCTAAAGTTCAAAAGCCTATTGTCGTTGAGAAGGTTGATCATGTTAATATGAAGCACAAGCTACCACCAGCTAAATCTACCAAACCTAACAAGATGGGAGCTCTATCTTCAATTCCCCTAAGAGTAATTTTGATCGAAGATATACATGCCTTCATCCATTATAAGATAAAGGAAATCTGTCAAGTTGATATCGACACATCATTCCAGAATCTATGTGTGAATGGGAATTTGAAGGATGAACATATCCATTTGGAAACTAAGGGTTTAATGCATGTACCGAGTGTATTCAAATCAAAGTGGATGACAGTTGTATTGAGCTGATTTCATGATCAATCTATGTGGCTTGATGCACCAATCAAGATCATAAAAGATGTTAGATACATATTGTGACTAGTGACCTAATCGGTGACAACCCGAAGGTCAATAAGCAAACCGGAAAGAAAAAGTTGTTTGAGTTGACAAAAGCTAAATGGGATGGAAGAGGTCAAAAATTATCTACTATTGAAGATCTTGAATTGAGAGTTGCATGTAATGTTATATCCTACCAAATCTTCCAGTCATGTTGAGTAGATAATGTACCATATTGAGTAGTAGACATTGCATATAAGATAGTCAAGAAGGACATGAAGATTGATCTATGTGAGATCATGTTGAAACAATTTGATGATAATATGAAAACCATTCAGAAAGCAAATACCAACACTTTGAAGTTCATGTCATTGTTGGTATGTAAATGTTTTCACTTTCAAAACTTCTTCCCATCAATTGGTAATGTAGTATGGAGTGTGAAGAAACTGATAATATATTAGATAAATGAATTCATTCAGAGTCTAGGAAACAAATATGATACTATAATGAATGAATATTTCACTAAGTTCTAGACTAGAATGCACAAGAAATTTAGGATTCCACCTTAGTTAGTGGAAGAGCACTGAGATACAATTTGTTTTGAAGTGGATACCAACACTTGTATAGTGAAAGATGTGGAACCAAGGACTATCTGGCTACAACCAATGGGATATGAGATTGACATAGACACTGCATATCAATAGATTGAAGCCCTATTAGCTAATCTAATTGATAAGAGCGCTAATTGGTATGGGACATATGAAGAGGTGAAAGATAAGATAAAACTAGGTATATTGATACCTAAGGCTTAGAGAAAAACAAGTAGAATGATCAATAATTTGTCAAAAAATATGGGTGTTACTATTGAAGAAGATGAGGCTCATCCATCTAAGATCAAGGGAAAGAAAAAAAGAGTGAGAAAGGAGATACCTAGCCCTAAGGGATTGAGACCATTGAAAAGGTCTACTTCTACACTGAGGGAGAAGAAGAAACCAGAGGTAGAGCAACAAAATCGTAAGACATACATGATGGAAAAGAAAATATCTGGAAAACCAAGGAGAAAGTTGAAGCTACAAGAAGATAATGAGACAAAATTAGAAGATTTAAGAAAACTTAAAGTTGTGCAAAATCATCCCTCAAAACCTAAAAACTTAGATGAATTTCTTGAAAGTCTCAAGAATTATGGAGGTTTTGCAGTAAATAAAATATGCGAAGTATGAAATAAGGATTGATGAAGAAAAATAAAAGATTGAGGAGGCAATTGTGTTTACACTACATAAATTTAGAATTATTCTAGTTGAAGTTTCCATCCGAATACCTGATGGCTATATAAGAAAATTGATGCTAGATGGAAGTATGCTATGACTTCTAAAAATAAAATGAGGGAAAGACCCATAGCCATTATTGTACCTCAGTTGTTAGTACAAGAGATTAAAGAAGCATTGAAGCAGTACTCTAAGAGATTTCTTGTAAAGAGCAAAGCATTGAAAATCATGGTCGGTGAACTAGAAGTCGTGCAAAAGGATACCGATGGTATATGGAGAAATATTTTCTTTCCTAACCAATCAACTAAGACTGAGGAAAACCAAGGTAAGTTGGATCCTATTGACTTGACCTTAGAAAAAAATGAAGTGATCATTGAGGATATCACTCAAAAGGACCCAGCTAAAGAAATAACACATGATGAAGATGTTATGATCACTGAGGACAAGGACACTAAACAAATGGACACTGATGATACAAAAAAGGAAAAAATTATGGATAAAGATCCTTTTCTAGAACAAGTAATTGATTTTCCTAAGATTAATGAGGTTATCTCAGAAGTTACTAAAGAAATTCCTATTGATGTAGAGGAGAAGTCCACCAAATAGGTAAGGGAGACCGAACAAAAGGAAAATAAGGACAAAAAAGAGACCGAGACTAAAAAAGATTAGAATACAGAGTCGGTTACCTCTACCGAGACCACAGGATAGCAGAAAAATGTAGATAAGTAGGAGAAAGAAAAAGAAAAGGAAGAGGATAAAGGAGAAGAGAAGAAAGAAGAAAAACATGAAGAGAAGAAAGAGGAGAAACATGAAGAAAAGAAAGAAGAAGAAAGAGATGAAAGAATTGAGGATACAACTAAAACTACTACATCTAATGAAATAAAGGCATTATGTTCCCCAAAGTTTTCTATAAGAGAAAGTGCACAAACAAAGAGAAAAAATTCCAAGAAAAGAAAGCATGAGAAAGCAAAAATTGGCTTAAGCCAACCAATAGTAATTCCAAAGGTATATATCTCCTCCATAAGCCTTGAAGATCTATATGAATTCAGAGATATACTTAAAATGAAAGCAACACAGGATAAAATGCTAGCCAAGAAACAAAAGATAGATGTGTTAGAGAGTGTTAAAGATATACTAAAGGAAATTGTTCCTGGTGCTACTATAAATGAGAAGGGAAACCTACCAAATCAAGTGGAAATGTTAAGGTTTTTAGGATAGTTGCAAATGTAATAGCACTATCTGATTGTATGTATTTTCCAAATGCAACAATCTCTTGCATTTATATTGAGAATGAGCCAAGAAGAGACATGTCCCATGATGAGACATGTCTATCCATTATTATGTAATAAATATAATAAAAATTATGATTATATACATACATACATACATACATATATACATATAATATCTCTTGAGTATTATATTAATTTCTCTAGTATTTACATAATAATAATATATATATATATATATATATCTTCACTAGCATTGACTCATAGTGTTTATCCAACTGAAGCTACAAAATATCAACACTCCCTCTTAGCCAGGGAAGATAAACACAAGAATAAATATTACCTCAACGTAATATAGCAATAGATCAAAAGATTTCCATCATTTGATATCACATTTGATATCTGGACTATTGGCCTATCAAAATGTCAACACCTGACATCCACCAAATACTCTGAGTATTGGCCTATCAAAACATCAACATATGATATTCATCAAGTACTCAATATGGTACTGGCCTGCAGAATATCAACACATGATATTCACCAAATACATATCTTATATCTATACAAACAACTCATAGACCATCAATTTAATGACATCTAACACTTAATTGTTGATTTAAAAGATATATCTATACAAACAACTCATAGACAGTCAATTTAATGACATCTAACACTTAGTTGTTGATTTAATCCATTGTAATCTATTTCAACATTATAAATAATGTATATCATGATTTAAGTTATTGTAAGATCATCACCTTCCAATAACTTCTACAAATAGAAGTGATAATCATTTGGAAGTCGTCACTTCCTCATGATTTAAACAGGGCCAAAAATGAATTCATGATTCCCAGTCTTCTGACTATTATAGATTTTTGATCACTAGAGAATCCATCTCAGTATGGACTACTCCCTCTGAATCAATACGACCAAGATTATCAAAAGTTGATTTAACCATATCCTCTACCTGCTCCCTCTGAAGATCAAGTTCTTGTATTAACCTCTTGTCTTCTTTTGAAATGTCAGATTCTCTCTTCATCTGGTCTCAATCATCAATTCATTTGCAAGCATTAAGTTCTTTCTCCCTTGAATGCAATTTTCTTGTGCTTCTGTGGTGAAGGTATGTCAAAGAGAGTACAAATAGCTCACTAAACTATCTTGATTAAAAATACCAATGATAGAAGCATATAATATTTTACTAGCCAATAGTATAGCATGAACTAAAAACTTTAAAAATTATGTGCATTAATAAAACATGGAATACTTATCTTTTATAAATTTCAATATTTCATTCTGTAAGGTGAACCATATAGAAAAATATCATGCAAATTCATAGAATGATGTCATCACTCTAAAAAATTACCATAATTCTTCACATGACCCATCTTGAATATCCAAAGGTTCTATGCACTACGAAAACCTTCAATCTTATCATATCTCCCTTCAAGCGGTTAGGCTTTTAAAGAAGGAACCTCGCTCTTTTACAGATTTCACATAGACCTGTATATAGTTGGTCATAACTTTTGAACCTGACATTTTACCATCAATCACTCCGATGAGATTCTTCTAAATTTATTTTTCACAAATATATCCAAAATTAAGAAAAATCCAACGGTGTATTTGTGAGATACGGTCCTCATACTAAGACAGTATTTTCTGAGATAGTCATACATTCACCATCAACAAACTAATCTCTTACATTTGCAGTCTGGCTCTAATACCATGTTAAGATTTTTAGGATAGTTGCAAATGTAATAGCACTATCTGATTGTATGTGTTTTCTAAATGCAACAATCTCTTGCATTTATATTGAGAATGAGCCAAGAAGAGACATGTCCCTTCATGGGACATGTCTATTCATTATTATGTAATAAATATAATAAAAATTATGATATAATAGGATTGAGATAACCATTTCTTCTCAAAGGGAAATGATGATTTTTGCAATACTTTATCATGAACAAAATTATCAAACCCTAATTGATGATAAAAAAATCACAAGGGAAGAGTACTAATAATGATTAGAGCTAATAATATATTGCATTCGGCTGCTGAAAGATCAAAGGATGTCATTTATTTGTAGTTGTATATTTAATAATATTTGTATATATAATAGATTTAATATTAGAATTAATTTAAATATTAACTTAAAATTATAGTTATAATAATATAATATATTTAAACAAATGTAATATGTAATTATATTAATATAAAGATACTTGATTTTAAACTAAGTTCATATATTTATATTTTATAATTATATATCACCTGCATTAGTTTTCCACAATTCATGGTTTATAATACATGATAATTTAAATCTATAATTATACAATTAGTATATATAATTGCTAATACTTTAGTAATATGTTAAATATTTCTAATATTTTAAAAAAATTATATTTATCTTATTTACTTTTTTTACATTAGTAATATGCTAAATATTTCTAATAATTTTAAAAAATTATCTTTGTAAATTATTTGTAATTGTATATTTTATTTGTAGTTGATTTTTAAATAATAATTAAAAAAATTATTATAATAAGTGAAAGAACCTAGTCAAATAAGTGAAAGAACCTAGCACAGAGGCCGCCGAGTATCAGATGCAAGTACATAGAAATAACATGGAGAATAATATTATTAAAGATTTACTTCAATCAGTTGCATTGGATAAGGTATCATTTTATGAATTGGTTGCAAAATCAGAAAATGAGTTGAAAAATATTCTTTCATTATTTCAAAATTTTTGTTTAATTTTAAACTTTATTGAGGATATCAAGAAGAAAGATGAATCTATTGAAAAAGAGCTGACCGAGCAGCTAACAAAGGTCACAATCGAGCCTGGAACATTTCAAGTCTATTATCAAAGGATGAAACACTTAATGGGAATGCATCATGAGCTAAGAAAAGAGGAAAATGAGACAAGAATGGAAGTTTTAGAGCTGCAAGCAATTTTGATACCCCAAATTGAATCACTGCAGATGCATATTGACAAGGCAAAAGGATTAGTGAATACCCCTAACATTAGTGCTATGGATAGCATGATTGGATTAGCGGCTAACATTGGTGAGCAAATTGTGGTGTTGGAAACACTAAAGAAATCATTAGAGTCATCCTTGGGAGATGCAAAGAAAAGATACCAATATATTTTTGAAAATATTCTACCACTGGATCCAAGTAAGTAATTTTGTTTTTGGAATATTTATCAAAAAAGGGGGGATAGATAAGATATATGTATGTCTATAAGAGAGATATAATATCAGTCATAAGGAGATATGTATATAGGAAGTATTTCCATAGGGGGAGTCATGGATAATTATAAGGAGTTATAAGTTATACCAAGAGTCTATACATGGTCAAATTTTGATTAAGGACACAAAATTTTGATGACTTTGAGTTTTTTAACAAAGATGCCAAACTAATGCCAAAGGGGGAGATTGATACTCCTAAAGAGTTATTTTGTTGTCATTAGTTTTGTTAAAGTCATATTGATTGTCAAAGTCAGTGGGTGAATGAAGAAGGAGTCATAGGACTCAGTCGGTAAAGAAAACAAGTCAGCTAGTAAAGGAAAAGATAGTTTTAGTAAAGGGAAATAAGAAACAGACACTGAACAAAGCAAGATAGGCACCGAACAACTATTGAGTTACAATAGTTACCGAGGTGAAGATAAAGTCAGCTACCGAGCTGAGTATACATTTACTGAGTAAGAATAAAACATGTTACCGAGTAACACAGGTTGACATAATAGATTATGTTAGATACATTGAATCTAGACACCGAGCATAAAATATTTTACAGATTCCAAGAATATTTTTTGGTAAATCATTGGAGATATAAACAAAGAATATTTAGCATGATTACAAGGTAAGATCCAACAATGGAAATTAAGTGGAATATATACATTGGTGATGTAACCAATGCTAGTACCATTTAAGGAGAAGAATTTGGAAAATATCCACCACTTCTAGATCAAGCATAAAAGGATTTGATTATGAAGATCAGAGAGAGAGTCAAAGTGAGAGCAGAGAAGAGAAATTGTAGAGAATAGGTGATTATTAGACATAGAAGAATGTGAAGGTGATAAAGAGCATAGAAGCTATTGAGCAACATAACAGTTAGAGAAGAATTGTGAATGTGAATCAAAGTTGAAGCTATTGAGTATATAAGTTGAAGTGTGATTGAAATGTAGAATGAAGTAATATGATATTGAGCATATTGAGTCTGACAAGAATTTGTTGATGCATCGTTAAAGACATTTTTTTAGTACTGGTTATAGTGTAATTAGAATTGTAAAATCCTTTAACCGAGTAGGCCCTAATAGGTCTTAATCTGTAAATCCTTTAACAGGGTACAACTCTTATATTAGAATTGTAAAATCCTTTAGCAAGGTAGACTGAATAAGTTTTTGTACTCCTAGTAGGGTAAATACTCTTAATAGGGCAAGCTATCAGAAGGAGCTAATTTTGTAGCTCTAACCAAGAAATGTTTTTCCTACAATAGTGAAGTATTGTGGGTACCATCCCCACCACAATTTTTGCCTCTCACCAAGGGTTTCTGTGAGACCAAAAATTATGGTGTTATGAGTTGTGAATTATGTTTTAATTTCTATATTTTATTCACCCATCCCCTCTCAGTACTTGACTTTCCATAATTAATCCAAAATAATGGTCTTTGGAATTGATCCCATTCATCTCTTTGTAATAAAGTAATCATTATTTACATATCCTTGATACTATTACTCCAATATGACTATCCCCATCTTGCACATGTCTACTATTATAATGAGCTAATTTTAATAGAGTGATGAAAGTATTATAATATAGTGAAAGACCTCTACCCTTGATCACTAAATGAACATAATCTTTGAACATGCATACCTTTGTTTTCATACAGTGAACTAAACTTGTTGATAGGAAAATTTGTCCTTGAAGGCATTCAATGAAAACTCGATGCTCTTCATTGGAAACCATTGTATTGTTTGTTACACAGAAAAAATACGCTTCTTCCTTTAATAGATAATTGTTACTAAATGAAAACCACCTTCTATGCATGGAACATGATGTTATCTTTGTGAAATTTATTGTTCATGTTAAGTTTGTGCTATTATTTTTGAATCTTGATGTTCTTCTTGCCTTTTATCTGATATTCATTTAATGAGAACCACATTACTTAACCATGCCCTTTCCATTAAGAACTTTTTGTTATTGTTTTGTCAACCCATGATATTTTATTCTTAATTAATGTTGTCCACCATGAGAACCCAATCCTTGTAAATAGAAACAAAATCCCAAGAACTTGATAGAAAATAGAGAAAATTCTTAGTGAAACATGAGGAATTTTTCTCAACACTTAGTATGATTAAATCTCTAATTTTGTAAATTTATAAACTCAATGTTCATGGATTTACTACTATTTTCATGGATTTCACAATTTTCTTGCATCAACGGACAACCTAGAGCTTTTTCCTTAACTCTCCTTATAACTCAAGCTTAGCTTCTTGAGGTTAGGTTAACAAAAGGAGTTTGACCATGCTTTTTCCTCTTTTTACCTCTAATCTATTCAAATGGAATGTTTTTGACTTACTTAAATGTGAAAACCTAAACTTTGAATATTTGGCTCTTTCTTAAGTCCTTAATAAAAAAATAACAGAAAATAGAACATTATTTGTCTCTTCGAGATCCTCTTATAATATGAGCCAACAAAAACCTTTTTATAAAACCTAGGAGGATATTGCGACCATTTTTTACTTGAAATGAAAAAAATACGTAACAACAATACCACACACATATAAAAAATCCTCAAGAGGATAATATTCTTGATGTCCTCTCTTCTATAAATTCAACCTTGGCACTCAAGGATCCTAATCAAGTCAATGTCATTCAATCTCCACCTCCTTTAATTTTTTCTCCAATACGAACAAGAAAACCATCAACTCTTCAAGCTGATGATTGGGGAACTTTAAACTTCACACAAACCTTCCATACTAAAGAAAAAATTCTTAAATTTGAGACTCAACACCTTATTCTAACACATGTATGGATATTGATTAGGCCTCTCTAAATTTCAATCCAACTCCACCTAGAAGAGACCCTTATCTTTTTTATATTCTAAACCTTGATGATGGACATGGTATAGGATGTATACAACAAAGAATTGAAACCCATAAGAAATCTACATCAAATTTTTCTAAAGAAACTCTAGGTTTCCAACCTTCTCATTTTCCCAATCAATTTATAAATTCTTCTCCTAATTTATCATTAGAACAAGAGAATATTTTGTTTGAGCTTTTCAATGACAACTTAATTACTCTCCCTTTAAGAAAAAAAAATAGAAAAACATAATTAAAATAATTCTTTCATTTGTATGTATCATCAAGTTCCTAGCCATAATACTAATGAATATTATGATTTGAAGTGTAAAATTCAAGAATTCATTGATTGTGGTATGATTCAAATGACACATAACAATGAATTTCACCTTTGTCATGATCATTCTAGATAACATATGAATTCATATTATGTTGTTCCTCACTATGTGGCATTGCTAGCCTATCCTCATGTTAGACTACAACTGATTAACTACTCGAAGAACAGAATGGAGAATGTGAAGATGACCATGGAGATACAAAGGTGTATGTAAGACATTAGATCAGTTATTATATTGTCATTGATGTCAACTAGTTTTGACTATAGTTATCATGATTTTTGCAAATATCTGAAGAAGGTAATATTGGTGAAGGAATGAGATATCAACACGAAGATGAGATATATGAGAAAGATATGATTATGGTATTCATTGGGTAACTTATTGATGAGTCTATGATAGTATGCTAGTGATTTGATTGTATTACATGATTTTTTTATGTATTGAAGATTAAGAATGTACAAGTAGACATAGTGTACATTGAGCAAGTGTAGTGTATACCGAGTACAGTATTAACCGAGCAGGAAGTCACCAACACATAACGATATTGACCGAGTAGAAGAAATAAAGTGGAACATGTGATTACTGACTTAAGATGATGAGCTTGATGAATCTTGAAGATTCTGAGGATAAAGATAAAGTTTTTTATGAAGATCTATGACTGAAAATTTTTAAGGAAGATTAGATGATGAAGATTGCAATGTGTTTAAGGCACAAGTTCTGAGGAAGGTTAAAGAGGAAAAATCAACAATGGAGATTAAGAGGAAAAATCTATGGTTGAAAAGAAAATAGTTTATCATGTCTATTTAAGGAGACAAGAGATTCAAAATGATGTATGCACATGAGGAGAAGATTATATTCATATGAGGCTGGTTAGACAGGTTGAAGTAAGAATCGAGCAATTTTACAGACTACATCGAGCATCAGAAAGGAGATAACTGAGCAAAATAGAGTTAGAGGATAAAAGTAAATTGAAGAGATTATGATGGTCAAAGGTATCTTGAGCTTAGCATAGATTTGAATATCTGCAAAGGACATTGTATTTGAATAAGATCATTTACTGTTTCATATATTATAACCATTGCTATAGACAAAATCTCTTAACTGAGTGGGACTTAACAATCCTTATTTATTTCTTTATGACATTAGATGAATGTTGATTGTTTTCTTGTTGACCCAAGTGAATGTATAGTCACAGAGAATTGTTAAGACACTGGACCGATTACAACTGAAGAAAGAATGAAATAAGACACCTTATGAGCTATGGTATGGTTATACACTTAATGTAAGTTAGTTCAGAATATTTGGAAGTAGATGTTACATTCTAAAAGATGATAGAAATAGAAAATTTGATTCAAAATGTGATGAGGGCATGTTTATAGGTTATTCTACTAAGAGTGAGGCTTATAAATGTTTAAACAAGACTACTAACAAGATGATTGAAAGAGCAAATGCGAGATTTGATGAGTTTGTAGAAAAGAATAATGAAGAAAGAAAGAAAGAGCCAAAAGACTATGGTAGTTTTGTTTGCATATAAAATCCTGAAACTCTACTCAAGCATCAATCTGGCATCATCGAGCAACAAAATACTGCTATCGAGAAACAATCCTTACACATCGAGAAATAAAAAATAGTTATTGAGAATAGTGATGATCATGCACTGAGTGGAGAACACATTGAAGAACAAAGATCTAAGCATGTACTTGTAGACACTAAAAAATGGGCAAGTGCTTAAAATCATTAAAATTGCAAAATCTTAATCAAAATGCTACAATTCTCATAAAAAAGGATCAAATCAAATTTCAAATGGACATTTATTAATCAAGTTGGACAAAATCAATAAAATCAAACGAAAAATCAAATAATGACATCAAATAATTAAACACAAGCTTAAAAGGATAAAAAACATTATATAATTGATTTTACTCAATTAATTGTATAGTTTTAAATCAAAAATCAAATTGAACCTATTCGCTTACATGGCTAATTTAATTAATTAATGGAATTTAATTAATCCTAATATCTTTCAACAAATATTTGAGGAACCAATGAAAATTGAGAACACAAAGCACATGGATCACTCAAAGGAATTGATTCTCAATCACACAAATTCAACTTTGAATCTAAACCACTCAATTTTGTCCTTTTTTCCAAAGCTTTGAGACAAACATTTAAATTGTCCCCCCATTTAAAAACATTGCAAATTTTTTGACTCAACCAAGGCTAAATCATGATTACTTCACTCTACCCCCTACCCTTGGGAATTTACTATAAATAAGAGGCATTTTGTGAGCATAATAAGCAATTAGAGATTTGAAGAGTAAAGCATCCTTATTATAGTCAATTTCATGAGCAATTAAGAGCATTTGAGAGAATTTATCATTTGCATTTGCATTTTATCATAGCATAATGGAGAATTGTGAGCTAGATTAGGCATATTAGTATCATAGATTTCTCATTTTAGAAGTGTCACTAGTAGGGAATACAAAGTTGAGAGCTCTACTTACCACATCTAATTAGAAAACCATGAGATGTCATGGATGTTAAATTCATTTCTTAGTTTAAATTTGCATTGTATTTGCTTTGAATTATTAGTTAATAATCCTAATTTCATGAAGGTGTTTATTATTCACACACAAATGACACCCACCGTGGGGCTCCAAACCTCATTTCTAACATTTTCATCAAGTTTTGTGTGTTTTTGTTGTCACTTTTCCATGAATTTTTGCATAAAATGAGAGAAATGATGTGTATGAAGAATCTAATGACGCTTGTGGCTATTCTGACGATGCTTACTAGCAATTAACTGACGCATGAGAGATAAAGTGTGATGCCTGTGAGATAAATTGCTACGCCTGAGACAGTAAAGCAACACTTGAGACTTGAGAAGTACCATGTTTTCACTATCTTTTGTCACCTATGATGATCTTTACAATGTAATTTATTGTAAATTGTCACACCTAGTATCTCTTAACTGACGCCTAGTATTTGTTATTTGCCACTTTAAAGTTATGCCTGCTAGCATTTTAATCACGTGTATTAGTTGACTAATGATGCCTACTACTTTTTGCTTTAATTTGCTGTCATATCTATAGATTCTATTTTCTTACTCTTTGTCTGTATTTTTACTGCAAATGAGCAAATACAGGAAAGTTCAAAAGCCAGAGAGAAGATTCACACAACCAAGCAAAGAGGTAAGAATACAAGATAAATGTGAAAAGGAATTGCATAGTGCTTTAATTCTAGAGAGTTTAGGCTTAGAAGAGAAATTGTATACTCATTACATCAAGGTGTTAGAGGCTTACAAGCTTAAATTTCCTACCTTAAATTGAAATTTGTTTACATTAAGTTGTTGAAGTTTTCATTGAAAAATCTTGTGAAAACACTTAAGTGTACTTCAAATTGTTCCTTTATGGTTTCCCTCATTTTGTATGGCTTTGTTGACTAACTTGTTGGAGGAGAGAGTGGGAACGATCGCCACTAGGTGAGTGAAAACAAAAACAAGCAATAAAAAACCTCATAAAAGTGCCTAGCCTTTTGCTAGCTAGAAAAAAAGAGGTATTTTTCAAATCAAGCTTGCACTTTCTTAAATTGTGGCATTCATTGAATCTAGCTTAATTAAAATAAGGAATTAACACAAACACCTCAATTATAAGAATCTCATTGTCAAGAGATTGAAAAAGAACAATTTTTGCTTGAGTGTTTGGAACAAAGAAAGACAATAGGGATATGCTCTTCACTTTTTAAGTGAACCAAATTCCCAAACTTGTTGGACTAAGTTCAATTTTCTTGTTTTTTATACATGCTAGTTAAAATAGAGAAATAGAGGGCCTGCCTCTCAAGATTTTCCTTACGAGGACAGTGAGAGGGAATGAACCAAGTGGGAGACAATCGCCTTAGCCGCGGTACTATCCAATCCACTATAAAAAAAATACACTCTTCCTTAATAGGGGAGTGACTAGATTATGTGCAAGTTCCTTCACTTCCTCTAGTAGTCCTTTTGGATTGCGCCAAATCATGCTTTTGTGTGTGTGGGAAGCCTGCAAGTGGGAAAAAGAGTTTGACATGATTTAGAACAAAATTATTCATTAAATATTGATAAGTAGTAAGCTACCTTATAGAGCCAAACATGTTAAAAGCCAAATTTGACTATGGGTAGAATTGCTTGGAAGAGTTTCTTGTTCAATACTTGTGAAAAATGACTGAGAACATACACTTTTAGTGTGGTTTTAGGGACATGGTGCAAATTTGATGTGTGTGTTGTGGTTTTACTTCATTTTCAAGAAAGAAAATTCCATAGACCTAATCTTACAATTTTTAAAATTTGAAATTTACAACCTGGTCTGCAAAGTGCCACCTGTGCACGGAGAAACACCGCGTGTCAGCAGTAAAGTCATGCTTGTGACTGTTTAGAAAATGCCTGTCAACAATAAAGTCACACCTGTAATAGTTTAAGTGACGACTAGAAGAATTTAAATCACACCTATCAATAGGGAAAAGCCACCTGCTCAACTGCAGAGTGCCACCTGAGAATATTCCAGTTACCGCGTATCAAACATAAAGTCACGCCTACACTCAGGAAAGTGACGCCCAGAATTAAAAAAGGGCAAACAGTGAGCATTTCACAAGGGTTTCAAAAAATTTTGTTTTTAGATTCAGATACCCTTTTGGCTATTTTATTTGTTCTAGTACCCTACCTAGTTAGAAATCTTGATTTTGAGCAATTTTGAAATTTTCACAAGGATTCGACCATGAGCAAGTAAGATAGAAAGCCTATTTTTCAAGTGGTTTATGTTCATGCTTGCTTTTACTCGATCATACTATGTAAAGAAAACCTTGCAAGCAGATGGAACTTATCTGAGACAAGAGGTTCCTTTCCCAAGTGATACTTCTACTGCTCCAAAAGTACCACAAGAACCACCCGTTCAAGAAGCGAAAACCAACATGATGTACTCTGGTAGCTTGGGTAATAATAAAAACGTAGGTATTGACCCAAACAATCAGGGTAATACCAATAATGGAGGAATAGACCCTAATATTCAAGGGATTAACAACAATACTAATGGGGGAAATGGTGAACCAACCGTTGATGATGTAACTAATGAGAAGGTTAGCAAAGCTATACAAAGTCCGTACTTTTTAAAACTCATGGAGAAAGCAATGGAAAGAGACAAGGAAAATTACTGTATAGACCTAGCCTGAAAAGGTAAAAAACTCCCTTAGGACTATGATGTTAATCAACTTAGACCACCAGAAGTTGAAGAGAGCCTGATCGATATCATGAATAAACAATTTAAGTTATTTCAAATGCAATTGGACATGATAAAGCAAAGCTGGAATCCACATCCATTCCTATAGAAGCATTATGTCCATTTCCATTTGACAAGAGTCTATTCATGGTACCATTCCCTATCAACGGAGTATTTCCTAAGTATGATAAATATGAAGGAACATCAGATCCTCAAGATCATCTATGGGAATTTTGTGCATTGAGCTTGGAATTCATGCACGATACCACTTATTTAATGAGATTATTTCCTAGGAGTTTGGGAGGTATGGCATGGAATGGTTTTTGAAATTACCTTTCAGCATTAAAACTTTTGAAGAGTTGGCTTCTAAATTTGTGGCACACTATTCATACAATATCAAACATGAAGTCACAATGATCACCTTATGTAATACCAAGCAAAAAGAAGGAGAAGGATTCCTAATTTTCCTACAAAGATGGAGGACGGTATTTGCTAGATATCCCTGGAGTGTACCAGAAAAAGAGAAGATGGATATCTTTATCAATAGCTTGAGTAATGAGATGAATTATCGGTTGAGAATGCAATGTCCTAAAACCTTCCAAGATCTTCTAAAAAATGGAGTGACCACGGAAGAGGTATTAGTTAAGAGTGGAGAGCTAAAACTCTACAAGGACAATAAGAATTACAATAACAATACCTCCAACAACAACCAGAATATGAACTTTTCTAACAACTATAATCAATTTGGGTTGAAGAACAACAATAAAGGAGTGGTCAATGACAATGTTGTTGATTCTAGTAATTTAAAAGTGACTCCCTTTTCTCTCACAAGAACACCTAATCAGGTGAACAATGCAAATTAGGCTCCCAAAGTGCCTTACAACAATAATACCAATATTGGAAATTTTGGGAACAATCAAGGAGGTAACAAATTAACAAATTCTTGGTACCAACTCCCAAGAGGACCTTCACACCTTTGGGTGAACCTCTCAAGAAAGTTCTGAGGACTCTCATTTCTAACAAGATCATTAATTTACCTAGCATTCAACCCTATGAGCCACAGCACAAGCCCAGATGGTGGAGTGAGAATAGTCATTATGAATATCATAGAATTAGAGGGCATACGACAAATGATTTCTTACAGTTGAAGAATGTGGTACAAGACCTGATTGATAATGGTACAATCACTATTGAAGGACCTAAAGGTAATGAAGATCACACAACATTTAAACAAACTTTTTATAACCATGGAAAAGGTGAATCATCCAATAGGAATAAGCAAAGTAGCAACAATATCAATTTTGTGCCTCGTCATGATAATGTTATCAATACTATATCCAAGAGTGAGCATGTGGTAAATACTATTGTGATCAAAGAACAACCCCAAAAGGAAACATCTAATGTTATCACTAGGGGGAAGGCTTCAAGGATTACCCTACAAGGGGTTGATCCTAAAACTATTGGCCATCCATAATCCAACACAAATTTCTATCTTGGAGTTATTAAAGTTATTGTCAAACCATAAGGAAATCTTAGAGAAAGCTTTAGTGGAAACTAATGTTCCTACCAACTTAGACAAGGAGAAGTTCCAAAATATGGTAGGACATCTCATTGTGCCCTATTTCCTTTCATTTTCAGACCATGATGACATGTCCATTACCCATCCCCAAAATCTGCCATTGCATATAGAAGTCTTGATTGAAAGGCATAGGGTCAAGAGAGCTCTCATAGACGAGGGAGTTGGTCTTAACATATGCACTTTGAGCCTTGTAAAATCTCTAGGATAATCCAAGTCATGCATTGATCCTACAAAAAGAATTACCATAAAGGATTATGATGAAGCAGAAAGGGCTTCAAAAGGCATGATTATATTGCCCATTCAAGTTGGACCAGTCAAAAAGGACACAAAATGCCAAGTCTTAGATATGAAATTAACTTATAATATCTTATTGGGGAGGTCGTGGATCCATGAGATGCAAGCGGTTCCATCCACGTATCATCAATGCATAAAATTTTCATACATGGGTGAGGAAATCACGATTGGAGGGGATTCGAATCCTTTCCAATATTGCAATGCACTAAAGCCTCTCCACAAAGTATTTATTCCGCACAACAGAGAAGGGATTATCCAAAGGGATACCATTGAAGACATTAAAGTGGATGATCCTAAGTTAACATTAAGTGCTACTTTTACTTCAAATCCTCCTCAAACTAACTCAACTACATCAACTAAAGGAAAGGAGAAAGTGAGTTATGAGGGTCAACTTCAAATGAAAATTTAGATAAAGCATCTATACCAAAAGTAGAACTTTTCAAACCCACCAAAGAAGAGAAAGATAAAGCTAAAGAGGACCACTACAAAAAAATGAGTGAAATGATGCATACATTTGAAAAACAATGTAAAATCAAGTCCAAGGAAGTAGGGAAATATTTTATTTCCCTATCCGACTTACCTACATCTCCAATAACACATGGGAAACTGTCCAAGGAACATCTTCCTCACAAATATAACTCTTATTTTGTAAGAGAAAGTGACAAGGCAACATTTGACAAAGAAGAAGATGAAGTTCTCCAATGGCTTTATCAAGATGAAAATGATACCTCAAATACTCCCGTGGAGAGAATTCATCACATTAACATTCAAACTGACCAATATGGGAAAGGATTTGAAATAATGCAAAAAATGGGGTACAAGGGAAGAGGACCCCTAGGAAAAAGAAATAGAGGTTTACTCAAACCTATTGAACCCTCTTGGAGGTCAAAAGAAGAAAGATTAGGGGTAGGCTACCAGCACAAAGGAGAAAGCTCCAGCCCCATGCATGTTTCATATCCTCAAGTGAACATGGTGGAATCCGATGTGGATAGCGATGATTCCCAAGATTATGAGTTGGATACTTTGTCCAATGACTCATGCCATGATAAAGAGATTGTCACCATACATGCTTATGCTAATGTGCCAAGGAAACAAACTCTAAGGAATGAAAATCCATCATAAAAGAACTCAATATAGGACAAGCACCCATTAATCGACCATGGATAAAGGAATTTTGGGAACCATTGGAGGAGGATGATTTGAATGTTAGGATTAATCCACGTGTTGTATTTCCCATGCTATTTTTGGTAGAAGTCCTAGAGGACTCAAGTGAAGAGGACTTTGATCCTTCTTCCATGGACCATCTCGAGGAAGCTCACGTCATTGACCTTAATGATACAATGTATGAACCATCCAATGAGGTCATGTCCATAAATCCAGCCAATGACACTTTGCCAAATGAATCCTTACCCTTGATGCATTGTGGAATTATTGATTGGGACGTAACCGAGCCAAGTGACTTACTCTATTTACCAAATGACCAAGCAATGACCCAATACTTAAACGCGGTTGAGCCCTCTTTCACCAACAAATTTGATCTAAACATGATGAGAATAGTGGGGGTCCAATCTCTTAATCCAAAGAAAAAAATGAAAAAAAAATGAAAAATGAAAAGTTCTAGTGATGAAAACCACTATGTGGCAGCACTAGAACGAAAAAAAGTAAAGATAAAGGATGTTTCCTATGGTGAAAACCCAACTGTGGCACCAAAGGAAGAGAGGTTGGATACCCTACCTAAACATGAAGAAGAAAGGTCACCGATTCTCATAGAGCCAACAGAAAAGGTCAACATTGGAACATAATTGGATCCTAAATTCATACACCTAGCAGCGTCACTTACACCTTTAGAAAGAAAGGATTTTACCAAGTTTTTCCAAGAAAAACAAGTGAACTTTGCATGGTCCTATGCTGACATGCTAGGATTGGATCTTGACTTCATCATGCACCATTTGAATGTTAAACCAGGGGTTAAGCCCGTCAAGCAGAAGTTGAGAAATATGCACCCACATATAGCTCTCCTAGTCAAAGCCGAATTGGAGAAATTGTTGAAGGTGGGGTTTATAAGAGAAATTGCATGTGTTGAATGGATATCCAATATTGTACCAGTCACCAAGCATGACAAATCTATTTGGGTATGCACAAACTTTAGAGACTTGAATCTTGCATGTCCTAAAGACAACTTCCTACTTCCAAGCATAGATGCAATAGTCGACTTGACAACTGGTCACTCCATATACTCATTAATGGACAATTTTAGTGGATACAATTAGATAAGAATTGCACTTGAAGATCAAGAGAAGACAGCCTTTACATGCCCTTGGGGTACCTTTTGTTGGAACGTAATGCCCTTTAGCCTCAAAAATGCTGGAGCTACATACCAAAGGGCAATGATCCACTATTTTCCATGATATGATGCACACCTTTCTAGAAGATTATGTGGATGGCATATTGGCAAAATCACATCAAAAAAATGAAGACCACTTGGAAATTCTAGAAAATATATTCACATGATTGGAGCAATTCAAAGTGAGACTTAATCCAAAAAAATGTGCTTTCGGTGTTCAATCCGGCAAGTTATTAGGCTACATAGTTTCCGCAAAAGGGATTGAAGTAGATCTAGAAAAGGTCCAAGCCATAATGGATATGGAGATTCTAAAGAACATAAGCCAAATGAGGTCTCTCCAAGGCAAGATTCAATCAACAAGAAGGTTCATTTCTCAATTGGCGGAAAAGTGCCATTCATTCACAAGGTTACTACACAAAGACACTATATTCATGTGGGATGAAGAATGTGATAAAGCCTTCATGTTGTTGAAGACTTACCTAATAAATCTGCCAATCCTAATGCCACCAATCAAGGGAAAACCATTGTTGTTGTACATATTTGCCACCGAGAGGTCTCTAGGAGTTATTTTTCCACAAGAAGATGACCAAGGGAAAGAAAGAGCAATCTACTATTTGAGTAGAACATTGATCAAATATGAACTCAATTACACATTCATGGAAAGATCTTTCTTACCGGTTGTCTTTGCATCCCAAAAATTGAGGCATTACATGTTGATGCACAAGGTGAAACTTATTCCAAAAATTTATCCTCTATACTTGCTAAGCAAAACTACCTTAACAGGTAGGATAGCAAAATGGGTCATGATATTAAGTGAGTTAGACATTGAGTATGTGGATAGGAAGGCCATAAAAGGACAAGTGATAGCAGATCACTTAGCGTAAAATCCATTGATTTCTATGCAAACCATTCAAGTGGAATTTTCAGATTCAACAATTGTCAACATAGAGGCCAAGAAATGGAAGTTGTACTTCGATGAATCATATACACAAGGAGGTTCCGGGGCTGGCATATTATTGATTACTCCTCAAGGGTATACCATTCCCAAGTCATACAAGCTTTTGTTCCCGTGTACAAACAACATATTAGAATATGAGGCTCTGGTCATTGGTATTAAGATGGCTTTAGAATGGAACATCATCAAGCTACAAGTGTATGGAGACTCTCAGTTAATAATCAATTAGATCAATGATGAATACAATACCAAAGATGAAAAACTAATGCCATACAAGACTATGATAGATGCTTGGAAAAAGCACTTTTCTTTGATAACTTTTTAACAAATTCTAAGAGAGAAGAACAGAGCAGCTGATGCAATGATGACCGTGGCTTCCTTACTTCAAAAACTAGATCAGAATGAGAAGTACGAATACTTGGTGGAAGAGTTGGCAAAACCAGTGTTTGACCTTCCTGACACCCAAATTGTTTCCCTACTCAATGGACATGATTCACCTTGGTACGGTCCTATCTATACCTATCTCAAAGACCAAGTGTTACCTATAGACCAATCCCGAGCCCAAAAATAAAATTTCATCCAACAATCAACCCGTTACATAATCCTTTCCAAAACATTGTATCGTAAGGGTCTTGACAGGACATGACTTAGATGTCTAGAGGAAGAGCCTAAGTTAGCTTTAAGTGAGGTTCACGAGGGCATTTGTGGGTCGCACTCAAGCAAATTAAACCTAGCCAAGAAGATCCTTCGTATGGGGTATTTCTGGAAAACCTTAGAGAAGGATGCTTGTCACTTTGTCAAAATATGCAGCAAATGTCAATACCATGGTGACATGATACATTTGTCAGCACAAGAATTACATACCTTTGCAACACCATGGCCATTCTATCAATGGGGATTTGACTTGATTGGCGTAATCTATCCACCATCTTCCAATGGGCACAAGTACATCATCACCTCTACAGAGTATTTCACAAAGTGGGTAGAAGTTGTTCCTTTGATCACCGCCACGGGAAAATAGATCTCCATGTTCATACTCAATCACATCATTTGTAGATACGGTATCCCTCATGCCATAATCACAGACAATGGAAAACAATTCAAAAACAAAGATGTGGATGAACTTTGTGACACATTCCATGTTACTCATCACTCTTCATCCATTTATTATCCTCAAGGATATGGACAAGCCGAAGCTACAAATAAGAACATTTTGAAAATCTTGAAAAGATCAGTAAATAAGTCATGAAGAGATTGGCATGTACAAATCAACCGGACATTATGGGCCTATAGAACTAGCATTCAGACACCTACAGGAGCTACACCATTTTCACTGGTTTATGGAGCCAGAGTTGTTCTACCTTTGGAGGTTGAAATCCCATCTTTACGAGTATCATTGCAATGGTTAATAAGAGATGAGGACTATAGAGTTTCCTGGATTCAATAATTAGAGTTGTTAGAAGAACACCAAATGTAAGCCTATGAACACTTGAAAGTCTATCAGAACAGGATCTCAAGAAATTATAATAAGCATATCAAACCAAGAGTCTTTCAAGTAGGTGACTTAGTGCTAAGAGAAAACCCTAAAAATCAAGCCGAAAGGGAAAAGAAGGGTAAATGGGAGGTTGATTGACTTGGTCCATTCATCATTGTTTCTTCATTTGGAACGGGAACTTATAAATTAGCAGATTGTGATGGAGAAGAGCTACAAGAACCTATCAATAGCATCCATCTAAAGAGGTTCTATACATGAGGTAGATGAAAGAGTATAAAGAGTATCAAATGAGAAGCATCATATTTATTGTACATAGTCAAAAGAGATCTTGAAAATACCAAAAACATTGAAAATTTTCAAAAAACCAAAAAAAAAGAAAAAAATTTGAAAAAAGAAAAAAAGAAAAAAATTGAAAAAGAAAAAAGTGCCTTGGTGAAAACCTAGCAATAGGTGCCTTGGTAGCAAAAAAATGAAAAAAGAGAAAAAGACCCAAAAGGTGAAAACTTGGCAATCAAGCACCTTTTGTTCCCTTAAGTCATTTCCTAGTTATATGTGTACATATTGCATTCCCAACATCTCACTTGTAAACCTTCATTGCATTTGTCATTTGTGCATAGTCATAATAAAACCTTTCAGCTACATTGTTGCATTGTCTTTTTGCCCTAAGTTTGTCACACGATCACATTTATCACTTGGGGTAGGAAAGGAATGGATTTTTGGTACAAACGGATTCAATTAGTGCTACATTCAGTCACAACATCAAAGAGAGACTTATTAGAGCTTCAAAAGAGAGAGATTTTTGTTGAACAAAGATGGATATCATTGTTCACACCCAAGTATTCTGATCTCACAACTTGATCCTTGAACCTTCATTGACTTTATTATTCGGGATTAAAAATTGACAACACTTAAAAGATCAGAATGGTTGGAAATTCTATTTGAAAATCTTGATGCATTGCAAAACACTTGAAGTTTTCTTTTGATAATCTTTATTGAAATGACTTTTATCGGGTTTCTTTAGCTAATTGATGATGTTTTGACTAGATGAGCCATGATGGAGATATGATATTTTCTTGCCTTTGAGTGACTGTCTTGAGGGAGATCCATCAACTCATGAGAATTCATCTAATGACATGGTCATCAAAGAACCATCGAGGACTTTCACATAAGGGAAGGATTGACCTTAAATGCTTGTTTACACAAACATGTACCTTGGCTATTTAGATCTTCTATATCTTAATACCAAAATCCACTTGCAACATTGAATCTGTTGAAACTAGTATTCATACTCCCATAGTTGGTTATTCAACTAGTGAGGGTTGTACTAGTTTCCAAAAGAGGTTACCAAAAGCAATGAAAAGCAATATTCATTTCATCATGACATGGTCGGTGATGGTTGTACTTGCTTTAATGGTCCTACAATGCTCAATGATGAAAATATTTCCCTATGGCATTTCTTCTCTAAAAAGCTAGTGACACTTAGTTACATTGCATTGCATGATCATGTTAGATTAAGTGCATTAATTTGTAGTTATTTTTTCCAAGGGAAAGGGAGTTTATAAAATCTTGGTTGATCAAATACAAAAAGGGGGTTCAAATCAATGAAAACAAAAACATATACTTGATTCAAATCAATCATGTGAGATTATCTTTTGCATCCATTTATAACATTACTCAATATTCATTATCCATATATCAGAAAAGAAAAAGAGAAAAATCCATTTATCACACATCATTTTCATACATATAGTTAAGAATCTAATTGCATACATTCAAAAAAATCAAAAAACATAGGGGCATCCATATTTCCATTAAAGCTTTGCATCCATACATGGAAAAGTAGAAAAGCATATCAAAATAGCATAAATCATTGCATTCATCTATCTATATCATACATGAGATACATTGCATCCATAGCATAATCAAAGTAAATGCATCATAAAACATCAAATAGCTGCATATAAAGATGGTCTCACATGTACACATCAAGAGAATCAAGGAAAGTATATCATCATATAAATGTTCATAATATCAAAATGAGCCATCAAATCAGTATAGAAAGATACAATGTCATCAACAGAGTGATACATCAAGTTCTGATCAATAAGCATGAGACATGATACAAGTCATCAACATGAACAGATCCATAATCAATAATCATGATCCTGTGGCACCACCTGATCCATCACCAACACCTGATCCATTTGGACCCCCATCACTTGGTTTATCATGAGTAGGAGTCTGACTAGTGCTAGCCATATTAGGCCTTTGAGTCACAATGGTCATAAACTGTTGCATCATAAAAGCCACCTGGTCTAATCTACCAACAAAAGTGGATACATCTATCCATAATGACTGAACATCCCATGATAGAGTGTCAATACTAGGAGTAGCCTGAGATGACTGACCCATATCCTGAGACTAAGGAACCTATGGAGGCACCTGCTATGCCAGAATCTGATCCTGTTGTGCTAATGCAACCTACTGTAACTGAACCAAAGGATCTTGTCCTCCAGGAATCTATTTAGTAGCCTCAATGTGTACTTGTCTCCAGGCCCTTTGTTGTCTCTATTGTCCATGTATCAATGTAGCTCTAGGATGAACAAACCCAGGTCCCTATTGTACCTTCTTGACATCTCTAGCCCTGTCCCTAACATTTCCACCTCTCACTCGTGGCCCATCTCATCCTTGACCCATGACCTAAGGAGCTCTATGTCCTCTCTGAGCTCATCATCTCCGACATCTCCTCCTACCACCACCACCATCCTCACCATCATCCCCTCCATCATCATCATTTGATCTCTCATCATAGTCGGGGATAGGCTCTACTGGATTTGTAAATTGAAGAAATCTATTCCGAGCCCACCAGTCTTGATACTCATGTGACATACTAGCATTAGCTACACGCACTAACATATCCCATCTGCAGTACATCATCTGAGCAATCTAGTCATAGGCAAGCTGGAAATCAATCTAAGCACCCCACATAGATCCCTCTGCCTGAACTCAAGCATATAAAGTCATGCCCTATGGCATATCCTGAACCCTGTCATACTGTTTGGAAACCCAACCAAAGAAAAATCGCTCAATCACAGTCGTAGATCTACCAATCATCCACCGAGGATCAAACATATACGGGAGCTCATCATCATCCTCACTCCATCCCTCACAACCTATATATGGACACCAATGGACCTGATCAAGATCATCAATAACCTAGTGCCAATACTCAAGCTTGCCTAGATGATGCTGGACAACCATGCCACCATATAGAAAAGCATAAGGGAAACCTCACCAACGAATCTGATCTGACACTGGCGTAGTAATGGGAAGATGCTCCCACACCCATAGCTACAAGATCACTGCAGCTTTTGACAAAGAAGCGCTAGATATGTACACCACCTCATGTAAATCATGGTAAAGTTGGGCCAAAAATGCATGAACCCCAATCAAACCATCAAGGTTGTGCAAGAAAATCCTCGAGAATTTGGCCCCATCCAACAGAGAAACCATGACCTTGTTGGTTGGGAAGTAGTAATCCGCTAATCAGAGCACCTAGAACTGCTGGCAAAGTGGGAAATGAAGTGAATTGTGACCATGTGATAGTATCATCATCAATGGTGTTATCTATGAACACCCATCTTCACACTGTGCTATCATAAGCAGAGTCATAGTACACCATCTCTCCTTGACAAGGAATGTGCGATAATCGATACACGTCCTCTAGCGTGATCGTCATCTCTTTGAAAGGTAGATGGAAAGTATTGTGGTCAGAGTGCCATCTCTCTGCCATAGCTGTAAGGTGACCATAGTTCAGCTGGAACCACGGGATATCAAGAAGAAAGCTCAGGCCGCACAACTCAACAACACGATACTCTTCTGGGGTCAAAGCTTGACCTAGATCGATGACCCAGGATGCAACGGTCCGTATGTAAAGTTTATGGAAATGTGCCTGTTTGGCAAAATCAAGGGAATCATATCAGTATTTTATATCAGTGAATCATTTTAAGTCAATCAGTCCTATTAGAATCAAAGTATCAAGCAATCAAACCTAGTACCATTTGTTCGTGTCTCTATGTCTTGAGAGCAAATTATTAGTTAACTACCTATTAGTTTTCACACTGATCAATCAATCCTACCTATCAGTATCCTACCTATCAGATTTCTATCTTATCAGATTGACAAATCAAACATTCATTGGTACCATTATCTCGATATCCTAATCAATTGTTTTGTTAAACTACAACAGACCTAACTATCTGGGAAAAATCAATCAATCAGTTAGAGTTATCCAATTTTTATCAAAAAATCAAGTTTGAGATTAAAAATTTTCAAAATCCTGTAGGCATCATTTTCCTGTTACCACACAACATTTTACCTTACGCGGTGAAGAAAAGATCTCACATGGAACTTTATCATTACCATGCGTCACTTAACATTTCGCATGGCATTTTACAACACTAGGCGACACTTAACAAGGCCTAGGTGGCATTTTAAACCTAGGGTTTTATAAGCGGAAAAACATATATAAATTGGCATGAAAACCTTAGTGCTACGCATAATTATTATAGTATCAGGTGAGATTAAAAGATTCATAGGTGACATTTTACTACGCGGAGGCATTAGTAAAAGGTGCAAATGCGTTGTTTTAAAGGCTTACGCAGCATTTAACATGTCCTATGCGTCATTTTGCATAATCTAAACTACAAAAGCAAGAAAAATTTCAATAAATGCTATAAACGAGCAATAAATGCATAAGGAAGGTTAGAAATGACTCACTGGAGGTCCATAGTCTAGTGGCTTCTGATAACGATAACCTCTCTTAAACTGGTGCTCGCGAATCAAGACAACCATCGTGATCAGGAAGCCAAGGATTAGAGCAAAATCTCAAAAGTCAAATGTGAAAATGAATAGTAAATTTGGGGTTTTCAACCTATTTAAACTAATTTGACCTAATTTAGAGGTAAATTTTGACCTATTGACCTAATATCAACATATAAATCAAACCGGAGCATTTGTTGAACCAGGCATATCATCAATGTTTTTGAGAAATGAAAACATATTGGATCAATATAAATCAAACATCATCAATTGTTTTTATCAAAATGATTAATATGTTTCAATTTTGAGGGGGCATCATAAGAGTATCAAAATGGCATCAAACATAATTGAATATGGGGCATCAAAATTTTTGAGCTATTATCAGTGGGGCACATATCATTTTATCAAATCAAATATCATATCAAGCAGCAATCAATTTCAATATATTAGGTTATGAAATCAAATCAATGGTGTATCAGCAATCAGGACCTAAAAGTGATCAGGACTTGAAATTTTATTTGAATCAATGAGCTTCACACATTAATTCAAAGAGGGGCATTTGTAGACACTCAAAAATGGGCAAGTGCTTAAAATCATTAAAATTGCAAAATCTTAATCAAAATGCTACAATTCCCATCAAAAAGGATCAAATCAAATTTTAAATGGACATTTATTAATCAAGTTGGACAAAATCAATAAAATCAAAGGAAAAATCAAATAATGACATCAAATAATTAAACACAAGCTTAAAGGGATCAAAAACATTATATAATTAATTTTAATCAATTAATTGTATAGTTTTAAATCAAAAATCAAATTGAACCTATTCCCTTACATGGCTAATTTAATTAATTAATGGAATTTAATTAATCCTAATATCTTTCAACAAAGATTTGAGGAACCAATGAAAATTGAGAACACAAAGCACATGGATCACTCAAAAGAATTAAATCTCAATCACACAAATTCAACTTTGAATCTAAACCACTCAACTTTGTCCTTTTGTCCAAAGCTTTGAGACAAACATTTAAATTGTCCCCCCATTTAAAAACATTGCAAAGTTTTTGACTCAACCAAGGATAAATCATGATTAAATAACTCTACCCCCTACCCTTGGGAATTTACTATAAATGAGAGGCATTTTGTGAGCATAATAAGAAATTATAGATTTGAAGAGTAAATCATCCTTATTATAGTCAATTTCATGAGCAATTAAGAGCATTTGAGAGAATTTATCATTTGCATTTGCATTTTATCATAGCATAATGGAGAATTGTGAGCTAGATTAGGCATATTAGTATCATAGATTTCTCATTTTAGAAGTGTCACTAGTAGGGAATTGTGTGATGATGAATATCACCTTCATGGAATTAAGATCTAATTAAAACTAAATACAATTTAAACTAAATACAATGCAAATCTACTTTAAAATGAAACTATAATCTATATTATCCCATGGTTCTCTAGAAAGAAGTGGTAAATGAAGCTCTCAGTTTAAATCCTCACTAGTGACACTTCTAAAATGAGAAATTATGCTGCTATTATGCTTTTACAATGCTTCTATGATGATTCCATGCTTAATCTAGCTCAAATTGACAAACTACAATGATAATTGCTCTAAAATGCTCAAATTGCTCTTAGAATGCTATTCAAATGCCTATAATAACAATGGTTTGCAAATGAAATTCCAAGATGCTCCATATTTATAGTAAATGTCCAAGGGTAGGGGGTGGAGTGAAGTAATCATTGTTATCCCTTGGTTGAGTCAAAAACTTTGCATTGTCCATAAATGGGGGGACAAATGAGGGGACAAGCCTTTAAATGGTTTCAAATCTTTGGGCAATTTAAATGTTTGAGTGATTTATGTCTTTTTGTCCTCAATTTTTATTGGTTCATCACTTTGTTGAAAGAAAATATGATTTATTTAATTCAATTAATTAATTAAATTTAGCCATGCAAGGGTAATAGGTTCATTTTGATTTTTGATTAAAACAACTATACAATTAATTGATTAAAATCAATTATATAGTGTTTTTGGCCCTTTTAAGCTTCAATTTAATCATTTAATATCATTATTTAATAATTCCTTTGTTTTAATTGATTTTGCTCAACTTTATTTAATTATGTCCATTTTATTGATTTAATCCATTTTGATGATTTAATGCATTTTTATTGATTTTTGAGCCATTTATTGATTTATTGCATTTTGATTATCACTTGTCCAATTTTACGTGTCTACAAATGCCCCTCTTTGAATTGATGTACGAAGAACATTGATTCCAAAATTCCTTGAAGTCCTGCTCGCTAATTCACTGGTATGCCACTGATATTGATTGATTGTTGCCTCTGATGATAAAAAAAATTATGATGCCCCACTGATTCCACAATGTTTGATTGCTACTTCAATTTAATACCCTGATACCCCCTCAGAAATTAAAACATATTAATTTCTTGATTTGAAAAAGATTTATGATGATTGATTTAGAATATGTTTTCATTTCTGAATAGTTGATTACATGCCATGATTTGAAGAATATGCCCCAGTTTGTTTTGATTACTCAATATAGGTTCACCTCCATTTTTGCCTCCAAAATTAGGTCAAAATACCTTAAATAGGTTGATAAACCTTGTTTTACTATTCATTTTTACTTTTCATCCTTGGTAATTTTGCTTTGATCCTCTGGTGAATTTCGAGATGGTTGTGCCGATTCGAGAGCATAGATTTGAGAGGTACTGGAGATATGCGAGGCCACCTGAGTATGGACATTCGGTAAGTCATTCCCAACTCCATCTTTACATTTATGGTGCATTTATTATCATTTATGGCAATTTCCTTGTTTCATCGTTGCGTTGAATATGTAGAATGTAGGCTGGAAGTTTTTTAATGCCGCATAGACTAATTTACTGTCACCTCCGCGCTTTCCACTGTCGCGTCCATGTGTTTTACTACCGCCTAGGAAATTTTCACTCTCACCTGTCAACAAAATACTCATGCCTAAGGCTATGTTAAAATGTCCCTTTTCATTTAGGTTATTGTGTATATGAACCCTAACAAATTTTTTGTCACCTAGGGTAGGTTATGCTATCGCGTTACATGATTCACTATCGCTTAGCAAGTAAACTATCGCCTAACACCATAATAATGTCGCTTAACCTATTTTGGTTATCGCCTAAGATATACTATCACTTGGAATGATGAAAATCACGCTTGGTTAATTTTGCAAAATTTTGCACGTATACCTAATTGCTTTTGATGCCAAATTTGATAACTGTCGAGGACTGATTGAAATGATTAGATTAGGTCTATTGCTTTTTAACAAAACAATTAGTTTAGGATATCAGAATAGTAATATCATGAAATATGATTGGTCAATCCAAATAGGATAGTTACTGATAGGATAAATCAATTAGTGTGAAAATTGATATGATTTTGATACTGCTTAGTTTGTTCTTAGGATACAAAGACATGAAAAAATGGTTCTAGGTGTGATTACTTTGATACTTTTGACAAGATTGACTTGAGATGATTCCTTGATATGACATACTGATATGATTCCATTTTGTTTTGCCAACAGGCTCACTTTCCTACTTTATATATCCGTTCAGTTGCATCTTGGGTTATTGACTTAGGTCAGTCACTCACAGCTGCTGAGTATCACATTATTGAGCGATGTGGGTTGAGTTTTTTACTTGATCTCCCATGATTTCAACTAAACCATGGGTTACTGATTGCAGTGGTGAAGCGATGGCACTTTGACCACAAAACCTTTCATTTACCATATGGAGAGATGACAATCGCGCTGAAGGACGTGTATCGATTGTTACAGATTCCTTGCAGAGGAGAGTTGGTCTACTACGACTCTGTTTATGATTCTACTATCTGCCAACAAGTGTTCAGGGACAACACTATAGGTGATGGGGATACTATCACATGGCCTCAGTTTGCTTCTTTTCTATGATTACTAGCCGTACTTGGTGCCCTGATCGGTGGTTTGCTTCTTCCTGACTGACGTGGTCATGATTTTTCTATTGGTTGGGGTAGGATACTGGAGGACTTGCTTGCACATCCTCGATGGTTTGATTGGGGTTCTTGTGTCTTAGTCCAGCTATATCATGATCTACAAGAGGTGGTTTATCGGGTGAGTGCATCATTTTCAATTGGTGCTATTGTTCTGCAGTTATGGATATGGGAGCATCTTCCCATTACTAGGCCCATTTTTTATAGGAGACAGCCCCGTGGTTATCCTTTTGCTTTCCTATATACAGGCATGGTTACTCAGCATCATTTGGGTCATCTAGACTACTGGCGCTGATAGCTAGATGATATTGATCAGGTTCAGTGGCGTCCCTACATTAGTTGTGATCGACAGAGAGAGGATGAGGATGAGTTATCTTATATGTTTGCCCCTCATTGGATGATTGGGCACACTACCACTACTATTGAGTGCTTCTATTTTGGAAAATTTTTGAGACAGTATGGTAGGATACAGGTTATGCCTCAGGGAAATGCCCTATACGCCCGAGTACAAGCATAGATATCTATGTGGGGTCCTTGCATTGACTACCAGTTTGCCTTAGATCAGATTGCGGGCATGACTGTGTACAGATGGGAGATGCTGATAGGTATTTTAGATGCCGGGATGTCACATGAGTATGTAGATTGGTGGGCTTAGAACATGTTTCCTCAGTTTATCGATCTAGCAGAGCCTATTCCTGGACGACGTGATGTTGGTCATGCCATTGGTGGTTGTGATAGACATAGGAGAGGATGAGGACGTAGAGATCCTCATGTGATAGACATGATCAGGGTGATGTCAGAGATATACAGGTTGATGCAAGCCCAACGGTTCATCCTAAAGCAGCAGTTAGGCGGGATAGAGCTCATAGACATCAGAGAGCTCGGAGACAGGCTCATGTTGATGTTGCTAGATAGATTTCTGGAGGTTTAGATCCATTAGTGCAATTGCAAGGAGTAGCTTTGGCACATCAGAATGATGATCAGCAGGATGACAGTGCTCCTTAGGATCAGGTATAGCAGGATTAGGCTCCATAGATGCCTCCACCAGCTCCTCAGCCATAGGATCATGGACAGGGTGGATAGGATGGTCACATTGATTCATTATCCTGAGATATGTAGATATTGAGGATAGATATGTCCACTGTTGTAGGGCGATTGGATCAGGTTGCTTCCTTATTACAACAGTTTGTATCAGCCATGGTAGTGCCGAGATAGGATGGAGCGAGTACTTCTCAGGCTCCTCCTCCTCCACCAGATGGTAGAGATCTAGGTGCCACAGGATCATGATTGTCTATTGATAGATTCATCCCTCATTGATGACCTTTATTCCATATCTCATGTTATTTGACTAATCGACATAGTGGATGTACCCCTTTTTGATGATATTGTACCTTGATACACTTGATGTACTAATTTGATGGATCATTGATGAACACTTTTTTGATGATATATGATGATATACTCCTTGGATCATCTTGATGAGTTGATTTATGAGATTATCTTTTATGCAGCTTATATGATGTGTTATGCATTTACGATTTATGCTATGGATGTAGTTATCTTATTTTATGATATAAATAAATGAGTGCAATGATGTATGGATTTTGATGAGATGCTTTTCTATTTTTCAATGTATGGATGCAAAATGGTTTATGGAAATGCATATGTATGTTCCTATGTTTTTGATTTTCAAGTATTGAGATGAATGCAATGCTAACTCTTATTTTTATGAATGCATGATGTATGAAACAAGATTTATTTTCATTTCTTTTGATATATGAGTAATGAATAATGATTAATGCTATGCATGAATGCAAAGATAACCTCACGTGCGTTGTTTTTTTTTTATAAAAAAATCAAGGATTATGATGAATGTTTGAATGTTAATCTCCCCCCATTTCTTTGATGTTTGAAACAACATAAGTTTTATTGATGTGTCCCCCTTTTGTCCTTTGAAATTAACCATAAATAAATGCAATTAACTTAACATGCAATGCAATGCAAGCAAGCTAAACATGATAGTGCCATGCAATTAATCTAACATGATAATGTAACCTAAGTGTCACTAGCTTTTAGCAAAGAAATGCCTTGAGGATAAATTTTCATCATTGAGCATTTTTGGGACCGGAAAGCTAGTACAATCATCACTGACCACATCATGATGATATGAATATTGCTTTTTATCATTGTTTGGTAACCTCATTTTGAAACTGGTACAACCCTCACTAGTTGGATGACCAAACTATGGGAGTCTAAATACCAGTGTCAACGGATTCAATGTTGCAAATGGATTTTGGTATTAAGATATGGAAGATATAAATAGCCAAGGGATCCATTTGCATAAACAAGCAAAGGTTAATCCTTCCTCTTATGAGATAGTCCTCAATGGTTCTTTGATGACCATGTCGTTAGATGAATTCTCATAAGCTGGTGGATTTTCCTCCAAACAGTCACTCAAAGACAAGAAAAATAGCACGCCTCTATCATGGCCAATCTAGTTGAAACATCATCGATTAGCTAAAAGAGGTGATAAAAAGTCAATTTCCTAAAAATTTATCAAAAGAAAGCTTTAAGTGTTTTGCCATGTTTCATGATTTTCAAAAAGTATTTCCAAGCATTTTGATCTTTAAGATGTTTTGTCAATTTTTAATCCCGAATAATAAAGTCAATGAAGGCTTACAGATCGCGTTGTAGGATCAAATACTTGGGTGGTGAACACTGATATCCATCAAAGGTTCATGAACATCGCTCTCTCTAAAGTCCTGATAAATTTCTCTCTGACATGACTGATTGTAGCACTTATTGAATCCGTATGGTACCAAAATTCCAATCCTTGCTTGCCCCCAAGTGATAAATGTGATCATGTGACAACTTAGGGCTGTAGGCAATGCAACAATATGACTGAAAACTTTATTATGACTATGTACAAATGACGGATGCAATGAAGGTTTACAAAAGGGATGTTGAAAATGCAATATGTACACATGTGACTAGGAAAGACAAACGTAAGGGAACAAAAGGTGCTTGTTTACCAAGTTTTCACCCTTTGGATAGACCAAGCTCTCTTTTTTTTTAAAGCTTTTTTTCCTTTTTTTTTTTGCTACCAAGGTGCCTATTTGCTAGGTTTTCACCAAGACAACATCTTTTTTGAATGTTTTTTTATCTTTTGTGATTTTTCAATATTTTTGGTATTTTTAGAATCTCTTTTGAACTATGTACAATAAATATGATGCTCTCTCACCTGATACTCTTTATACTCTTTCGTCTAACTCATGTGTAGAACCTTTTGAGATGAATATTGTTGACGGGTTCTTGGAGTTCCTCTCCTTCACAATCTGATAACTTATAGGTGCCTATGCCAAATGAAGATACTATGATGAATGGGCCAAGCCAATTAGCTTCCCATTTGCCTTTCTTCTCTCATTCAACCTGATTCTTTGGGTTCTCTCACAACACTAAGTCTCCTATCTGAAAGACTCTCAGTTTGATATGTTTATTATAATTTCTCGAGATCCTATTTTGATACACTTTCAGGTGTTCATAAGCTTGGGTTTGATGTTCTTCAAGTAACTCCAATTGTTGAAGTCTAGCGACTCTATAGTCTTCATCTGTGATCAATCCTTGTAATGACACTTGTAGAGATGGTATTTCAACCTCTAATGGTAGAACTGCTTCAGCCCCATAGACTAATGAGAATGGTGTGGCTCCTGTAGGTGTTCTTATGCTAGTTCTATAGGCCCACAATGCTGGATTAATTTGCACATGCCAATCCATTCCTAATTTATTGACCGACCTCTTCAAGATTTTCAAGATATTCTTATTCGTGGCTTTAGCTTGCCCATTTCCCTGAGGGTAGTAAATTAATGAGGAGTGGTGAGTGATATGAAATGTTGCACAAAGTTCATCCACATCCTTGTTTTTAAATTGTTTCCATTATCTGTTATTATGGCATGTGGAATGCCATATCGACAAATGATGTGATTTAAGATAAACATGAAAATTTGTTTACGCGTTGATGTTATCAAAGGAACCACTTCAACCCACTTCATGAAATATTCCATTGCAGTTATGATGTATTTGTGCCCATTTGAAGAAGGTGGGTAAATGATGCCAATTAGATCAAACCCCATTGGTAGAAAGGCCATGGTGTAACAAATGGGTGTAATTCCTATGCCGGTGCATGTATCATGTCACCATGATATTGACATTTACTGCATGTCTACACAAAATGGAAAGCATCCTTTTCTAATGTCTTCCAGAAATACCCTAAGGGAAGGATTTTCTTAGCTAGGTTTAGACCGCTTGAGTGTGACCCGCAAATGCCTTTGTGAACCTCATGTAAAGCTAACTTAGACTCTTCTTCCTCTAGACATCTAAGTAACGTCCCATCAAGACCCTTACAATACAATGTTTCTAAAAGGATTAGGTAACAGGTTGATTGGCGTATGAAATTGCATTTTTGAGCTCGGGTTTGGTCTAAGGGTAGTACTTGGTCTTTGAGATATGTGTATATAGGTCCGTACCAAGGGGAGTCATGTCCATGTGATAGGGCAACAATTTGGGTTTCGGGAAGGTTGAATGCTAGTTTCACCAACTCTTCCACCAAGAACTCATACTTCTCATTTTGATCTGGTTTTTGTAACAAGGAAGCCAAGGTGGCCATGGCATCAACTGCTCTATTTTTCTCTCTAGGAATCTGCTCAAAAGTGATCAAAGCAAAGTATTTCTTCCATCCATCAATCATAGTCTTATATGGCAAAAACTTTTCATCTTTGGTGTTATATTCATTGTTGACTTGATTGATGATGAGTTGAGAATCTCCATAAACTTGTAGCTTCGTTACGTTCCACTCTAAGGCCATTTTAATGCCTATGACTAGTGCCTCATATTCCGCTATATTATTTGTGCATGAAAACATAAGCTTGTAGGACTTTGGAATGGTGTAACCTTGAGGAGTGACCAATAGTATACTAGCACCGGAACCTCCTTGAGTATAAGAGCCATCAAAGAATAACTTCCATGTTTTTGCTTCTATGTTGACAATGGTAGAATCCATAAATTCCACTTGAATAGTTTGTGTAGAAGTCATGGGATTCTCAGCTAAATGATCTACTATCACTTGCCCTTTTATTGCCTTTCTATCGACATACTCAATGTCAAATTCACTCAATATCATAACCCACTTGGCTATCCTACCCGTTAGGGTAGTTTTACTTAACAAGTACTTGAGAGGGTCAATTTTGGCAATTAACTTGACCTTATGCATCAACATATAATGTCTCAACTTTTGAGATGCAAACACCACTGCTAGGCAAGCCCTTTCCATAAATGTGTAATTAAGCTCATATTTGATCAAAGTCCTACTCAAATAGTAGATAGCTCTTTCCTTTCCTTGTTCATCTTCTTGCGCCAAAAGCACTCCTAGTGATCTTTCAATAGCGGATATGTATAGAAGCAATGTTTTGCCCTTAATTAGTGGCATGAGAATAGGTGGATTTATCAAATAGGTCTTCAATAATGTGAAAGCTTGATCACATTCCTCATCCCACATGAATATAGTATCCTTATGTAGCAATCTGGTGAAGGAATGACACTTTTTGGCCAATTGAGAAGTAAACCTTCTTATGGATTGTATTTTACCTTGTAAGGATCTCATTTGGCTGATGTTCTTAGGTATCTCCATGTCTATGATGGATTGTACTTTCTCTGAGTCCACTTCAATTCCTTTAGCAAAAACTATATAGCCTAATAGCTTGCCAGATTGGACACCAATGGCACATTTCTTTGGGTTTAATCTAACTTTGAATTGCTCCAACCGAATGAATATCTTTATTAGAATTTGGAGGTGTTCTTCTCTTTTGTGAGACTTTGCTAGTATGTCATCCACATAATCCTCTAAAAAGGTGTGCATCATGTCGTGGAAGATAGTTGTCATGGCCCTTTGATAGGTGGCTCTGACATTTTTAAGATCGAAGGGCATGACATTCCAACAAAAAGTGCCCCAAGGGAAAGTAAAAGTTGTCTTTTCTTGGTCTTTAGGTGCAATTTTGATCTGGTTGTAACCACTAAAACCATCCATTAATGAGTACATGGAGTGACCTGCTGTCAAATCCACTATGGCATCTATGCTAGGGAGTAGGAAATCATCCTTAGGGCATGCAAGATTCAAGTCTCTAAAATCCGTACACACCTGAATAGATTTATCATGCTTAGGTACCGGTACAATGTTAGAGAGCCATTCAGTATATGCTATTGCCCTTATAAATCCAACCTTTAACAATTTTTCCAATTCTGCCTTCACTAGGAGAGCCACATGTGGGTGCATTTTTCATATTTTTTGCTTCATGGGTTTAACCCCGGGTCTAACATTCAAATGATGCATTATGAAATCAGGATCCAATCCAGGCATGTCGGCATATGACCATGCAAATTTTACTTGTTGCTCTTGGAAAAATTTGATGAAATCTTCTCTTTCTAGAGGTGTAAGTGATGCTACCAAGTGTATAAACTTTGGATCCAATTCTGTCCCAATGTTGACCTTTTATGTCAGTTCTATAAGAATAGGTGACCTTTCTTCCTCGTGTTCGAGCAAGGTATCCAATCTCTCTTCCTTTGGTGCCACAGTTGGGTTTTTACCAAAGGAAACATCTTTTATCTTCATTTTTTTTGGTTCTAGTGGTGCCACATAGTGGTTTTCATCACTAGAAATTTTCATTTTTATTTTTTTTTCATTTTTTTCTTTTGACTAAGAGAATGGATCCCCGCTATTCTCATCATGTCCACATTGAATTCGTTGGTGAAAGAGGGTCCAACCGCATTAAGGTATTGGCTCATTGCTTGGTTTTTTGGAAAGTAAAGTAAGTCATTTGGCTTAGTTTGGTCCCAATCAATGAGATCTGGATGTATCAAAAGTAAGGATTCATTGGGTAAAATGTCATCAATAGGGTTTATGGACATGACTTCATTTGAGGGTTCATACATTGTATCGTTTAGATCTATGATGTGAGCTTCCTTGAGATGGTCCATGGAAGAAGGGTCAAAATCCCCTTCACTTGAGTCCTCTTCAACTTCTACAGGAAACAACATGGGAAAAGCCACAAGTGGATTAAACCTAATGTTTGAATTTCCCTCCTCTAAATGCATCCAAAATTTCTCTATCCATGCTTGATTGGTAGGTGCATGCCCTATGTTAATATCTTGGATATTAGGTTCTTCATTGATTTGAATTTCTTGCCTTGGGATTTTTGCATAAGTATGTGTTGCAATCACCTCCTTATCTTGACATGATTCATCTGATAGGGTATCCTAGTCATAATCTCAGGAGTCATCACTATCTCCATCAGATTCTAAGGCATTTATTTGAGGATAAAAATCTTGCATTGGGCTGGAGCTTTCGCCTTTGTATTGGTAGCCTACTCTAGATTTTTCTTGTTTTTCCCTCCAAGTAGGTTCAATGGGTTCTAGTAACCCTATATTCCTTTGGCCTAAGGGTCCTCTTCCCTTGTATCCCATCTTTTGCATAATCTCAAAACCTTTCCCATATTGCTCGGTTTGTATATTAACATGCTGAATTCGTTCCATGGAAGTGTTTGAGGTATCTTCTTCATCGTGATAGAGCCATTGAAGTACTTCATTTTCCTCCTTGTCAAATGCTGCTTTATCACTTTCTCTTATGAAGTAAGAGTTGTATTTGTGAGGCAAGTATTCTTTTGATGGTTTTCCATGTGTCCTTGGAGACATGGACAAGTCAAATAGGGAAACAGAGTATTCCCCTACTCCTTTTGAACTAATTTTGCATTGTTTGTCAAATGCCTCCATCATCTTATCCATTTTCTTGTAGTTTTCCTTTTTAGCTTCATCTTTTTCTTCTCTAGTAGGTTTATAGGGTACTATCTCTGATTTGGGAGTTTGATATGAACCCTCATTAATAATTGGACCCTCATAGCTCATCTTTTCCTTTCCCTTAGTTGATGTCATTGAGCTAGCTTGAGGAGGATTTTGAGTAACATTTAATGTTATGACCGGATCATCCATTTTGGTATCTTCAATGGTGACTCTTTGAATGATTCCTTCCCTGTTATGTGGAATATATAACTCATGAAGGGGTTTGAGTGCATTGCAACATTGGAATAGGTTTGAGTCCCCTCCAACCGTGATTTCTTCACCCATGTATGAAAATTTGATGCATTGGTGGTACGTGGATGAGACTGCTTGCATCTCGTGAATCCATGGTCTCCCCAATAAAATATTATAAGTTAACTTCATGTCCAATACTTGGCAATTGGTGTCCTTCTTGATGGGTCCCACTTGTATGGGCAATATGATCATGCCTTTAGAGGCCCTTTCGGCTTCATCATAAGCCTTGATAGTGATTTTTTTCGTAGGGTCAATGCAAGACTTGGACAACCCTAAGGATTTAACAAGACTTAATGTACAAATGTTAAGACCAGCTCCTCCATCAATGAGGGCTCTTTTGACTCTATGCCTTTCTATTATGACCTCTATATGCAATGGTAGATTTTGAGGATGGGTTATAGACATGTCATCTTGATCAGAAAATGAGAGACAATGAGGTGCCACAAGATGACCTACCATATTTTGGAACTTTTCTTCTTCTAAGTTAGTAGGAACGTTTGTCTCTATTAGAGCTTTTTCCAAAATATCCTTATGGTTCGGGGATAACTTCAACAATTCTAAGATAGAGATTTGTACTGGAGTTCTTTGCAACCGATCAACCAAGCTATAAGGTTTTGTTGCTGTAGAAGATTGTTTGACCTTGATGTTGGACTGCGGAGTGCTAATAACTTTAGGAGCAGCTCCTTGTAGAGTCATTCTAGAATTATGCCCTCTTGTAATGACATTTGATGCCTCTTTTTGTGGCTATTCATTAATTATTATAGCATTCACAATGTTATCATAAGGTGGCGCAAAGTTAAGATTATTGGTGCTTTGTTTCTTACCATTAGATGACTCCCCTTTATCATGTTTGTAGAAAGGTTGTTTGAATGCTATATGATCTTCATTTTTTTGAGGTCCATCAATGGTGATTGTGCCATTATCAATTAAGTCTTGCACTACATTCTTTAGTTGCAGACATTCGTTTGTTGTGTGCCCTCAAATTTTGTGGTACTCACAATGGCTATTGGCACTCCACCAACTAGGCTTGTTATTTGGCTCATAAGGCTGAATGCTGGGTAAAGTAATGACATTATTAGCCATGAGAGTCTTTAATGCCCTTTCGAGGGGTTCAACCAAGGGTGTGAAGTTCCTTTGAGGAGTGGGCACCAAATATTTATCAAATTTGTTATTTCTTGCATTATTTGCTTGGTTGACCTTATTAGCATTGTTGTTATTGGAAGGTGCATTGGATGTTTGATTGGCATTATTTACCTGATTAGGTGTCCTTGTAAGAGTAAATGGAACCACCTTCAAGTTGCTGAACTCCACCACACCATCATTAACAATTCCCTTATTGTTGTTCTTATACCGACTATTATTATTGAACCAATTATTCTTCTGATTGTTGCCATTGTTGGAGTTATTGTTGTTGGAGTTATTCTTATTATCTTTATACAATTTTAATTCTCCACTTTTGACCAACACCTCTTCCATTGTGACTCCATTTTCAATTAAATCCTGGAAGGTCTTGGGACATTGCATTCGTAATCAGTAGTTCAACTCATTGCTTAAATTGTTTATGAAGATATCCATCTTCTCTTTTTCAGGCACACTCCTAGGATATCTTGCAAAAACTGTCCTCCATCTTTGTAGAAAAGTGAGGAATGCCTCCCAATCCTTTTGTTTAGTGTTGCATAATGTTATCATTGTGACCTCATGCTTGATATTATATGAGTAATGGGCCACAAATTTCAATGCTAATGCTTCGAAGGTCTTAATGCCGGAGGGTAACTTAGAAAACCACTCCATAGCCATGCCTCCTAAGCTTCGCAGGAATAGTCTCATTAAATATGTTGTATCATGCATGAACTCTAAGCTCAATGCACAAAACTCCCATAAGTGGTCTTGGGGATCCGACGTTCCGTCATACTTGTCATATTTGGGGAACACCACATTGATTGGGAATGGCACCATGACCAAGCTTTTATCAAATGGGAATGGACACAATGCTTCAATGGAGAAAGGCTTGGGAGCCCCACTTTGCTTAATGGTATCCAATTGCATTTGAAAAATCTTGAATTGCTTATTCATGATGTCTAAGGTACTCTCCTCAACTTCTGGTAGTTTGAGTTGATTAACATCGCAGTCACGGGGAAGCTTGAGACCTTTTTGTGCTAAGTCTAGAAAGTACTTTTCTCTATCCCTATCCATTGCCTTTTCCATGAGCTTTCAGAAATAGGGACATTGGATAGCCTCACTAACCTTTTCATCTGTGGCATCTTATGTCATTGCTTCGGTGTTAGTTCTAGTGTGAGTAATGTCTATACCTTGAGCATTTTGATATGCTCCTCCATTATTGGTATTGTCTTGGTTATTTATGCCAATGCCCCCATTATTGGCATCACCTTGGTTAGTGAGATCAATACCACTATTATCTTTACCACCCAAACCACCATAATACATCATGTTGTCTTCTACTTCTTGTTCGGGCAATTTTTGGGGTACTCTAGGAGTGGTAGACTTGTCTCCTGGGTAAGGGAGCTCTTGTCTCAAATAGGTCCTGTCTGCTTGCAAGGTTTGTTTAACGTAGTAAGATCTAGTGAAAGTAGGCATGAACCTTGGAGAAGAAGAATTGATATTACTTGGGGTCTAATCCTTTGCAAAATTTTGAAAAATATGTAGAACAGGATTTTTGACCAAACTGAAAGCCTAAGCAGTAAGAACACAGAAAAGGGTACTTGAATATGTTCTTAAAATTTTTTGACCCACCCTGCAAGTACTCTCTATTTGCCCTTTTAGATTTATGGGCATCACTAAACCAAGTGTAGGCATGACTGAAAGTTTTATATGCATGTACTAGTTTATTGTAAGGTGGCACTCTGTAGATGTATAGGCGGCACTTTCCTATTGATAGGCGAGTTTCCAATTTACACAGACATGTTTAAAATTTTTTTGAGCGTGACTCTTCTCTGTCTATGCATTTTTTTACACTAGTCACAGGCATGAATAAACCTCTGATAGGCGTGATTGTTTTGTTCCTAGGTGACACTTCTTTGACCAGGTTGTAAAATTTTGAATTTTCTAAATGTTTGAGATCAGATTTTTTTGAAAATTTCTTGTTTGAAAATTAAAAACAAACACAGGACACACATCAATGTCTCTAAAAAAAATCTAATGTGTATATTCTTGAATTTTTTCACAAGTATAGCACAAGAATAGATTCCAAACAGCCTACCTAAAGTTAAATTGGCTTGTAAACATGGCTCTAAAAAGGTGGCCTTTCTATTTTAACTAGGTTTTAATAAATATTCTGTTCAAATAGACTTCAATCTCTCAATCCTCCAAGGAGGCTTCCCACACGCACTGAAGTATGATTTTGTGCAATCCGTTAAGACTACTAGAGGAAGGTTGAAAAATCAAAATCCATTTGTCATGTACCCCATTAAGGATACATGTGTTTCATTTTAGAGTGGGTTGGATTCCTATGGCAAAAGTGAGTGTATCCCACTTTGGGCTGTCCCTCTCACCGGCCTTGTTAAGACAAACTCGGGAGGCGAGCCCACTAAATCTCTATGTTAAATAATATGTTCATGGAAAGCAAGAAAATGGAATTAAGGTTAAGTGTTTGGGAATTTGGTTCACCTAAAAGGTGAAGAGCATATCCCTAACTTTCCCTTTAGTTCCTCAAACACTTCAAGCAATAAGGTTCTTTTTCAATCTCATTACATAGAGATTCTTAGAAATAGAAGTGTTTGGTTCATTTCCCATTTTTAATTAAGCTATGTTTAAAAGGAATTCCACAATCTAATCAAGTGCAAGATTGAATAGAGAAATACCTCTCCTTTTAGCTAGCATAAAGCTAGGGGCATTTTTGAGAGTATTTTGTCATTTTTTTTACTCACCTTGGCAATAGCTCCTTTCCATGTGCTTATACTCCAGCAAGTTAGTCAACACTAACAATCAAAGTGAGGGGAAACCAAAATCAAATTGACAAAGCCAAGCTTTATGTAATGAATTTGAGCACCCTAATTACAAATTTCTATGCAAAAACTTGAAATTAAGGACTGAAAATCCAATTTAAAGAGACATATTTCTGTTTATAAGCTTCAATCATAGCAAGGTATCTTTGGTATACCTAATTGTCTTCTTCTTGTGTTGATTCAAGGACAGCTTTGATATGTGCTTGATTCTCCCTTTTGATCTTTTTAGCAAGCACCTTCTCTTCTTGATTAAATTGAGTTTCTGGCTTCTGGACTTTCAGATGCCTGTTCATTTACTATCAAAACACCAAAATAGAGAGTTAGATGAGTGATTTAATCAAATTAACAGCAAATACAGACAACAGACATCAGGCGACATTATCCAGCTAATAGGTGTAAACAAACTGCTAACAAGTGTAACTTTGACAGTAGCGAGTGTCACTTTGCAGCGGCTCAAGCGTTACTCAAAGTTTCATAGGCGTGAATAGTTTATTTAGAGGCATAAACAGAACTTAAAATTGCACAAAATAATTCATGTTAAGTGACATGTTAATAGCAGCAAGCGATAAATTTTCTTTACAAAGCGTGACTGAAACTATAACATGTGAAGCAAAGCGTAAACTTAAGCGATAGAAAATAAAGGTTAGGTGATACTCCCTAAGTCACATGCGTGACTTTACAAAGCAAAGGCTGAACACTTTACGAGCTTAGGTGTGAGTCTCTAGTTTATCGGCAATAGTTCAAAGTTGTTAGGTGACAGTAAATTGTCTGCAGGCATGTTTGACTCCTTCGTAGGTGTGAATTTACCTATTTTCTGCAGAATAAACACGAAAAATATACAAAATAAGCGTGCAAATGAAGATGAAAATGATGATAAAAGATAAAATGAGGCCTAGAGCCCCACGGTGGGTGCCATTTGTGTGATGATGAATATCACCTTCATGGAATTAAGATCTAATAGCATAAGTTTAAACTAAATATAATGCAAATCTACTTTAAAATGAAACTATAATCTATATTATCCCATGGTTCTCTAGAAAGAAGTGGTAAATGAAGCTCTCAGCTTAAATCCTCACTAGTGACACTTCTAAAACAAGAAATTATGCTGCTATTATGCTTTTACAATGCTTCTATGATGATTCCATGCTTAATTTAGCTCAAATTGACAAACTACAATGATAATTACTCTAAAATGCTCAAATTGCTCTTAGAATGCTATTCAAATGCTTATAAATGCCTATAATAACAATGGTTTGCAAATGAAATTCCAAGATGGAAATGCTCTCCAAAATGCTCCATATTTATAGTAAATATCCAAGGGTAGGGGGTGGAGTGAAGTAATCATGGTTATCCCTTGGTTGAGTCAAAAACTTTGCATTGTCCATAAATGGGGGAACAAATGAGGGTACAATCCTTTAAATGGTTTCAAATCTTTGGACAATTTAAATGTTTGAGTGATTTATGTCTTTTTGTCCTCAATTTTTATTTGTTCATCACTTTGTTGAAAGAAAATACGATTTATTTAATTCAATTAATTAATTAAATTTAGCCATGCAAGGGTAATAGGTTCATTTTGATTTTTGATTAAAACAACTATACAATTAATTGATTAAAATCAATTATATAGTGTTTTTGGCCCTTTTAAGCTTCAATTTAATCATTTAACATCATTATTTAATAATTCCTTTGTTTTAATTGATTTTGCTCAACTTTATTTAATTATGTCCATTTTATTGATTTAATCCATTTTGATGATTTAATGCATTTTTATTGATTTTTGAGCCATTTATTGATTTATTGCATTTTGATTATCACTTGTCCAATTTTACGTGTCTACAGGAATACAAAGCTGAGAGCTCTACTTACCACATATAATTAGAGAACCATGAGATGTCATGGATGTTAAATTCATTTCTTAGTTTAAATTTGCATTGTATTTGCTTTGAATTGTTAGTTAATAATCCTAATTTCATGAAGGTGTTTATCATTCGCACACAGTACTTGCAAAGTATGTGAGAAGACACCATCCACGAGATAAAATAATTGGATACAAAGGAGAAAGAATGATGACTAGAAGTAAGGTAAGAAATAATACATGTTTGGTTTGTGAATTTGAACCTAAAATTGTTAAAGATGCATTGGAAAATGATGATTGGATTAAGGTAATGAATGAAGAGATAGAGAAAATAAAGAAAAATAAGACGTGGACATTGGTACCAAGACCTAAAGAAAAATATGTGATTGGCAAAAAATGGATTTTCAGAAACAAATTGAATGAGAATGGAGATGTAACAAGGAAAAATTCAAGATTGGTTTGCAAAGGTTATGAACAAGAGAAGGAATTGATTATGGAGAAACTTTTTCACCCATTGCTAGACTTGAAGGAGTAAGAATACTACTTGCATATGCTGCTTATAAAGCATTTAAGGTATATTAGATGGATGTGAAATCTACATTTATGAATGGGATACTTGAAGAAGAGGTATACATTGAACAACCTGAAGGATTTATTGATCCTAATCAGAAGAACATGTTTTGTAAGCTGCACAAGGCATTATATGGACTGAAGCAAGCACCGAGAGCATGGTATGAAAGACTACATTCTTATCTCATAAGAATTAGATTTGTTAGAACAAGTGATAACAACAATTTGTATTTGAAATGTGAAACTGATGATAAGATTCTTATTGCTGAAATTTTTGTTGATGATATAATATTTGGAGGTCATGATACTCTATGTAAGTCTTTTGCGAATGAAATGAGGAAAGAGTTTGAAATGTCGATGTTGGGAGAGATCAAATTATTTCTTGGTTTGCAAATACAACAACTGAAGGAAGGCATCTATATCACATAAACAAAGTACATTAAAGAAGTCTTGAAGACATTCGACATGGAAGATTCAAAACCAATTGGTACACCTATGGTAACCAGATGCAAGCTGACCAAGGATGACAAGTCAATAGAGGTAAATCAAACCTTATACAGATCTATGATTGACAAATTGATATATTTTGTACATAGTAGACCAAATATTACACACATTATTGGATTTATGGCTAGATTTTCTACTAATCCTAAAGAGTCATACATGACTGCTATGAAAAGAATTATGAGATATTTGAAGAACACTAAAAACTATGGACTATGGTATATGAAAGAAGGTAATTGAAAGACTAGTAACATGGATAAGTAAGAAACAAGGATGGATTTCTCAGTCCACTACTGAAGTTGAATATGTAGTTGTCGCTACTAATTATTCAAATATTGCATAGATAAAGCAATTGTTGGAAGGTATGAATGAAGAGAACACTGATCCAATGATAATCTATTGTGACAATACAAGTGCTATCAAAATTTCAAAGAATCCAGTGATGCATGCAAAGAAAAAGCACATATCTATTAAGCATCACTACTTAAGGGAGAAAGTTCAAGAAAAATAGGTCAAATTGGAATATGTGAAGTCACATGAGAAAATTGCTAATATATTCGCAAAACCCTTATCGAAGGATAGGTTCAAATACTTGAGAAGTAGACTAGGGGTCCATACCCTATCTAACAGTCACTAAGGTGATATGGGGCTACATCAACCTACACTGTATCAAAAGATCTAATGATGTTGATGCAATATATTCATACTTTGGGATTGCTAAGGTTGTGAAGAAGAAGATGGAAGACAAACTGAAATAGAGAACACTTGTACATGAAAGGTACCAAAATATGAAATGAACAACATAGATACTTATTTGGCTACTGAAGAGCTGATTTCTTTTGGCATTGTTGTCAAAGGGAGAGATGATCGTGAAATAGTCTGATTGAGATTTATAGGTAAAGATGATCAATGGAAGAGTATGGGAGAGATGGTCATGAGATATTGGAGAGATGAATATCAATTAGGAATGAAGCTAACAAAAAGGGAGAGTGTGTAGTGATTAAACATATTAAATGCATAAGCTAAGGGGGAGTGTAAAGATAGAGTTGTAGACACTTAAGATGTTTGGTATTCTATGACATATTTCATATTGTGTTTGTGTTTCCATCAATGCCAAAGGGAGAGATTGTTAGACTACAAATGATTAACTACTTGGATAACAAAATGGAGAATGTGAAGATGATTACCGAGCTACAAAGGTATATGTGAGATATTAGATCAATTATTATATTATCATTGATGTCAACTAATTTTGACTATACTTATCATGATAGTTGCAAATATCTGAAGATGGTAATTTATTAGTGAAGGAATGAGATATCAACATGAAGATGAGATATATGAGCAAGATATAATTAAGGTATTCATTGGGTAACTTATTGATGAGTTTATGATAGCATGATAGTGATTTGATTGTATTACATGATTTTGTTATGTATTAAAGATCAAGAATGTACAAGTTAATGTGGTTGGTAAATGAAGAACTTAGTATACACTGAGTAGACATAGTGTACACTGAGAAAGTGTAGTTGAATAAGGTTGAAATGGAATCACCTAGTTGAATGGGGGAAATATGAGATCTACTTCTAAATCCAAATTCCCAAAGGAGAGATCCAAATTGATCAACCAAAAGGTTAATGCACAATTGAATCAATCTACAGAGAATATGAAGGAGGAAGAAAACCTTATATTTCCCTATGGATAATATGTGCTTGAAATCTGAAATAATTAAAAGGAAAGTACTAACCTCAAAATAGGACAGATCTAGAAAATACCAATTTCTGATGTCTATGTGTAGTTTCAAGAAATTCTACAATTTGTTTCAAACTAGCAAAGTCGAGACGAAGAAAACCCAAAAAACTTTTATCTTTCTGACGGCAGGTAGTCTTTGACCCTGATAAAAGGTCAAAGACTACATTAATATTCTGAAGGTCGACTTTGATTTTGTTTGCAAATCTCAGAAGTTCACCGAAAAGGGTATCCAAATCCAAGCTCAGATCCATAGTTCTGCACCTGTACCTACAAGAAAAAGAGGGTTTTTGTTGTTTGTTTGAGGGGTTTGCCTTGGTCAAACCCCAATTTAGGAATTAACCTTCAAATTGAATTGAAATTGTAATATGCATAAACAAAGAAAATGGAACTTTTCACCTTGCTTATGTTGAAGTCCTTATAGAGCATTCAAATCCTCAAATCCACGAGTAGGGATGGTGCAATGGATGTAGAATGAATGTAGGATGTCTCAAATCAATGGCATTTGATCTTCAACATCAATCTTGAATGGATCTTTGCATATGAGGAGGCTTGGATGAATGTGGAAGGATGGATCTTCAAGGGGGCTCTAAAGAGATTGAATCCTTCAATGGCTAATAATGGATCTCCTTGATAAATGGAAGCTTGAACACTTGAATGCTTGAATGCTTGAATTCACTAGAGAGCTTGCTCATGAAATTGCTTGAGATGAGATGAAAACTTGATTGAGAGATGGATGGAAATGAGAGAGGAAGGCTTCCTTTTATAGTGATCTAGGGTACAAACCTCTAGAGAAGGTCGACATTGGGGAATTAAATCCCAATTAACCTTAACCCCTAGAAATGGACCCATTTTAAATGAAATCTAAGGATTTACCATTCTGAAACTTGAAATGGCCAACCTGAAAGTGGGAAAACAAATATCTCTGAAACCTGACACCTGATGAGGTAGACCCCACCCTAGGTCAGGGTTGAGGTCATCCCTGACCTAGGTCAGGGTCGAGGTTGACTTTGAACCTCAAGTTTGACTTTTACCTTGAGGTCAAAGACCTCAGGACCTCAATCCAGAGTGTCCAGAAATGGAAAAACAAGGTGAAATTAGGTGCAAAGAGAAGTAGAACGGGGAGAGAAAGCCAGATACATGCAAAGACCCAATCAAGGTACTTAACATGACCCTAGACTACTTACTCAGAGGGCTAAATGTTCTTATCATGGAAGTGCTTCCATTTTAAGATGATACATTAAGCCCCCACTTTAGCAAGAGTATGGACTCGATGCAAACTCTTGGTAAAGGAGATCAAAATGAAAATATAATATTATCGTAATCCAAGGGACAAAGAGAAACCTCAAGCCCCCAGGGACTCAAGTCTTCATCGATGCCAAGATCACAATAAGAGAGACATCTCTAGAGAGAGAGAAAGAGAGGGTGTGATTATCTCACCCAATGAGAACTTATGTCCCATTGTGAACCACACAAGAAAAAAATGCAACTGGAAAGATGGAATTGAACTGCCTAGTGAATGTGGCTACTCACTAGTCAACCCATCAAGGATTTACCCTTAGGAATATTCTATTCCATAAGAATAAAACAAAAGAGATCCAGTCTTAAGGACACCTCCGACCTTAAGGGATCAAAAATATATATACTTATTTGAAACTGGAGGGATCAAGAGATCCTAAAATATAAATCCATGCTTTAAGGATTAGTTACTAATCCAAAGAGGGAGAAAAGGTATCTTGAAAAATAATATATGCATATTGAAAAGTACATGTGTGCAATAGGTGAGCAAAGCGTATGCCCCCATGTTAAAGTCATTGCTAACACTTTAACTGGAGCAATGGATTTAACGGAAACATAAACAACTCCACTGATTACGTTTCCACATCAAGATGCCCCTAGATGAAGACAAATGAAGGGAAATATCATAGATACATATAGAGAACATAGAAGGGATCTACCTACCATGGGGTCAGTATGATCATAAGATAATATATATATGATATTATTGTAAATGAATTGACATCATTTCCCAAAGAAAGTAGAACTACAATCACAAAGGAGGAAAGATTACATAAGATATATGAAGAAGAATCTTTTCAGACCATGACATAGAGACCAAAAATAATTAGTGCTACCATGTCTCGAATCCAAGTAGATTACACAAGGAAACATTTACAAACAATAGCACATTTACGACATAACATGAAACAACATATAGAAGAATATAAATACATATAGAGGAATTGAACAACAGTTTCGATTCCTTTATCACCTTGCACCAATTGAGTAACAAGGATCGTATAAAAGAATCTAACATCATTTAGCAAACACATTATGGGAGAAGCATAGTACAACAGGAAAACACACAACAAAGCTACCACGAAGGAAAAGTCGATCAAGTGTTCCACCTACTCTCCCCATCTCATTGTATATCATTTATGGAAGGTGGGTAACTCGCAAGAGGGACTATATCCAACACAGTAGAAATGATAGCCAGTTCCAAACAAGGATCCTCTTGAGAATCATCATGTTCGATACTAGGTTTAAGCATTAATTGTGATGAAAGCATATTAGGTAAATGAATGTCAATGTCAATAGTCTCATATTCATTATTAACATCATTAGTATCATCAAGAGTATCTTCTTTATCCAAATTAATCAAAATAGGATCTAAGATATGAATAGAATCATTGTAATCATGCATCTTAACATCATTATTAGTAACAACTTCTTCTAACACATCATGCATAGGTTTATCCAAAGAAGGTAGAGATCTTTAAAGAATAGAATTATGAGCTTTAGCATGAGTATGACTTTTCTTACAATGTTCATTAGCAGATCGATTACATTTTGATTTACTTGAAATAGGTTGAGAACTAGGAGGAACAATCACAGGATCCTTCACAGGTTCTTTAGGAAGATCGATAGGATTATCAGCAATAGGAGGGACTTGATTAACAAAACTAGAAGCCATAGTTAAAGGAGGTATGGAAGGTGTAGGCAAAAGACCATGATTAAGATCCATAGGAGGTATGCTTAATTCAAGAATCTTATGATGTTTATAAGCTTGATATGAATGGAAAAGATTATCAGGTCGAGGAGGACATGAATTAGGTAATGAAGGCCAAAAGAAATCAAGAGAAGCACAATCTCTAGGCCTAGAAGGTTGATATAAACTATGATTAACCATCTTCACTTCTTCATCATGAAAAAATTTAAGACATTTATGGATAGGTGAAGCAATAGCATGCATGGCATTCAACCAAGGCAAACCTAGCTTAACTTGAGATTTATCAGAAGTAGGAACAACAACAAATGTAGTGTTCACAAATTTTCCACAAAGTTCAACTGGTAAAATAATAGAACCAAATGATGGATAAAGAAAATCATTACAAGTCTGAATCCACACATCTGATGTATCATAAGAATCACATTGTAAGCTTTTCATAAAAATATTTTCTTCTGTAATAACATTGACTAAGGATGTAGGATCAATAAGACAACCACGAGTAGGTTTCTAATAAATCCTAGCATAGATGTATAGGGGACCATCAGGAGATTTAATAGTCTCAGAGTCATCAAAGGTAATCAAAAGTTCCTGAGGTCTTTTATTCTTAGGTTGTTGTCGAGGTTTAGGTTGAGTTTTCAATTTAGGCTTAGGTTTTGGTTGAGGTTGAGATTGAACGTGAGGTTGAATCTGAGGTTGAGGTTGAGGTTGAGGTGGAGATATAGATTGACCAACATGCTCCACTTGATTAATAACATGATTGAGATGATCAATCTTTTAATCATACACAATTTCCATAGCAGATGGTTGAGCAATGGTATTAGTATCATGCGTAGGTAAAGGATTTGTATAGATTTGAAGGTTTTGATTAGGAGGAGAGATAGATTTTTTTCCACTACCATAAAGATTATCAACAGATAAGGCATTATAATCAATTAAGTCTTGAACCTTATGTTTTACAGAATAACACTTTTCAATATCATGACCATTCTGACGGTGATATTGACAAAAAGCTTTAGAATCAAATGATTTAGATGCAATTGTAGCAGGTAATAGAGGTTGAATAGGAGGTAAAGTAATCGTATTAGTAGTTAACAACCTATTAATCATAGCATGTAAAGATTTAGAGAGAGGAGTAAACGTATGATTTAATCGAAAAGCAGTGGATGCAGAAGTGGCATTATGAGATGCAACAACAACTTGATCAGCAACTACATTCGCCTATTTGTTTATCTTGACATAGTTGTTGAATTTTTGAAATTTGTTTGGATTAGGAGCAGCATCACTTTTATCAGCTGGAACAGGAGCCATTGGAGTGTTTCTCTCAAATTGAATCACTTGTAATTGATAATGATGAAGCATTGCACAAAGTTGTTGAAAAGAGGTAAATTCAGTAAGCAGAATCTTATCTCTAATATCCTTTTGCAAATTTGAAATAAACATACGTTGAATATTAATATCAGGAACATGATAGGAAATCTTGGCATAAAAATTTTTAAATCTACCAATAAATTCAGTTAATTTTTCCTTAGAACCTTGTTTACAATGCATCAAATAAGTCAAAGACACTTGCGGGCCAATATCATTTTGAAATTGTTGAATAAAGGCATTGGCAAGTTGTGGAAAGGAATCAATAGAATAAGGAGGCAAAGAATAATACCATTGTAAGGCCTTGTCACGAAAATTTTGAGCAAACAATTTGGCTAAAATCCTATAGTCATGAGAATAATCACTACAAAGAATTTGGAATGTTTTAACATGCTGAACGAGGTCTCCTTTTCCATTAGAATTCTCAAGACAAGGCATATCGACTTGCTGAGGAATAGGAGTACGAATAATGTCTCTCGACAAAGGACTTCCCATGTCACATGTAGGAATACTAAACTTATTTTGAGTTAAGGAAGCAAGTTGTTGTTGTAAGGATGATATAGTTTGAGCCAAACTGATGATTGTTGAATCATTAGATGAAATAGGAGGAGTAGCAACATTAGAAACACTAGGTACAATGTAAGAAGTTGCAAGAATAGAAGACACAACTGGAGTAACACTAGGAACTATAATTGAAAGCGGATTGGAATAAGTAAAAGGAACATTATGATATGAAGGTTGTGATGTAGGAAGGGACACATGAGGAACACTCATAGGAATAGAGGGAACCATCACAGTCACCAAAGAAGGAGTATAGGTAGGAATACTAGGTAAAGGATTAGAAGAAGGTTCTACACTAGTGATAGGAGGAATCAACCCTAAATCTTGAGCTTCTTGAGCTAGAGGTTTAACATTTGAATGCACGAGGTGAGTAATACCATGCAAGAGGTTAACACCTTGATCACTATCATGAAGAAATTTCTTAAGAGCCTCAATAGCTTGAATAGAATCTTGATTATGGTTCTCTTGAATAAGCCAATTACCCATTTTATCGAGTTCAGTTGAAATTTTTTGGACTTGTTCAGGAGGAACTCTTAAAGCGTCATCCTCATCATGGGATGAGTGAGAAGATTTTTTCTCCATAATAGGATTGGAATCATGAAGAATCGAATTATCATTTGGGATCCTAAGGAAAGGAGAAGAAGATTCAGGATCAAAGGCACCCATGATTCTATGACTTCATCTAACCAAAATGATATAAGTAGGACTAAAGGTAGTAAAGCTCATAAATTGATGCAATGCAAATGAACTAAACTAACACCAAATATTGAGATGCAAACATATAAAATGGATCTAATACATGCAAGATCTAACATCATAAAACATAATAAACCATCTAATTCCACAAAAGAAAGGAGAGTAAGTATGTCAGGTTCACCAAAATGAATAAGGTTGAAATTGAATCACCTAATTGAATGAGGGAAATATGAGATCTACTTCTAAATCCAAATTCCCAAAGGAGAGATCCAAATTGATCAACCAAAAGGTTAATACACAATTGAATCAATCTATGAAGAATATGAAAGAGGAAGAAAACCTTATATTTCCCTATGGATAATATGTGCTTGAAATCTGAAATAATTAAAAAGCAAGTACTAATCTCAAAATAGGATAGATCTAGAAAATACCAATTTTTGATGTCTATGTGTAGTTTTGGACAATTCTGCAACCCATTTCAGACTGGAAATGTCGAGACGAAGAAAACCCAGAAAACTTTTATCTTTCTGACAGTAGGTAGTCTTTGACCTCGATAAAAGGTCAAAGGCTACATTAATATTCTGAAGGACAACTTTGATTTTGTTTGCAAATCTCAAAATTTCACCGAAAAGGGTATCCAAATCCAAGCTTAGATCCACATTTTTGCACTTGTACCTGCAAGAAAAAGAGGGTTTTTGTTGTTTGTTTGAGAGGTTTGCCTTGGTCAAACCCCAATCTAGGAATTAACCTTGAAATTGAATTGAAATTGTAATATGCATAAACAAAGCAAATGTAAATTTTCACCTTGCTTATGTTGAAGTCCTTATAGAGGATTCAAATCCTCAAATCCACAAGTAGGGATGCTCCAATGAATGTAGGATGTCTCAAATCAATGGCATTTGATCTTCAACACCAATCTTGAATGGATCTTTGCATATGAGGAGGCTTGGATGAATGTGGAAGGATGGATCTTCAAGGGGGCTCCAAAGAGATTGAATCCTTCAATGGCTAACAATGGATCTCCTTGATGAATGGAAGCTTGAACACTTGAATGCTTGAATTCACTTGAGAGCTTGCTCATGAAATTGCTTGAGATGAGATGAAAACTTGATTGAAAGATGGATGGAAATGAGAGAGGAAGGCTTCCTTTTATAGTGATCTAAGGCACAAACCTCTAGAGAAGGTTGACATTGGGGAATTAAATCCCAATTAACCTTAACCCCTAGAAATGGACCCATATTAAATGCAATTTAAGGATTTACCATTCTGAAACTTGAAACGGCCAACCCGAAAGTGGGAAAATAAATATCTTTGAAACCTGACACCCAAAAATCCTAGGATCCTAAATTTTGAAATCTGGGTCAAGGATGAGGTAGACCCCACCCTAGGTCAGGGTCAAGTTCATCCCTGACCTAGGTCAGGGTCAAGGTCAAATTTGAACCTCAAGGTCAATTTTGACCTTGAGGTCAAAGACCTTAGGACCTCAATCTAGAGTGTCCAGAAATGAATAAATAAGGTGAAATTAGGTGCAGAGAGAAACAAAATGGGGGGAGAAAGCCAAATACATGCAAAGACCCAATCAAGGCGCTTAACATGACCCCAGACTACTTACTCAGAGGGATAAATGCTCTTATCATGGAAGTGCTTCCATTTTAAGATGAGAGTAGTGTATACCGAGTACAATATTAATCGAGTAGGAAGTCATTGACACATCACGATATTGACCGAGTGGAAGAAATAAAATGGAACATGTGATTGCTGACTTAAGATGATGAGCTGGACAAATCTAGAAGATTTTGAGGATAAAGATAAGGTTTATTATGAAGATCTACAACTAACAAAATTCAAGGAAGATTGGATGATGGAGATTGAAAAGTGTTTAAGGCACAAGTTCTGAGGAAGGGTAAAGAGGCAAAATCAGCAATGGATATTAAGAGGAAAAATCTATGGCTGAAAAGAAAATGGTTTATCACGTCTATTTAAGGAGATGAGAGATTCAAAATGATGTATGCACATGAGGAGAAGATTGTATTCATGCAAGGCTGGTCATATAGGTTGAACTAAGAACTGAGCAATTCTGCAAACTACATCGAGCGTCAAAAAGGAGATAACCAAATAGAATAGAGTTGGAGGATAAAAGGAAATTGAAGAGATTATGATGGCTAGAGGTATCTTGAGCTTAGCATAGATCTGAATATCTGGAAAGGAAGTTGTATTTGAATCAGATCATTTACTGTTGCATTCTAACCATTGCTATAGACAAAATCTCTTATCTGAGTAGGACTTAACAACCTTTATTTATTTCTTTATGACATTCAATGAATGTTGATTGTTTTCTTGTTGACCCAAGTGAATGTATGGTCATGGAGAATTGTTAGTGATAAATCCTCTAACAAGGTCACACCTTATAGTGTGTTTTGCAACCTTTAATAGGGCTGGCTCTTAACCGAGCTCACTTCAAATGAGTGAAATTATTTCGGGTACCGGTCCCAGGTGGTTTTTCCCCTAAAAAAGTTTCCATGTTAAAAATAAAGTGTTATATGTATATGCATGTGATGATTTTTTATTTTACTTTACACATTACAATTACTAGTTTTCTTAGTATATACTAGATGATTTAACTGGTAATCGGTAAATGAATTAGAAAGACACAGTCATGTGTTTACCGAGTTGTTTAGTTTATTTGTTTAATTTTTTTATAAATTTGAGAGTATTTGGGACTGTAGGATAGCTGGAATTAACTGATTCACCCCCCCTCTTAGTTATCTATCACCTTAAGTGGTTCATTGTCATTTATGGTGACCAGTATAATTTGAGGTGAAATCATACTTTGTGAGAAACATAATAGTCTTCCTTGTTCCTTGTCTCCATATTTGTGGGGCAAGGGTACTATTTTATTCTCCTATCCGAAGGATCAATTTCCTCTCCTTATTAATGTGTTTCTTTTATAATATGATGTTCTTTCTTCCATGAATTTGTTTGTTTACATAAGGATATCCTCCTTTTTAGGAGATTTACATCCCAACTTTACAACATTTTATTTTCTTGACAATGCATTACTATTATAAATTACCTTTTACTTGGGGTGCTTAATGAGTTTTCCTTTTCCAAGCATTCTATTTCATAGAAATAGGGAAGGTGTGTATACTCGATCATCCTTCCTCATTTTATCTTCCTTTCCAAAAGATCCAATATCCCTTTTTTGAATTGTTTCTTTTATAATATGATGTCCTTTATTTCATAGATTTGTTGTTTTATGTAAGTCTTCTCTTTTTAAGAGATTTACATCCCAAGTTACAACCTTGTGCTTATTTAAAATTGTATGTCCATTATAAAGGATCTATCACTTAGGATTTATAATGGGTTATATTTTCCCTTGCCTTCACTCTTAGGGGAAAGTTTTCATTTCTCAATTTCTTGTTCCTTTCTAAGGATCCACTTTCTCCTAGTTATGTGGTATTTTTTTTTCACATGATATCATTTCTTGCACAAAGTTGTTTGTTTACATAAGGATCTTATCTTTTTCAAGAGATTTAGATCCTGATTTGTGACCTTTTCCTTACTTTTAAAGTGCATATCTATCCTTAAAAAATACCCCTACTCGGGGGCTTAGAGCGTATCATCCTTCATCAAGAATCCCATTTTCACCTAGCAATAGGGGGATAAAAGGTTTATTTTTACCTCCCCTCTTTATCTTGAAGATTTTATCTTTTCTCAAGAATTCCTCTTGATGGTAGATTTATTGTAACCAATATATCTCCCTTTCAAGGGCCTCTTCCCACATGTGGATATCCTTTCACCATTATCTATCCCTTGCTTATTAAGAGTTTTTAATCTTTACTATGGTTATGGAATGCATTGTTGATTTAAGGATATATACCTAGTGTTGGAAGTAGGTATCCTTGTTCTCTTTTCCTTATGATGCCACTATAGTCCTATGTTACCATCATAAGGAGGGGGGTATATATGTGGCCTCCTTATACATTATGTTACCTTATTGATCCCTAAGGAGACAATGATTTCCTTGGGATTGATTATGTTTATTGGCCCCTAGGGAGACAATTATTTCCTTAGGACTGGTCATTTTTATGGATCCACACAAAGAGAATTCTTTTCATAAGATTGATTCTATAAGCTACCGCTGAGTGCAAAAATTTACAAGCTGCCCCTGCGCACAAACTTTTCAAGTTAGAATTGACTAGCATAATGCAGCTTGCTAGACCATCAATTATCCTTGCCTCTTTCTTTGGGATGAGTAGAGCTAGAATAACACAACTTTCCATCATTTCTACTATTTCCTCCTCTTCTCCCATGAATCACCTAGCATAATACAACTTTCTAGTCCCTCCTTCTTTCCATGCTTGCATAGCTATGCTAGTGGGTTAGATCATGAATTATTGTCTCTTCCTTGGCATATTGTCTTTCCCTTTTCATATGATCACTTGTGCTCATTAAATAGATTTCTGAGAAAGATACTAGTGGTTGAGACATTTGGTTCATCGAGGTCTCTTCAACTAGTTTGTTATGAAAATTACTAGTGCAAAAAATTACAAAGAAGAGAAAATACACAACACAATATTTTACATGGAAAAAACTTGGTAAAATTATAGTAAGAAAAAAAATGGGAAAATATATTTCAATAATATTCTTAGGAAGTTTCATAGTTACAACAATATTCAAATCATACATCCAAACATTACTTTGAGGTGGATACAACAACTGAGTTGCAAAGTCTGAATTATAAACAACCTACTAAAATTAAGTAATCATGACTCATATAACTACATGTTCAACACATGTCAAAATTACTATTTATAGTAAGTCGACTAACCAATTACTATCTATAGTAAGTCACCTAATAAAATCCTTCCATTTATAGTAAGTCTCAAAAATTTTTTTGCCTTTGATGTGGTCACTTCCAGACTTAACCAAATCTCCATAATGACTCAATCAAAGCTAGTGGACTCTCCATGATGACTTCATAGTCCAACATAGTTGACTTGGATTCTTAGAAAGATTTATATTTTGTCTTTCTTTTATATATTCTTGCATATGGATGTACGAGCTAAGATCCTTTATTTGAGGGCTAGTATCCTTAAACTTAGTGATGTCTTATTTCTTTGGAGTTCACCCATGATCATCTCTCTCTTTCTTCTCTTTTGTTTCCTTTACTGTGAGCATGAGATTGTCTCATACTCTTTCTAAAGCAGTGGCTAAATGTACTGTCCTAAGTTATCAATGACTAATTGGTGTACAATTTAAGGACTATTTTGCACCCACCTTAGTGAATTTTCTATAATAGGACCTCATATGACACTTAATAGATACCTAAATTAAAATATAGGTCCTTTATCCTTTCAATCTTGTTTAAAATTGAGGTAATCCATTATTTGTAAGTGTTCTCCTCTATTTTTTCTCCAATCCAATAATTCGTTTCATCACCTATGCCCTACCTTAGAACTTGTTGTACCTTATAATCCTCTATACTCTTATTGTGTGGGACCCATGGTCCTAATTGGGTAGTACATAGCATTACAAATGTTATGTACCCAAAAGATGGAGCCCAAATTTAAATTGGGTCCTTGTCTCAATGTTTTGATGGGGGATTATGATTTACAGTCAAGCTGCTTGAGTTTTAACCCTTGAAATGTTGTGAGAGGTATATAAACACCCCGTCTCTCTTCATTTTGGTATCCATTATCAACTACAAGAAAAAAATGAAGAACCAAGATCAAGATTATAAAGCATTCATAATCAATCTATCAAGTGCAAAGAAGAAAATCAAGTTCAAGCAATCAAGTCTTCTTCTCATGCACTCAAGGTGTTCTCCTATATGAATCTATCTTCTTTCCCTCATTAAATGCCTAAGAAACTGAGTGTTTAATCAAGGAAGGAGATACACCGACCTATCTCTTCATTCAAGTTTTCTTCTTCCTCTCTCAATCAAACATTGTGGTTAATTAAAACATCCATTACATAAGGTTTTTTGTCTTTCATGATTTCCTTTTGGATTTTTGTGTTAAGTCAAAGCTATTGCATCAACATATGTGATCACATTCAAAGAATCATTTGCATTGCCTACAAGTTACAATATACTTCATTTCTTAGATCTAGCCTTTGCTACATGGCATCACACTTTCATTTATTTCATTTCATTTCAAGGTTGATTCCTAAACATGCATTTTACTGAGATAAACCCCTTTATCAAACCTTCTTCCCTATTTTCTGTGTAGGAATAGGCTACAAAACTATTGAGACTTTTGTAGGTAGATCAAGAATTGTTAGAGCATCCCTCAAAATTTTAGAATAAAAGCTAGGGAACATAACATTTAAAACATTATATTCCTAGGTATAGAACATTTTAAATGTTATGTACCTCCCAAAATTAGTTAAAATTTGACTTGCAAATAGGTGTGAGATTTAGGTCTTAGATCAACAGTTACAGGTATTTCCAAGATTCTACCTATCAGAAATTTAGATCTGAATCAACATACCTCCTATTTTGATTCCAAGTACACATAAATCCTCTTTAATATCTTACATTTGATTTAAAACTTAGTTCATTTCCTATTTTCTTTGGTCATTTTCATAACAATCTTCTTCTATCTCCATGTTTATCACATTTATAGCCTCACCAAATTCATATAGACTTTTTACATTGTAGTTATGTCACTCTTCTTTCATTCCAAGTAGCAAAAGGAAGTGAAACCCCTAGAGCATATATATTGTATTAGCATCTATTCCATTAAGGTGTTGTCAATCATATTAGTCTTGAGGAGGTTTTGTATTCCTAATGTTCAATAGGAGATTGGATTGATTCCCCTTGATCGCCATTTTCTATTGTACATGTCCAAATCATACAAGGATCCAAAATAATAGCATACTTAGTGCTTCAATAAAATAATATATTTTCATTCAATATTTGCCAAAAGACTAGAAACAAAAGAATTCAAATTCCTCTAATACCATGTAATATTTTTCTAGGGAGATAGCCGCCCAAGATATAGAGGCCAATGGAAATCACAAGATACCTAGAAGATCAATATGGTAAGAATAAATTATATATTAGTATAAAAAATGAAAATAGAATAGATAAAATGGAATGAGATTACAAAGGGAACCCCTTGGTTATATAGGCCAGGGTGAGAGATATGACAACTTGTAATAATTACAAGTATCTTAATCTTGTAATATGTGACATAAACTAAGAAAATAAGATCTCATAACACCTAAATATTTCTAGATATTGATGTGTACCCCAAGTAAACTTAAGTAATAACATGAGAAAGTGAGCTATTAGTGGAACTAGTTAGGTAATATCCATTTTTAAATTGACAAAGAAATATATTAAAATAGAACATAAAATATCCTAAAATTTAAGAGAAAATTACCTTGGGGGGAAACTAAGGTGTATTGAATCAAACGGGTTCACCAAAATGTAAAGTAAAATAATATTTCCCTAAGATTAATCCAATAAGATGCATGTATAAAACATGATTTAAAATAAATTAATAATTGGGGTTTATGGGAGTGATATTGATCAGAAATTGGAACATTAAATGCTAACTAGAGAAATTAAATGCAAAGAAGATTAGAGATCTTAACTCTAAATAGGAAGATGAAGCGCAAATATAATGTAAATGTTGAAATCTATTGGGAGATAAATAGGCTCAATACCAAAGATTGTGAAGATGAATATCTATCCAATGAACTAATCAAAGGATGAGATACAAGGCTTGGATAGATAAAACATGGAAATCTAAAACATATGCAAATATAAAATTAAGTTTCCTTTATGCAGAAAACCATGATTAAATCCTTCCAAAACATAACCTATATATCATTCTTAATAAACCTATCTCATGTGAACTTATAAAACCATAAATAACTATTAACATAAACATATGATAGGAACAATAAGTCATAAGTCAACAAGATAATATCATCGCATAGCATGTGATTTATGTGCAAAAAATCATACTTGAAAAATGTCCACAAAGAAGAGAGGTTAAGCATGCATTATCAACAACAAATGTTGTTACAAAAACTCACTTCCATTCTACTCTTTTCCTCCAACCTAGTAGGGCTTATGTGGATGTAAGAAACTCCTTATGTCTCCCACCTATCCTTGTTATTGCAAAGAAACTATACTTTAGACTAAATTATAATACATAATTCTACACCCAAAAGGCTAAATTTATGGAATGATAAAAGCTCCAAAACCATAAAAAATATGTCCAAAGAAGCCTCTTCATTTGTCATGAACACAACCTTTGAATGCCTCCATGGAACTCAAAAAGACACTAGTTTTGGATTTGATTTTTTCCCTCCAACTTGGGAAACCATTCTTGCAAGATAAACATTACATTAAATGTAATAAATGATGGAATAAAAAGATACACATGTTGCCTCTTCCAAGCGACCACTTGGAGAAGCCTCAAGGTCACTCATTTTTCCACTTCCTAAGTCATTAAATATCTTATTCTAGATATCCATAAGTGGGAAACACAACATTAAATAATTATGTTCACAACCTAATTTTACTGCTATTAATGGATCCCATCCCACCCCTTATGAATGTATTATAAATAATAGTGAGAATTAAATATTAAAATTTATTTTCCCTATTCATCCTAAGTTTCTTAGAACACTTTCCAAGGATTTTGGAATAATGTCATAAGATTTATAAGGTAGACAACACCTCAATCCTAACATTCTTCCACTTCACATCATACAATGTAAATATAGCCATAGGAATCACAAATGAGGGGAAATAATTCCTTAGACATCCATGAACTATTTTAATCTTGACCATGCTCTCATGCTACAACAAGACACTTGCAAAAGCAACCATGAAAACCACCACCACGAAAAAAATCCTCACATGCTCCAACATGCCACATATGGAAGAAACAAGGAACATTCCAAGATGACCCATATCAACTATTACCAAAACCTACACTATTCTCTGCATAAACATAATTATCATATTAAATGATAACAAAGTATTTGAGTAACTTCCTTACTCATATTAATTAGAATAAAAACCATAGAAAATTACAATTGATCCAAGCTAACCATACCAATAAAACTAGGGTATACCAACATAAATAAAACTTAAAGCCATCAACACACCAACTCTAAACTGTAATCAGGATTTTGTATATCCAAACTTTGATTTCAAAACAACATGCCAATTCACAAATGACCATAAATAAGGCCAATTAATAATTTTTGCATCAATACTGAACCAATATCATGTGGATATAGATAGTCCACATCCAAGTCATCCCATTGGAAATAAATATATGATCAACCACACAATTGTATAACTCATAGATCTAAAGCTAATATAACATGTAAAATCATCATCACATCAGTAATCAACAAACCAAGATATCATAAAGAATAGCCATATGTATATATCTAGAAACTCCTACATAAGTAATATCAAATTTGAAAAATAAATCATAATATATCAAGTCTATCTATGGTACTTCACATAGAGTATCTAACTAACTCCTTTATTACATAGTGTCAAGGAAACATATATTGATCTACAAATCATGCAATCAAATATGCTATAATATCTCTCACACCCATTCTCCATATCTCTCCCAAGTTCTTCACACTCAACCATGTGAATACAAACATCCAAGAAGAACAAGACCAAAGAGAGAACCTACAAATAAAATCATATCCTTGTTCCACACTAACATGTACCAAGTTGTGTAATTTAAGATCTCATTTCATCATTCCCAAATTGAAAGGATATTGACATTTAATATTTAAATCAAATGAAACATGAAAAAAATAGATGAAAGCCTCTCAAACTAAAGGTAGATCACTTAAATCAATCATTCACACTATAAAGGTAAAGGGCCCAAATCCATAAACCATTTCTTGTACCTCTCATATTAAGTACCTAAAACTAGATCCATCTCTCAAGACCACAATAAGGAGGGAAACAAAATCCATAAAACCATGCATCTTCTTCTCAATAAGTCCTTAAAACTATTATACTAAAGACTAGTTCATGTGAGAAGAAAATATATAAAATAAAGAATGCATCTAATAATTAGGCAGAGAATACCTCTTAGATCATTAACCTAAGGAGTATACCAAGAGTGGGAAACAATTTTTTTTTCAATATTTTTTTTTGAGCATATAACGCCAATAAATAAAACTTATAGTGAATGAAAATACTCTCTTCATGTCCATAATGGATTCACATCCATAGCTAGGTGTAGGATCCTTGACCTTTCTACGTAAACTCTCATCAAAGAGTAACCATATTAACATATGATCAATGAAATATGAGATCCCATAACCTCACCAAAGTCTCTCTAGTCTCCATGAGCATAGACTAATCAATCCATTATAACTTCAAATACAACCCTAAAAAACATAAAGATTCAAGTAAATAATTAATGCTCAAAACCAAATATAACCAACAATGCTTCACAAAGACTCACGAGTCTGCCATTAAAATTTAAGATGTAACCATCTCCAAACCACATGAAGATAACCATCTATAATTAAGTGACGAATTTGCATCACCGCTCCCACTAAACTATATAATCAAGATCTCTTGACCTCATGATAACAATCTCCTAACATAAGATCCTATGTGGCCCTAACATCAAAGAAGTCAACCAAGAGCTCCCACAGGGAAGAGTCAAACTATGATCTCCATACCAAGAAGATACAAAACATCACATCCTTTTTCAATAGAACCAAATCTATCAAACTCTCACTCCACCCTAAAGGTAGAATCCAAGAGCTCCACATGACACCACCACCCATTCCAACACCCATTGTAAAATATCATCCATACTCTAATAAAAGATTGTCCATAGCTCACTACATATTTCAACAACAAAAACTTAGAAGCAATATCTTGAGAAAAAAAAGATATAACACCTTATGTATTTTCATAAAGATCCTACTGAAAGTGATATCGAGTTATACATGGCATCATGAAAACATCATTACTAAAACTCTAATAAGGGTGAACAAAACTTCTCATGCACCATAATCTACTACTAAGATTCAAATTAACAACTATATTAGGTACTCCCAAAAGATCAATTTATCATTGCAATCAAAATACCAATATAATAATAGTGACCAACAACAAACCCTTCCAAACTAAATCCTCATCCAAAAATCTGCAAGATCAACACATATGAAACATCTTAGAGGAGAAATACACATCCAATTCTCCAATCTCAAAGAATTAAAAGATTCAACTCCACATGATTAGCATCAAGTAGAACAAAGACAATCAAGCATAACATATGGATTTATGAGGCTCAAACATTGGAATAAATCCTAGATCTCATTTTCCAAATAAACCTACATAGGAGTAGCCATAAATCAATAAGAACCTTCCAAGAAACCACACAAACGTGTAACTATCTTCATCCAAAACAACTTGAATACAACCTTACCATAGATCTACATACTATAGATTTTAGTTAACATGTAAAAGCTGCAAAACCATCTTTGTAAATTTAAAATCCGCTTAAACATCTAAACAATCATGTTTTGCATTCCATCTGAACAATATAATTATTGCAACATCTATAAAACCCAACAACTAAAAATAAGCAAAAATTGCAACTAACATGTAAGCCAAGTTATCAAAGAGCTTGAATCTTATGAAACATAAAAACTCCATAACTCACAAAGAAGTTAGTGACTGATCTTCTAGTGCTTTTATATAACCATGGGCTAAAACCATGAAAACAATATAAGCACTCCAATTTGTAGTCCAAATAGTGGGTGTTTCTCCATGTAATCATGATGTTAATACCTAACCAACATGAATACCTACTTACTACACATGAACATAAGGTAAAGGAACAAAAAAACCCAAACAAGAGGATAAACACATATGATCAAACAAGAGATCTAGATTACCAAACTATAACCAACTCCATGTAGATCCACAATCATGAGATTAAAATGACCAATATATATCACATTAACAATATCCATGGTTTCCAATCTCACAAATCTTTAAAACAAAGTTAACTCACAAAACCTTCACTGTAGCACCAAAAACCTTTCAACAACCTTTAATTCCTTCTAATAGATTCCCACAAGCTTTCCAATCTAAGATAAAAAATAAAGGAATACCTAGAACCATTTTTCTTTAGCTGTTACACATAATTCTACACCAAAAGGCTCAATTTATAGAATGGAAAGAGCTCCAAAACCATCAATAAAGATAACCAAAAGTCTCTTTATTTCTCACCACCACAACCCTTGGAATGCCTCCACGAAACTCAAAAAAGACATTGGTTTTGGCTCAAATACTTTCCCTCCAACTTGGGCACCCATTCTTGCAAGATAAACATTACATTAAATGCAATAAATGATGGAATATCAAGAGACGCGTGTTGCCTCTTCTAAGCACCCACTTGGAGAAGCCCAAATGTCCACATTTGTCCACTTCCTAAGTCAATGATTATCTTATTCTAGATCACTTTCACATCTGTAAATTTATCCTCTGTTGAGAAGATGATTTCCCAGTAGTTTTGTTCTCTTGGTCTGTGCCATTGAATTTGACATCGTCTACTTTACTATTTAGATTGACAATATTTATTAGGTAGTTGTTAGGATCACTAGGGGATAAGTTCTCTTAGGCCAACTTCATAAAAAATTAGCCTTATGGTCATGCCAATTGTAAAAACACCAATTTTAAATTTGTAGATATGCTAAAGTGGTGTAGTGCTAGTTTATACTCATTTTAGTACACCAAAGGAAGTACTCCTAGCATGATTTTCTTGAATGCAAATGATATATTTTTAATGATTGATAATGATAATTAAATTAAATTTAATTTGTCTAGATATAAGTACATAACAATACATCACACAAATGTGTGTTTAGTTCTCTAGGTATAGAAAGGAATGGACAAGAGTCAATGGAGATTTGAACTTGAAATTTGAGGTGTAATTGCAAAATCATTCCCATGCCCATGGAAGTAACCAAGACATGAAAATGAGGAAATTAAAGTGGACAATAAGGGTACAAGGAATGATACATGGGTTGGTATAATAAACACACAATTTGAATAAATATATAAGAGCAAGAATAAGCCGAATAATATAAAAAGGACAAATGTATAAAAATACACATAACTAGATGAATAAAATGTGAAAGAAAGAACCAACTTAGCAAGTCATGAAAATAGGGAAATCAAGGTGGATAATAAGGGCATGAGAAAGAATGCATGGGTTGGTGTAATAAACACACAATTTAAATAAATATATGAGGAGTGTAAGTATGAATAGGATAAGAAGATGAATGCATAAAAATACACGTGAATATATGAATAAAATGTGAAAAGTAAAAACGGGAAAATCAAGGTGAATAATAAGAGTACAAGGAAGAATGCATGGATTGGTCTAATAAACACACAATTTGAATAAATATATAACATGGTGTAAGTATGAATAACATAAGAAGATGAATGCACAAATATACATGTGAATTGATGAGCGAACCCTGAAAGAAAGAACCAACATACCAAGACATGAAAATGGGAAAATCAAGGTGGATAATAAGGGTATAACGAAGGATGCATGAGTTGGTGTAATAAACACACAGTTTGAATAAATATATAAGAACAATGATAAGTATGAATAAGATAAGAAGATCACTGTATAAAGATATATTGAATATATGAATAAAATGTGAGAGAAAGAACTAACTTCATACAAGATTATCATGTTTATTATTATATAAAAGAACCAACTTCATACAAGATTATTCTGTTTATTATTATATAAATATATTAATCTATTAGTATAAACACATTTCTACAATCCCTATCAATATTATTTCTTATTTGTTTGTGTATGAATTTTTCAATCAACCTTTAAATCACTCCACTAACCATCATAAGATAAATGAAAGAAAGTTCTAAGAAGATATGACCTAAAAGATTGATATATCAATTCACCATCACAATAAAAAAAATCATACCCAATAAAAATGATATATTAATTCACCATCACAACATCACATAATAAACATCAGTACTCAAAATTTCAAATTCTTTTTTCTTACATTGACGAAGACTTGAACTCGGCATTTTACAGTGCCTATAATATAACTTTGGCTCTAATAAACCAAATCACTTTTGACAAAATAATTTCAAATTCTATTGTAGCGGATAAAGCTGATCACTACTGATCAATCTTTTGGAGTGCTGTATGGCTTTGCATAAGGTTATTCATATCTATTTAAATATCGTGTTTTCTGCAATTTGCACTTACAAAGATCACTGAGGAGGATCTGGTGGCATTAATGGAGGGAAATTCCAATTTGTTTTACATGAAGATAAGACAATGGATGTACGATGTGCAAGGAAAGAACTGATTTAACTTTAAATGCAAAACAGGGGATCGTTGTCTTGTAATGGGGAGATCGAGGATATGCACTCAAGTGAACATCTCCATCACTCTTTGACTGGAATTCAATAAACTCCATGAAGAAAGACAGTAGAATGGTTTTCTGTGTATATGGCGAGAAGTACGAGGAAACCCCAAAAAAATTGCTGGAGTGAGTTGTGCAACAGTAAATGTCAATCGAGGAGGAGTTTCTGGGTGGCAATAGAAAAGTTCTGCTGAAAGGATTTAAAAATCTCTTCTGTTGGGTAAGTGTGTCAGTAGGAAATTTGGCCGTTTTTATCGTTTAGCAGGTGGCCCAGGAAGCGTGCTGACTGCGCTGACTCCTAAATGAGAAGCAGTTGCAACAGGAAACGGACTGTTGTTATAAAAGAAAAATTAAAAATTTGCAGATTCCCACGACACCCCATGTGATGTGATGTGAGCCGAGATATGATATGATCTCCTTCTCTGTTTTCAAAATCATTAGTCCTTTGAGAGGCTACAGCCATTTGCAGGTCATGTGAACCTTGCTCTGCTCAAAGAGGGTTTCCTCGATTCAGGCTCTGTTCTGGTATTTCTTCTGTTCGTTCATAAGATCATACTGACCATACATTTCTCAGGTATGCTCAGATCATTACTCCTCTATCAAATTCACAGCTGGTATTGTAAGAATCTCTGATTTTTGAGGTTATATAGCATAGGCTTCAATGGCTTGGATTAAGCTAAATGTGTTGGGAGTAGTCCTGCAATGCTTCATCTAGCCTGCTGAGATTACTAATTCTTCGTAAGTTGTGTTTCAGAAAGTGGGTCTGGATAAATTTGATGTGGCTTACATTTTTTTTGCGGGTTTAGATCTATAGAGGTTTGATTTTTTATTTTTGGGTTTTTTGCAGAGAAGATGGGGAATGCTTTGCTCCAATGTGTGAAACAGTGCAGTCATGGAGATCCGGCAATAAAAGTGATGAAAATGGATGGGCAGATTTTGAAGTACGAAGGCCCAATGTATGCAGAGGAGATTTTATGCAACTACCCTAATGATGCCATTTTCCATTCTGATTCATTCCATCGTTTTGGAGGGCGTTGCAGGCCTTTGGGGGGTAATACAGAGTTAAGGGCAGGGGAGCTCTATTATTTAATCCCTCATCCTCCTGCAAAATCCCGTGAGTTTTTGGAGAGTAGCTCCTCTGAGACTCAGAATCAGACCCACCATAAGAGATGCCTTCCTCGATCCCTGTCTGGTTTCAGAGATAAGAAACCCTCCATAGAGATCATTCCTTCTCCATCACAAGATGGGGTGGTGAGATTAAAGCTGCTGATATCTAAGAAAGAGCTTGCTACTCTCATGTCTGAAAGCACAGATGCCGTGACTATGGTGGAGAGTATCGTCACCCCACTATTGACAGAAATGGAAGCAGGCAACCCACCAAAGGCTTCTTCTTTTTCTTCTCCTGTTGTAGCTAGAGGTGGGAGTGGGGGTTATTCATGGAAGCCTGAACTGGAAAGCATCCCTGAAATCAATGTCACATTGTATGTTTTCCACTGTAACCAGCTTTAAAATCAATTTTTTTCTAAGGAAATCTTCATAGATTTGAATCATTTTTCATTTGGGTATTTTGATGTGCAGGAGCTCTTAACCACCAGATAAATGAGTTGGAGCTGGTGCTCAGATAAGCGCATCCTTGATGTGGGTCGTGCTCTCAGTTTTGGTTCTTGTAGCGTATGGAATGCTTTGCTTTGAGGATTTGATGTCAAGCCTTCTGTCACTCTGAAAAGCTTGTTTTCAGTGAACTAGCTGCTGGACGGTTTTGTTTGTATAGGGAAGAGAGACTATTGAGGCTTTATAGATTTTAGCAGGTTTTGTTTCAATTCCAGCAATTTTGATGCATGTTTCTCTGGCATAATGTAACATGAATAAAATGGGTAGTATAAAATGTTTTGCAACTCTTAGCTTGTATAAGAGAGGTCACTTAAAGTTACCATGAATGTGCATCATGCAGAAGAAACAAATTGTAATTTTGAATTTATATCAATCAGTATTAGTTGTAAGTTTATACAACATTTCATTGCCTTGAGTAAGAAATTTCACTTAATAAAGTATTCACTGTGACTTACAGAGGGCTCAAAGCTGTCCTCCCTTAGCATATTTCCTTTTTGACTTCTCTTTGGACTGTGGGCAGACTTCATTGCAGCATGAAAACTGATTCTTTATTTGATATCTATTTGAGGTCAACAAACAACAGCCATTTTAGCATTTCGCTAACATTGAGCATCAAGTTTTCAGTCCTTGCATAAAGTGAGTATCATTTTCATTTGTTTCCCACTCTCATGTTGACAACAAAAATTTTTAGCACTATTTTTCAGAAGCTCTTACAATTGACTTCTGAACACAGAGCTTAAAGCTTTGTACGATCATTCTTATGATGGATTACGGAATGTGATCTAAAATGTTGATGCAAAAACTTTCACACAATCAAAATCAGAAACAGCAAATTATCAGCATAACAAATTGTGGAAATCTGAGCTTAAAGCTTTTGTTGATTTTACTGTATTTAACTTTAGTTAAGCCACTGCAGCTGGGGTGTGGATTTACCTTATTTGTGGGGTGACCAGGTCATGCTTTGCTTAAGCTTATAGTTTATACAGTTAACTGTACCATAAGCATATTAAATTTTACATGCACGTGTTTTGTCTTGCTTAATTGAAAAAAAAATATGTTGTCTTGCTTAAGCTTATGGTTAATGTAGTTTACTTAATCATAGCACACTAAATCTGATCCGGTGTAAACAGTCATGTGGCCTAGCTAATTTTTATATTATAATCGCAGCAAGTCTTGTGGAATTAGATGCTTGTCCTGTTGGAAAGAAAATGGGATAATTTACATGTACACACAGTTCTGCATGCACATGGTTCTAAAGTAGAATTAATTTAAATCTCTGTAACAGAAAGAAAAAGAAATCACCGAGCCTATCCCTTCACATGGATGCAATTTATTTTATGAAATTTGTTTCATTTATTTTTCATTTGACTTGTTTGTTTTCTTCTGAGTACATTGTTTTGGTCTGAAGAGATTAATAGTTTACAAGCTGTAAATGTTGCTTGCAAAGTATCTTTTCACCAAATCCTTACCTGGTTAACTTTAAAAACTATCTTCCAAGCTTATAGCTTCTACATTAAACTTCTATAATCTCCACCTTATAGCTAGCTGAGGTATTAATAGTGTAAAATCTACTTGTACTTGTTGACCTAGGATGTATTCTTGTTCCACATGATTGCCTTCTTTGAGTTCATTAGGCGATCTTTTGCTTTTTCATTATTGACTTATTGGTGTGAGCCCCCAAAATTTGAAAGGTAGTTAATATGGATCAAGCATATTTGAGCATTGTAAACCTTTATTGTTATCTTTATTAATTTCTATGTCTTTGCACTTTTACAAATTGGAAAACAACTTTCTGCTTTTTAGGATGCACAGATGTTGATGTAGGAGAGTAACTTATTTACTGATACATCCTAAAAGCTAAATAGCCATTTGCCACAAATTTGTAGATGGTGTCATCATTTAACCACAATATTTGTATTGTGGTAACTCACACTGATTGTGGTTGGCCCTTAGTAGTTGAGGGTTAGGTTCCTCTAAGGAGGATGACAAGACAAATACATCCTTTCAACCTCTCTAGCTTTATTGTCATAACTCACATGGACTGGGCCCCCTTCCCCCTTCAAATACCATGGGTTGTAGGATTGATATTAACAAGTATAGTAAAGCAAACACAACCTTTGTAGAGATTGAATATTCTATATTTGTTCTTTCTGGAGTTTGAGAGTAATGAAGTAATGGTGAATGATTATATTCATATCAATTCTCATTTGATTTTGGGTTTGTTTTTAAGGATGGTTTAATATAATTGTATAATAATAAGTGTTTGTTTTTATGTTAAGTTTGATTGTTTTTTTTTAAAAAATATCTAGTTCCATTTGACTTAATACATATATAGGTAGTTAAAGACAATCCAATATGCTTATCATTATTAGTTATTTATTGCATTCATCCTTGCATCGACATCTATACGTTTGATTCTAACCTTGAGATGTGCACCTTTCTAACTTGGACTAATCTCAAGGGGTCAAGATTGACATTAAGCATATTTGAGCAATGCATACTTTCACCCCCTTCACTAGTTTCTATATCAAGCACTTTCACAAATTGTGGATGGTGTCATCATATAACCACAATATATATATATATATATATATATATATATATATATATATATATATATATATATATATATATATATGAAAATGTGTGTTGGTTACTACTAATAGAAAATGCTTACACATATTCACAAAGAGGGTAGGAGGACACAAGGTCACTCGTCATTGTCACATGAGTAGTGCCTAGAAAGCTAAGTATTAGAAACAACAAAAAAGTTGCTAAGTGGCAAGAGCAACATTGGTGGGAGGCGAAGGGGTGTCTTGGTTGCCCGGTTTAACCACAATAAATTTTTAATGTGGTAACTAACTCTACCAATAAATAACACACTTTATTTTTCTAGCTCAACAAGCCAAATCAATTGGGTTGAGTAGATTAAGAAAAAACACATAGCTTCCCTTATAATCTTCCATTATAAATAACACACTTTCTTTCCTTTTCAAATTGGGAAATGGCTATTTAGTCCTATGATGCACCAATACATAAGTTATGGTTTATGAAGGTAACTAGTGCATTGTGTAATACTCCAAAAATAGGCTATAAGTTCATTAATCTCCTACATCTTCAATTTGAACGAAATCGACATCAAAGTCCTAACTTAAGACACATTTAAACATCATTGAATTTTAATTGATTATTTTATATTCTGCATCAGGGAATATTTTTAGCAATATTCTTAATTATCTTAATTATCTTTAATTTAATGATTATTTGACGATAAATCACATTTATCCTAAGTTTGATTAATTGAATATTTTCATATTTAATTAATTAGATTTAATATTTGCCACTTAATTGTTTAATTAAATTTAATTCTATCTATTATTAATTGTATTATTTAAATTTGACAATAAATCAAAATTCCTATCTTTAATTGATTAAATTCTTATTTAATTAATTAAAGCATGTTGTCATTATTTAATAATATAGTTTTTAATAAAAATTTGATAAAATAGTTAATTAACCCATAAATTAATTATTTTATTTTCAAAAGCAGTTAAGTTGAGAATAAATCATTTTATTTATTTATTAAATCATAATTATCCATGTGCACATTCAAGGAATAGTTAAACTCCAAATTAGAAAATCAATGCAAAGTGTTGACTTTTTAGAACTCAACATCCTTTTGGAGTTCAAAAAGCTGATCTAAACTCTAATTTGAGTTAAAAAGCTATTTTTGCATGATTTGCATTTTTTGTGAGTTAATTATCCTTTATTATCAAATAACTCAAAAATCAACCTGAGTCATTTGAGTGATTTATGGCTTTCTTCCATGCACCTCCAAAGCCCTGGATTTCTATAAAAACAAGGCTCAGCTCTTCATAATTCATCTCTCAAATTTGCATCCAAGCATCTCATATTTTTGCACAATCACGTTGGAGAATTGGAATTGGGAGAATCAAAGCTTATTGCGAATCAAGGCTATTGTGAGATCAATTTTTTTTTTTTTTACATTCATTTAGATTCTTTTTCATATCATTGTTAGATCATTTTAGCATATCAATTTCCATATTAGCATAGATTCCATATCAAGTTTTCATATCATTGCATAGAAAATATCAAAAATATAGATTAATTGCATTCATATTTCATATCTAGATCAATTGCATTCAAATCCTTCATTTAGGTGTCGTCTAGGTCACTGATCTCGATAACAATCTGAGAACATTAATCTCGCACCTACTAGAAGGTAGTAAATCGCTTGGTTAGATTAGATTTTAATTTTGCATGATTTGATTATAGCTAACCTCTAATATTTTACTGAAGTGTTGTGTCTACAGATCAGGTACAATTTTCACACACATATTTTTGGCGCCCACCATGGGGCAACCCACCTTTGCATGCTGGTTTTGATTTTTTTTTGGAGCTAAAACCCCAAAGTTTCAAAGATTTAATTTTATCTCTCAAACGGCTTGGATTTTTTCTCTGAATTTTTTTTTACAGGTTGGACACATATCAGGGAAGCTATAGTAAAAAATTTAGAATTTTTTGAGATGTTTTGAATTTTTAATAATTTTTTCTTGAAATTTCAGAAAAAATTAATATCTGACGCAAATCATCATATTTTTCAGAAATTTTTATATTTTCAGAAATCTCTTTAAATTCTATAGGGGGTCCATTCTTTGTGTTTTAAATTTGGATGCAATATAATAGGTCAAATAGTCAATTTATAAAAATTGGTCTGTTTTGATAAAATGGGTCTCTAAAGCACAAATAAAGAGATTTTTCTAAAATTTTTACATTTTTGGAAAGCTTTCTATTTTTAAGCAGGGGTCTCTATTCTGAATTTCTATTTTTGTGGCCAAAATCAATCTCTTAAAATAAATCTTTTATGTGTCAAGTTTGTGTGCATCTTTTCATGCTTTTGATCTATTTCTACACACTTGCATAATTGATACTAAGTTGTGAACCCTTAAGGATTCATTAAGTAGTCTTAAAATACTTGTGATTGATCTTGATTGCTATCTTGGGTTATTGGATTCGCTAATCCACCGGCCCCTAATTTTCGCCCCGTGGTTGCAATCTCAGCGCCATAAAGGGGAGGGGTCAACAGGACAGAAGCGTTAAGTGTTCCACTTGGCAACCCTTTTGTGCTTTTAGGAACTCACTTATTTTCTAAGTTGGGGACTCATTTTTAGCTTGTGTGAGGTGTCAAGTGTTCCACCTTGTGGACTCATCTCATATTCGCTTTAAGCATTAAGTGTTCCTCTTTCTACTTTTTGGATACTTTTGGTAGATTTGCTTTCGGGAATATATCTGTGCTCACATAGTAATTAGATCCTATGAACACTATTCGTGATTCTTGAGAGATTGGATTCCTAGCAAAATCTTTCTTGATGACAGAATCCTTGTAGGTAGGGAGGATACTTAGTGCATTTCACATTCAACTTGGTTAGTGTGTCTTCTCTTATTGGATGAATGGAAGTATGGTATGCTACAAATGTAACAAGATAGGTCATCTAAAGAAAGACTATAGATCACCCATATCGAGCAATTATCAAAGCAAGAATGAAGATATCATTGAGAAACTAAGAAATCAGATGAACAAAACATGGAAGAAGAAAGAAGGAAGCACTAGTGAAGCCAGTGCACCTGAGGTCACCCAATCCGATGGATCAGGTGATCACACTACTTCGAACTAAGAAAAGTAGGTATGTATGGAACTGAGTCTTACAAAGTTTTATTTTATATCAATTCCTAACATATGTTGAGAAAAAATCCATATCTGCATAGATAGAGATGCATTAGGACATATTTGAGCAAAGTAGAACAATTCATTTTTTATGCCGAGCATCGGTGTTTGAGTCAGAAGTGACCAAGCTATCAATATATGTCAAGCACCTGTGATAGCTGAGATATGATTTACACTGAGCTGTATCTAAACAGTTGTGTCAACCGAGCTTGTGTTAGCCAAGCTTAACATAAGAGTGTCGAGACAGTTGTATTCCACCTAGAATGTGTACGGAACATTTATGAAGCCCTAATCTGACCGTTTGAAGTCTTTAAAGTAGGATGTTACCATTCATTTCATTTCACCTACGAATTGAGAATTTCTTTGAGCGATTCAAGAGCGTGTAACCTGTTTGTTTAGAGCTTAAGGGCGATTTCAAATTCTTCTCAGCATGCCATCGACAAATCATCTACTGAACACTTGAGAAAAGGTACCATACCAAGTAAAATCTTTTCTGATAATTTTTAGTTGAGAGAAATGGCATCATCTTTATCTGTTGCAATGAAGAAATAAGGAAAGGAGGTTTTCAATGTCCAATTGGTAAGGATCAAAGTGTGTAAGCCGCATAAGTTTCAGGTTGTTCCAGAGAGCGTGATCAAGGGAGATCTTAATGGTGCTCTATCATCGGTTCTGAAAAATGTTTTAATGGTAAACGACATTAGGTCGTGTTACATGTGCAAAATTGGAGAGATTGGAGACTATGAAATCAGGGAAGCATACAAAAAATTATGCAGTAATGGGGTGTTGAAGCCCGAACACTAGAAGGTTGCCGAACAAGGGTTAGTTCATGCCCTAGATATTTCACAAAATTTTAAAGTGGACTGGATTAAAATTGTACTAAGTAGAGTACACGACATGCAATTGTGGCTAGAGGATGGACTAGTTCAGATAACAAAAGACATGATTCACCAGGTAACTAGATATCCTAAAATATCTGGTAAGAGAACAATGAAATGTTTAAGCAAGGAGGAGATTCAAGCGAACACTCAAGCAGTTTGGAATAAGCGTGGAATGAAAATCTCCACTATCAGTGATTTAGAAATTGAGTTTGCAGTGAGAGTAATTGCTCACAAATTTTATCAGTCAAGTTGGTTGGACAATGTCCCATGTATGGCAGTGGACCAGGCATGGAAAATCATCAAGAAGAGCCATACCTTCTATTTGGAAAGCAAAGAATTCTATGTGTAAGTTTGGTTCCCTACTCATCTATCTATTCTTTTACATTCCGAAGTGTTTTCCTACTGTTGGATGAGTAATTTGGGATAAGAACAAGCCAATCATAGTTCAAATTAATGAGTTTGTAAGTCGGATAGGAGATAATTTTGAGGGTGTAATGGAAAACTACTTTGTTGAATTCAAGAAGAAAATGAGGAAGAGAAGTAGGATTCCTATGTCTTTAGTTGAGAAGTACAATCAGGACATTTGTTTCTTAGTAGATACTGACTTTACATATGCACAAGCTGTTTTACTGAGGGTATCATGGCTAATGACATTACTTTATGAGGTTAATATTGATGAGACCACAGTAGAAATCATAGCCTTGTTAGCCGAGAAAATTGATCAGAAGGCTCCCTACTTTGGAACATATGAGGAGGCTAAGTCTAAAATAACCATGGGATTGAAGTCTGCTACCATGGAGAGAAAGAGAAAAAAGATAGTAAAGAACCTCGTGAAAATTATAGGAGAGAGAGAGGTAGATGTACCTCTTGAACTGACACAAGGACTAGGAGAAGACAAAGAAAGTGAATCTAGTGAAAGTAAAGAAGAGGAGAAAGTAGTGGAGAAGAAAGGCAAGAAGGCAGTAATTGCTGAGCCTATGAGCAAGACAGCACAAAAACCTAAGGCTATTTCATCACCTGTTCTTAGGCCAAGAACAAGGGCAGTCTCTACAGTTGCAGCTGCCGAGCCACAAAAGAAAACCCCTGTATCAGGGAAAAGGAAAGTTGTTCAGCCTAAGGTAGTGTCGAGCCAGTCAAGGAAGAAGCCTAGGAGGAAACTTATTTTGGAGAAAGATGATGAGGAAACAGAGAGTGATGAGGAGGTAAAGAAGAAGAAGTTACAAGTACAAAGTAAAACACCAAGTGTGGATGAAATATGCCACACCATCAAGAACTTTGCTAGAATTGAAGGTTTGAAACAAATAAGATTTGAGAGCATGAGTATAGGAGATAAGGAGAAAATTGAAGAAGCTATACTTGAGATGCTCTGCACTTTCAAGATGCTACCAATACAAATGAGGAAGTTGATCCCTAATGAGTTATATGAGAGAGTTGCACAGAAATGGGAATTTTCCCTAATGACCGAGAAGCATATAAGGGAGAGCACATTAGCTCAAGTTGCACTAGACCTACCCCCTACTAGTATTCAGAAAGTTATAGAGCAGTTCAGGAATAGATTTGATCCTAAGCAAAGAGCTTACTCTATCCTTCAACACAAGGTTGAGGATGTTGTTCAGGAAAGTCTTAGGACTTGGAAGATTGTCTTCGGTTTGTTAATTGATAAAAGTGCACAATAGGAAGCTGGCACATCTAAGGGTGCCAAGTTAGATAATAAAGAAGATGCAAATGATCCACAAATTCAGGAGAAGGAAGCTCCCAAGAAAGAAAAATGTCAGGAGTTACCTGAGGTAACTATTGTTGACATCACCGAGGATACCCCAGTGAAAAATCAGGTATTGACTGAGGAAGACATACAAGTCGAGGAAGTACAAGCTACATCTTTGCCAGGTAGTAACCTTATGCTACTACAAGTCATGGATTATCCAAAAATTAATACTACATCAACTGTTAACATCACCCTTGTTAATCCTCAAGTTGTTACAATTGACATGCTAGCCGATATTAGCACTACCGAGGAATAGGATCAGTCGGCAACAACACTTCCATCTACATCTGTCGAGGAGTCACAGAAGGAAAAAGCAGATCAATCTGCACTAGTGATTGTAAATCCTCATGTGGAGGATAAGGGAAAAGAAGAGAAGGAGAAAGATATTGACATCCAAGAGCCTAAGGAGCAAGAGGCAATAAGTTCCTTTTTTATTTATATCGACATCCGATCTTACATATGTCAGCTTCACACCAAATGTCTGACAACATTGACGCAAGAAATATTATATTTTACATTTAATGCAAATTGTCGATCCTAAATCTAGGTCATACATAAGAACATACTACAATACAACCCAGAGATAGGTTGGGCTTAAGGTATTACAATTCATTTTACCAAAGCCATCTGAACACCAAAACCAAGTCCAAAAGATGAAGACATAAAATAGCCATTACCACCATACGAAGGATGTCCATAGTAGTTGTAGCCAAAGCACCAAAACATCTAACAAACTACATATCAACAATCACCAAAAACCAATAGGAATAGCCAAACATCGAAACAATACAAGAGTACTGATATATGTGAAGCAATGATAGAATATAGTATGCTTGTCCTTGAAGCATTATTGAACATAAGAAATGCACAACCAAATTTCCTATTAACATACTGATGAACAACAGGATATACCCCATACTGCCAACAACCAACCGATACTGGTAGAGTGTCGATATGGAGCTTTTGACATCAACGACAATCAATGCCAGCAACAATACTAACATTTGTTGTTTCTAATACTTAGATTTTTGGGCACTGCCCATATGACTATGAGTGACCTTGTGTCCTACTCCTTTTGTGAATTTGTGTAATTAGCTTTAATTGATAGTAAATGAGACATGTATTCATAATTAAAAATAATGTAATGTGTTTAAATGATGACACCATCCACAATTTGTGAATTTGTGTAATTTGTTTTAATTAATAGTAAATGAGACATGTATTCATAAAAAAAAATGTAATGTGGTTAAATGATTACACCATCCATAATTTGTGAAAGTGCTTGACATAGAAACTAGTGATGGTAATGAGAGTCGACATTGCTCAAATATGCTTAATCTCGATCTTGACCCATTGAGATTAGTCCCAAGATAGGAAGGTGCACATCTCAAGGTTAGAATCAGACATATAGATATAGGAGCAAGGATGGATGCAATAAATGACTAATAATGACAAGCATATGGGATTGTGTGTAACTACCTATATATGTGATAAGTCAAATAGAACTAAATAGAAAAATCAAACTTAACATAAAAAATATGACACTTATTATTCTACAATTATATGAAATGATCCTTTGAAACAAACCCAAAAACTGATTGAGAATTGATGTAAATATAACAATTCACCATTACAAAAATGTTTCTTACTCTCAAACTCTAGAAAGAAAAAATATAGAAATTCAATCTCCACAAAGGTTGTGTTTGTTTTATTGTACTTGTTAATGTCAATCCTATGACCCTTAGTACATAAAGGGTGAAAGGGGGCCGATCCATGTGAGTTATGACACTAAATCTAGTGAGGTTGAGAGGATGCATAATTTGTCTTTACCATGCTCGTTAAAGGAAACTAACCCTCAACTACTAAGGGTCAACCATAATCAATATACATTACGATTGTGGTTAAATGTTGAAACCGTCTACAATTTGTGGGAAATACCTATCTAGCCCCTAGGATGCACCAATGTGTGTGTGTGAAAATTGTACCTGATCTGTAGACACAACACTTCAGTAAAATATTAGAAGTTAGCTATAATCAAATCATGCAAAATTAAAATCTAATCTAACCAAGCGATTTACTGCCTTCTAGTAGGTGTGAGATTAATGTTCTCAAATTTTTATCGAGATCAATGACCTAGACGACACCTAAATGAAAGATTTGAATGCAATTGATTTAGATATGAAATATGAATGCAATTAATCTATATTTTTGATATTTTCTATGCAATGATATGAAAACTTGATATGGAATCTATGCTAATATGGAAATTGATATGCTAAAATGATCTAACAATGATATGAAAAAGAATCTAAATGAATGTAAAAAAAATAAAAATTGATCTCACAATAGCCTTGATTCGCAATAAGCTTTGATTCTCCCAATTCCAATTCTCCAACGTGATTGTGCAAAAATATGAGATGCTTGGATGCAAATTTGAGAGATGAATTATGAAGAGCTGAGCTTTGTTTTTATAAAAATTCAGGGCTTTGGAGGTGCATAGAAGAAAGCCATAAATCACTCAAATAACTCAAGTTGATTTTTGAGTTATCTGATAATAAAGGATAATTAACTCACAAAAACATGCAAATCATGCAAAAATAACCTTTTAACTCAAATTAGAGTTTAGATCAGCTTTTTGAACTCCAAAAGGATGTTGAGTTCTAAAAAGTCAACACTTTGCATTGATTTTCTAATTTGGAGTTTAACTGTTCCTTGAATATGCACATGGATAATTATGATTTAATAAATAAATAAAGTGATTTATTCTCAACTTAACTGCTTTTGAAAATAAAATAATTAATTTATGGGTTAATTAACTATTTTATCAAACTTTTATTAAAAACTATATTATTAAATAATGACAACATGCTTTAATTAATTAAATAAAAATTTAATCAATTAAAGATAGGAATTTTGATTTATTGTCAAATTTAAATAATACAATTAATAATAGATAGAATTAAATTTAATTAAACAATTAAGTGGCAAATATTAAATCTAATTAATTAAATATGAAAATATTCAATTAATCAAACTTAGGATAAATGTGATTTATCGCCAAATAATCATTAAATTAAAGATAATTAAGATAATTAAGAATATTGCTAGTAATATTCCCTGATGCAGAATATAAGATAATCAATTAAGATTCAATGATGTTTAGATGTGCCTTAGGTTAGGACTTTGATGTCGATTTCATTCGAATTGAAGATGTAGGAGATTAATGAACTTATAGCCCATTTTTGAGGTATTACATTTTGCCCCTCTTTGAATTATTGTGCGAAGCGCAGTGGTTCAAAGAATGTCTGTGTTTGATAGAGATATGAAACTGATTTGAAATTGATAATTGATATGAGACAGAAGTTGATTGATATTGATTTGATATGAAGATAATAGGTCCTGAATGACCAAAGATAATGTTCACTGTAACAGCAAATGAACCTCTGATTGTGAAAAAGTGTCAAAACACCTGATTCCAAACCTTAGGATTGCAAAGAAGTGAGTGACCCGTTCTAGACTCGATTGTCTTAGCAGAACTAGCAGGTATCACATCTGAATCTTTCAGTTGCCGAAGAACCAAAGAAAGAACACTATGATCCGATGGTTGTAAAAACTGATACAGCTTACAAGATTAGGAGAATACCAGATTGATATGGATCTTGATAAATCTGATATGCCCCAAGTGATGATAGATTTGCCCCGAGTGATGAGGTCTTTTGATGAATAAGTAACTAGACGTGGTTGTTGTCTTGATTACTGAGGAAAGATATTGATTTCCATAAAGATATGATTTCAAATTTGATTACAGACTTTGAATGATATGCAATACCATGCCCCCTTCGGGATTAAAATTGAAATCTGACAAGAAAAGTCAACGTTGAGAGTTTAGAAGCATGTTAATTGATTTGAGAAGTGGTTAAACACGTCCGGTGAATGCATTCTGCATCATTTAGAGGTCCCAAAAGACCAAGTTTGACTAGGTGAAACCATGAGTTGACCATAGTTAACCAAGTTGAAATTTTGATTGTTTGATGTAAGATAATCAGTTAAGTTGAATAATGGATTTTTGTGATGATGGAAGGTCGAATATGCAAGCAGTAGACTGTCCTGGGCCCAAAAAATTTAAATTGTGATTTTGACATAATAAATGATCTCAGATTTCGATTTTGATCCCGAAAAAAGATTCTACTTGCTGCTTCATTGGAGGAACCTTCGTGTGAGATTCAGCTCTTGTTAGATTTGAAGATGTGAGTGGTGAATTGTTTAAGCATTGAAGTTCGTTTAGCCATTGTGAGATCATGCAAACATGCAAAATGCAAAGAGACATGCAAAATAAAATGCAACCTAAGACCTAGGACCTAGTCACTGATCATGTGTCGATTTGTTATCATCATTGAACTTTTAGGTAACCAGATAAATCAATACAATGCCCACTAGTTATGAAACCATAGACATATGAATATTGATTTGTAACACTCAAGAACCAATACAACACCCACTGGTCAAACAACCATGGACGTATGAATATTTATTTTGTTTTCGGAATGTCAGATTAGATATAAGCATCAAAGCATAAGCGCCAGGATGACCTGAATATCATGTCCATTTTGATATAGCAATTTATATAAGCATCAAAACATAAACGTCGTGATGACCTGAATACGCCTTGCGTTGCAAACACATCAAACAGTCAAGAGATTATTCTAAATCCAATGTGAATTACCCGTAGTGACCCTTTATTGTTCACATCCTTAGGTAAGATCGTGTTTCACAGTAGGAGAAAGAACTCACTCAAAAAGACAATAGTGAGATCAAACTTCCTTGAATTTTCTGGGTATCAATGGTCGAGGTACGCATGGCCATCCAATTCAAGATAGAGGCTCTTACAGTCGGACACCATTTCAATCCAGAATGTCCAAAGTTGTTAGATTTTCACATACAAGCAGAAGACAAAGAAAAGATTATGCCCCTAGTCATCACTCTCTAAATCCTATAAAGGACATCATCGAAGAGCTCGAAGGGAAACAATATGCAAAAAATCTCAATGCGAATCAGTAAGCATACAAGGAGATAAAAGCATGTAAAAAAGCATAGATTATTTTCAGTTTGTGTTTGATGTTTGATGTTCGTGTTGTAGATGCAAAATCCTTTCTGGAGACAAGACAGACTTGACTGACCCAAATGAAGCTTCAAAGGACTCTGGCTGGATATGACACGTCTAAGATATACTGGAGACCATAGGATATGACATTGATTGCCCCCAAGTTTTAAGCATTCATAGGATACAGACACTTGAGCTGATTGGTGTACAGACCGACTTACTGAAAACTGGAAATGTTGAAACAAACCGGGAGATATGTACAAACTAAAGCAAGACTGAAAGTTGGGAAAGACCAAAATTGTGCTGATAGATGGAGTGTTTTGAACAAGTGGCGCCCGTTTGCCGGGTTTTCACCATCTTGGCAGAGATTCTATTTTTGCTACCAAGGTGCCTGTTTCCAGATTTTCACCAAGGCACTTTTTTCTTCTTTTTTTTTCATTTTTTCAATTTTTTTTTTTTTTTTTGAATTTGTGATATTTTTTGATTTTTTTTTTGTGAATCATCAAGGCGCCTATTGCTAGGTTTTCACCAAGATGTTCATTTTTTAAGGACTTTTTTTGATTTTTTTTAAAAAAAAAATTCAGGACATTTTACCATAGACTAAATGTCTTAGGCGTAGAATTTCTTCAGATGGAGAATGTTGATTGGTTCTCGGACCTGTTCTCCTTCAGTTGTTGAGAGTTGATAGGCACCAAAGCCAAAAGTAGCAGTGATGACAAAGGGGCCCAGCCAGTTGGGTTCGAACTTCCCCTTGTGTTCTCGTTGGGATTGATTTTTAAGATTTTCTCTCAAGACTAGATCACCAACTTGAAATTCTCGGTGTCTGACTTTTTTGTTGTAGCCTCTAGACATTCTCTTCTAATATACTCTGAGATGATCATACACTACTTGTCTGTGCTCATCTAGTAGTTCCAGTTCTTGTAACCTAGACACTTTATAGTCATCGTTGGTGACAAGTCCATGCATTTTGATTCTGAGTGATGGGATTTCAACCTCAATAGGCAGTACCACTTCATACCCATAAACTAAAGCAAAAGGTAGCCCCTGTAGGTGTTCTAATACTTGTTCTGATACTAGTTCTGATACTGATTCTGATACTTGTTCTGATACTTGTTCTGATACTGATTTTGATACTTGTTCTGATACTGATTCTGATATTGGTTCTGATATTAGTTTTGATACTTGTTCTGATACGTGTTCTGATACTGGTTCTGATATTGATTCTGATATTTGGTATATTTGATAGCATCTTTTTTCATTTGCAAACTCCCAAACAAGATCATATCGTGCAGTCCCAATGTCTAGCAAGGTGGAGAACAAGAGGGATTAGCAAGTTGGTGGAAGAGTTGGAAGACAAGAGAATGAAGGAAATAAATTCTCAAGGGAAAACTCCTCAAGAATACCCAAGCTAGGGAAAAAATTTCATGTAAAGCGCATTTGGACAAGAAATGAAAGGCCAGCATAGGATAAGTCACAAAAGTGTAATGCTAGAGCAGGATAGGATGCAGTCCAAACGAGTAGACATGTCAAAAGGCTTCATAGCATTGTGTTTTACTCTTTCTTTCTTTTTCTTTTTTTTAGATCAAGACCAAAGGGGAAAAGGATAGTGATAGGCGAAAATGAATAGAGGAAGATGGATATGAAGGCTAAACATGGAAGGAATGAAAGCAAGATCATCGTAAGATAGCTCACAAAATAGTCAAATATTCGTGTATAGATTAACATTGTCAAGATCAAAGAGAGAAGATGAAATGGATGAAATATGTAGAAGAACTATGCATGATGCCTGATTGCCAAGTTTTCATCATGGTACTTATCCAAGGAACTACAAAGGAGTGGTTTTCACCATAGGATGAATTTATTTCTCTTTACTTTTGCTACCAAGGTGCCTGTTTCCAAGTTTTCACCAAGGCACATTTTTAATTTTTTTTAATTTTTTTCTTTATTTTGGAAGAAGGCAAGCTTTTTAGATAATGCTCCTTGAAAGGATAAACCATGATATGCCAAGGATTCAAAATGATACGCTCAAAAAATGTTCATAGGGAAAGGGAGATGGAAGAGAAAAATGGAGGATAGAGTTTTATGTAAAGCAAGTGAGGTTGGAAGATCAGAGGAATAGGCAAGTGAGGAAAAGGGATAAGAGGTAGAAGGATAATGAATGGAAGGATTGTGAAAGGGTATATGGAAAGGAAGGCAAGCTCAACATCAACACATACTTTGAAGGGTGGTGAGAGGATGGAGGAATCATGAAAAAAGAAATACATGAAAGAATATGGCGAATGGATAGTAGAGGTTGTGGTTTAGGTGCATGGAATGGAAGAATTTTTTTGGAAGAAGATGAAGTGGAAGTCTTTGGAAGATTGAATGTCAATTTCACTTTTTGCTCAACACCAAACTCTTTCAAGAGAGACTTTGGAATCCATATAGTTGTAGGCTTTTTATTTCCTTTGATGATCTAGAGAGAATATCTTCAATGATGGATTTTGGAACCCATACTTGTCTTATAGTTTTTTTCTTAGATATCTCTTTTGACTTTATGTTTCCATGTCTATTAGAGGAGACATGATGATATTCTTTTTTTTATGGATTCTTGTATTGCTTCTTTTTCTTGTATTGAACATTCAAGTTACTTCCAAAAGACTTGGGACTTGTGGAAGAAGAAGGATGATATGACTGGTTTAGATGGATGGGTGGATGAAAAAGATTCAAGGGTATGCATCTATGTTGATCTTGAGGAAAGATGGGAGATGGAGGGATGTAAGGACCCAAGATGGATGGCGAATTAGGAGAGTTAGGAGGGGAAAGTGAAGGGACATAAGGACCCAAGATGGAATGTAGACGTGAAGCTCTTAGTAGTGGTGGAAGAGGTCCAAGGATGGAAGTGGAAGACACAAAAGGATAATCAACAAGTTCATCAGCATCTATATGACAACCAAGGATATCAGCATCTTTAGAGTGAGCATTAGAATTTTTAATAGAATCGTGGACATCTTGAATAGGAGCACCTTCTTTGATAGGATTGTTCAAAGCTTGCAAAGACTTAGGAAGAGTAGAAAGTGGAAGCGAACATGGAGTGGTAGAATAAAAAGATGGAAGACTTTGATCTTGACAAGGATCTTTTGATATCATAAGCGCATAATTTTTCTCTTGATTTTCAATATGCTTAACATTGGAAGTAACAACACCATTTTCAATAACCTTAATGGAAGTATCATCTTTGAAAATTGGAAGTGGGGTAAGGTTATTTTGATTGTCAATAAGCTCAACAGTGTAAGTAGTAGCTTGATCTTGCTTAAGAGAAGACTTAAGACATGGTGGAATGCATGAAAAAAGGTGTGCAAGATCAAAAGAACTCTGAAGTGGATAAGAGACATCGTGAAAAGGAGTGGATGACATGGAGGTTTCTTGATCTTGATCTTTCTTTATGTTCTTTTTTTTATCATTTATGGAGTCCTCTTGACATGGAGCCACTTCTAAAGACAAAGAAGCATGTTGGAATGGTATGGAAGACTTTGGAAGAGATGGTGGAGGACTAGCTGAAGTAGGCATTGTAGCATATGAAGGCATAGGCTCTTTAGGTTTAGCATTATTGAAAGTATTTGCAGCCAAGTAAAGGTTAGCTTGAGTTTCTTTAAGAGGTAGCCCTGGAGGATAACTATAGGGAACTGCATGAAAAGTATGAGGGCTTATGTCGGATGAACGTTCTATTAAAGATTTGAAAGACTCGGAAGCTTTAGGAAATGTACGAGTATTGGAGGAAGTAGGGGATGGAAGGGAAGCATCACAAGACAAAGGTCCAACATTAACATGATCTTGCTTGAGAGTGTAATCTTTATTTTCAGCAAGAGAGTCCTTAGAGGAGAGATCCTTGTAGTATTGATGTTTCAAGCTAGCACGATGCATTTTATAGTCCTCAGCAGTAGTAGATGGATCATAATCAAGGTATTGTCCACAAAAGCCATCAAAATCTCTTTCAAAGTTAGAATCATATGGATCACCATCGCGATCTATCCAATGTAACAGCCCTTTTGTAGTAAGTAGGAATGAACGACGAGGAGGATTCTTAGGAACAAAGGTGTCATAGGTATCATTACATTGTCTGTCGTCATAGTCATCATAGTCTCCAAAGCTGGATATGTCACTCTTTGTGGAAGAGGTATCATAAGGGTTATCACATTGCTCAAATTCTGTCCGGGGGCATGGTGACATGTACAAGTCTTTATCAAACGGAAAAGGGCATAGAGCTTCCATGGAGAACTCTTTAGATTCTTTTTCTTTCTTAAGATTGTTAAGTTCAACTTGCATAGCTTGCAGTTGCTTCATCATAGCTGTGATTAGAATGTCTTCCTCATGTGTACTGATTCTTTGAGACATGTGTACTAATTTTCAATAGTTACTGCTCTATTCTTGACACAGTGATTTGTTCGATAGATTCTGGAAATAGGTTGTAAAAGCTAAGTATCTGGCAATTCTGACAATTTTTTTGACAACTTTCAAAAAATTTCCCAAACAACACTCTACAGACTCATACGATAGTGGGTAGGCTATTAAATGACAGTTGCAAAACTCGTACGATAGTTGCAAGCAGGATTTGACTTTTTGAAATATGTTGGCATGAAAACTCATACGACACTGGGTACTCAATCATACGACAGTTGCAAGATTTTGACTTTGAGAATTTGCTAGCATGAAAACTCGTACGACACTGGGTTTTCTATCATACGACAGATGGGTTGCAATGAAATGACACTTGATGGAAACTCGTATGACTTTCTGACCTCCTGAGATGACTTTTGACTCCAGAAAAAGATTTTACTTTAGATTTTGCAAATTTTGAGTTTTCAGATTTGAATTATTTGCAAATTTCAATGTCTAGATTTGAAGATTGTAACAGATTTGTCCATTTTCAATAACCAAATAGATAAACAAGCACGCAAAATAGCAAGCAAGTGATTTCAAGCATGTTTGAAAACAATGAACAAGGGCAAAAGCAACCTTGCGCATGAACAATCAAGTGACTTATTCGTTCTAATCCTTAGAAGCGCTAATTGTGTATGTTCTAAAATGTTTTGGAATAACGCACATATACCCTATAAAATAAAAATTTGGCCTCTCTAGGATTTTTAGTAATGGTTTGACTCTGCAACTTTTATGATCCAAAGGGGTGAACTCCAATCCCGACGACCAGGGTTTTGACACAGTCTGAGAACTTAATCTTCAAGAGCTACTAGGGAGATCTGACAACCCAACAATGAACCATACCTGTGGAGATTTCTTCCACAAGGATATTTATATAGCGGTTGTCACTACCACGGTGAAAATGGCTATTACCACTTGAGGTTCCGTCAACGCAGTTTGCCCTGTGAAGGGATTGTCCGCTACGGTTAACCCTCTCTAAAGATGACTCACAATAGTATACCACAAGGGGACGTGGCTCCAAATAATGCTTCAAGGACAAGCATACTATATTCTATCATTGCTTCACATATATCAGTACTCTTGTATTGTTTCGATGTTTGGCTATTCCTATTGGTTTTTGGTGATTGTTGATATGCAGTTTGTTAGATGTTTTGGTGCTTTGGCTACAACTACTATGGACATCCTTCGTGTGGTGGTAATGGCTATTTTATGTCTTCATCTTTTGGACTTGGTTCTGGTGTTCAGATGGCTTTGGTAAAATGAATTGTAATACCTTAAGCCCTGTAATACCCCAAAAATGGGCTATAAGTTCATTAACCTCTTACATCGACAAATCGAACGAAATCGACATCAAAGTCCTAACCTAAGGCACATCTAAACATTATCGAATCATAATTGATTATCTTAAATTTTGCATCGGGGAATATTCCTAGTAATATTCTTAATTATCTTAATTATCTTTAATTTAATGATTATTTGGCGATAAATCACATTTATCCTAAGTTTGATTAATTGAATATTTTCATATTTAATTAATTAGATTTAATATTTGCCACTTAACTGTGTAGTTAAATTTAATTCTATCTATTATTAATTGTATTATTTAATTTTGACAATAAATCAAAATTCCTATCTTTAATTGATTAAATTCTTATTTAATTAATTAAAGCATGTTGTCATTATTTAATAATATAATTTTTAATAAAAGTTTGGTAAAATAGTTAATTAACCCATAAATTAATTATTTATTTTCAAAAATCAGTTGAGTTGAGGATAAATCACTTTATTTATTTATTTAATTCTTAATTATTATGCATATTCAAAAGAAACAGTTAAACTCCAAATCAGAAAATCAATGCAAGTTATTGACTTTTTGGAACTCAACATCCTTTTGGAGTTCAAAAAGCTGATCTAAACTCTAATTTGAGTTAAAAAGCTATTTTTGCATGATTTTGAGAATTAACTATCTTTCATGATCAGATAACTCAAAAATCAACCTGAGTTATTTGAGTGATTTATGGCTTTTATCCATGCACCTCCAAAGCCCTGGATTTCTATAAATTAATGCTTTAGCTCTTTACAAATCATCTCATATTTTGCACAATCACACTGGAGAATTGGAATTGAAGAATCAAAGCTCTTGCGAATCGACATCTTTGTGAGATCAATCTTATTTTTGCATTCATATTACATATCATTGTTAGATTAATAGCATATCAATTTTCAATAGCATTCATAGCATATCAATTTCATTTAGCATAGATTTCATATCAGTTTTTACAATTATTATTGCATAGAAAATATCAAAAATATAGATTAATTGCATTCAATTTCATATCCATCTTTTGCATTCAAATCCTTCATTTAGGTGTCGTCTAGGTCACTGATCTTGATTACAATCTGAGAACATTAATCTCGCACCTACTAGAAGGCAATAAATCGCTTGGTTAGATAGCTTTCAATTTTGCACAATTTTGATTATAGCTAACCTCTAATATTTTACTGAGTGTTGTGTCTACAGATCAGGTATAATTTTCACACACACATTTCTGGCGCCCACCATGGGGCAACCCACCTTTGCATGCTGGTTTTGATTTTTTTGGGAGCTAAAACCCCAAAGTTTCAAAAATTTAATTTTATCTCCCAAGTGGCTTGGAATTTTGGTCTGAAATTTTTTTTGCAGGTTGGTGACATGTCATGGAAGTCACAGTAAAAAATTTAGAATTTTTTGAGATGTTTTGAATTTTTAATAATTTTTTCTTGAAATTCTGGAAAAAATTAATATCTGACGCAAATCAGCATATTTTTTGAAAATTTTTATATTTTCGGAAAGCTCTTTAAATTATACAGGGGGTCCATTCTTTGTGTTTTAAATTTGGAGATGATATCATAGCTCAAATAGTCAATTTATAAAAACTGATCTATTTTGATAAAATAGGTCTCTAGGGCACAAATGAAGAGATTTTTCTAAAATTTTTGCATTTTTGGAAAGCTCTCTATTTTTTAGCAAGGGTATCTATTCTAAATTTCTATTTTTGTGGCCAAAATCATATCAAAAAAATTAGATCTTGTTGACTAGGTCAAATGCAGCAAAAAAAATAAAGTTTTGTGATGGGTATGCACTTATTTTTTTTACATGGTTCAATGAATGATATGAGTTGTCATTTGGGTTGATTGCTGGTTATTATTACTGATAATAATTGATTTTTAGAACTAACCCTATAGTTTTCATAAGTTGAATATATTTTGCATATCTTGTTTGCTTGTTTGCTTGTTAGAGAGTTCGTCACTTGCTTGCATGGAAAAGCTCAACAAAAATTGCTAAAAATCAAGTAAAATCTACTAAGCGCGTTGCAAGGATCCCAGGTATTCTCCTTCATCTAATAATATTTTGATTTGGGACTTAAAATAAATCTCTTATGTGTCAAGCTTGTGTGCATCTTTTCATGCTTTTGATATATTTCTACACACTTGTATAATTGATACTAGGTTGTGAACCCTTAAGGATTCATTAAGTAGTCTTAAAATACTTGTGATTGATCTTGATTGCTATCTTGAGTTATTGGACTCGCTAATCCGTCGGCCCCTCATTTTCGCCCCGTAGTTGCAATCTCAGCGCCATAAAGGGGAGGGGTCAACAGGACAGAAGCGTTAAATGTTCCACTTGGCAACCCTTTTGTGCTTTTAGGAACTCACTTATTTTCTAAGTTGGGGACTCATTTTCAGCTTGTGTGAGGTGTTAAGTGTTCCACCTTGTGGACTCATCTCATATTCGCTTTAAGCGTTAAGTGTTCCTCTTTCTACTTTTTGGGTACTTTTGGTAGATTTACTTTCGGAACATACATCTGTGCTCACATAGTAATTAGGCCCTATGAACACTATTCGTGATTTTTGAGAGATTGGATTCCTAGAGAAATCTTTCTTGATGACAGAATCCTTGTAGGTAGGGAGGATACTTAGTGCGTTTCACATTCAACTTGGTTAGTGCATCTTCTCTTATTGATCGACACATTCTCTCTCCGGAGAGGTTGATAGATCACGTAGGGTTGATATCACGAGCTTTGGTGAATCAAAATTAATTAGTGTGTCTTCTCTTATTGATTGATACATTCTCTCCCCGGAGAGGTTGATAGATCACATGGAGTTGATATCATAGACCTTGGTGGAACAAAACTTTGTCTTAGCGTGTCGGATTAATCTGCTTGCTTTGTTTGGGTTAAAAGTGAAGAGGTGTCAAAACCTTGAATCTGGAGCCAAGTCCCCTTGTGGTATACTATTGTGAGTCATCTTTAGAGAGGGTTAACCGTAGCGGACAATCCCTTCACAGGGAAAACTGCGTTGACGAAACCTCAAGCGGTAATAGCCATTTTCGCCATGGTAGTGACAGCCGCTATATAAATGTCCTTGTGGAAGAAATCTCCACGGGTATGGTTCATTGTTGGGTTGTCAGATCTCCCTAGCAGCTCTTGAAGATTAAGTTCTCGGACTGTGTCAAAACCCTGGTGCGCCGGGATTGGAGTTCACCCCTTTGAATCATAAAAGTTGCAGAGTCAAACCATTACTAAAAACCCTAGAGAGGCCAATTTTTCATTCTCAGGTATATGTGTGTTATTGCAAAACTTTTTAGAACATACACAATTAGTACTCTTAGGGATTAGCACAATTTGGTCACTTGATTGTTCATGCGCAAGGTTGCTTTTGCCCTTGTTCATTATTTTCAGACGTGCTTGGAATCACTTGCTTGTTGTTCTGCGTGCTTATTTATCTACTTGGCTATTAAAAAATGATCAAATCTGGTATAACCTTCAAAATCTGGACAATACAATTTGCAAACAATACAAAACTGAAGACCTTAAATTTTGCAAAAAATTGACGTAAAATCTTTCTGGAGTCAAAAGTCATTTCAGGAAGTCAAAAAGTCATACGAGTTTCCATCAAGTGTCATTTCATTGCAACCCATCTGTCATATGATAGCAAACATAGTGTCATACGAGTTTTCAAACCAGCAAATTCAAAAAAGTCAAAAACCTGTTAGCAACTATCGTACGAGTTTAGCAACTGTCATTTCATAGACTACCCAGTGTCGTACGAGTCTGCAGAGTGTCGTTTGGAAAAATTTGAGAGAGTTGTCAGAAATTGTCAAATTGCAAGATATCCAATGTTTCCAGCCTAGTTCCAGAATCTGTCAAAAATATCATTGTGTCAGGAATAGAGCAATAGCTATTGAGAATTAGTACACATGTCTCCAAGAATCAGTAAACAAGAGGAAGAAGCTCTGATCGCCACTATAATGAAACAGATACATGCTATGCAAGTCCAGCTTGACAAACTTGGGAAAGAAAAGGAACCTCTATACTCTTTTCCATTTGATAAAGACTTGTACATATCACCATGCCCCCGAAAAAAATTTGAGCAATATGATACCTCTTCCATGGAGAGTGACACATCTAGCTTTGGAGACTATGATGACTATGACGACAGACAATGTAATGATACCTATGACACCTTTGTTCCTAAGAGTCCTCCTCATCGTTCATTCCTACTTACTACAAATGGGCCGTCACATTGGATAGATCATGAGGGTGATCCATATGATTCTGATTATGAAAGAGACTTTGACAATTTCTATGCACAATACCTAGATGATCCATCTATTTCACTTGAGGAAGAGAAAGTTTACCACGCTGATTATAAACATGCATACTATAAGGATCTCTCCTCTAAGAACTCTCAGGCTGAAAATAAAGATTACACTCTCAAGCAAGATCATGTTAATGTTGGACCTTTGTCTTGTGATGGTTCCCTTCCATCCCCTACTTCCTCCAATACCCATACATTTCCTAAAGCTTCCGAGTCTTTCAAATCTTTCACAAAACCTTCATCTGACACAAGCCCTGATACTTTTCATGTGGTTCCCTATAGTTATCCCCCAGGGCTACCTCTTAAAGAAACTCAAGCTAACCTTCACTTGGCTGCAAAGACTTTCAATAATGATAAATCTAAAGAGCCTAAGCCTTCATATGCTATAATCCCTACTTCAGCTAGTCCTCCACCATCTCTTCCAAAGTCATCCATACAATCCCAACATGCTTCCTTGTCCTTAGAAGTGGCTCCATGTCAAGAGGACTCTAAAAATGATAAAGAAAAGAACATAAAGAAAGATCAAGATCAAGAACCCTCCATGTCATCCACTCCTTTTTCCGATGTCTCTTATCTGCTTCATGGTTCTTTTGATCCTATACACCCTTTTTCATGCATTCCATCATGTCTTAAGTCTTCCATTAAGCAAGATCAGGCTACTACTTACACTAATAAGCTTATTGACAATCAAAATGACCTTACTACGCTTGCACTTTCCAAAGATGATACTTCCATTAAGGTTGGTAAAAATGGTGTTCCTTCCAATGTTAAGCCTATTGAAAAACAAGAGAAAAATTATGCGCTTATGCTATCTGAAGATCCTTGTCAAGATCAAAGTCTTTCATCTTCTTGTTCTACCACTCCATGTTCACTTCCACTTTCTACTCTTCCTAAGTCTTCGCAAGCTTTGAATGATCCTATCAAAGAAAATGCTCTTATTCAAGATGTCCATGATTTTATTGAAAATTCTAATGCTCACTCTAAAGATGCTGATATCCTTGGTTGTCATATAGATGATGATAAACTTATTGATTATCCTTATGCATCTTCCACTTCCATCCTTGGACCTCTTCCACCACTACAAATATCTTCATGCCTTCCTTCCATCTTGGGTCCTTATGTCCCTTCACTTTCCCCTCCTAACTCTCCTAATTTGCCATCCATCTTGGGTCCTTACATACCTCCATCTCCTATCTTTCCTCAAGATCAACATAGATTCATACCCTTGAATCCATTTCATCCACCCACCCATCTAAACCAGTCATATCCTCCTTCTTCCACAAGTCCCAAGTCTTTCAGAAGTAACTTGAATGTTCAATACAAGAAAAAGAAGCAATACAAGAATCCATAAAAAAAAAAGATCACCATGTCTCCTCTAATAGACATGGAAGCATAAAGTCCAAAGAGATATCTAAGAAAAAAACTACAAGACAAGTATGGGTTCCAAAATCCATCATTGAAGATATTCTCTCTAGATCATCAAAAGGAAATAAAAAGCCTACGACTATATGGATTCCAAAGTCTCTCTTGAAAGAGTCTGGTGTTGAGAAAAAAGTGAAATTGACATTCAAGCTTCCAAAGGCTTCCACTTCATCTCCCTCCAAAAATATTCTTCCATTTCATGCGCCTAAACTTCAACCTTTGCTATCCATTCGCCATATTCCTTCATGTATTCCTTCATTCACGTTTCCTCCACCCTCTCACCACCCTTCAAGGTGTGTGTTTACATTGATCTTGCCTTCCTTTCCATCTACCCTTTCACAATCTTTCCATGCATTATCCTTCTACCTCCTATCCTTTTTCCTCACTTGCCTATTCCTCCTATCTTCCAACCTCACTCGCTTTGCATAAAACCTTATCCTCCATTTTTCTCTTTCATCTCCCTTTCCCTATCAGCATCTTTGAGCGTGTTATTTTGAATCCTTGGCATATCATGGTTTATCCTTTCAAGGAGCATTATCTAAAAAGCTTGCCTTCTTCCAAAAAAAAAAAAAATTGAAAAAATTGAAAATGTGCCTTGGTGAAAACCTGGAAACAGGTGCTTTGGTAGCAAAAGTAAAGAGAAATAAATTCATCCTATGGTGAAAACCACTTCCTTGTGGCACCTTGGATAAGTACCATGATGAAAACCTGGCAATCAGGCATCATGCGTAGTTCTTCTACATATTTCATCCATTCCATCTTCTCTCTTTGATCTTGACAATGTTGATCTATACACGAATATTTGGCTATTTTGTGAGCTATCTTATGGTGATCTTGCTTTCATTCCTTCCATGTTTAGCCTTCATATTCATCTTCCTCCATTCATTTTCACCTATGGCTATCATTTTCCCCTTTGGTCTTGATCTAATAAAAAAAGAAAGAAAGAGTAAAACACAGTGCTATGAAGCCTCTTGACATGTCTACTCCTTTGGATTGCATTCTTTCCTGCTCTTGCACTACGCTTTTGTGACTTATCCTATACTAGCCTTTCCCTACTTATCCAAATGCACTTTACATGACAATTTTTCCCTAGCTTGAGTATTCTTGAGGAGTTTGCCCTTGAAGATTTCTTCCCTTCATTATCCTTTATTCTCTTGCCTTCCATCTCTTCCACCAGCTTGTCAATCCCTCTTGTTCTCCACATTGCTAGACATTGGGACTGCATGATATGATCTTGGTTGGGAGTTTGCAATGGAAAAAGAGCTACCAATATCAGAACTAGTATCAGAACCAGTATCAAAACCAGTATCAGAATCAGTATCAGAACCAGTATCAAAACAAATATCAGAATAAGCATCAGAACTAGTATCAGAACCAGTATCAGAACCAATATCAGAACCAGTATCAGAACAGTTATCATAATCAGTATCAAAATTAGTATCAGAACTAGTATCAGAACAATTATCAGAATCAGTATCAGAACCAGTATCAGAACAAGTATCAAAACCAATATCAGAACAAGTATCAGAACACCTACTGGGGCTACACCATTCACTTTAGTTTATGGGTCTGAAGCAGTACTACCTATTGAGGTTGAAATCCCATCACTCAGAATCAGAATGCATGGACTTGTCACTGATGATGACTACAGAGTGTCTAGGTTACAAGAACTGGAACTACTAGATGAGCGCAGACAAGCAGCGTATGATCATCTCAGAGTATATCAGAAGAGAATGTCTAGAGGCTACAACAAGAAAGTCAGACATAGAGAATTCCAGATTGGTGATCTAGTTTTGAGAGAAAATCTTAAAAATCAATCCCATCGAGAATGCAAGGGGAAGTTCGAACCCAATTGGCTGGGTCCCTTTGTAATCACTGCTACTTTTGGCTCTGGTGCTTATCAACTCTCAATGACTGAAGGAGAACAGCTCTGAGAACCAATCAACGTTCTCCATCTGAAGAAATTCTACGCTTAAGGCATTCAGTGCTTGGTAAATGTCCTGAAAAAAATCTTAAAAATCAGAAAAAGTCCTGAAAAAATGAACATCTTGGTGAAAACCTAGAAATAGGCGCCTTGATAATTCACAAAAAAAATCAAAAAATATCAAAAGTACAAAAAAATTGAAAAAATGAAAAAAATACAAAAAAAAATAAATGAAAAAGAAGAAAAAGTGCCTTGGTGAAAACCTGGAAACAGGCGCCTTGGTAGCAAAAATAGAATCTCTACCAAGATGGTGAAAACCCGGCAAACGGGCACCACTTGTTCCAAAATGCTCCATCTATCAGCACAATCTTGGTCTTTCCCAGCTTTCAGTCTTGCTTTAGTTTGTACATATCTCCCGGTTTGTTTCTGCATATCCTGGTTTCAATAAGTCGATTTGTACACCAATCAGCTCAAGCGTCTGTATCCTATCAATGTTCAAATAAAGGGGCAATCAATGTCATATCCTATGGTCTCCAATGTATCTTAGACGGATCATATCTAGTCAGAATCCTTTAAAGCTTCATGTGAGTCAGTCAGTCAGTCTTGTCTCCAGAAAAGATTTTGCTTCTATAACAACGCAATCAAACATCAAACTCAAACTGAAAATAATCTGTGCTTCATGCTTTTATCTCCTTGTATGCTTACTGATTCACATTGAGATTTTTGCATATTGTGTCCCTTCGAGCTCTTCGATGATGTCCTTTACAGGATTTAGAGAGTGATGACTGGGGGCATAATCTTTTCTTTGTCTTCTGCTTGTATGTGAAAATCTAACAACTTTGGAAATTTTGGATTGAAATGGTGTCCGACTGTAAGAGCCTCTATTTCGAATTGGATGGCCATGCGTACCTCGACCATTGATACCCAAAAAAAAAATTCAAGGATGTTTGATCTAACTATTATCTTTTTGAGTAAGTTCTTTCTCCTACTGTGGAACGCAATCTTGCCTAAGAATGTGAACGATAAAGGGTCACTACGGGTAATTCACATTGGATTTAGAATGATCTCTTGACTGTTTGATGTGTTTGTAATGCAAGGCGTACTCAGGTCATCACAATGTTTATGTTTTGATGTTTGTACAAATTGCTATATCAAAATGGACATGATATTCAGGTCATCCTGGCGCTTGTGCCTTGGTGCTTATATCTAATCCGACATTTCAAAAATAAAATCAATATTCATATATCCATGGTTGTTTGACCAGTGGGTGTTGTATTGATTCTTGCGCATACAAATCGATATTCATATGTCTATGGTTTCATGGCTAGTGGGCATTGTATTGATTTATCCGGTTACCTAAAAGTTCAATGATGATAACAAATCGACAAATGATCAATGACTAGGTCCTCGGTCTTAGGTTGCATTTCATTTTGCATGTCTCATTTCATTTTTCATCTTTGCATGATCTCACAATGGCTAAACGAACTTAAAAGCTTAAACAATTCTTCATATCAATTCTTCAAATCTAACAAGAGCTGAATCTCACACGAAGGTTCCTCCAATGAAATAGCAAGTAGAATCATTTTTCGGGATCAAAATTCAAATCTGAGATCATTCATATTATTAATTGCTTGCATATTCGATCTTCTATCATCACAGAAATCTAAAATTCAACTTAACTGATTAGCTTTCATCAAACTATCAAAATTTCAACTTGGTCAACCATGGTCAACTCATGTCAAACTTAGTCAAATTCGGTCTCCAGGACCTCCAAACGATGCATAATGCATTCTCAGACGTATATAACCACACTTCTCAAATCAATTAACATGCTTCTAAACTATAACGCGGACTTTTCTTGTCAGATTTCAATTTTAATCCCGAAGGGGGCATGGTATTGCACATCATTCAAAGTCTATAAATCAAATTCTATCGATCAAATCTATCAATATCTTTCATCAGTGATCAAGATAACAATCACGTCTAGTCACTGATTCATCAAAAGTCCTCATCGCTCGGGGCAAATCTATCATCACTTGGGGCATATTAGATTCATCAAGATCCATATCAATTTGGTATTCTCCTAATCTTGTAAACTGTATCAGTTTTTGCAACCATCAGATCATAGTGTTCTTTCCTTGGTTCTTCGGCAACTGAAGGGTTTGGATGTGATACTTGCTAGTTCTGCTAAGACAATCGAGTCTAGAACGGGTCACTCACTTCTTATCAATCCTAAGGTTCAGAATCAGGCATTTTGACACTTTTTCGCAATCATAGGTTCATTTGCTGCTATAGTGAACATTATCTTTGGTCATTCAAGACCTATTATCTCCATCTTAATTCAATATCAATCAACTCCTATCTCAATATCTTTCAATCGGTTTCTATCTTGAGATCGGTTTATCTTTTGAATCAGTTTCATATCTTTATCAAACACAGACTATCTTTGAACCACTGCGCTTCGCACAGTAATTCAAAGAGGGGCAAAATGTAATACCCCAAAAATGGGCTATAAGTTCATTAATCTCCTACATCTTCAATTCGAACGAAATCGACATCAAAGTCCTAACCTAAGGCACATCTAAACATCATCGAATCATAATTGATTATCTTAAATTTTGCATCAAGGAATATTCCTAGTAATATTCTTAATTATCTTAATTATCTTTAATTTAATGATTATTTGGCGATAAATCACATTTATCCTAAGTTTGATTAATTGAATATTTTCATATTTAATTAATTAGATTTAATATTTGCCACTTAATTATGTAATTAAATTTAATTCTATCTATTATTAATTGTATTATTTAATTTTGACAATAAATCAAAATTCCTATCTTTAATTGATTAAATTCTTATTTAATTAATTAAAGCATGTTGTCATTATTTAATAATATAATTTTTAATAAAAGTTTGGTAAAATAGTTAATTAACCCATAAATTAATTATTTATTTTCAAAAATCAGTTGAGTTGAGGATAAATCACTTTATTTATTTATTTAATTCTTAATTATTATGCATATTCAAAAGAAACAGTTAAACTCCAAATCAGAAAATCAATGCAAGTTATTGACTTTTTGGAACTCAACATCCTTTCGGAGTTCAAAAAGCTGATCTAAACTCTAATTTGAGTTAAAAAGCTATTTTTGCATGATTTTGAGAATTAACTATCTTTCATGATCAGATAACTCAAAAATCAACCTGAGTTATTTGAGTGATTTATGGCTTTTTATCCATGCACCTCCAAAGCCCTGGATTTCTATAAATTAATGCTTTAGCTCTTCACAAATCATCTCATATTTTGCACAATCACGCTGGAGAATTGGAATTGAAGAATCAAAGCTCTTGTGAATCGACATCTTTGTGAGATCAATCTTATTTTTGCATTCATATTACATATCATTGTTAGATTCATAGCATATCAATTTTCAATAGCATTCATAGCATATCAATTTCATTTAGCATAGATTTCATATCAGTTTTTACAATTATTATTGCATAGAAAATATCAAAAATATAGATTAATTGCATTCAATTTCATATCCATCTTTTGCATTCAAATCCTTCATTTAGGTGTTGTCTAGGTCACTGATCTCGATTACAATCTGAGAACATTAATCTCGCACCTACTAGAAGGTAGTAAATCGCTTGGTTAGATAGCTTTCAATTTTGCACGATTTTGATTATAGCTAATCTCTAATGTTTTACTGAGTGTTGTGTCTACAGATCAGGTACAATTTTCACACACACAAGCCCAACCTATCTCTGGGTTGTATTGTAGTATGTTCTTATGTATGACCTAGATTTAGGATCGACAATTTGCATTAAATGTAAAATATAATATTTCTTGCGTCAATGTTATCAGACATTTGGTGTGAAGCTGACATATGTAAGATCGGATGTCGATATAAATAAAAAAGGAACTTATTGCCTCTTGCTCCTTAGGCTCTTGGATGTCAATATCTTTCTCCTTCTCTTCTTTTCCCTTATCCTCCACATGAGGATTTACAATCACTAGTGTAGATTGATCTGCTTTTTCCTTCTGTGACTCCTCGATAGATGTAGACGGAAGTGTTGTTGCCGACTGATCCTATTCCTCGGTAGTGCTAATATCGGCTAGCATGTCAATTGTAACAACTTGAGGATTAACAAGGGTGATGTTAACAGTTGATGTAGTATTAATTTTTGGATAATCCATGACTTGTAGTAGCATAAAGTTACTGCCTGGCAAAGATGTAGTTTGTACTTCCTCGACTTGTATGTCTTCCTCAGTCAATACCTGATTTTTCACTGGGGTATCCTCGGTGATGTCAACAATAGTTACCTCAGGTAACTCCTGACATTTTTCTTTCTTGGGAGCTTCCTTCTCCTGAATTTGTGGATCATTTGCATCTTCTTTATTATCTAACTTGGCACCCTTAGATGTGCCAGCTTCCTATTGTGCACTTTTATCAATTAACAAACCGAAGACAATCTTCCAAGTCCTAAGACTTTCCTGAACAACATCCTCAACCTTGTGTTGAAGGATAGAGTAAGCTCTTTGCTTAGGATCAAATCTATTCCTGAACTGCTCTATAACTTTCTGAATACTATTAAGGGGTAGGTCTAGTGCAACTTGAGCTAATGTGCTCTCCCTTATATGCTTCTCGGTCATTAGGGAAAATTCCCATTTCTGTGCAACTCTCTCATATAACTCATTAGGGATCAACTTCCTCATTTGTATTGGTAGCATCTTGAAAGTGCAGAGCATCTCAAGTATAGCTTCTTCAATTTTCTCCTTATCTCCTATACTCATGCTCTCAAATCTTATTTGTTTCAAACCTTCAATTCTAGCAAAGTTCTTGATGGTGTGGCATATTTCATCCACACTTGGTGTTTTACTTTGTACTTGTAACTTCTTCTTCTTTACCTCCTCATCACTCTCTGTTTCCTCATCATCTTTCTCCAAAATAAGTTTCCTCCTAGGCTTCTTCCTTGACTGGCTCGACACTACCTTAGGCTGAACAACTTTCCTTTTCCCTGATACAGGGGTTTTCTTTTGTGGCTCGGCAGTTACAACTGTAGAGACTGCCCTTGTTCTTGGCCTAAGAACAGGTGATGAAATAGCCTTAGGTTTTTGTACTGTCTTGCTCATAGGCTCAGCAATTACTGCCTTCTTGCCTTTCTTCTCCACTACTTTCTCCTCTTCTTTACTTTCACTAGATTCACTTTCTTTGTCTTCTCCTAGTCCTTGTGTCAGTTCAAGAGGTACATCTACCTCTCTCTCTCCTATAATTTTCACTAGGTTCTTTACTATCTTTTTTCTCTTTCTCTCCATGGTAGCAGACTTCAATCCCATGGTTATTTTAGACTTAGCCTCCTCATATGTTCCAAAGTAGGGAGCCTTCTGATCAATTTTCTCGGCTAACAAGGCTGTGATTTCTACTGTGGTCTCATCAATATTAACCTCATAAAGTAATGTCATTAGCCATGATACCCTCAGTAAAACAGCTTGTGCATATGTAAAGTCAGTAGCTACTAAGAAACAAATGTCCTGATTGTACTTCTCAACTAAAGACACAGGAATCATACTTCTCTTCCTCATTTTCTTCTTGAATTCAACAAAGTAGTTTTCCATTACACCCTCAAAATTATCTCCTATCCGACTTACAAACTCATTAATTTGAACTGTGATTGGCTTGTTTCTTATCCCAAATTACTCATCCAACAGTAGGAAAACACTTCGGAATGTAAAAGAATAGATAGATGAGTAGGGAACCAAACTTACACATAGAATTCTTTGCTTTCCAAATAGAAGGTATGGCCCTTCTTGATGATTTTCCATGCCTGGTCCACTGCCATACATGGGACGGTTGTCCAACCAACTTGACTGATAAAATTTGTGAGCAAATTACTCTCACTGCAAACTCAATCTCTAAATCAGTGATAGTGGAGATTTTTCATTCCACACTATTCCAAACTGCCTGAGTGTTCGCTTGAATCTCCTCCTTGCTTAAACATTTCATTGTTCTCTCACCAGATATTTTACGATATCTAGTTACCTGGTGAATCATGTCTTTTGTTATCTGAACTAGTCCATCCTCTAGCCACAATTGCATGTCGTGTACTCTACTTAGTACAATTTTAATCCAGTCCACTTAAAAATTTTGTGAAATATCTAGGGCATGAACTAACCCTTGTTCGGCAACCTTCTGGTGTTCGAGCTTCAACACCCCATTACTGCATAATTTTTTTGTATGCTTCCCTGATTTCATAGTCTCCAATCTCTCCAATTTTGCACATGTAACACGACCTAATGTCGTTTACCATTAAAACATTTTTCAGAACCGATGATATAGAGCACCATTAAGATCTCCCTTGATCACGCTCTCTGGAACAACCTGAAACTTATGCGGCTTACACACTTTGATCCTTACCAATTGGACATTGAAAACCTCCTTTCCTTATTTCTTCATTGCAACAGATAAAGATGATGCCATTTCTCTCAACTAAAAATTATCAGAAAAGATTTTACTTGGTATGGTACCTTTTCTCAAGTGTTCAGTAGATGATTGTCGATGGCATGCTGAGACGAATTGAAATCGCCCTTAAGCTCTAAACAAATAGGTTACATGCACTTGAATCGCTCAAAGAAATTCTCAATTCGTAGGTGAAATGAAATGAATGGTAACATCCTGCTTTAAAGACTTCAAACGGTCAGATTAGGGCTTCATAAATGTTCCGTACACATTCTAGGTGGAATACAACTGTCTCGACACTCTTATGTTAAGCTCGGCTAACACAAGCTCGGTTGACACAACTGTTTAGATACAGCTCAGTGTAAATCATATCTCGGCTATCACAGGTGCTTGACATATATTGATAGCTTGGTCACTTCTGACTCAAACACCGATGCTCGGCATCAAAAATGAATTGTTCTACTTTTCTCAAATATGTCCTAATGCATTTCTATCTATGCAAATATGGATTTTTTCTCAACATATGTTAGGAATTGATATAAAATAAAACTTTGTAAGACTCAGTTCCATACATACCTACTTTTCTTAGTTCGAAGTAGTGTGATCACCTGATCCATCGGATTGGGTGACCTCAGGTGCACTGGCTTCACTAGTGCTTCCTTCTTCTTTCTTCTTCCATGTTTTGTTCATCTGATTTCTTAGTTTCTCAATGATATCTTCATTCTTGCTTTGATAATTGCTCGATATGGGTGATCTACAGTCTTTCTTTAGATGACCTATCTTGTTACATTTGTAGCATACCATACTTCCATTCATCCAACTTTTAGATTTCCCTCTGAAATGAGTCTTAAGACAATTTTCTCCAATGTGCCCATATTTTCCATAGTAATGACAACTGTACCAAGTGTTAGAGTCCTAGTTGTATGAGTTACTCTTCATAGGTGACTTAGTCTATTCATTTGATGACCATTTAGGTTTAGATCTGCATTCAAATGCTCTATGTCCATACTTTTGACAGTTGAAATAATGTCCTTGAAATTTTGGTGAGTTAGGTGGATTGCTGACCTTAGATCTACATTCTTGTGCTTGATATCCAAATTTCTTACAGTTAAAACATTGTCCATTAAATTTAGGTTTAGGATCAGACTTACCATGTTTGCTTCTACAGATGTTAGTTGTATGTCCTAGCTTTCCACAGTGATGGCATATAAGCTTGTTGTTCTTTGGTTTATCATTCCTTTGCTCTCCACTTTTTGATGATTCTCCTTCCTCAGTGGATGATGATTGCTCGTTTAGTCCAAGTCCAGATCTATCACTGGATCTTCTAGGTGACCTTAATAGTTCTTCAAAGTATCTTGCAGCTTCATTAGGTTTGTTCATCCTTTCATTTGTTTCCTTTTCAAATCTCAGTTCATTTCTTAGTTGATTATTTTTTGATCTCAGATTGGTGATTTCCACATCTTTCCTGCCCAATTCTTGATTAACCAATAGCAGTTGATTTACCATGTCTAGTTGATTATTGGTCAACCTTTACATGTCACTTGTCCTTTCATCAAGTCTCATTGATATTTGTCTTTTTCCTTCTTCTTCCATTATCTTGTCATCTTCAGCTTTCTTTTTCTGTTCAACTACTTCACATAGTCCGACATATTGAATTTCTTGTTCTCTCTTTAGATTTCTGATGTCCTCATTTAGTATGTTATTTTTCTCCAGTAGCTCTTTTATGGCTTTTTCACTTTCTACAGAGTTCCCATTATCAAATAGTCCAATAGTATCTTCTTCTTGATATTGTGATTTATTTTACTATATAGCAATTTCTCTTCTTCTACTTAAGGATCTTTTCATTTCTCCTCTGGCTACTTCAAGTTGTTGTAATGCAAGCTGAACATCAATCTTCTGATTCTCTATAATTTTTCCCAACTTATAAACTTCCATCTCAAGATCTTTTTCTTCAAGTGGTTAGACTTTCTATAAGAAACCCTAGAGCTCTGATACCAATTGTTGGAAATCTATTGGGAAATATGGTGTTGAGAGGGTGGGGGGGGGGGGGGGGGGTGAATCAGATATCACCTATTAATCCATTTTACATTATAGAAAACTTGCATGGCATTATCAAAAAATTCATCAATGTAATGAAACTAATAGACTAAACATCATTCATGAAAGTACTCATAACACAATAATTTTGGTTACCCAGAAACCCTTGAAAGGTAAAACCGGGGTGGGGATGACACCCACAAATCTTCACTAAGTACAGTATAAAGTTTTCCTATTAGGGCTACAAATTTGATCACAAAATATGATCTACCCTGTGAGGGGTCTGCCCTATTAAGAGCTAAAAGACTTATACAATCTACCTTGCAAAAGGATTTAAAACTTACAACTAAGTAAGCACTCGATTAAGAGATTACATAAGGTCTGTTAAAACCACTCTGTTAAGAGATTTACCCTGATACACTTGTTAGAATGTCTCAGTACCTGATCCTTCAGTTTGCACTGTATGTTGATTACAGATCTTCTCCTCCAAGTATTGATTTGATCTTATCTATCAAGTTTATCTCTGTCCTGTCCCTCACTGCTTTACTCTGTTACACTCGGTCATTGAACTCTATCAAAATGCTTCACTAGTATGAAGATATTCCCTCTTTTCTTTCACATCCACACACACACATATTAGGGTTCAGATCTTATCTTATATAGACAACAGAGTTCATCCAAGGTTTGAGATCTACAATCCAGATTAACTCATTTTACCGCTTAACCTTTCCCTAGTTCTGATTGGCTCCAAGTGTTGCATAGGGATTAATGATTACTAAGTAGAAGCGTAATCACCTCCGTGATTTCCTCAACAAATGGTAAACAAAATATGAATGTCGGCCAAAATGTTTTACCTCGATGATTGTGCCTTAACAAACACATATGTCAATTCTGGCTTGCTCGGCAATCGATATCTCTTGCACTTGGCATTCACTGTTCCTTATACTCTGGCACTTGGCATTGTCTTATTTACATAACTCGGCAAAAACTTACTTGGATAATAAAAAAGTACTCGGTGACCATATGTTTACTCGGCAGTGACTACTGCTCGATAAATATACATTATATGACTCGACCTATACATGATGACTCGGTCGCAGTGATGACCGACCAACATTGCCTAGATAATGACTAAGTGTGAGACACTAATAGACGAAAAAACTATAGGGATCTACAACCATTATATAATACTTTGGGAATAATAATCCAAATAATTGAATTGGTAGAGTTTGACCTACAACTTGTTACCCAAACCAAGAAATATCATGGAAAATACATATCATTTTTAGCATGCAAATGCATTGTACCAATCTATGGTTTCCATAATAAGTTGTTCTAAATCATTCTCATAAATCATAGTATGTATTATTTTATAATATTTTATGTTTTGGAGTTTGAAATCTGAATTACATTGTAATAGACTTTCTATAACTACATTGAGATGCATAACTATATAATGGATCACGCTTTCTTATCGGGTCATAAAAACAAAAATCCTAGAAATAAGATACTTATCTATTATATGTATATAAATAGTCATTTATTTATTTTGAATTAAATTTATAATTTTTAAACTGTAAATATTTTATCAATATTAAATACTATGCTATATTAGTCTTAAAAAAAATCTAGCAATAAATTGTTCTCTCTTGTAGTGTGAAGGCACTGCCACTTGGTGGAAGATGCTAATGATGAACATTTGACTATCTAGGCTTTTGATTCTTCCTCCTTCGATGAATCACATACTGATGATGACCCCCCTCGGAATGATGCTCTTGTTGAAGATTTGGATGATACTCATGTTGTGGCCTCTACAATCCTTGTGCCCCCTCTTGTTGCTTATCTATTATATTGAATATAAATAGTCATTTTTTTAATTTTGAATTAAATTTATAATATTTAAATTGTTAATATTTTATCAATATTTAAAAACTAGGTTATATTTAAAAAGCATAACAATGATATTGATAAAGATATATTAAAAAAGGAAAGTATTTAATATTTTAAATAAACTGTAATGATGGGTAGGATCTAGATGAGTAGTGGCTTCATGTTGAAGTGCTAGATTTGGGAATATCACATATTAGGACTTATATTGTTGTGTAATTGATGTCTATCTTGAGGGTCTATGTAAATACATTGTGAGGGCATGCATTTTCACTTAGGATCATAGTATTTATTGTACTTAATTTTGAGAAAATATGTGTTTTCCTCTATTTTTATAAATCAGAGGCATGCGATAGAGGTTTAATCATGTTTTACAAGTGAAATAATGTTATGTTGTCATAATATTGTTTGACTAAGAAATTAGGTAGATTTTTGTGCATAGTGATGTTTATCTAATCTTAATTTGTTGATATACGCTTCTTCTTATATATTTATGTTTATATACTATGAACATGTTTAATCATGTTTTACAAGTGAAATAATGTTATGTTGTCATAATTATTCACTATTTGCATACGATTTTATCTAATCTTAATTTGTTGATATATGCTTCTTCTTATGTTTTACAAGTGAAATAATGTTATGTTGTCATAATTATGCTACTTTAATCGATATATCAAAATTATTCACTATTTGCATATGATTTTACTGTAATAGTTTACCTTGTTTCCCAAGATTAATTAATCATATCAAGGTCATTAGTAGTAATCCTTTAACTTTGTTATTTACTTAAATGATGTTACCAATTAATTCATTTAAAATAACAAAAACTAAAAAATGTAACAAGATGTATCTCCATACTATTAAACACAAAATCAACAAAAATAATAAAATTTAATGTGTGTGTAATGATGTTTCATCATTAATTAATTTGTACACATCAATGTTATTAATGTGTATTTGTTAAATATTTGCCAAATGTAATCATGGCTGTATTTTAAGTTTATTCAAGATGAGCATATATTATTAAATAATGTACATGAACACTAGAACTTTATTCCAAATAAACAGACTACCTTTACATCCAAGACAAAATCATTCGAGTTTACAATAAAAAACATTAGGGTAAAAAGGTGAATTACAAGCATTGCACTGAGAAACACTTAATTCTTCATTCTATAAAACAATCTCCAATGTCATTTTCATTTGCATCTCTAGAGCTTCTCAATCTTGCAGATATCAGTTTCCACTCTTGTAGATATCAGTTTCCACCCATTAGTGGTTGTTGGTTCCTTGAAAAGAAGGGAATCCACTAGATACATTGCCACTAGACCAACTATTGAGACATTACCATTTTTATTTGATTGACATGAAATGACATATATATTCTAGTTGAAAACATGTAGATCTTAAGTGACAAATAATAAATATGGAAATCAAGAACATAAATATCTTGAATTAATTATGGAAAATGTTGATAAAAAATCATGCTCAAAGAATGTACCACTTATTTTTATATTAATATAAGGAGGTTTTGACAAAGGCCTCTCCCTTTTACAACAAAACAATCATTAGGCTATCCATGAGATGTAGGGGGCATCACCAAAGAAAAAAAACAAAAGCTAGAGCAAGACCAATCACAAACAAAATGAACAATCATAAATGAAGAGAATAAAACAAAGAGGATGGTAGTCATGCACAATTGCCATTTTCAAACCAAAGGCAACATTCCATTCATTGTCCAAGAAGTTGACCATATATTAAAAGAAGGCTTCAATAGTGTGGAATCCTCCACCATTATTTATTTATTTGATTAAAATACAATAAAACAACCATGATGACCAAAAAATGAGTCCCATGAGATATAGGGAAATCACAAAAGAATACAAACAAAAGGATACAACGTGTTTGAACCAATTATGAACAAAAGGAACAACAAGGGAACAAGTGGAAACACAAAGAGAAAAAAAGGAGGGAAGTTAACATGTTCAACAAGCACCTTGAAACAAGAGGCGACATTCCATTTATTGACCAATAAATTGACACAATCTTCAAAGAAAACTTCATTACTGTCATCCTCTACCATTATCCCTTTATCCTTGAGAGCAAGTAGATTTCCACAATCCATAAGATCAATTGCAATCATTTCTGGATTTGATGCAAAAATACTTACACAATCAAATCCATAAACAATTGCAATTCCCTTTATCCTTGACAACCTCATCAACCTTAACACGCGTCCTTGTGACAAGACCTTCAATAGTAGTAAGACCGCCCTCAATTCTTTTGATGTTGAAAGAATATACCACTTATTAGCTAGTTATTGCATTTACAACAATCTAATTAGAATGGGCCCTAAAATATGCCATTTTCACCATTACAATCTTAAAATATTTACACTTTAAGACTTGGATTGCCATGTTGAGTTGATGCAAGTAATAAATAGGCCAACAAATATTTCTGATATGTTAGCATCTTTGCAAGGTTGATAGGTGACTTACTCTCTATAATCTTCATCAATAGTAAGACTACCCTAATTTTTTTGATGTTGAAAGAATATACTTCTTAACTACTTATTGCATTTACAATAATCTATACTTTTATATAAAGAATAATAATATTTCTACGAGGGAGCATCTATAATGAGTTTGGTTAGATTATTGTACATATTGATGCATTCTTATGACAAGATCTTTAATAGGGATAAGACCACCTTCAATTTTTTTTATATGTTGAAAAAATATACCACTTCTTAGCTAGTTATTTGCATTTATAAATATCTAATTAGATTGGGAACTCGTGTGAGGAGATAGGGTATGACATTTTTTTATGAAGGATTTTTTCATCTACTAAGTAGCTTTATCTACCTGATATAAGAACACAACCTTAGGCTGAACCTTTCTGTCTAAGAACCAAGGACTGAAGAACATCCTTTCTACCAAATTTAACAATGATACAGACTTGACTCTTTAGAAGCCGAGAACCAAAGTATATACTATTTTAACCATTACAATCATAAAAATATACACCCTTTTAAGACTTAAGATTACCATATAGAGTTGATGTGCACAAGTGATAAATAAGCCAGCAAAACTTGCCGAGCTTTTAAGCATCGTCCCAAAGTTAGCAAAGGACTCTCACTCCATGACCTATTATTGTACATATTGATGCATCCTTATGACAAGATCTTTAATAGGGATAAGACCACCTTCAATTCTTTTTATATGTTGAAAAAATATACCACTTCCTAGCTAGTTATTTGCATTTATAAATATCTAATTAGAATGAGAACTCATGTGAGAAGATAAGGTATGCCATTTTTTTATGGAGGATATTTTTCATCTACAAAGTCGCTTTGTCTATCAGATATAAGAGCACAATCTTAAGCTGAACCTTTTTGTCTAAGAGCCAAAGATACTGACTTGACTCTTTAAAAGCTAAAGCCAAAGTATTTACTATTTTAACGATTGCAGTCATAAATATATACACACTTTTAAGACTTACCATATAGAGTTGACGTGCACAAGTGATAAATAAGCCAGCAAAACTTGCCGAGCTTTTAAGCATCATCCCAAAGTTAGCAAATGACTCTCATTCTGTCACCTATTTAAGATAAATGGCGGCTAATTTAACCATTTAAACCGTTCACAACGTTCACGCAAGCCTAAATTTAAAAAAGATTTCTGAAGATTACACACGTTCATCGCGATCTCTGCAGAAGAATCCGCACTTCAACGGTAACGAATAATGCACAACGATTCTGCTTACTAAATAAATACAGAACACAATCGATTTATAATTTTAAACCCTCGCCCTCCATTGCAGAAATCTCATCTTCAATGGAGAAGAAGCGATTGGAGGTGAATATAATCTCAGCACAGGACTTGAAAAAACCCTTTTTGCAGCGTTATGGGAGAATGAAAACCTATGCCGTAGCATGGATCAGTCGAAACGAAAAAATGTCGACGCGGATCGACAGAAAGGGCGGTGCATTTCCTACCTGGAATGACAAGCTCATTTTGAGCTTGGAAGATCGGTTCTTGCGAAGCCAGACTTGTGCCCTAACAGTCGATATTTATCGCCAGGGTTTCTTCAGGGATTCGCTCGTCGGAAGTGTGAGGATTCTCATGTCCGCTCTGGTTAAGGACGGCGTGAATTTTTCTGTGGCTCAGGTGCGCCGGCCTTCAGGGCGCCCTCACGGGATTCTCAATCTGGCTTCTGTGATTTTGTATGGGAAAAATAAGGGTTTTGAAGATAAATTTGAAGAGGATTGTGAAAAGATTTCGAAGCCTGAGATTGAGGTTGATCAGAAGGTCGATGCAACGAATAGTGATGATTTTTCTGAAAAATTAGGCGTTCGATTCAACGAATCCCGGGAACGGTGATGTGGATTTCTTTGTATTGGTTCTCTGGTGTCTGTGATTTCTTCATTTGGAGAAATGGAGAAATTTTTTATACCCGTCTGTTTTTATAATTTAGCGAAGGGTTTGCTCGTTTCTTCTTTGTTTGGAATATTTGGGGATTTCAGGTGAAAAGTGGTACAGTTGTTTTTCAAATACAACGGCAACCGTAAGGAGGGTGGAATTTTAGATTTTTTCTTTTTCTAAACAGTTTTTAATTAGATTGTGTGATTACGAGCAGTTTTATATCAATTAAGATAAACATTCTTATAGTTAAGAGTGATTTTAAATTTTTTCTTTTTCTAATAGTTTTTAATTAGATTTTGTGATTAGGAGCAGTTTTATATCAGTTAAGATAGGTTGACATTTTTATAGTTAAGAGTATTCATTCTTTCAAAGACAATTTTGGTTTTGTCATTTTTGCATTGAACAAGATTTCATTTTTAGTGGGTTCATTCCGGACTTTTCAACTTAACAAGTAGACTAAAATTCTATTGATAGAAGTCATCTATAATCAAGATGTTGTATGCAAAAGGACAACTAATCAAATCTTGATCTTAATTTAGTGCCAACGCCTATCCAACTATAAGAGAAGTTTAAAAAGAAAAATTTGAGTCCCTCCTTGGTAAGATTTAGATACTATAGCTAGATAGAACCTCCTTATCAAGTTATTTCTTCAATAGAAAATCAAGTATTTGAAGGGTGTTCTCTTTTTAGTTTTTTACTACAAAACAATTGAATTACATAGATATAAGCATTTATGTTTTATATAGTGAATTATTATATTATGAGGAAGCATCTATACAAATTAAAAGTCATTCTTTGGTTAAGTTGGCATGAGGTAAGAGATCAACTTAGTTAAATGAGTTAAGAGATTAACTTAATCAAGGGCACTCAAGGTTAAACTTGTCCAAACACCACACTTTCAAAACAATTTAAATATTGATAGATGACATAATTAAAAATGTATATCTCACCCATAGAATTAGATAACTGAAAATAATTGAATTACATGAATACCGACATTTACGTTTTTATATATAATAGATTATAATGTTATGAGAGAGTATCCATTGGAATTAGAAGTCATTCTTTGATTAAATTGTTACAAGTTTAGATTTTTATTGACTAAATATATTTAATTTATTGCTTCAATATAAATGAAGCCTTTAAAGGGTGTTCTTTTTTAATGGAAAAAATTAAATTATATAGATATGAGCATCTACGTTTTTATGTGATGCATTATAATATTAAGAGAGAACATTTCTATAAATTAGAAGTCATTCTTTGGTTAAGTTGACATGAATAAAGAGATCCACTTAATCAAGGTCACCTTGAGGTTAAACTTGGCCTAAAAAAATAATTTATATCTTGATAGATGACATAATTATACCCTTACCAGTTATATAGAATATCTCAAAGATATTTTTTCTATTAGATATCATTCAACAAAACATTACAAGAGTATCTGAGAGTTTAAGAACTTGATTACATATGTAACTATTGAAAGACCAAGTATACAGTCATGAATTTCACAAAATACTACTATATACTCTTATACAAGAAGTATAAGACCATTTAACAACACAGATCATGACAAATCAAAATTCAACTTGGTCTACCCAGACCGTCCAACTAGCTAGTCCATCAGAGTAGTAGAGCAACTTGATTTGTAGAATGTAGTTGTTTTATGGGTGCTCCACAACCTCAGCTATAGGTAGTGTGTATCCTAGCACAATCATGAGTGTCTCAACAACCTCTGGTTCTACAATACCAGATGGGTATGCGTTCCTAGCACTTTCTCTCTTTGCCCCTGTCATGAATTTTTGAAGTGAAAACTCAAATGGGATCATCTCTTCAGATCTCCTCATCCATGCAAATTTGTGGGATACTTCCCACTTGTATACTCTCTCTATTCCATCCTGCATTAGTCTCTTAAACTTGGTCCTTGATGTTTTTAGTGTGATAGTGACCTGCAATTCAATCATATACAAGAATGAACCCACAATAGTGGGTTACAGTTTTTTGGAGGAATGAATTCTTCATTTTCGACAAGATGTCAAAAATCAAAGGTTTCGATCAGAAGTCACTTTCAATCAGAAGCCCTTTTTACTTTCAGTCGAAAGTCCCCAAGCAAGGGGATTTCAATCAAAACTAGGTCTCAATAGAAACTTTTTTAAAAAAATATTTTTTATGCAATTTGTTAGGTTTCGATCGAAACCCCGTACATAAGGGGTTCTGATTGAAACCCCTAATTTTTGGGTTTTTGTAAAAATGAAGGCCCATTGTTGAAATCATTTCGACAATGGGGTTTCATCTAGGAGCGCGAGGGTTTCGTCTAGGCATAGTGGAAAATGACATTCCAACATATTTTCTAGTTTTTTTTAATGTATTTTTTTTGTAAATTTTGTTATATTTAATATTAAATAATGTTTTTTTCATATATACATGTATATATGTGTATATGAATATATATTTTTGTATATACATATATATATAGATGTATATATATATATATATTTATATATACTATATACATGTGTGTGTATAAATATATATATATATATATATATATATATATATATATATATATATATTCATACATATATACATACATACATATATATACATATATACATATATATACACACATATATACATACATATACACACATACATACATACACACATACATATATGTGTATGTATGTATATATATATATATATATATATATATATATATATATATATATATATATATATATATATATATATATATATATATATATAGAGAGAGAGAGAGAGAGAGAGAGAGAGAGAGAGAGAGAGAGAGAGAGAGAGAGAGAGACACACACACACACAATTTGTGTAGGTAGAGATGCATCTTATTAATCCTACCTTGAGGTCTGATCATGTACATGGATGGGACACACTTGATGATGTGAGCACCAGTGGATAGGTGAGTTTTAAATTTATGCATGTATGTGCATACATAATTTATTTTAAATCATTACAATTTTTATGTATTTAATGTGTAGATACATACATATCACTTTCTCTACAAGGATGAATACATCCTTCATAACATGATGGTCACTCTAAGGACCGCTTAGTGAGGAGTCATCATGATGAGTCCCAGGGTGCCAAGCCATCTAGCTAGTCATTTGATCCTCTTTTTTATAGATGTATAGTTTGACCTAGACTTTATACATATTTAACACGTTACATTTGATGTTATTTGATCTAGACATTATATGTTTGACGTCATGTTATATTTGATGTTATTTGATCTAAACTTTATATACATTTGGCATGTTACATTTTTATATGTATACATTTGAAGTTATTTGATCTATACTAAATATATGTTTGACATGTTACATTTGATGTTAAATATGTTTTCATTTGATATTCTCCACTTTATATGTTTGACACATTTGTTTGATGTTATACATACATGTGATTTGATGATTATATGATTTACATGCATTAGATGTTATACCTAATTATATGTTCACACATTTCTTTGATGATCTAGTTTATATGTTTGACATGTTGTTCTATGTGTTATATATATGTATACATGATTTGATGATTAGATACTTTCTGTACATGCATTTGACATAAGATATATTTGATGATCTATAATTTTGATATTATGTATGTGTGCATGTAATGCATACATTTGATGATCTATTTTATATATGTTTGACCTTTTTGATGATCTATATACATAAACATGATGATCTAATTTATATGTTTACATTATGTTGTTTGATTTTATATATGAACATGTTTGATTTTATATATGTCGAAGTATGTAATAAATGACCAAATGTGGTATCTGTGATAATAGAATGGATCAACAAGAAAATAAAATCAATACATCAAGGTCTAATAGTAGGGAATCTTTAAACAAATATATAGTAATATTGTTTTTCTAAGATAGATGATAACAATATAAAAAAAAATGAAGTATTGTAGTGAACAACAATGAATCATCCACTTAAGACATGTCCTAAGTAAACATCAATGAAATTTTCATAATATAATATTGTACATACATGAATCATATTTACAAATTTAAATCATCCCCTTAAGACATGTCCTAACTAAAAAACAATATATATATATTTTATAATACAATATCATGCATACATGAATGATATAAGATTTTAAATCATCCCCTTAAGACATGTCCTAACTAAATAACAACGAATTTTTTTATAATACAATATCAAGCTTACATGAATGATATAAGATTTTAAATCATCCCCTTAAGACATGTCCTAACTAAAAAATAATGAAATTTTCACAATACAATATCAAGCATACATGAATCATATTTAAGATTTTAAATCATCCCCTTAAGACATGTCCTAACTAAACAACAATGAAATTTTCACAATACAATATTGTGCACACATGAATGATATAAGATTTTAAATTATCCCCCTGAGACATGTCATAAGTAAACAACAATGAAATTTGTGTGTGTGTGTGTGTGTGTGAGAGAGAGAGAGAGAGAGAGAGAGAGACACTAAAATGAAGTAGACAGAGACACTAAAGGTAGAGAGAGTGTGTCAAGAGGATCTATCAAAGAGACCTATAGAGAGTGGGTGTGTGTATTAAGGGTATCTGAGAGAGAGAGAGAGAGAGAGAGAGAGAGAGAGTAAACATATTTAAATAATACATAGAGAGATAGAATAAGAGAGATCCTAAAAATAACATATAAGTTTAAATCACATAAGAAGACTAAAGGGGAGGGAGGAAGGGAGAGACATATATGCTTTCTTCCTATAATATCTTGTCAATGCTTGTTCATGATGTCTTTGTTCGGTTTCAGGTGAATAGTTTTGTGAAGTCTTATTTGACCTTTTCCTTTTATTTCCCATCTCTTTCCTTTGAAAAAATGTTCTCTTAAAATTTCACACCAACTTGAATGCACTTAAAAATGTCTTCCTTCTAAAAAAGTGAATTATCCTTCAAATTTCATGTTTATAATTTAATTAAAAAAACATTTTTTATTTATACGAAATTATTAATAACGGAAAAAAAATTAAATTATCCTACCAGGGTTTCTATCGAAAGTCAAATTATTTTTTATCAAAATTTCAAGAAATAAAATTTTTAATTCCTGCAAAATGTCAGGGACCTTCAATCAAAACCCCTTAGTTTCAATCAAAAGTCATTGTCTAAGTTTCTCCCCCAAAGGCCAAGTAACTTCTGCACTTTTCTAGACTTCAAAGCTCAATTTGAGGGTTCAAATGAGACAATACTGACAAACCCATATATGCATGACATAAGTACTTAGAATGAATTTTCCAGTGGTTATGATTTTAATATATTTTGACTTTATTATGCACATTATTTTTTACATTAATCAAATATAGGTTTCTTACCAAACATCAACCCCTTTGTTTGACACTCATGAAAAAATAGTAAACGAGAGAAAACAATTCTAAAAGATATCTATGCACTAGGTATTGGAGTCCTCTTTCTATCAGAAAAATGAAATTGGACAAATACACAACAAGTTACAAGTTTCAAAATGAACGTGTATCAAAATTACGGTTAAGTCAACTTCAAATGTTAATAAAATATGAAATATTGAGGATAAAATCATGAAACCAATTGCAAGCATTAGATATGGATGTTACAAAACTAAATTTGAAAGAATCACATTGATATCTATTTTAGAAAAAAAAGTTATGCTATAAGAAGTGAGTATAACTCTTTGAAAAAATGATGTTTACGACAACATACTAGTTTTCAAGGGAGATAGAAAAATAGATTTAAATCAATTCCAAAAAAAATTAAAAAATATACTTATAATCTGCATAGAAAGTTTTAAAAGAATCTAATTTGCTTTATCTTCAAATTTGTAACAATTTAGAAGCAATATGCATCTGAATGTGAAGTTTTTTTTTTAGAATGTACATTTCAATGTCAAATAAGAAAAAAAGTGTAACCCACTATTATGGGACCACCCACCAAATGAGTCTCCTCAGAGACTCAATAATGGTCCTATTCTTGCCACTATAAAAAAATCATTATGAAGTTTCCAAATAAGCCCCAAGATTTCAACATAAAGACAAGACCACAAGATATTAAACTCCTTAAGGCTCTAGATGTAACTAAAGACCACACCTAAAATAGAGAAACAACTGCTAAAGGAAATGCCAAAAATGGCTCAAACCTCTTTAGAAATTTTTTTTCCTCAGTGATTCTAAAGTTATACAAATGCTACATTAAAGCACTTCTCTTGAAGGCTTCTTAAATAATAGTTTGTTTAATAAAAAATGCCGCACAAAACATCTTTTTTTTGGCTCTACCTGGTTAGCCCAAACTCTAGAAAAGATTGTCATCCAAAATTTACTATCATGGTTAATGTTCCAAAAAAGATTAATATGATTAAAAACATCATCACTATCCATAAGAAGATCATAAATATTATTTTCTTTAATTTGATGTAACAATGAACCATCTGACAACTTGTAAGAGGAAAACCTCTCAGAATCTACAAAGCATTTCTTAGGGAGGGATAAGACTAAGAATGCTTACCTGAGAGCCAAATAGGTTCTCCAATGTTCCTAGGGGATACCAAACTGAACCTTCACATCCTCCTATTCTAAGAGTTTACCATCAACTATGATGTCTACAAAGCATGTAATGCCTTTTTGAGCCCAAGCCTTGGCAGAGCATCCTTGCAGAAGTGCCAAGGGCTTTCTCTTATGCATTAGATACCACCAGGAGGATCTTTCCCCACATATATCATTATTAGAAGAGAAAATTACATTTTGATAGATAAATTTTCTAACCAATTCCCAAGGTTTCCACATAATTTTGAAAATATTAAAGTCGGTGACCTTGAATGGAAAGATACCTGCAATAAGGTCCTTAATGACCAAACCTTTCTAGGAAGGGGCTTTTAAGGCGACACCATTGCTGATGTTATATCTAACTAAAACTTTTCATGATTCCATACCTTGTAGCGATTTGGAAATCCACTTGGCTACTAGGGAAATGCCTTGAGTCCTAAGATATTTCAGTCTTAGGCCTCCTTTAATCTCCCTCATCACACACCACTCCCATTTCATCCCATGTCTCTTTTTAACCCCTTTTTCATCATAACAAAAGTAGTCCCTAGTTATCTTCTAAAGATAGTTGACCTAGTACTAGCTGAAGAGCCAAGAGGAAGAGAAATAAACATTGTAAGAGGGAAAGGTCTTTTGGCATACCTAAAATTTTATTGAAAGTGACAAGTATTTTCTGTGCTATTTAATAATTTTATTTTCCACCTTTTCCCTAATATAATTCCACATCTCCTTGAGATCTAGCTGGATAGAAAATGAGATACCGAGATGTCTCACCATAAAATTAGGGCCACCCTAAGAAAAGAGAAAATATATGAAACTATATGGGAGGATTGTCTTTCCAGCCCAACATGATTGATTTTTTTATAGATATCTTACTACCAAATGCTTTAAAAAAGATCTCCAATTTAAATATCAAGGCTTCGATATTATCTTTGTATTATTTTAGGAGTATATTTGTATCGTCATCAAATTGGATATTAGAGAAGTTCTTATTATTAGGAAGGGTGATGCCATGTGTAATGCTCCACCAGGGAACCTAGCAAAAACTAACCTAAGACATGTGATGAAGGGTGCTCCCCTTAATACCACAAACACATAACAGAAACATAGAAACGACAACAATTTGCAAGAACAAAAAATGGGCTTCTTATTATCTCCACAAATGTGGAATTACAAATTTTCAGAATTACAATATGCAAAGCCACATGGGCATTTCCCTTACAATATTCTGTAGGACAAAGCCTCAAATCATTACCCAGATCTACTACCCAGACTTTCCCTAGACAACACTACCGACCTTTCTTATATAGGCAATTTTCACCGCCCGAGAAGGTTCCAGAAATTTAGCCCTTAAGGATGACTATCATAAGAATTATTTTCTTTTATTTTCTTTTTACATAGGGTCGGCTCCAAATAATTACAAAATATGTTTTTAGGTAGCCCAACTTTTGGAGGCCATAACTTTTTAACCATAGCTTTGTTTTTCTATTATAATTACTTTTTTTAAATGGCAGGACCTGATCTACAATGCCTGACTCACACAAGCTCTAGTCAGCCAGGGGTCAATTGTGATCTAGAGCCTCTAAGGCCTTCAAAATTGACCTGAAAGATTTCATACCCAAAAAACCTCAATAACTTCATTGATACAAATGATATGACAATGAAACTCAACTGGTAGGTTGATATGACTAAGATGAACCTCCACCAGTGAAATCAGAACATTCTGAGATCATATGACCAACTTACTAAAAATAGTAAGTTTCCATAAATAACAGCTCTGCACAAGATAGCCCTTATTGAAAAGAAACCATAAATATTTTTGGGTGATGCAAGATTGCTCTTGCACACAGGATGCTCTTGCATCAGACACCCGGGGTAATTTGAGAAGTGACCCTGCCATGAATCAGGGGTGAAGAGGAAAAGCAAGATGGTTAACCTCCTCCTTTGTCAGCCATGATGAATCTTCAATAGGTCATCCTTTCCATTTGACCATATATTCTTCATATGTATTATTCCTTGTACTCCTACCAACACGACTATCCAGTATGTCCTCAATCTCCTTAGTATCTGAACTGGTTGCTAGAATACTCCATTGTGCTGTTGTGATCTCATCTTCAACACCTCCCTCATGATACTCTGTGAGATCTAAAATGTTAAATACTAGTGAATTATTCAACTTAGTAGGCAACTCAACCTCATATGCATTTCTTGAATCATGCTTCTTTAGTATCTTACATGGCCCAAACTTCTTCATTTTCAACTTGTTATATGTACCAACCATAAATCACTCCTTCCACAAATGAACCATGACTTCATCCCCAACCTAAAATTCTTTATGCCTCCTTTTCTCATCTACCTTAGCCTTATACTACACATTCATCTTGGTAATGTGCTTCCTCACATCCTCATGGATGTTCTTCAAATGTTCTACAAAATCCTCAGCTTTAGCACTACTTATTTCTCCTTTATCTATCTTCCTCAACTCAGATGCATTTCTGGGACTACTTCCATATACAATCTAGAATGGTGATTTACTAGTGCTCCTGTTGACATAATTATTGTATGCAAATTCCACCTGTGGTAAAATCAAATCCCATTTTTTTGGCTTATCTCCAACTAAACATCTCAGCAAATTCCCCAAAATCCTATTCACCACCTATGTCTATCCATCAGTTTGTGGATGATGTGATGAACTAAACTTCAAATCTGTCTTCAACTTCTTCCACAATGTGTGCTAGAAATATCCAATAAACCTAGTGTCTCGATCTAAAACTATATTCTTCGGGAAACCATGTAGTCTCACTACTTCTTTGAAAAATAATTCTACTACATGAACAACATCATTAGTCTTCTTGTAGGGAATGAAATGTGCCATCTTTGAAAATATGTCAACCACCACAAAAATTGAATCATGTCCCCACCAAGTCCTTGGTAAACCAAGAACAAAGTCCATATTGATATCCTCCCATGACTTCTCTGGTATAGGAAATGGTTGATACAACCCTATATTCTACTTTACTCCCTTTGCCATCTGACATACTTTGCAAATCTATACAAACTTCTTGACATCTTGCTGCAACTATGGCCAATAATAATTCTCACTAACCAAAGCAAGGGTTTTATCACAACCAAAATGTCTAGCCAATCCTCCGCTATGCTTCTCCTTGATGAGTTTCTCTCTCATAGAACTTCATGGAATGCACAACTGCCTCCCTTTGAATAACATAATATCCTGGATGATAAAATCCAGCCACTTCATTCTATCTAGAGTAACTGGTTCTTTACAAGCTTTCCAAGCTTCTCCAAAATCAAGATCCTCTGGATACAAATTCTTGAGTTCCTTGAACCCAACCAACTCAATCTGCATCTTTTTCAGCAATAGTTACCTTCTGCTAAGCACACTTGTAACCTTGTTAGACTTTCCACTCCTATGTTTCAAAACAAATGTATAACTTTGCAAAAACTCAACCCATTTCAAATGTCTTTGATTCAAATTTTCTTGACTATTCAAATATTGTAAAGCTTGATGATCAGTATAAAAAACAAACTCCTTAGGAAGAAGATAGTGTCTCCACTTTAATGCTTGAATTATAGCATAAAATTCCTAATCATAAACATAATATTTTCTCTTGGCATCATTTAACTTCTCACTGAAATAAACAATAGGTTTACCTTCTTGGCTCATAACAACTCATATTGCAGTACCACTAGCATCACAGTTTACTTGGAACACCTTATTAAAATATGGAAGTGCTAAAATAGGTTGTTTCATAACTTTCTGTTTCAACAATTGAAAATTCTTTTCTGCAGCCCTGTAGTCCACTTAAACTCTTTTTTATCCCCTCTCATTGTTTCAGTCAAGGGTCCACAAATATTGCTAAAACTTTTGATAAACTTTCTGTAAAAACTAGCCAAACTATGAAAAGATCTTACCTCAGTAGCACTCCTTGGAGTAGGCCATTCAAGGATAGCCTGCACTTTCTTTGGGTCCATTTTTAGACCTTCTGCTGAAACTACAAATCCCATATACACTAACTCCTTCACAAAACTGCACTTCTTCAAATTAATCAACAATTTCTCTTCCCTTAACTTCTCAAACACCATACAAATATGCATCATGTGCTCCTCCAATGTCTTACTAAAGATCAAAATATCATCTAGGTAAACAATGAAAAACTTACCCAAAAATTCTTTTAGAACTTCGTTCATGAGCCGCATGAAAGTGATCGGTGCATTGGTTAGCCCAAAAGGCATGACTAACCACTCATATAGTCCTTCATTTATCTCAAAAGCAATCTTCCATTCATCTCCTTCTCTGATCCAAATCTAATGATATCCACTCTTCAAAACTATCTTTGAGAAATGCACAACTCCACTCAAACAGTCCATAATATCATCCATTCGCGGCAATGGAAACCTATTCTTGATTGTGACCTTATTTATAGCCCTAGAATCTGTAGACATTCTCCATTCTCCATTCTTCTTTAGTGCTAATAGTGTAGGTACAACATAGGGACTCAGAATCTCTTGAATCAATCCCTTCTGCAACAACTCATGTACTTGTCTATTCAAATCTTCACTTTCTACTGGTGTCATTCTGTGTGCTACCTTATTTGGCAAACTAGCTCCTGAAATCAAATCCATCTGATGACTGATCTTCCTTACTAGTGGTAATCCATCAGGAACATTATCGAATACAATATCCTAAAACTCATTCAACAAATTTGCAAATTCTATAGGCACATCTACTTTCTCTTTACCAACTTTTGGAATTAAAGCAAAACACATATGCTCATGCCTCATACCCTCTAGGAATTTTCTTCCATCAACAAAAGTTATCCTTGCATTACCACATACCTTTTCTTTTGTGTTCTTCAATGGATTTAGCTTATGTCGCACTCCATCCTTCGTCAGGGAATAGGTATTCACAAGACCATCATGTACAGAATACCTATCAAATTGCCATGGTCTACCCAACAACATATGACATGCATCCATAGGTATGATATCACATAGTACCTCATCCTGGTATCTGCCAATCTTGAACTTCACTAGGCACTATTCACTGACCATGACCTTGTGGGCATCCTATACCCAGGCAATTTGATATGGATGTGGGTGTTTCTGCCTCTTGAGATTCAACTTAGTGACCATCTTTTCTGACACCAAATTGTCAGTGCTTCCACTATCAATAATCATATCACAACACTTATCCTCACACTTGCACCTGGTGTGAAACCAGCTCCTCCTTTGCTCAGGTTCATTCTCACCACTTAGCAGGACTCTTCTATTAATTAGCATTTCTCCTCTTTTAGCATCTTCAGAATGTGTGATGATCTAGCATCTTCATCTACATGTGCAACTTTGGCCTGGCCTCCATTCCTCTTATCTATCCTTCCTTGGCATTGAGGACATTCAAATGCCCTATGACCTTCTTCTCCACAATGAAAACATGTTCCATGGAAGCCTCCTCTTCCTGAACCTTGTCCTCTTCCTCTTCCTCTTTGATCTCTATTATTATGATCATGGAAATGATTGGAATTGTTTCCTCTCTGATTTTGACTGCTATTGGCCTCATCCTTCTTTTTCAGATCTTCATTTTGGCTTCCACATGATTGTCCACTAGATCTTCCACCACAACCTCTTCCATTTTGTCTACTCTCAAACTTCTTGGTCAACTTTTCTTCTACTTTTAGGGAAAACTGGTATTGTATGCCTCTTCAACACTATTCATTTGAACCAAATTCAACTCCTCTTGAATGCTTGGCCTCAACCCATTAAGCTAATAGACAATTTTCTCCTTAGAAGCTTCTGCATGGCTTGTTCTGATGAGGATTCGATAGAACTCCTCTGTATACTCTTGAACAAATCTTCCCGCTTGCTTCAAACTTTGCATTTTCTTCAGTACGTCAAGCTCATAATCAACAGGGATGAACTATCACTTCAATTTATCTACCATCCGATCCCATCTTGTGATTTTATCCTTTCCTCTTCTATTTCACTCCAATTGAATTTATTGCCACCAGATCTTTGCATGACCCTTTAGTCCGGCCTTCACAAACTTGACCCAATCAGGATCCTCGATGTCTTCATACTCAAAATATTCTTCTAATTCATTGATCTAGTCAATCAACTCCTCTGGGTTAAGATTTCTTGAAAATACAGGAACCTCAATCTTAGGTCTTTTCTCGATCTTGGAAATGGCCCAAAAAAGCCTTTTTTCCTCTTGGTTCATAATTTCACCTTCTCCTTCTTGATCAAAATTTCCTTCTTTGGCTTCATCCTCACTTTCATCTCTGACATTAAGATTCATTCCTCTATGAATCTCTTCTTGCAATGCTCGGACTTCTCTCTGGAGTGCTCTAATCTCAGGTGTCACACCACTAGCTCTTCTACCACGTTCCCTTTGTAGAGGCATTTTCGTACTGCTCACTGAAACTCTAAACCACGGTCCTAGTAAAAATTGCCTCACAGTCGATGATTTGTTTACACACTTATGAACTCCTACTCTGATACCACTTGATGAAGGGTGCTCCCCTTAATACCACAAACACATAAAATAAACAAAGAAACAACAACAATTTGCAAGAACAAAAAATTGGCTTCTTATTATCTCCACAAATGTGGAATTACAAATTTTTAGAATTACAATATGCAAAGCCACATGGACATTTCCCTTACAATATTTTTTAGGAAAAAGCCTCGAATGATTACCCAAATCTACTACCCAGAACTACCCTAGACAACACTATAGACCTTTCTTATATAAGCAATTTTCACTGCCTGAGAAGGTTCCAAAAATTTAGTCCTTAAGGCCGACTATCCTAAGAATTATTTTCTTTTCTTTTCTTTTTTCATAGGATCAGCTCCAAATGATTACAAAATATTTTTTTAGGTAGCCCAACTTTCGGAGGCCATAACTTTCTAACTGTAGCTCCATTTTTCTATTATAACCACTTTTTGAAAATGGTAGGACCTGATCTATAGTGCTTGACTCGCGTAAGCTCCAATCAGTCGAGGGTTGATTGCAATATGGAGACTCTAAGGCCTTCAAAATTGGCCTAAAAGATTTTGTACCCAAAAAACCTTGATAAATTCACTGATACAGATGATATGGCAATGAAACTCAACTGGCAGGCTGATATGACTAAGATGAACCTCCACTGGTGAAATTTGAACATTTTGAGATCGTATGACCAACTTACTAAAAATAGTAAGTTTCCATAAATAGCAGCTATGCACAAGATAGCCCTTATTGAAAAGAAACCAAAAATATTTTTGGGTGATGCAAGATTGCTCTTACACCCAGGATGCTCCTACATCAACATGTTACTAAGTTTACCGAATAACATTAGCACAAGTCCTAACCATGAATCGAGCCTCAATAGGTATTTCACCTATGATAATAAATAGACAAAGTGATATCTCAAATAATCTTAAGACAAAGCAAAGACATAAATGTTTATTTGTAATATAATGGTTCTCAAATATAAAAGAGTTATGTATCTATGTTTGGTTTCAAGTTAAACAAATAGACACCTAATGAACATACAAATCCCTAGAACTCCCAGTGTAGAAACTCAATCTCTGATACCAAGTGTAATGCCCTACCAGGGAACCTAAGAGAAATTAAACTAAAACATGTAACTAGTTTTATTGAATAATTTTTTTCTTAATAGTTTACAATCAATAATGAATAACAATGTGAAAGCAATATAACATAATACAATACACATTCATAAATGTAACTCATTTAAAAATTACAATTCTCAAGGGTTCAATAATGTAGAATTACGTAAATATAAATTAATCTATTAAGAACAACTCATAACATAATCACATGATATATCTTAGGTTCATTTTAAAACCCAAATTGAAGTATTCCTAATCCTTTACTTAATCGTAATGAAGAGAAGTCAAATCATTAAGTACCCTAACATATGCATTTCAACTGAATAGTAAGATACATTCATTACATCAATATAACCAAAGATACAATCTATAGAGTACAACTGATACATCAAGGCATACATAATAATACAACTTCCACTACACATGTAGGAGGAATACAAATAATATAATATAAGTACATATACATTTCTTGAAATCAATGTCACTAACAAATACATAAAATGGAATACAAGATATACATTTCATGAGAAAGTCTCCAAGAAAAGAACAAGAAGATATAAGCAGCATCAAGGATCATCCAAGCACCAAGTCACAAATGTTTGATCTCAATGGTAATAGAATAACTACCACCCGACCACTTGGAACAAAGTCTACTCCCAATGTGATGAGGAGATAGCACCAGGCCTCACTCAAGGAAACAACAAAACAAGCAAGACTAATGCAATGGTACACAAGGTAAAATGGTAATAAGTGGTTACAAGGTAAAATGGTAATAATTGGTTACAAGGTTATCAAGTATAAATGATCATGACACAAAATAGGCATACCAAATGTAACTTAGCAACCTAGAACACACATAGGGAAGTGTCATAAAATACATCTAACCCTTGGACTTCATCCTGGTAGCCTCTCTAGACCCTGATGCCCAAGTGACCATATGCGGTATCAGTAAACCTCTCATATAGACAAGGCTACTAGTTATGCTAGAACACACACCCCACTAGACAGAAAACATCATCTCACACATCCTATTCTATACTAGTGCTCAAGGCATGGTGAGGTACACAATTATCTTATTAATGTTTTCTCTCAATAAATGTATTAAGTTATCACTTATTAGGTCAACCTACAAAGGATACCTAGGAAGACATTATAGGGCTTTGGCACCTCCAAAGTACATAAAGTTAGAAAATGAGGTATTTTGGTTGAAGTAAATAAGTATTATGATAAGCTCAATGAGGAATAACAAAAGAAAATTGAGGATGATGTAGCGTGTAGTATGAATAAATTGAGTAAATCTCTGATTGAGTTACAAAGACAAATTCCTAAATCCTTGTATGATAAGCTTGAAGCTACATATAAAAGAGCACCAAATTAAGACAAAGAGCTTATTGAATATGTTTTAGTCCAATTACAGCCGGAGTTGTCAAAAGAGGAGATCAAGGAAATTCTTGATAAAAATAGATGAGCATTCAAAACATAGAAGAGATTGACTAGGTTGTTGGATGGTGAGTCTCAATCAGTCTAGAATGAGATTGAAGTTATACTAAAGAATTTTCGGGGATTGGAGGAACTAGATAAAGAAGAAGAGGATGAAGAATTAAGAGAATATGAACTAGTTGAGCCTCAGATAACCCATATTGATGATGGGCGGAAGATTGATGATTTTGAAGTATTTGTGGAGGACATGTCCCTTTGTGATGCTCCTGAAGAAGAATCAGTAGATGAACTGGGGAAAACATGGACATATGAAGTAATGATTGAAAGTACCATAGAAAAATAACTTGCAAGAGAGAAACAACATGTATCGGTAGTGAATGTTATCAAAAGAGACGAGCATAAGGATGAGCTTGCATATATTGAGGATGTGGAGGTAGAAGGTGAGAAGGAAAAGAAATAACAAGTAGAGAAAGGTTCTACAGATAAGGAGAAGGAGAAAGAAACCTTATATTCTCTTCATAAAAGTGTTGATTAAGAGGATGATGATGAAATACCGGTCATTCAAGGGCCTATTAATGTCAATACTTTGCACCCCATTTAGTTAATGTTAATTGCCACATCAATGAAATCAAAGGAACATAAGAAAATAATCAAGGCACATAAGAAGGAGGAACAAGAGATTCAATTAGCTAGAAATGCATTATTTGACTTGATACCGGAAGTATATTGTGAAGTACGACACACTCCAATTAACAAACTAGATAAATTGGTGACTGTTGTAGGTGATAAAATGAAAATTTTAGAAGACACAACCATGTATAAAGTCCACAAGGACTATGAGCACAAAAGAGTAGAGAAATTGGTTCATTCTATTGCACATGACATAGTCACATTGATAGTTAGTGTGAACCAAGTGAAGGAAGCACTTCAGGAAGATGGTAAGTTACTTTCCACTATATGTGATTTCTTAAATTTTGTTAAAGATATTGAGAAGAAGAAGGATGATAATCAAGAAGAGTTGAAGAAATTAGTTGCAAGTTTTGATCCATTAAGTCACTCAACTACAAGTTTTGGTGTGTCAGTAGGAATTATAAATCATAAGCTCAAGAATTATAATAATGAGAAAGAGAAGATGACTGAAACACTATTGGAGATGTAGAGCATTTTATTTCCAAAATAAACTTGTTACACAAAGGTATAAAGGAATCAGAGGTAGTATTAGCATTACTGGATATGTCCATAATTGATGCACTAGAGGAATTAGATTTTTTTCTACAAGATCATATAGTCATAATGGATAGTCTATTGAAGAATTGGGTGAATGATCTTCAGCTCTTGAAGACCAATTTTTTTGATGTCCTTAGCAAAATCTAGTGCATACTGGTAGCTCGTTTTGGCATTTGGTATATCTTTTTGCATGTCTTTATCATTGTTGTCAAAGGGGGAGCAGTGAGTAGTTAGAGGTATTAAAAAAAATTGCATGATATCCAAAGGGAGAGTTATGGAGTTAGAAATTCATGTATAGATTGTCTGCATCAGTTAAGGGGGAGTCGATTTTTATCAATATAGATACTTAGCCAATCTTTGCAATAAGTATTGCCATAAATGCCAAAGGGAGAGATTGTTGGCATAATGATTAAGTTTGGAGAGATTATTGGCATCAGAAAGTATGAAGTGTCATATTATTATTGTCATTGCTAGAAAAAATCATTCTTGAGGTGATGGATTAGATATACTAGTAGTGGAGTTGGATCAAATAAATAGAACTATTAAGTGTTAAGTCTACCGGTGACAGGACTAGCAGTTATGGAATATGTGATCAATAATGAATATTTTTGAGGTTTTTGGGTGTGTGATTCATATAGAAGATTTATCAAAGTCATATTAGTGTATGTACATAATTGCATCAGTTAGTTTTAAGTACATGCATAGATTTGATGAGGTGAACCAGTGATTGTAATTAGAATAGAGAAACCGATAGGGTAAAGTTTTCTATATTCATTAATCTAGTTAATTCAAAGTCAAAAGTTGATTTATTTGATGGGTGAATTGTTTTGGGCCGACATCAAGGCACATAAATTGATGGATTGGTTCTTTCTCATGAAATTTGAATTACTTTTGGAGCCAACTCTGGTAAAACATTTTTGGGTTTTTCCCTAGAATTGAAACAAGTATAAAAATGATGGTGCAAATCAAATTTTTTGTTGATTTCAATGCATGATTCTGATTTGTGAAGTTATTGAATAAGTATTGAAGTATTTTAGAAGTAGTACAAAGAAGTGCATTGAGAAGAACACCATTGGATCTATCAAGCAGTGAGTGTTATTATTTATATACTTTCACTTGTTAATTCTAATAGATTGGAAAGGTTAATCCCTTAATGGGATCACTCATACTAGGGTGAGTAGGATCCTAATAGATCATAATAAAAATCCTCTAACCAAGTGACTCTCAGAAGGAGTTTTCAAATATCAACTGGGTAGATCTTAACAGGTCTTTGTAATAGCTTTTAACTAGGCTATAAATACTCTTAACCAGGTATACCCCTAACACGGTGATGTAGTGCTCCTAGCAGAGAAAAAATATTACTATAGTAGTGATATTTGTGGGTGTTGATTCCCATCATCATTTTTCCCTCTAACCAATGGTTTCTACGATAAAATCTTTATGTTCTTCTCTTACATGTTGTGGATGTTTAATTTACTTTGTTTCTATGTTATAGTTCCATTGCATGTTGGATATTGTGGAAGATAATTGCTAAAGTATCTAGATATTTTGTTGCACTGATTCAACCCCCTCTTAGTGCCTTATAACACTAATAGGATAATCGCTTGTATTTTTCATAACTTAGCCAATATTTTATAAGAAATATTAAGCAACACAATAGGTCTCCAATTTTTTATCAAGGATCTATCTCCTTAGGTATGATCTTGATCAAACCACTATTAATATCATACCCTAATGACTTCTTGATAGACTTGAATGATCTCTTCCCTAATCTTGAGGATATTTCTCTTGTAGAACTCTATACTTACCCTATTTGGTCTAGTGGCCTTATTATTAGTAAGCTCAATAATTTCCCTATTTATTTAATCCATAGTGATTTTTGTAGCTAATATCTCAACATCCTCAATATTGATCCTATTGGGGATAATGTTCCTAATTTTATCCCTATCTCTTTCCATGTTCAACCCATGATCCTCTATAGTGAATATTTTTCTATAAAATTGAGAAAATGCCTTTAGAATATCTTCCCGATTAATTAATTTATTCCCATCTTACCATAAAATTATAGTCTTTTCCTTTGTTTTTTTCCTCTTAATAATCTGGATAAAAATTTAGATCCCTTGTCCCCTTGATTAATCCAACTTACCTTGGCTCTTGTCTTGTCACCTTATATTTTACTTTTATGAAATATTATTAAGGATTCCCTTTCCTAGGTGAGTGATTCCTTATCTTTCTAATTGGAAAAATTACTCTACAAACAAGCTTCAACATCAACTACTTTATTGTGTATTTTTGTCTCCAGCCTCATGTTGTCTTTAGCCTTTTTCTTCCCACTACTTGAAAAAGTATTTTTCATCTCTAGGTGTTTTGTCTCCACATCTCAATGGCACTACCATGTCTAACCAACCACTTATTAAACTACCTAATGGTACTGCCAATACCTACAACATCCTCATCCTCTAGGAGGCTATTATAGAGTGCAAATACATCACTTTTCTTCTTGGGTGTTAGTGTGATGAGGAGGAAAAGGATTGGGTAGAAAATTATCCTTATACACAAGGTTTTAAAAAGTCTTGTGATCTCCACTAATATCACTATCTTGGTCCTCCAACCCAACTACCAACACAAATCACAAAGACTGATACTCTCTTGAGTGATTTAGTGGGCTATTGAAGTGCTTACAGGTTTGAATGGACCACTAGGAAAAAAATATATATTAACCTATAGAGTGATGTTATTACGGCCATACAACATAGAAGAAACAAGATTCTAAAACCCAAGTCCACCTTTCAACAAGTGTTGACACATATTCCCTTGAACATGCCTAATTACAATTAGATCTCTTGGTCGGGTAATAAATTTTGACTCCCTAAATACCTAGACCAACTAAATGGTTTTTCATATACTATTTTGGAATTTCTAAACATTCCCTTGATCCCAGGTTCTCAACCAATTTACAAACTACCCAACCAATACTACTTCCAAAGGGCTAATAGAACTCAATTACACCTCTTCCAAAAATATTCTAACAAGTCTTGACTTCCTTGATCAAACCAATATATCATTGACCATATAATACACTAACACACTCCCAAAAATGTCTCCTCAAGATTCAAACCCCTTCCCTGATTGCTTAAATCAATCGTCAATCTCTGAGCATACATCATCATGCCTGTCACATTGAGATGTCAGGCCTAGGGCTGCTTGCCAAAAATTTCCACCTTGTTGGAATCTCTTGCGATTAACATTATTTTACAAGGCATAGGAGACCTATCAAACCTAACAGTTTCAAGGAATTTGGCTGGAGGATGATAGGTCACAAATCATGATTTAATTGGGCCCTAGGTTTGTGCGGGTTTCAGACCAACCAAGAAAGATGTGTTTCCAAATTAAATAGAGTTTAGTTAATAACTTCAAAACAAATAGAAGTGAAAGGTAATACTCATACATTTTTGAATCTACAACTTATTCATACTTTCCAATCCAAACAATATACAAAATCTATAGAATTTAGGAAAAGTTAATAGAAAACTCCAACTGTATTATTTCTTCTCTTCTATCATAGTTATATCTACATAGACCAACCTCACATCAAATATCTTCTGAGTTTTTAAAACTCATTCCCAATTATATTCACAACCACTTTCAACTATATTTCAAACAAAGTGACTATTGGAACATCAATAATGAAACTTTTTTCCAAAGTTGCAAAGTTGTCATGACAATTGTTTGACAACTTAATTACATAAAAAGTGACTCAAATAGAAAATTCATCACCCATTTGACCCTATTCGACCATAAAGGTCCTAAAATGTAGTACTTTTTCCAACTTTGGCTTACAATTGAATCAACCTATTACATTTTGTAGCCAAATGACCCTTGGGGATTTATTACATCACTTCTACCATACTTAGCAACTAGCATGCCCTTGGGATTACATTCATTTATTAAGGTGATCCTGCACCATGCTTCTTGGGTGAAATTTGTCTCAAGTCCTGTTAGAGACAAATTTCTCTATATCACCTCCTTGTTTCTTGACATCTTCATCCAAGATCCATGTAGCTTCTAATTCAGGGAGTTCTTGCCACTTAACCAAATGTTCATAGTAGGTCTTGTGCCTTATCTTCTTGGCCTCTTTGCTATCCAAGATACACTCCATCTTTGGTGTCTTGTTATGTGGCATTTCCCTTATCCATTCCTCATCTTCTTGAACATATACATCTTAATCTTCACCTATAGTAGGACTCTCATACAATGTTAGATCAAAAACATTAAATATTGGGCAAATAACAATATCAGAAGGAAGTTCAATCTTATAGGCATTAGGACCATATTTCTGCAAGATCTTGTAAGGTCCAATCTTTCTCATCATCAATTTTTTGTAGTCACTCTTAGGAAATATTTACTTATTGATGTGTACAATGACTAAATCACCAATTTGATATTGTACATCCTCTTTCTTATGATCCATTATTGCCTTATTCTTTTGAGTGTTATATGTTGTAATGTATTCCCGACTCATTGACGAGTTTCCCTCATTGCCTCTACAAAGTATTCAACATGACCACTTCTCTTATCCAATCCTTGAACATATCTCAACCCAAATACCCCTCTTGGATGACTTCCATACACAATCTCAAATGGGCTCATACCTATACTCTTGTTTGTAGGGTCATTGTAGGAATATTCTGCCCGAGGAATTACCATATGCCAACTTTGTCCATGTTATTTTGTTAGACATCTAAGGAGGTTACTTAATGATATGTTTACCACCTTATTTTGACCATCCATTTGAGGGTGGTAAGATGAATTAAATGCCAAATTATTTCCTAATACCTTCCAAAAATTCCTCTAGAAATATCTTGAAAACTTATTGTCTCTATCTGATACTATGTTCAATGGAAAACCATGTATCCTGACCACCTCCTTGAAGAATAATTATTTATATATAAATGACATCATTTTTGGTTTTACAAAGAATAAAATGGGCCATTTTACTAAACCTATCAACTACACCAAATACACTATCAAAACTAGACTTTGTCCTTGGAAAACCAATGAAAAAATACATACTCAACCTCTCCCATGGTCTATTAGGTATAGGAAAAGGTTGGTACAATCCTTATTTGTTGAAGCACCCTTGGCTCTTTGACAAATAGTGAAACTCCTTACAAAACTTCTAATGTCAGTCTACATCCTAGACAAAAAATAAAGCCTCCTAACCAGATCCAATATCTTATTGAGCCCAAAATGGCCTCCCAAACCACCACTATGTTTCTCCTTCACTACATTTTCCCTCATGAAACACTTTGGAATGCAAATTTGACACCCCTTGAGCAAAAGACTATCCTACAGAGTATATTCAAAAAAATCACTATGAAAAGTTGTATCATCTTAAAATGGAAGCACCCCTGTTAGGACATGTTTATCCCTCCTTAGTGAATTCTTTGGACTCAATTTTGATGCCTCATATAGATCCATGGATGTGCATATGCTTTTGTGACAGTTTGGACCCTTTTATGTCCTTTTCCCCACTTCCTTTTCTTGCTTGTTGAGACCTTGAGACAATTCTAGAAGGCCTTGTCCTTTAGGTATAGGCCAAATTTTGGCCCTAACCTTTAGGTCTAGGCCAAATTTCAGCCCTGACCCTTACATCTAGGTTGAATTTGAGACCTGACCTTGTGAGTCACCCTCTTTGGGATCTTGGGCCCTTTCAAGATTTCAAGTTTATTCTCGCCTTATGGTTGGACCTTTTTTATTTCATAGATGAAATGGGTATAAATAGAGGATTTCCCTCTTCATTTGAGATATACACAAGAACTTACATTCAATCACACATGCACACAAGACTTCATATTTCATTCAAGAGCATTATACAAGCATTCATAAGCATTTTTGGAGCATTCAAGGATATCCTTTTGCAACACTTCAAGACATCAAGCATAGGATGTTTCTTGCATTCTAGGAGCTTTCAAGGAGATTTCAAGGAGTTAACTGGAGTTCAAAGATCCTTGAAATCTCCTACAATGCAAGAGATCTCTTATGCTTGAAGTCTTGAAGTGTTGCAAAAGGATATCCTTGAATGCTCCAAAAATGCTTATGAATGCTTGTAGAATTATCTTGAATGTAATATGAAGGATTGCATGCATGTGTGATTGAATGTAAGAACTTGTGTATATCTCAAATGAATAGGTAAGGCCTCTATTTATACACATTTTATCTATAGAATAGAAAAGGGCCAACTAGAAGGAAAGAAGAAATTTAAAATTCTGAAAGGGCTCGGGATCCCAAAGAGGGTAACTGAGAAGGTTAGGGCCAAAATTTGGCCCAGACCTAAGGGTCAAGTCTGAAATTCAGCCTAAACCTGAGGGTTAGGGCCAAAATTTGACCTAGACCTAAAGTGAAAGGCCTTCCAAAATTCCTTGGGGTCGCAAAAAGTGAGAAAAAGAAGCAGGGAAATGGACAATACAGGGCCCAAACTAGTGGAGAAGCATATGCACATCCATGGATCTATATGAGCTATTTGAATTGATTCTAAATCATCCACTAAGGAGGGATAAACATGTCCTAACATGGGTGCTTCCATTTTAAGATGATACAAAAATATTCACAAATTCACTACAAACCTTATAGATTCCTTTGAAATCATGATCCTACATATACATTCCTTTAAGTACATCAACACCCATGCTTTGTAATTATTCTTCTTGTATTGTCAATACCTTTCTACTTAGAGAATCCGAAACCTTATTGGCTTGTCCCTTTTTATGCTTTATTGTAGGATTTCAGCCCACTTCATGTGTCTAAGACTGAGCTTATCCTATCCATTCAAAAAACTAAGAGCGTGATTGTTAGTATACACAATAAATTATTTAGGAAGCAAATAGTGTTTCCACTTCTTGAGAGCTTTTACCATAGCATACAACTCTAAATCATAAGAGGAGTATTTCCCCTTTTCTTCATTCAATTATTCACTAAAAAAGGCCACTGGTCTTCCCTCTTGACTCAACACTTCTCCTATAGCCATTCCACTTATATCAGATTCAATAGTGAAAACCTAGTTGAAGTCAGACAATATTAGGACTAGGTACTTGGATACCCTCTTCTGGAGATAGTGAAATATCTAATCTTCTTCATTTATCCACACAAAATTCACCTTTCCTCCACCCTTAATTGTCTCCAATATAGGGGTACATATGTGATTGAAGTTCTTGATGAATTTTCTGTAAAATATGGCCATTCCATGAAAACTTCTGATCTCTCCTACAATCCTAAGTGTAGGCCAATTCAAAATATCCTCTACTTTAGAAGGTTCCATTTTCAAGTATCCCTTAGAAATCACAAAAGGTAGACCAGTTCTTGCTTCATAAAGTCACATTTTTCAAGGTTTATCATTAGTTTTTGTTCATGTAACCTTCTCAAAACAATCTCCAAATGCTTCAAATGCTTCTCAATACTCTTATTGAACACCAATATGTCATCAAGATATACCACTACAATTTTTCCTATAAAACCCTACAACACCTCATTCATAAGCCTCATAAAGGTGTTAGGGGCATTGGAAAGACCAAAATATAGTACAAACCACTCATATAGCCCCTCAGTTTTAAATGTATTTTTCCACTCATCCCCCTCTCTAATCCTTATTTGGTGATACCCTCTTTTCAAGTCTTATTTGGAAAAAAAGGTGGCTCCCCCCAAACAATCGATTAGGTATTCAATTCTAGGTATAGGAAACATGTATTTTATCATTATCCTATTTATAACCCTAGAATTTGTACATAGTCTCCACTTCCAATCTTTCTCAGGAGCTAGTATAGTGGGCACCGCACAATAATCATGAATCTTTCTTACCAATCCCTTATCAAGAAAATATTGCACCTGTTTATAAATTTCCTCATTTTGTTGTGGGGTCATCTTATAGGCATCCTTATTAGGAATGGTATCCACTAGAATTAGATCAATTTGGTGACTAATATCCATAATAGGTGGAAGGGAATCAGACAGGTCTTCTTTAATCATAAATTTTTACTTTCCAAATAGTTCTTGTACCTCCTTAGTAATCTCTATCCCTACATTCTTGTTCTCCTTTTATTTAGGTTTGAGGATTAACCTTCCATACCTTCTTCCTTTAGTGTATCCAAGAGTTATTTATCTCTCACCATCATCACACTAGATCCAAGTTTTTTAGGACCCTCTTCTATCAATGTCTATATTTTGTAAGTTACACCATCCTTTTGAAAAGAATATGCATTCCTTTCCCCATCATGATGAGCCTTCCTACCAAACTGCCAAGGTCTACCAAGCAAGAGATGGAAATCATCTACTGGCAGGATGTCATAAGAAATTTTATCCTTATACCCCCTATACTAAACTCTTCCCATTCTTATTCATTTATGATTATGTGTTTCCCCTTATTCAACCAACTAACCTTGTATGGAGAACTATGGGGTATCTTTTCCAACTTTAACTTATTTATTGCTTCTAAAGACACAATGTTGTCAGTAGAACCAGAATCAATCACAACTTTACAAACCTTACCTTGAATCTTGCACTTGATCTTGAACAAAGCCCTTCTTTGTGGTGTTTTAGTATTCATTAGTTCCTTGAGAAAGGTCCTTTTGATCATCACGTTCTCCCCCATCTCTTATGCCAAATTCACTTTAGGAGATGACACACTCCTTGCATCATCTTGAGTCAATGTGACTCTCTTTTCTCCACCTTCAGAAGTTGAGGCCTTCTTTGGACACATATAGGCTAGGTGCCCCATCTTATTTCAATTGTAACACATCTATTGGATAATTTTGATCCTCTCCTAAATCCATTTGTCTCTCCTCTTCTATTAGGTCTTCTTCCTATGTAGCCTCCTCTTCTACTTGAGTCCCCAAATTTCTCTCCTTGGTTAGACTCACCATAAGACCTCTAGTTAGGACTTCTCCCTCTAAAAATACCTCTTCCTCTAAAAATTCATCCTCCTTTACCTATGTTACTTTGTTTCTATACCTTTCTTCTTGTATCGTCAAAAAGTGACCACACTTCTATGAATCCTTACATGCAAGGAAACTCAAGAATGAGCCCTCACAAATCGATCCATAGCTCTCTATGCATGGAGTTGCAAGATTTGTAAAATTGCTCTCAGCTAGAGCTATAAACTCATGACTTTGCTAGTCAACCACACAACAAGAGATTCAAGTGAAGACAAGGGCAAGAGTGCCAATATCTCCAAGAATCACTATGAAATGAAAATGCAAGTAAACTAAGAATGAAGATGCAAGCTAAGCTAAATGATAACAATGCAATGCTTGAAAGGAAATCTAATCTATGAAAGTGTTAGTCCCAGTTTCTATCTTGATCCTTGGTTTTTCTTAAGCAAATGCGTGTCCTCAGAATTGTCTCTGTGTCAAAATATTCCTCTCACAGACTTCCCTTTGATCTTTGTAATTAGTTCATTCGTTGCTTTTGTCTTCTCGGTCACTTAATGTTTCAGACTTAGAATGGTCTTGAACACCCCTGAACACCGGCGAACAGTGTAGAACTGTGTTCCCTTAGGTTCAAAGATGTTCACATTTTTTTAACATTTTGATTAAGTTTGCACTTTTGTAGGTGATCGGTTTTTTTCTTTGATAACACCTGAAAGGGGATAAAACATAAGGCAATTTGAATTGTAAGAAGTTTCAACTTAATGATTCCAGGTATGGAATTTTGCCTAAAGTTTGCTAACAGTAAAAAGTCTTGAACAGCAAAGAACGGTTGAGAACTCCAGAGAACTTGGTTCATGTATGTTCAAGAGAGTTCAGTGACGTCAGCCAGAGCATGAGTTTCTAAAGCCAGTGGTGTGTTGGGACCCACAACAAAGGGAATTAAATGCTAGCACGTAACAGACTTAATGAAGTACCTCCTTGGTTTGTGCAACCATAATTAGAAGTGATGGCCTCGGGACTTGTTTAAATAATGATTACAGTCTCTTGATTTAAATGTCAAATCAAATCCATGGCATTAATGGCAAGGATTTAAAATAAATTTAGGTACCCTAAAGGTATACTTAAGCTTAATTATGTGTTCATCTTATTACAAAAGCATGAGTTTTCTTCAAGAGCTGGTGCACGGAGGTAGTCTTGGCAAATATTTGTACTCAGGGGTGTTTGCAATTTAGAGGTGAGTTGGCTATGGTCCTTGTTCTTTTTATAAAGATTTATGATCAGCTGTGAAGGGTTGGGGGTTATTTACAGCGAAAATGAAGTCAATTTTTCATTTGTTTGGGAATTCTTCCAGTCTGGTGTGTGATGGTCCTACAATTATAGACACTGATGTAGAAGGGTATGACATTGAAAACCTACCTTCCCGGCTCTTGAATTCTTTAGATGACACACCAAATCTAGAAATTGTACATAGTGATTTATGTTCTGCAGCCACATTTCCTCCCGCTATTGCCTATCCTGAGCTCATTTTTAAGTGTATTCAATGTTATGATGCGAGGATTGAATCTATAAAGAAGAAAGATGGCTCCGTTCTGATACCCATTAAGAGGGAGTTAGTTGCTCAAGCCCTACAAATACCAGAAAAGGATTTCTCCGCCTTCTCGCCAGCCCAATCTATTGTAAAATTTAATGAAAATAGAGATGCAAACCGCACCTCTATGGCTAGAAAATGGTTACTGAATCCTCAGAGGGGTGGTTCCTGCCTCCCAAAGAAGTTTAATAGGACCCATGTTCATCCATACATCAGTGACCTCATAGTCATGTTACACCGGGTCAGTGGTTCTTAGGTTGCCTTTTTATTTGCTGACTGGATGTACTTTTATGTCCAGATTATCTTGGATGGGACCCAAACTCTTGATTGGGCTGAGTTAATCACAAGCTCTCTAAGGGAACAACTTAACGCATCCAAGTTAACAAGGAGTGACTTCTTTATGTCCTCGTATCTCATTTATTGTCTTGCATGTAGCAGATCCTGGCTCGGTCTCCCTCATGAACCCTTGGTTGCAAATATGAGTGTGTATGAATTCTATCCCCTTTTGCAGAAAAATAAAGCTATTAAAGATTATAAAAAAGTCCATGATACCTTTCTGGGTAAACTGTGTTATGAATTGGTTACTACACCAGGTAAAAGAATTAGTCCTGAAGCTCAGACTTTGATAACCAAGTATGGGAGCTACTACATTCAATTCCCAAAATTTACCTATATTAGGGTTGGGGGTTTCGAAGATCAACCGTTATACAATCTCAAAGACAGGTATGGGAGAGGGATGAAAAAATAATGGTTCACTACCATGTCCAAGTTTCTTGAAATTGAAAAGTATGGCAATGTAAAGTTCTGCACAAATCAGGGTGTCAAAGTACAAGATGACTCTACCTTCTTTGTTCTCAGGAAAAATATAAGTTGGCATTTGAGCACTGTCAGAAGTAGTATTTCCGAGAACAAGAATAGTGAGCATGAGATCAAGCAGTTACAAAAGGCTATGATCACTGAACTTAAGGTGATAAACTTTGCTCATACATATACATCTACTATGGGAGAACAGGAACAAAAAATAGCCCTTGCTGTGTTTGAAAACACCATGAAGAAACTTAAGGACAAACTAAACCCTAAACCCTCAGACTTAACTCAGGTTGCCCGAGTTGAATCAATGCTCTATCTTGGTGTGGACCAGTTCCCTTTAACCGTCGAGAAAGTCAGGAAAGTAAAGTGGACCAAAGAAGCTGCAATGTTTAGGATCATGAACCTGAGGGTACCGCACATGTTGCACGCCAAGGAACTACTGCAGGCACATAAGCAGCTGGAGATGACAAAGAAGACTGTAGCGGAAGGAGAGAATATCACCGGAGAAGAGGAGCACGCCTCCGATAAAGATGCAGAGATTGACATTTAATCTTTTCAGTTTCATGTTTTAAAACTCATGGGGCCAGGTGTCCTTTTAACTCTTTAAGCTATTTTAACTGTTTAACCGAGAGGTCAGGTTTTTCGGGAGACCTCTCGGCTTTGCTCAAACTTTAAATAGCTTAGTTTTCGTAGAAGCAAGGGTTAGAAAATTTTGAAAGGTAGACTTAGTATTTTTGCTTGGAAGAAGTTTTCTTTGAAATAGTACTCTCAGATTTTCTGAGTTGGCTGTATAAGGATTTATTTTCTGTTGCATGTTTTGATCTGTGTTATGGAAACAACAATCTGATTATATATATATACTTGCTTCGAATCTTTGTAGTTTGAATTGGATGAACATATGTCCTGTGTTTGATTGATATGTTCATTTCTGGTATATAAAATCTTATCCAGCATTCTTGGGGTTTTTGTTAATCTGTCATTAAATCATTACATTTTAGTTCTAGTAAATTATATGTTTTGGAAATGGGAAACTGTGATTTTCTGTTTGATCAAATCTTTCTCATAAAGTAGTCATTTACATCCTGAACATCTGAAGAATGTTTTAGAAGCCTTATAAGCTTTCAGGTCAAAAGCTAAAACCAGAATAGTTGTTAGAAAAGAAAAACTTGAATTGCAAATTCAATTAGGGAGCTGTACCTAAGAAAGAATTCAGAGGGAAGTGGAGAGCATCCAACACTTACCCAATTGTTAGTAAAAAAAGTTGGTCTTAAAAAGGGCTATAGAGAAGAGTTATCAAGAGATAAAATTAAGACTAAATCTATTTACTAATAGATTTTTGGCGACTCTACTAGGGAGATGAATTATTAAGCCAGTGTCTGTGTTTGGCTTAAATGTGTAACTATGGTATTACCTGTTGATAGAATACCTGGTCATGTTTAACTTCCCCTAGTCTTGCAACCCAGTCTAGATTTTCAGGACACACAAGAAGATATTATTGCAGATTTAAACAACTTGGCTTGGAAAGTAAGAACAAGTAATGAAGAGTATCAGCAAGTTCAGTTAGTTTTAGAAGAGGAAGAAGAAATTGGCGAATGGTTGAGAGGTATTCCAGTTTCCCATGAAGCTACAATTGTTGATAGAGCCATACCAAGGCCATAAAATTGTCAAGCTGGAGTCGAGACCATATACTAGATCTTAGAGAGAGGTGGGAATCTTTGATAGTGTCTTTGAAGAATTGAGAAATCTTGAAACCACAAAGGTTCGTCCTTCCAAGAAAAAGGCCCAGAGCAGACCTTCTTCTCCTCCAAGAGAGACTTTTAGGTCCTCTACTAAGATCTATAATTGGCAAGCTTTAACCTTGTCAAGAACTCAAGCCCCACCCCTCCAAACTATTTTCCCGACAGTTATCATGACACAACCATGGGGTGCCACAGTTCGACCTTTAGCTTTGGTTCAGCATAATGCCCTTCCTAAGGGTGCCAAAGATGTACTTCCAAAGTTCATGGGAGATGGTACAGTGTCTGTAGATGAACACTTTAACACTTTTAATGTTGCTACTGTTATATTGGTGATTCAAACTGAAGATGTAGCAGTCAGGATTTTCATCCAAACTCTCACAGAAAGGGTTGCTGAATGGTTTGGACATCTACCCGTTGGGTCTATAACTGACTAGAACTCTATGAAACTTGCCTTTGAAGGGTGTTTTAAAAGTGCTGACAATGAACATTCTTTACTAGCTCAGCTAACATAGATGAAAAAGGAGATTCATGAGCCTATGAGAGACTATGTGGCAAGTTATAATAAGGTTGTCCATAAAATTCCTACAGCTAAAAGGCCTACTCCTGAAAATCAACAATGTTTCTTCATCAATTCCATGCCCCCTGATATTGGTTTTCATTTAAGAAGAAGCAGACCAGTGGACTTGGACGCAGCCCAAGCTCAGGCTACTGAGTTGGAAGATGATCTTATTATGGCTGGAAAGTGGAAGAAAGATCTCCAAGTTCAATCTTCTCAAGCTTCAACTTCTTCAATGGACCTGGTGGTTCAAAGGTTGATGAATGATGTTATAGCCTTGAAGAGATAATTACCCAAACAAGGGGCGACTTACTCACCTATGTCACAAGACTCTAACAGAAGACCACCAGGATAGTACCATAATAGAACTCCTCATTTATCTTTAGCCCAGCCTAGACTTGCTATTGAGGGATCTTCCAGAGATGGAGTTATGTGTTCTTTTCACTTAACAACGGATCATGACGGTGATACCTACCTTGATATGATGAGACATATGCAAATGAAGGTAACTTTGGATGTATTGGGAGAAATGAAGGTTGAAGAAGTATTTCAAGAGCGACCTGGTGACTCCGGCTCATTTTACTTAGAATACAAATCAGACTCAGAAAGAGAAGATATTTTGGCCACTCTTGAAGATTCAACCTGTGCTATGCTTACCTGTAATCAGAGGTCTTCTAATTCAATGTACCTATAAGTAATCCTCCCTTCTCCAATGTAAAACCTCCAGAATTTAAAATATTGCAAAGGGGTGCTAAGGTTTCTTCTTTTGATATAGTAGAATTTTGTCAATCTTCTACTATCCAAATTTCACCTACGGAATATCTAAAGTTAAATCCTAAGGAACTTGACAAGCTAGTTCAATATGTTAAAGGTGATACCCCTAATATCTCGCATGCTAATCAATGCATGACAAATCAAGCTGAAGATTTGGTTCAACCTCCATTGTTAGTTCCCCCAACAGGTAGTAATCAAAATAATTCCTCCAATACTTCCACTCCTAAAGCCGAGTGTGATATACTTGAGCCTAGAAAGCCTGAACCTTTCTATATCTCCTTGCTCCTCAATGGTCTTAAGTTGAGTAATTGTATTATTGACTCTGGAGTGTCTAATAATATCATGCCATCCTCTATTGCCAAAGCCCTTGGTCTGACCTTGACAAAAAGTTTTGGAAGATGCTATTCAATGGATGACAACCAAGTACCCCTAGTAGGGCAAGTAAAAGATGCTCAAGCTGTTCTAGCCGCCTATCCAGATAAAAGACTGAAGCTAACAATCTTAGTGGCAGACATTCCAGTAAGTTATGAAATGTTATTGAGTAGGACCTTTTGTCAAGATATGGGTGGTGAAATAAAGATGGACTGGTCAGAAGCAGTCATCCTTGTTGGGAAGAAGAAGGTGAAGTTGGTGCCGAAAGCAAAGAATAAATATACTGTATTCCCTTCGGATAATCCAAAGGCTCAAATCTTATATTAGGAGTGTGATTTTGGAAATTATATGATCATGTCAGACCATGTTTCCTTAGTTGAAAGAGACTTAAGTGAGACAACAAAGTTATGGTTGATGGAGTTTGATGGAAGTTGTGCTAACGCAGGGTCAGGAGCTGGGGTTGTTCTGAAAAGTCCAAGCGGGGAGTGTTTGCCTTTTTCTTATAAGTTAGATTTCAAGAATACCAACAATACAAAAGAATATGAAGCTTTACTTCTAGGTCTTCAAGAAGCAAAAGCTCATGGAATCATAGCTCTCATTGCAAGAGGTGATGCGGAATTAATTGTTAAGCAAGTTAGAGGGCAGTTCACAGTGAAAAATGAAAGGTTAAAACATTATAGAGAGTTGGTCTAGAAAGAAATTGAAGCTTTTGATGCTTTTTTTATAGAAGCTATTCCAAGGAGTTTGAATTTGAAAGAAGATTCTTTAGTCGTTTCAGCATCTTTATTTCTTCCTCACCTAGAATTCAAAACTAGCACTTATAAGATAGAAATGATTTACAGACCAGCGGTTCTTGATAATGTAGAACATTTACAAGTTTTTGAGAGTGATGCTAGTATTCATGATTTCATGACTTGTGTAGAAGTCTTCGCATCTACCTATTTTGAAGGGACAAGTGAAATGCATGGGGAATTGGTCTCTGAAAATCAAATGTCAGATGGAATCATGCAATTAAAAGGTAACAAAATTCCTAAAGGCCTGGTAGCACTTGAAAACTTATTTTCTAGAAAAGATGATAGTTTTATTCACAAGAAAGAAAATCCTCACCCTGAAGCACTCAGGGAGTATGATAAGATTGACATTGGGGATGAAACATAGTCCAAATGGATAAGTGTAGGAAAATCTCTTTGTTCTCAAGAAAAGGGGAGACTTCAATCTTTGTTGACATCCTTTTCTGATGTTTTTGCATGGAATTATGATGATTTGAAGGATTTTAGAGATGGGCATTTCAGCCACAATAGTCCTCTTAAACCAGAATGTAAACCTTTTAGACAGAAACTGCATAGTTATAACCCTAAGGTGTCGAAAGCTTTAATGCGTGAAGTAGATAAAATGTTAAAAGCAAGGATAATATATCGAATCCATCACTCAACTTGGATTGCGAACGTTGTTCCGGTGAGAAAGAAAAATGGTGAGATAAGAATTTATGTTGACTTCCGTAACCTGAATCAAGCGAGTCTGAAAGACAACTATGCCCTCCCAAAGATGGAACACGTGTTGCAAATAGTGGCTGGGTCAAAGATGATGTCCATGTTGGATGGATTCTCTGGATATAATCAGATCAGTGTGACAGGGAATGATAAGCATAAAAAAGCCTTCACCACACCCTGGGGAACTTTTGCTTACAACAGGATGCCCTTTGGCCTAATTAATGCTGGGGCAACATTCCAAAGGGCAATGGACTCATCCTTTGCTGATATGAAGAATAAGATTATTGTTATATATCTAGATGATTTAATAGTCTACTCCCGCAGGTGTAAACATCACCTTAGAGATTTGAAATTAGTACTTCAAAGGTGTCATGACCATGGTATCTCACTCAACCCTAAGAAGTCAATCTTTTGTGTTACCGAAGGCAAACTATTAGGTCATATCATTTCTAAGGAAGGGATAAGAATAGACTTTGAAAGGGTAAAAGCCATTCAGCAGCTGAGTCTGTAAAGTCACTTTTCTGGCAAATCAATTTCTTACGGGCTTTTGTGCTAGACTTCTCTGAGCTTACCCGGCATATTGTAGGGATGATGAGTGAAAAACAACTTTTTAAATGGACGGAGGCTAGACAAAAAGCTTTTAAAGAAATTAAAGATGCTGTGGCTACTGCTCCTTCTTTGGTATATCCAGATTACAAGAAAGATTTTGTCATTTATTGTTATGCCTCTGATCATTCACTTTCTACCATGCTCACTCAAAAGAATGATGGAGGAACTGAAGTGCCTATTGCATTCATGAGCACCCCCCTGAAAAAGCATGAACTAAAGTACTCACTCATTGAAAAACAAGCTTTTGCGGTTGTTAAAGCTGTTAAACAATTCAGGTTTTATATCTTGCATTCACATTCTAAGGTTTTTGTTCCAGACACTGCTGTGAAGAGTCTACTCACACAACAAGAGATTGCAATGAATAAGAGAGCAGCATGGGTGACCAAGATTTAGGAGTATGACTTGACAATAAAACTGACCAAATTGGTCAGGGGAAGAGGATTGTGTAAATTCATAGCTGAAAACCCCAATCATGAAAGAGATTTAGAATATGAGCAGTCACATGCATTGTTGGTAAGCCTAACAGATCCTTGGTTCAGTAACATAGCTTATTACCTAACCTATGGGGAATGTCCTACCATCTTGACACCAAAAGAGAGACGTAATCTCAGATTGCAAGCAGATAAATATGTGATTTGGCAAGGTGCGCTGTTCAAGAGAGGTGTAGATGGAACCTTCCTTAGGTGTGTGGATGAGGAACAACAGAAACAATTACTTAAAGCTTTTCATGAAGAAGCATGTGGAGGTCATTTTTCTTCCTCAGTCACTGCTTTTAAAATTTTACGTAATTGTTTTTATTGGCTGGGTATGTTTAAAGATGCCTATGATTTTGTTAGAAGCTGTGAGAAATGCCAATTATTTACTAGGAAACCACAATTAGCAGCATTGCCTCTAAAACCAGTTGTGATTGAAGAGCCCTTTAAACAATGGGGACTCAATTTTATAGGTCCTGTTAATCCTTCTTCTAGTGTTGGAGATATTTATATTTTGACAGCCACCGATTACTTCACTAAGTGGGTGGAGGCTATCCCAACTAAAAAAGCCAATTCCCAAGTGGTATGTGAATTTTTGAAGAACAATATTTTGGTCCGTTTTGGTGTACCACAGAAGATTGTAACGAATAATGCCACTTATTTTTCATCTCAAGAACTAATGTTATTTTGTTATGATCATAGTATTTCCTTGGCTCATTCATCTGATTATTTTCCCCAAGGAAATGGGCAGGCCGAATCCAGTAACAAGAATTTGGTTGCCATCATGAAAAAGCTAGTGGATGTTAATGGAAGAAATTGGCATAAGAAACTATTTGAAGCCCTTTGGGCAGATAGGATCACACCCAAAAGGGAAATCAGTATGGCACCATTTGAGCTAGTGTATGGTATAGGAGCACAGGTTTCCCTTCCTTTGGAATTGTCAGCGATCAAACTCCAAGCTGCAATAGAAGATCAAACTTTTAAAGACTCTTTTGAAAAAAGGATAATGTTCTTGCAGAAGCTTGAAGCCAAAAGGGAAGCTCTAGTGGAAAAAATTATAGAACATCAACTCAGGATTAAAAATATCTTTGACAGGAAGGCACGGCCTAGAAAGTTTATGAAAGGAGATGAGGTGCTACTGTGGGACAAAAGGAAAGAACCAAAGGGAACACATGGCAAGTTTGAATCCTTGTGGAAAGGGCCCTTTATAATTAGAGAAGAATTGGAATCTAATGCTTTCAGGTTGGCTTATCCAGATGGCTCCATCCTGCCATATTCCTATAATGGATAGGACATGAAGCTGGTAAAATTGTAAGGTCCTCAAGTTTTTCTGTCTGTACATATTAGGTTAGTTTCCTTCCCTATTTTTGTGTTGGTTACCCCTTTCATTTTTGTGAAACCAGAGATGCTGAGTTCTCTGCCTTTTGAGTCAAAAAGCAATCCCCAGTCGGAGCCAATGTTAGTCCCAGTTTCTATCTTGATCCTTGGTTTTTCTTAAGAAAATGCGTGTCCTCAGAATTGTCTCTGTGTCAAAATGTGCCTCTCACAGACTTCCCTTTGATCTTTGTAATTAGTTCATTCATTGCTTTTGTCTTCTTGGCCACTTAACGTTTCAGACTTAGAATGGTCTTGAACACCCCTGAACACCGGCGAACAGTGTAGAACTATGTTCCCTTAGGTTCAAAGATGTTTGCATTTTTTTAACATTTTGATTAAGTTTGCACTTTTGCAGGTGATCGGTTATTTTCTTTGATAACACCAGAAAGGGGATAAAACATAAGGCAATTTGAATCGTAAGAAGTTTCAACTTAATGATTTCAGGTATGGAATTTTGCCTAAAGTTTGCCGACAGTAAAAAGCTTTGAACAGCAAAGAACGGTTGAGAAATCTAGAGAACTGGTTCATGTATGTTCAAGAGAATTCAGTGACGTCAGCCAGAGCATGAGTTTCTAAAGCCAGCAGTGTGTTGGGACCCACAACAAAGGGAATTAAATACTAGCACGTAATAGACTTAATGAAGTACCTCCTTGGTTTGCGCAACCATAATTAGAAGTGATGGCCTCGGGACTTGTTTAAATAATGATTACGATCTCTTGATTTAAATGTCAAATCAAATTCGTGACATTAATGGCAAGGATTTGTAATAAATTCAGGTACCCTAAAGGTATACTTAAGCTTAATTCTGTGTTCATCTTATTACAAAAGCGTGAGTTTTCTTCAAGAGCTGGTGCACGGAGGTAGTCTTGGCAAAGCTTTGTACTCAGGGGTGTCTGCAATTTAGAGGTGAGTTGGCTATGGTCCTTGTTCTTTTTATAAAGATTTGTGATCAGCTATGAAGGGTTGGGGGTTATTTACAGCGAAAATGAAGTCAGTTTTTCATTTGTTTGGGAATTCTTCCAGTCTGGTGTGTGATGGTCCTACAATTATAGACACTGATGTAGAAGTGTATGACATTGAAAACCTACCTTCTCAGCTCTTGAATTCTTTAGATGACACACTAGCTCTAGAAATTCTACATAGTGATTTATGTTCTGCAGCCACATTTCCTCCCACTATTGCCTGTCTTGAGCTCATTTTTAAGCGTATTCAATGTTATGATGCGAGGACTAAATCTATAAAGAAGAAAGATGGCTCCATTCTGATACCCATTAAGAGGGAGTTAGTTGCTCAAGCCCTACAAATACCAGAAAAGGATTTCTCCGCCTTCTCGCCAGCCCAATCTATTGTAAAATTTAATGAAAATAGAGATGCAAAATGCACCTCTATGGCTATAAAATGGTTACTGAATCCTCAGAGGGGTGGTTCCCACCTCCCAAAGAAGTTTAATAGGACCCATGTTCATCCATACATCAGTGACCTCATAGTCATGTTACACCGGATCAGTGGTTCTCAGGTTGCCTTTTTATTTGCTGACTGGATGTACTTTTATGTCCAGATTATCTTGGATGGGACCCAAACTCTTGATTGGGCTGAGTTAATCACAAGCTCTCTAAGGGAACAACTTAATGCATCCAAGTTAATAGGGAGTGACTTCTTTATGTCCTCGTATCTCATTTGTTGTCTTGCATGTAGCAGATCCTAGCTCGGTCTCCCTCATGAACCCTTGGTTGCAAATATGAGTGTGTATGAATTCTATCCCCTTTTTGCAGAAAAATAAAGCTATTGAAGATTATAAAAAAGTCCATGATACCTTTCTGGGTAAACTGTGTTATGAACTGGTTAGTACACCAGGTAAAAGAATCAGTCCTGAAGCTCAGACTTTGATAACCAAGTATGGGAGCTACTACATTCAATTCCCAAAATTTACCTATATTAGGGTTGGGGGTTTCAAAGATCAACCGTTATACAATCTCAAAGATAGGTATGGGAGAGGGATGAAGAAAAATGGTTCGCCACCATGTCCAAGTTTCTTGAAATTGAAAATTATGGCTATGTAAAGTTCTGCACAGATCAGGGTGTCAAAGTACAAGATGAATCTACCTTCTTTGTTCTTAGGGAAAATATAAGTTGGTGTTTGAGCACTGTCAGAAGTAGTATTTCCGAGAACAAGGACAGTGAGCATGAGATCAAGCAGTTACAAAAGGCTATGATCACTGAACTTAAGGTGATAAACTTTGCTCATACATATACAACTGCTATGGGAGAATAGGAATAGAAAATAGCCCTTGCTGTGTTTGAAAAAACCATGAAGAAACTTAAGGACAAACTAAACCCTAAACCCTCAGACTTAACTCAGGTTACCTGAGTCGAATCAATGCTCTATCTTGGTGTGGACCAGTTCCCTTTAACCGTCGAGAAAGTCAGGAAAGTAAAGTGGACCAAAGAAGCCGCAATGTTTAGGATCATGAACCTGATGGTACCACACATGCCGCATGCCAAGGAACTACTGCAGGCACATAAGCAGCTGGAGATGACAAAGCAGACTGTAGCGGAAGGAGAGAATATCATCGGAGAAGAGGAGCACACCTTCGATAAAGATGTGGAGATTGACATTTAATCTTTTCAGTTTCATGTTTTAAAACTCATGGGGCCAGGTGTCCTTTTAACTCTTTAAGCTATTTTAACTGTTTAACAGAGAGGTCAAGTTTTTCGGGAGACCCCTCGGCTTTGCTCAAACTTTAAATAGCTTACTTTTCGTAGAAGCAGGCGTTAGAAAATTTTGAAAGGTAGACTTAGTATTTTTTCTTGGAAGAAGTTTTCTTTGAAATAGTACTCTCAGATTTTCCAAGTTGGCTGTATAAGGATTTATTTTCCGTTGCATGTTTTGATCTATGTTATGGAAACAACAATCTGATTATATATATATACTTTCTCCGAATCTTTGCAGTTTGAATTGGATGAACATATGTCCTGAGTTTGATTGATATGTTCATTTCTGGTATATAAAATCTTATCCAACATTCTTGGGGTTTTTGTTAATCTGTCATTAAATCATTACATTTTAGTTCTAGTAAATTATATGTTTTGGAAATGGGAAACTATGATTTTCTGTTTGATCAAATCTTTCTCATAAAGTAGTCATTTACATGCTAAACATTTGAAGAATATTTTAGAAGCCTTATAAGCTTTCAGGTCAAAAGCTAAAACCATAATAGTTGTTAGAAAAGAAAAACTTGAATTGCAAATTCAATTAGGGAGCTGTACCTAAGAAAGAATTCAGAGGGAAGTGGAGAGCATCCAACACTTACCCAATTGTTAGTAAAAAAAGTTGGTCTTAAAAAGAGCTATAGAGAAGAGTTATCAAGAGATAAAATTAAGACTAAATCTGTTTACTAACAGAAAAGAAAGTGCAAACTAGACTATGAAAGGAAAGTAGAAAGATTACAACCTTCCTAATTAGGCTATGTGAGATTTAAACTAAGGCATGAAAGGGAATCTACACTAAGAATTCCATTATCATGCAACTATGAAAGAAAATATGAAACTAAATGAAATACAACAAAGATCTTCAAAGCTTGGATGCAAGGGTGTCTTCAAAGAGAGCTCCAAATAACCTAAAAAACCTGCAGCATAACATTAACATAAAAACATGAAATGGATATATGCAAATGAGGAAGAGAGCTTTCCTTTTATAGGAAATGAAAAGGAATGGACCATGGAGATTAAGAGGAAAAAGTCTTAAATAAGAGTTGAATTTTGTGTCCATATGAGACAAAAAGTGCTTTTTCCCTTTTTATAAAATAAGAATAATGCTTTATTTGTGCAACTTAGGATAAGAGGAAAAGTGGGGCTTTTTATTTAATAAAAGGGGAGGAAATATTCCTTTTAAATAAATAAAGACTTAGGATAAAATGGTCAGCCCAAGGAATAATCGAATAAATGATAACATAGGATTTGATCAAGGAAATTGATATATTTGATAAAATGCTAATTTTTGAAAATATTGATTTAGGGATTTAATAAATTGCTAAATGGGGGCCCAAAGTCTAGGCGACCATTTTAGGGTGCATACACTTCTTAACTTATCCTCTTCTCTTATGACCAATTGGATGCATTTGTGCACTGTCTCTGGTGCCAACATATAAACTTCATCTTGAATATTCATTCTCAATCCATTCAAGTACCTCAAAACCTTTTCTGGCTCATCTCCATGTCTCTTTGATTTGAGACACAACTTGTGAAACTCATTTGTGTAACTTCTCTCATCTAGGAATTTCTTCCTAAGATTATACAACCTTCTACACATCTGAACTTCAGAATCAATGGATAACAATTGACTCTTAATACAATAATTTATTCTCTCTCATGAATTTATCATGTTCTCCCCTTGCACAAAATTCCACCATGAGCGGGAATATCCTTTCAAATTTCCCTTTTCTAACTTAACCCTACTATCCTCTGGGACCTACTTATATTCAAAATAGTTCGTTAGAGACTCAACCTTGTCTATCACCTCCTCAGGGTCTAGACTTCTACTAAACAATAGAAACCCCTCGGTAGCATCATTTTTTACTAGCTTTAGTGCATCCAAAAAGGCCTTCTGATCTACAGGAATCTCCACCTTCTTAGGGGTCTATTTTTCCCCTTCTCCTTCTTCATTAGTATCATTTTATCCCTCATTTGATTTCCCTTTGTCTTTCTATATTTTTCCAAGTTTTGCCTCTAACATTTCTTCTACCAACTTATTGATAGCATGTTGGGAAATTCTCTTTGGAGGCATGGTTCTATCCTCTATAAATTATTCTTCTTCCCCTAGTGACATACACTAGAATTACACTACCCAAGTGACCTAGTTCCTTGCTCTAGTACCAATATGATGAGGAGGATTGGGTAGACAACTTCCCCTATACACAAGGGTTTAAAATTATTGTGATCTCCACCAAGATCACTATCTTGGTCCTCCAATCTAATTACCAACATAAATCATCAAGACTAATACTCTCTTGAGCTCTTTAGTGGGCTACACAAGTGCTCAGGGTTTTGAATGGCCTACTAGACTAAACCAACATACTAACTTATAGATTTATGTTCTTATGACCATGAAACATAGAAGGAACATGATTTTAAAACCCAAGTCCACCTTTCAACAAGTTTTGACACAGATGCCCTTAAACAAGCCTAATTATAATTAGGTCTCTTGATTAGGTAATCGGGTGTAAAATATTTTGACTCCCTGAAGATATAGAAAAACTAAAGGGTTTTTCAGATACTCTTTTGGGATTTCTAAACAATCCCTTGATCACAGGTTCTACACCAATTTACAAACTACCCAACCAATACTACTTCCACAGGGCTAATAGGACTCAGTTAGACCTCTTCCACAAGTCTTCTAACAAGTCTCAACTTCCATGATCAAACCAATCTATCACTAACCATAGACTGCACTAAAACACTCCAAACAATGTCTCCTTAAATTTCAAACCCCTTCCCTGATCACTTCAACCAATTTTCAATCTCTGAGCATACACCATCACACCTATCACATTGAGATGCCAAACCTAGGGCTTCTTCTCAAAAATTGACACCCTGTTGGAATCTCTTGCAATTAACATAATTTTACAAGGCATGGGATACCTATCAAACCTCATAGTTTCAAGGAACTTAGCTGGGGAATGATAGGTCACAACTCATGATTTCACTAGGCCCTAGGTCTATGCAGGTTTCAGACCACCTGAGAAAGATGTGTTTCAAAATTAAATAGAGTTTACTTCAAAAATTCATATCAAATGGAAATGAAATGTAACACTCATGCATTCATGAATCTACAACTTATTTATACTTTCCAATCAAAACAACATACAAAATCTACATAATTCAGGCCAATTTTACAGAAAACTCAAACTGTATTATTACTTCTCTTCTGTCACAATTACATCCATTTACACCAAACTCCCATTAAATTTATTCCGAGGTTTTAAAAATAATTCCCAATGATTTCAACCACTTTCAACTGTATTTCAAATAAAGTGACCGTTGGAACATAAAAAATACAACTTTTTGCCAAAGTTGCAAAGTTGTCATGATAATTTTTTGAAAACTTAATTATATCAAAGGTGACTCAAATAGACAATTCATCACCCATTTGACCCTATTCAATCATAAAGGTCCTAAATGTACTACTTTTACCAACTTTGGCTTACAATTGAATCAACCCATTACATCTTGCACCCTAATGACTCTTGGGGATTTATTACATCACTTCTACCCTACTAACTAATATGTCCTTGGGATTACATTCATTTATTGAGGTACTCTTACACCACGAGGGTGTTCCAATAATGAAGATATCAATAGTAATGGGATGGTGATCCAATAGTGTATAGAGTAAAACCTTAATACTATCTCCATTAGTGTCCTTATTGAAGTTAAAGGTGTCCTTATTACATAGAATCTGTCCAACCTGTTGTAAATCATTCTCTCTCCATGTTGACAATTATACCATGTGAACCAAATCCCTTTTCTATCTTCCTTGTTACCTACTAGGAGATCAAATAATCTTTTTTTTTTCAATATCCTAAACCAATAGAATTTATCACTATCTTTCCACTAAAACTTATAACCCATTGATGTGTCTTTAGGTCTTTCAATCATGTTGAATTCAACCCCTATTGTCCATAGGATCTCCTCCAATTAAAGAATCCATATCCTTCTCTTCACCCTATCCCTATAATCATTAGGTGCATAGACTGATAAGAGTTCAAACTCCACTTCTCTTTCTTTTAAAATGATCCAACCCATCTTGTTACAAGGTGATCATCCTGTAGCAATAGTACATCACTATTTATATTCATTCTAAGAAACCTTTTAATGACATATTTCCTATCTAGGATTCCAAAACCCTAATACTCCATGCTAAACATTTAAAATCTATTAATAATTATGTAGAGGTATCCATATAATCCAAAAAGTTCTCATAACATTTAATAAACTAATTTCTTGTCATATTTTCTTGACATCGCAACATAACCACAATAGTAGGTTACACTTTTTTTCCTGAATGGACACTGAACTCTACATTTTGAAAAAAAAATCAGATTCAGATGCATGTTGTCGTTAAACCGTTTGAAATCAGAAGATGAGGTAAATTAGAGTCTTTTAGGATTTTTTGTCTAGATTCTAAATATATTTTTTATTTTTATTTTTTTATTTATTTGAATGGTTTTTTGTTCTCCCACAAAAACTGGTATGTTGCTAAAAATGTCATTTTCAAAGAGTTACATTGTTTTAATAGAGCATAACCATTTTTCTAAAATAGATATCAATGTGCTTCTTTCAAATTTATCTTTTTAACATCCATACATAGGGCGTGCAATTGGTTTGATGACATTATCATAATTATTGCATATTTTAATAATATTTGAAGTTGACTAAACTATAATTTTGACATACCTTGACTACATAGCTTATAACTTGTCGTGTATTTGTTCAATTTCAATTTTATTTTTTTTGATAGAAAGAGAACTTAAATACCTAGGACAAAGATATTTTTTAGAATTTTTTTTTCTCTTTTTTACTATTTTTCCATAAGCGTCAAATATAGAGGTAGACATATGATAAAATATCCATGTTTAGTAAAACTAAAAATACAAAGTCATAATAAACTTAATAAATATTAACATTATAATCATTGGAAATATTTTTCTCAATAGATAGGTTTTTCAAATGGATTCATTTAATCTTCCAAAAGATAAATTTGAAGTGACTTTTTGTTAGCATTTGAAAAGGTGTGAAGGAGACTCCTTTGTAGGTATGAATGAGGAGTATCGATGTTATATCAATATTTTTTTTATCTAAGAGGCTTTGAGATAACCATTTATAATTAATTCTTTCAAATGGAACCTCTCAAGGCTTAAATCATCACATTTTATTAAAAATGTGCTATTTCAACAAAAAATAGCATGTCTAAAAAAGTGTAACCCACTATTGTGGGGTCACCCAACAACTACTTTCTGGGGGCCTTGGTCTCATATTTTCTTGCAAGATAACCACTTGGCCTACCCCTTTTCCTTTGGATCCTAGCTTCTAGGTACTATTCATCTTCCAATGGGATTTCATTGCTCTTTGAAAAATTCTCTTCCTTTCTAGTCCTAGGAGCCCTCTTGGTTCTCCTATTCCTCAAGACCTTTACCTCCTCCTTCTCTACATCACCTCTTCGAATCCATTAAGGGGGTAACAACAAGAATAATAACCAATGAAAATATGGAGAGACAATCATCTGAGTCATAAGTTGTTCTAAATGAATCAAGAGCCTCTTCCCTTTTTGGAAAATGTTCCTCAACCTTGTAGAAACTTAAAAATCAATTTTGAAGGCCTTAGAGGCTATGAAAATGGGTCAAAACTTGTCAAGGAGCACTTCGAGAGGTTTCCAAAAATTGGTTTAATAGAAAATTGGTTACACAGTTAAAATGTTATAGCCTATAGAAGTTAGGTTTCCTAAAATAGGAAATGTAAAACTATGTCAAATATGTAAATGAGTTGTAAAGGGGAGTTACACATGTAGGTGTGTGCATCGACACATCATCTATCATCTTGTATTGGAGATAAGATGGGCACCACCTTATTGGATGGTTTTAGACCATGGTTTTATAATACTATTTGGCAATTTCTTGTACTGTATCTCTTATATAGTAGGTGCATGAGATGGAGGTTGCATGTAAGAGTCTTATAGATTTCTAGATGCCTTTGGATCTCTAGTTGTTATACTCTTGAGAGAAGCTTTCTTTGTAAGTATATTATAATCTATTATTGATTCTTGAATAATATATTGGGTTACTTTTAGAGTGTGGGGTTTTTATCTTGAAAGGGATTTCCCCACCTAAATATTTGTGTTGTGGTATGAATGTTATCCTTGTTGGAAAAATGGTCAGCGTTCCCCTCAGGATTCATGACATGGATTAACCACCTCATGTATCTTCTATAAGTCTAGTGGTTGTATCAGGCATTAAAAGGTCAATATTTTTGTGCAACGAAAACCACTACTTGTAACAAGTGGTATCAAAGATTTGGTCATCTAAGAGAATTTTAACCACTTGAGGAGATCATGGATTCAGCAGAAGTGAAACATCTAAAGAAAAATCTTAAAGTAGTTCTTGAAGATCTTGATAGATCTAAAAAATAAATTGAAGAATTGAAATTGAAGGTCAGTGGCTCACAAGTATTCATCAAGAAATTAAGAAGAGACTTGAAAGATTTTTCAACGAAATTTGGGAAAAATGGTCAAAAAGCTAAATGAAGAAAACATGTCTCTAAAGGATCAGATTGAATACTTGAATGAACAATTAAATGATAGCAAGACAACCTTTGAGGAAAAGACCAAAGAGAAAAATTAGTTGGATGAAGAGCTTATGCAAGAAAACCTGAAAATCTTGGAGGTAGAGAACATCAAGAAAAAGATGGAATCTGAATTGACATAAGCCAAGAATTAAATTGATAAATTGCACACAAGTGTTGATCTATTAGACTCATAGATTTATGCACAAAGGACAAAAGGAGATTCTAGTGGTATTGGATACAATAAAGCACAAATTCAAATCAATGCAATGCAAGAAAGAATGAAAGCATCAGAAGAATTTACAGAAGCTAAGAAGACTAAAAATCATACTGAAGCTAAAACATAACCACCTAAAGATGAATGCAAGCCAATAAACTGAACTTGTTATGCCTGTAACAAGCATGGACATATAGCAAGAGATTGTAAAGAGGTAAGACATTTCAATGGTTACTGTTATTCATGCAATAAATTTGGTCATATAGCTATACATTGTAGATCAAATTAAAGAAGTCAGATGCAACACAATCAAAGAAATCAACCACAATAAAGTATTAGAAGTCCTATGAACATTACATGTCAGATATGCAATTTCAATGGGCACATAGCTAAAGAATGCAACATGATTACTCACATTAATACACCTAGGAATATAAGGCCTCCAATCATTTGTTACTCTTGTAACAAGAAGGTTGGACACATCTCAAAGTTTTGCAGATCACAAGCACAAAGAAAAGATAGACCTGATAAAGGATCAATACTTAATGAATTTGCTGAAGTCAAGTTTGTGAAAGCTACAAAAGATGAGAGTAAGATTTGGATGGAAGTAAAGAAAGATAATGTCAGTGATAAAGTAGCAGATGCATCCACAATGGATGCACCTTCTACTTCTGGTTAAATGACCCTCATGGTCATAGGGGGAGCTAGATAAGCTCTAGACCCCTGCTCATGAGTATGAGAGAGCACATAGTCTGAATGAGAGCATGAACTAAGGTTGGAATTCACTGTTGTAACCCATGTTACAACAGCAAGCATTAAATGCAAAATTCTGATTTATAAGTCACCGAAGATCTATTATCTTCACTTTTGCAATTGAGATCAAGCCTTTGAAGAGAACATGAGATTATATCATCTAAGTGTTGAAGGATTTAAGTCATTTCATCAACAATGAAGAGTTAATTCAATTGAGGAGCCCTAGCTTGGATGCATCATTTCAAAACCCACTTGGAACCATATTTTAGAATTGAAGCAAGTAAGTAATGACAATTCTAGTAGTCTTTGATGTCACATAAAGGAAGAGATATGTATTTAAGAAGAATCCATTTAAGTCAGTGTTAGATGATTTAGAATGAGCATTTTCTAGGACTCTGATGGGAGTTATGCATGTCGAAGATATTCATGCTTACATTTATTATAAGAAGGAATCTATAGGATTAGATTGTATAAGGTCACACATGGAAACTATGGTCAATCCTTACATTACATTCAAGAAGTAATTCACACACCTCAAAGATAACCCTATTATTGAGTATGTGACAACACATGAGTTTTATGAGTCAGAATGGGTCAAGATATTACTCAGTAGGATTCATGATGTTTTTTTTTGGATTTGTGAAGTCCCTATCCGTATTACTGTTGATCTCATTCATGAGATGACCATACTTTCTAAGGTTGGTGCTCTTCTTCCAACAGGAAAAGATGTCAGAAAATAGGTTGAGAATGCATGTAAGTCTAGAAGTGATAAGCGTAGCATGACTATTGAGCCTATAAAGGAGAAAGACATTAAACTCATAGATATGATACTTGGATACAAGTTTCAACATGCAAATAGAGTTAATAGTATATCCACAACAACAATTCTAGCAGTAATAAGGATAGTGAAATAATATGGATAGTTTAACCTTTGTGAGATCTTGCGTGCACACCTGATTGATAACATAAGATCTATAAAGCATGAAAAAAGAAAAGTATTTAGATTCATCTCACTGATCATATATATGTACTTTCATATTGTTGGTAAGGTCTCTAATCTTTACCTAGACAGAAGCACACCTACATTACCTCTAATTTCACTTAAGGCAATATCAGAGAGCACCTTAAAGGATTACATGAATTTGGAGATAAAAAAATTTAGAATTAAGATGCAGAGAAGGTAAATAATTCCTGAGAAGTTGGTAGAGAAATACAAGGAAAACATTTGTTTTATGGTGGAAACTGATTCTACTTGCATGAAAATAGTTGAACCTAGAACAAAGTGGATTCATCCACATGGTTATGAAGTTGATGAGCATATTTTGGAAGGTTATGCACAAGTCCTTCTATTTTCACCTAAGGATACAAATGAACCAAGATGGGGAGCATATGAAGAGAAGACAAAATAAGTTGATTCTATCTTATATAGTGCATAAACTAAGAGAAAAGCATCTAGGATTACCTTAGATATTCTAAAAATTCATGGTGTCACCCAAGCAGACATAGATAAAGCAAGGGAAGCCAAGAATTCTATGAAACTTGAGAGTGCACCCTCATAAGAAGAAGTTCAAGAAGTAAAATTAGTTGATAATCTGAAGGAGAAGAAGATTAAGACAAGTGATAGCACCTTTGCACCCACAAATACAATTGATCTGGAGTCTACTCCACCTCCTAAGCCAAGCAAGGTGTCTCAAAGAAAGAAATAAACTGGTACAAGCCACCCATCCTCAAGAACAACTAGAAGAAAAGGAAAGAACACTCAAGCACCTCTTGAGGTAGGATTCAGACCAAATTTGGAAGTTTTGAGAACTAGAGTTGTTGATGAAGGCAGGATAGATCAAATTGGAAAATTATATGACAAATATCATGAGATTGATAAATCAAAAATTTATTTTATAATCACCAAGCATATGATTAAGTTCAAAAAGTCAATTTTGGAACTTAAGACAGTCATCCCTGATAATATATGGAACATACTTGACTCGTTAAAAATAAAAGCTATAGAGGAGGATATGAGAATTAGAGAGAAGACATTGGATGACAACCTTCATGTTTGTTCATTAGAAGAAAAGATGATACTATTAGATTTGGTAAAGCCTCATTTGAGGTCTAAGATCACAACTCTTCATATAATGAACAATGATTATGAGTTGATTGTGAATGAGACATAGAAAGCATTTGAGAAAGTGTTTCTGGACAGAAACATGTACCCTTCATCTATGCCTGCATCCCAAGTTACTGAAGTTCCCTCTGAGTAGGAAAAAGAATGAGAGATTCCAAATGCACCTATGATAGGTCCACAAGATTCTGCGCCCAAGGTTATAGTACCTACTAAAGCAGTGGAAACAAAAGATGAAATAATTCTGATCGATGATGTTGAAATATCCATGACAGTAAAAGATAATGATCTAGATAAGTTTAAAGAAGCCTTTGTGAGTACTGAAGAATCTAAGATCTTTTGTGGTGAAGAAACACCTATGCAGCAAGAAGAAGTCCTAATTGAAGATATAATAGGACAAGAAAATGAGAAAGAAGATGAACCTAAAGAAGAGCCTTCTATTGAGATCCCAGTAAAGATAAAGAGTGAAAGTATGGATGTAAGTCAAAGCACATACTTATTTCTTACTCCTAAGTCATCCATATCATTATTGTCAAGCTTGACTCCTGATACAGTGAGCTTAGAATCATGGGGGGAAGATTTGATAAAGATAAGTGTGATGGCTATGGAGAAAGCCAAATAAAAGAAAGTAATGAGAAACCCTCTCTTTGTGGAATCAATCAACATACTGAATGATCTATTGCTTGCATAAAAGAAATTGGTCAATGTTCATTCAGTGGATGATGTTAGAAACATTTTGTCAAACTTCAAGGAAAATTTTTCAAGTCTAGAAGACTCAATGACAAAAATTGCAGAAGAGAATTAAAATAAGAAAAGAATGAATGATTTGATAAAAAATTTCTCTTTAGACCTCAATTCTCTAAAGATTGGAAAAGCAATGCTAAAGGAGATAGCAACAAAAGGAAGAAAGGAGATAGCTGATTGCATGAACAAGGATAAACTCACTTCAGAACACTCAAAGAAGATTGAGGAAACAGAGTCCCTGATTGCTGCAATAAAGGAAATCATTTGAAGATTCCTCTTAATATGTAAATGTTTGCAATAAATTTTATCAAGGGAAAATAGACAAGATAGAGAAGTTAGAAAAAAGAGATTGCAAAGATAAGGGCTAGACAAGCACAACTAATAAATGCACTAGTGCCCTCACTAGATGTACTGAATCAAAACATCAAGCATATTGATGCAACACTTTTTAAATATGATCAAGGCCCCTGCATGGATCTAGAAAAGATGGAGAAGCTCACATATGCATTATGTGCCCATCTTCAAATTGTTGATGCACTCAAGGTATTTTGGCAACAAGAAATAAAAAACCTTCAGCTTGCATATCCAGATATATTTTCTATGTAAGTGCTTAGAGATTTTCTTTCTGGCACCTTTGTCATTAATGTCAAAGGGGGATTAGTGTATATATTGGAAGAAGATAGAAGAGTATATAGTATACAGTGTACAATATAGAAGAAAGTTTTTTGTGTAAAGTTAAGTTTAACAACTTCGCCATATTCCTTTGTTGCCATTAATGACAAAGGGGGATATTGTTGGCAAGTTGACTTTACTAAGAGTATATGACTAGTTTTGTGTTTTCATTATGGAAAAAAAGTCATATGAAGTTTTGATAGTCAGCACACAAACTTTGAAGATCATATTTCAGCTAAGTATGGAAGACAATGCAGACAATGATGTACCTGTTGATTAGAGAATCAAAAAATGTGTGTATGATTGAGTTATGGTATGCACCCTTGGATATAATCTTTTGAGTATTTTGTTATGTTAAGTCTAAGAATGCATGGTCAGATCTGATAGCATCAAGAAGTTACATCAAGTCTAAGTGACACTGGCAGTTAAGTAGTAGAGCAGAACAAAGCATGAAGCCGACAAGAAGTTTTTTGTTTTGCGTGTATCATTTTGTTTTGTAAAGGCTATGTGCCTATTTTAATAGTGATGTAAACATGTTATTATCTTTGTATGTAAACACACTTGAGCCAATTTTATTGGAAGCATTGTATGTGTTAGGTTTTAGGCCAACACATTATTTAGTTTTGGTTGCTCCTATTCAACATGTATATATATGACATGCACTTTTGTATTTGAGCATGGGAGACAGAGAGAAGAGAATATGTATGCAAAGTAAGTCAGTCAATATAAGATAAAGCTTTACAAAAGGTTAAAGCATCAACGCACAAAAGGATCTGATTAGACAACAGTGTCAAAGTAGCAGTTAACCCTTCCATTTATAGTGTGTATTTGATTATCAAGAGGTTGTAGCCTTCTTCATCGAGCAGTGAGCTCTGGCAGTCAGCCATCCACCCCTAATAGGGTTTTTTCTATCAAAATCCTAACAGAGTCATTGTACTTAGCATTGTAAAGACTACTCTTAACAGGGAAAAGGAACTTTAATAAGTTCATAAGACTAGTGCAATTATTCGTGGGTACTAATTTCCACTAGTGTTTTCCTCTGGCCAAGGTTTCCCCATAATCATATGTTGTATGATGTGTTATGATTAATTAGCTTGTATGCTTTATTATTCATTTAAGTATTCAAGTAATTGGAATAAGTTTCAAGAAGCAGAAAAATATTAGTTATAGAACATTGATTCACCCCCCTCTCAATGTTCCCATTCTTCACAATTGCTATCAAAGCTTGGTCACAAGTTTGAATCCCCTCGGGTAGCACTGAGGGGGAGATTATTGGAAAAATGGTTAGCATTTCCCTCAGGATTCACGACATGGCTTAACTTCCTCCTGTGTCTTCTATTAGTCTAGTGGTTGTATCGGGCATTAACATGTCGGTCTTTTGGTGCAACGATAACCACTACTTGTAACAGTCCTTATGTTTATTTTTGTAACTATGAAAAATATCTAAGGAATTTTTTACATTATTCTCCCCTTAGGGTTAGTGTAGGATGTTTTTCTACTACTTTTATTTCTTACAAGTTTTATTAGAGCTTAATCACTTTTGGTTTTAGTTGTGGGTCATTAGGTTTTTTGAACTGATCTAGATTTGTGTGGGAGCTTGTGTAGAATATCTTTTGTGATCTTGTTGTAGAAATATTAGATGACTAGTTCATTAGAGAGAATAGAGGTGGAGAAATTTTTTGGAAATAATTTTGAAATGTAGAATTTGAAGATGGAGGGTCTATCAATAAATCAAGATTTGTGGGAGGTTGTTGATGAGGTTGTCATGAAACGTATAGATCTTGATGAGGCTGATAGATATGTTGTTATGGATTATAAAGACAAGGGTATAATTAGACTATGACTTGCATATTATTCTTTAATCAATGCCCATGAAGAGTCCTTTGCAAAAAGTCTATGGAAGAAGCTTGGTGAAATATATAAAGAAAAATATTTAGTTAATAATTTTTTCTTGAGGAAGAAGCTATATTCCTTGAGAATGGAGGAGGGTTGATAAATTACAGACCACCTAGAAGAACTCAGTATGTTGATGGCTTAGTTGGCATCCATTGGTGTCATGATGGATGAGGAAGAGAAATGTCATATCCTACTTTGTTCTTTTCTTGATTCATGGGATTTTCTTGTTACGATGCTTAGAAGTACTTCTGTTATTTTGAGGATGGAAGATGTGGTGGGTTATTTTCTTTTTGAAGAGACCAAGAGGAAGGTATCTATTAGTGCCAAGGAATCCCTATTTTCCTATGGAAGACCTAAGTAAAAATGCAAGAAGAATGAGAAGCATAACAAATCCAAATCCAAAGTGAGATCCAATTCTCTTGGAAAGTCCAAAGTTATTTGTTGGGATTGCGGTAAGCCTAGACACATTCTTAAGAACTCCAAAGAAGAGAAGAAAAATAATAAGAAGAAATGTGATTCTAATTTTGAGTTCGAGAAGGAATGTGGTGATATGTTCATTGCAACTTTGGTCACTCATGCATGTGATGATACATGGTTGATTAACTCAAGTGAATCTTTTCATTTGACCTCTAATAGAGATTGGTTTTCTAAATATGAAGAATTTGATGGAGGTAAGGTGTACTTGGATGATAATTCTCATTTAAATATGGTTAGCCATGGTAAAGCTAAAATCAGGTTTCCTAATGGTATAATAAGAAATATTAACAGTGTGTTGCATCTTCATGGTATAAGAAAAAAATTGTATACAGGAAGGTTATTTTGATGTAGGAAACAAAATGGTGATAGGTACTATGGTGGTTGTGAGAAGTTTTATAATTAGCACTTTGTATAAGCTAGATGCATACTTTGTTGAGTGTAATAGTACTTATGTGATGACAAACTCTATGGATACTTGGAAAAGATGAAGGTTTCACCTACAATAGATGGTAATGGATTTTGGGTACCTAAGGGTTCTTTTTCTTCTGAATTAAAGTTACTTACAAATAAGACTATGTTATGGCACCAAAGAATTTGCCACATTAGACAGAAGGGTCTTAGGAGATTGAAAAAGAAAAACCTTGTTGAAGCTTTGAATGATTGTAATCTTGAATTTGATTTCTATGAGCATTTCATTTATGTAAAACAAAATCACATTTAATTTTACTTAAGTTCTCATGAATCTTGTGGTGTGTTGGATCTTACTCATTCTAATGTGTTCCTGTCATTGGAAAATATACATATTATATTTCATTTATTGAGAATTATAACAGGCAGAAATGTGGGTGTATTTTATAAAGAGTAAATTTGATGTTTTTAGTGGATTTAAAGAATTTATAGAAATGGTTGAATTACAAAATAGAAGGAAAATAAAATGTTTGACAACCAATAAAGGTGGTGAAATTTTCTTTGATGATTTTGATAGATTCTTTAAATATTGATGAATTCATAGAAAGAAGACAACTCTATATTCTCCATAGCATAATGGAGTTATAGAAAGGATGAAAACAACATTTATGGAGAAGTATAGGAGTATATTGAGTGGTGCTGGCCTTAAAAAAAGGTTTTGGGATGAATTTTCCACCACTTCTTTCTATCTAGTTAACATGTCTCTTACATCAACTATTATTGATAAAAAACCTATGGAAGCATGGTCGAGTCATAAGCCTTCACTGAGACATCTTAGAGTTTTTGGTTGTGAGGCATATGCATGTGTGCCAAAGGAGAAGCAAACAAAGTTAGAGAAAAAGGCTATGAAATGTATCTTCATCAACTATAGTCATGATCTGAAAGGATATAAGATTTGGGACCCTATTGTATAGAACATAATTCATAGTAGAAGTGTCATTTTTAGATAAACTAAACTTTCTTCTCTTACATTGCAGCCTAGAAAAATGAAAAAGGAAGATGTGATTCAACTACCTTCTACGCCTGAGAAATTTGAATTGAGACCCCTAGATAGAAAATAAGTTGAGGAGAGCTCATTTATCTTTGAATCTTCATAAGAAGAGGAAGAACCTCAAACTCAGCTTGTTTTAATATCTACAAGGAAAACACAACTACCTAAAAGGTATTCTCCTAATGACTGGAGATGCATTTTTGCTTTCAATACTAGTGTTGATGAACCTAGATCTGTAGAACATGCATTAAGTTTGAATGATGCATAATTCTATAAGATTTATATGGATGAAGAAATGGCTACTTTGAAAAATAATAATACATGGGGTCTTGTACTATTTCCTAAATGATGAAAACCTGTTGGTTGCAAATGGGTGTTCAAGAAAAAGATTGGTTTAGATTGAAGCACTGAGAAGTATAAAGAATTTTTTGTTGGAAAAGGCTACTCTAAGGTTGAGGGTGTTGATTATGGTGAGATATCCTCTCCTATTGAAAAAATGACATCCATTAGATTTATTTCCATTACTGTTTCTTATGATTTAGAGGTTGAGAAAATAAATGTGAAAATTATTTTCCTTCATGGTAATTTGAAGGAGGATATTTTTATAAGTAGTAGTTTTCATTGCACCAAAAGATCGACCTATCAATACTCGATACAACCACTAGACTTATAGAAGACACAGAAGGTGATTAAGCCATGTCACGAACCCTGTGAGGGATGCTGGCCCATTGCCAAAAATCCCCCTCCCAGCATCACTTGCCATGGCCTGCATGGATTCGAACCTGTGACCAAGCTCTGATACTACTTGTTACAAGTAGTAGTTGTCATTGCACCAAAAGATTGACCTTTCAATGCTCGATACAACCACTAGACTTATAGAAGACATAGGAGGCGGTTAAGCCATGTCATGAACCTTGTGAGGGACGCAGGCCCATTGCCAACAAACCCCCTCCCAACATCACTCACCATGGCCTGCATGGATTTGAACCTGTGACCAAGCTCTAATACCACTTGTTATAAGTAGTAGTAGTTGTTGCACCAAAAGATCGACCTGTCAATACTTGATACAACCACTAGACTTATAGAAGACACAAGAGGTGGTTAAGCCATGTCACAAACCCTAGGAGGGACGTTGGCCCACTGCCAATAGATATTTACATTAAACAACTAGAGAACTACGTGGTAAAAGGTAAAAGTAATTTGGTTTGTAAATTGAAGAAATTTTTGTATGGCCTCAAACAAAGTCCTAGGATGTGGTACCAAAAATTTGATATGTATATGTATTGATTTTGTGATTTGAGCATTTTATATCAGATCACTATGTTTATTATAAATTTGATGGTGGTTTTTTTCTATACATTGCATTATATGTTGATGATATGTTATCTATTGGTAAAGGGAAAGTTATGATTATAAAACTGAGTCTCATCTTGCTGCTAAATTTAAAATGAAATACCTTGGTGTAGCTAAACACATTCTTGGGATGTAAATTAAAAGAGATGGAGTGAATATAAATATGTGGTTAGGCTAGAGTAAGTATGTGAACTTAGTTTTATAGAGGTTCAAAACACAAGATTATATGTGCTCCTTTTACAGTTGGAGTGCAATTATGTAATTCATATTATCCTATATGTCCATCAAAGATGAAAGACATGAGAAGAGTACCTTACTAGAGTACAACTAGAAGCTTGATGTATGCTATGGTATGTACTAGATTGTACCTTTCTCAACTAGTAGGAGTTCTTTCGATATATGTCTAATCTTGGTAGAGTTCATTGGAGTGTAGTTAAAAGGTTCTTTATATATTTGAAGGGTACCTCAGAGTGTTCTCTGTATTATCATGATAATATGATAGGAGATGAAATTTACCTTGATATTCATGACCTTATGTGGATGTAGATTAGGTAGGGGATATTGATCATACAAGATCCACTAGTGTTTATGTGTTTATATTGTTTGGTGGTACAATTAGTTGGATGAATACACAATAGTTTGTGGTTACTTTATCTACTACTAAAGTAGAGTATATGTCAGCTACTCATACTTGGAAAGAACCCATTTGTCTTAAGATACTCTATTTAGACATTTGGAATAAAATAAGGAGAAACAATAGTCAATTGCAATAATCAAATTGTGTTCTACCTAGCAAAGAACCCAACTTTTCATGAAAAAACCAAGCACATCGATGTTCAATATCATTTTGTCAGAGATATGGTTGAGGATGGAAGGGTTAAGCTGGTTGAGGTAGAGACCTTGATAAATATTACAAATTAATTAACAAAAGCTATGAGCATAGAGAAGTTCAAATGGTTTTTAGAGTATATGGGTCTCACAACCCCTAGCAATTAAACTATGGTGTAAATACTCTCTTTGCTCTTGCAAGGTTTTCAAAAAGTGGGAGATTGTTGAAAAAATGTTTCTCAACCTTGAAAAGATTCAAAATCAATTTTAAGGCATTAGAGGCTTTGAAAGGGGTCAAAACTCATCAAGAATAGTAATTCATTATCCCAATTGTAGAGCGGTTTGAAAGGTTTCTGAAAAGTGGTTATAATTGAAAATTAGGTACAAGATTCAAAAGTTATGGCTTCCAGAAGTTGGGTCTACTAAAATAGGAAATGTAAAAATGTGTCAAACATGTAAATCATTTTTAAAGGAGAGCTACATATGTTGATGTGTGTATTGATGCATTATTGGTCATCTTGTATTGGAGATAAATTGGGAACTACCTTATTGGGTGGTTTTAGTTTATGGTTTTGTAATACTGTTTGACAATTTCTTGTATTGTATCTCCTATATAGTAGGTGTGTGAGATGGAGGTTGTGTGTAACAATATTGTAGATTTCTAGATACCTCTAGATCTTTGAAGTGTGGGGTTTTTCTCCCAAAAGGGTTTTCCCCATGTAAATCTTTGTGTTATGGTATGAATTTCATTTATCCTTTTGTTTATTTATGTTAAGTTTTTTTTAACTGTGAACAAGATCTAAGAGTTTTTATATTATTCTCCCCTTAGGGTTAGTGTAGGAAGTTGTTTTGCTACTTAAATTTCTTACATTCCCCTACAGGATCAAATGGTAAAGAATTACAATTTCTCTTCCTACTGTTATCACCACCCTCAAGCATCTCCAAGTCTTTCTGGGTACTAGAGATCTCTATATCAAGAACCACATCCCTCTCCATGAGTGTGAAGATGGAAAGATTATCATTCTTACAATTTTTTTCTTTAGAGCAAAGGGGTTTCTTCCAACACTATCCCCACATTGAAATTGTCTCTAAATCTCTTACTAGTGTCAATGCCTTTGCTGATTTTTTCCAAGGCAAGTTGTTGGGCATTGAACATTCTATGTTTTGAGTAGTTGTCCTTAGAAATAATACTATTACTAGTGTTGTCCTTAAAATGAGGATTGTTTCTATCATTGTGAATGACATTCTTACTAGGGACATCAGAGGTAGGTCTGACCCCCAAGGGTAGTTAGCCATATTAATGGTCCTTTGAAACTCATTAAGACTCTTAATAATGGCTTCCTTATTGGGATTTGGTATAGAAGAAGCGGTCTAGGGTGCCTTACATTGTGGATTATGTGCACCCCCTCCATGCTAGGACTTCACAAGATTTTTCTTCATAACCAAGTTTTTGTTCCATGAACTAAGGATGGGGGTTTATTTTTATTGGCAAGTAATGGGTAATTTTGCCTCATGTGGCCCTCATTCCTGCATATAAAATAAACATTAATATTGCTAAGGTATTCAATAGAGCATTGCACAATAACCTCCTCCAACTCTATTTTGATTTCATTTGGAAGGTCAAGAACAAGATTTATATTTATTAAAACCCTAGTGTCCATATGAGGGAGCATGGACGCAAATTTGTCCATTCTAATAACATCGTCGATGGATTCTATTGCTTTGGGTAACAGTTTCCACAGAAAGGGGAGATACCAAAAATTATAATCCACCTACGACATTACAGTGCCAGAAATTATTCATGGTTAGCTTCATGTGACCAGCCTAAGACCCTAAAGAAAGTCCCAATGTGCCAAAACTACCTCTTTCTCACTAAGAGTGTTTTTAAAGAATATAATAAAAAGCCCTTTTTGCAACATTCTATAGTAGGAATAATGGAAATGTGTTATGCAATCATTCATTTAGAGAATTTTGAGATGAGAATTTGGTTATATCTTGGGCCGCTAAGAATACAACTATCTCTAAGCCTAGTTTTTTCACCATTAATTACTATGGCCATGTGAAAATAAGGTTTAAAAATAATAGAAGTAACAAATGACTTCTTACCTCCTTAGTCGCCATTTTTTGTGGTGTCTGCAAATCCAGAGAGTTCTTGGGACATGAATGTGGCACTTTTTGGGATTGTATGTTCCTCCAACACCACCTGTCAAAAAGATTTTTTACTAGTCTCTTCGGGTTTAGAGGCCCCAACTACTTTAGGAATTGCATCTCCAAGAGAGGCATCTCCCATAAAAACTTGAATGTTGAGTGCAATAAATGCACCCTACTAACTTTGGAGGTCGAAATGAGATGAGGATGACTTCCCACACATGGAGAAGGCCTCCTCGGAAAGTATATAGGTGTTAACTAAAAAAATTATAGATAATAGTGATATTATTAGCATACCTTTCCCTCTTCATTTTGAGCTTATTTGTCATTTGTAAAGTCTTAAATATATAAAATTTAGAAATAAATTTAATTTTTTATTTACAAATATCTAGAATAAAATAAATCTTTAAAAACTATTATACAAAGTTATTTTTAAATAATACATTAAAATAACATTACAAAGACTTGTTGCCCTCTTCAATGTTGTAACCTCCTCAATGTTCACCACAAAATATTGAATGGGTTATCTTCCCATTTTTATAAGTCCTATATTGAAACTAATTATATTAAAAAGAATTACACTTTTCTTAAATATGGCATAATCATAATTAACTAAAAGGGTGGAGTTTATGTAGTTAAAAGTGCAAACATATGTTACATTTTAATAAGGAAAGTTAATTTAAAATTTTTCAAAATGATGCAAACTAATAAAATGTATAACTTGTTTATACTTGTAATTTTTTTATAAATATAAGAATAAAATTTGAATTGTTGAATTTTTTAAAAAATAAGGTTTAATTAACAAAGTGAAAGATTAAACAATGTTATTTTTACTTGAATATTTTTTCCAAATAGACAACTTCACTAATTTCTTATAAATATTTTTATAATAATATTTTAATGTTAAAATTATCACAATTTAGTAATTTTTATTCAACTTCAACTTTTATTTATTATCATTTTTAGAAACAAATTATGGAGAGAGAGAGAGAGAGAGAGAGCAAAAAAATTTAATTAAAAAAAAATAAAATTGATTGGAACTTTATGTGGAACTTCAAAAACTAATTAAAAATGATAAGGTGAATGCCAACAAGACTATTAAGAAATAATTTTGATTGAAACGTTTCAACTAAATCTTTTTGATTGAAACTTTGCTACAAGTGGCTCTCTTAATTCTATAGAGAATTTTTTTTAGAAATTATTTAATTGGTTAAAGTGATACAATTTTGCCTATTTGTCTATGTATCAAAGATTTTAGTAATAATATCTAATACAAGAAGTAAAATGGCTACAAAAAAAAAGGTGAGACTAATGGTGGTGTAAAAAGAATACCCATATTTGTGCAAGTGATGTGACATCAAATGATTGGTTACTTTTTACAACTAAGTCATCATAGAAATAACAACTTTGAAGTCACAACTATTAGTAAAATATTGTTAAAAAAAAATTAAACATCAAATCAACAAATGTAAAGATTAAATCAATTAAGTCAACAACTACTTGTCACATATTGAATCTATTCCCTAACATAAAATTTGAAATAAACAAATGTAAATATTAAATCAATTAAATCAACAACTGCTATCACATATTGAATCTATTCCCTAACATAAAATTTGAAATATTTACTTTATTGACCTTCATCGTCACACTAATTTACATGTACATTAAACTTATCATAATCTAGTAAAATTGCATACTATTGCTCTTTTTCCTTATATTTTAAGTCTAATTTTTCGTTTGCCACGTTTACCAGTTAATTATAAGCTGGTACAAACATGTGTGTTAGCTAAACTAGTTATTTTCGTCATATAGAGTTCATGTGTTGGCTCAAAAAATAATGCAGTTACGTTGAGCAGGATTTTGACAGCTTGAATTTGGCAAGCTCAACTGAATTCCATGGCCGTTTTTACATTAGTACGAAAATGGCACATAAAATCACAGAAAGTTCAAGTTAAAGACTTCAATGGTTTGAAGTCCAGCAAGAATCACAGAAATGCCAGCACTGAATAACCGTTCTTAGAGTTCTGAGAAGTTCCTAAGAATTGAAACTTGTAGAAAATGAAATAACTCGGATTTTCACGAGCTGAACATCATATAAAATCAGAGCAGTAGCAAAGTATGAAACTTGTTGCAGGCTTTGACAATCTAAACCCGGTTATCTCTCCTGTGACAGATTTGTTGCAGTAGCACAGTATCAAGCTAGGGTTTTGCCTGAGACAACCAAAGTGAAATCTTTCTTCCTAAAGACTGACGGAGTATCAAGCTAGGGTTTTTGCCTGAGACAACAAAAGTGAAATCTTTCTTCCTAAAGATCGAACTCTAAACTCTGGTCTCTAATGGATTGCAAGCATTTGGAACTGAATATCATTTCTGCGCAGGATTTGCAGAAGCCGCGCCGTCTGTTTGCCCGAAAATTGAAAACCTATGCTGTCGCGTCCATCCGCGGCCACGAAAATGTTTCAACGCGAATCGACTGTACCGGAGGTGTGAATCCTACCTGGAACGACAAGCTAATTTTGAAGATCGAGGATCGATTCTTGCAAAGCAACACCTGTGCCCTGAATGTGGACATTTACTGCGTTGGATGCATCAAGAATTCTCTGCTGGGAAGCGTTAGGGTTTTGATATCGGATCTGGCGAAGGGAAATGCCGTGAATTTCTTTGCACTTCTTGTGCGGCGCCCCTCTGGCCGTCCTCAGGGCATTCTCAATATTGCATCTCTAATTGTCGATGAGAAAAACAATGGAGGCGTTGCGCATCTTCACAAAGGCAACATTGTTTATCACAGGGGAAAATCAGAGGATTCCTGGGCCTCAGTGATAGTTCCGAGTCACAAGTCCAAAGCTGAAGGTCACGAGGTCAAATCTCTCGATGATTCTGTCAAGCAGGGCGTTGGATGCTATTCATCGCTGAGAAGAAAGATCGAACCAGTAGTACTCGTCTACGAATTCGAAAGATAATATTTCTTTAGATTGAAAAATTGAAGGTTATTCTTTATTTTTTTGTCAGTTTATTGCAGCCTAGTTTCCTTAATTCTGAGCAGAGCTTATTCTTTGTTCATGCCGTTTCTGATGCTATTCATCGATGAGAAGAAAGATCGGATCGCTGGTACTTGTTTACGAATTGGAAAAGCGATCATATAACTATTTAATCCTTTCGATTGAAATATTAACACTATTAACATCATTCTTTTATTTTTGTCAGTTTATTTATAATGGATCGTGTAGTGTGATAAACATTTAGATGAATTTTGGAAATCTAATAGCTTTGATTAGTTTATTTTACGATTTCTACAACCTAAAACAGAGCTTACATGAGCTTACATATTCTTTGCCTGTAGTGTCTCTCTTTTGGGACTTTTTCATCAAACTTTAGATAAGCTGTTGATTGAATATGGTGGCATTGCTCATAATTCATAGTAAAGAAAATTACAAGAATTTGCAGAGAGATTTCTAAATCCTGTTCAATAATTACGTCACATTTTTTTTCTTTAATCTCCTACTGAAATCTGTAAAAATCAGGTTTCCCATTTTAAATCTAATTTGTTTTCAACTACTTAAAGCTTGTACTTCGTATGAATTGCTGCCTGTCTTGTTTATTTGTATGAAATTTAGATCGAACGGTTGATTATATATGCATTGCTCATAAATCATAACTTCATGGTGAAGAAATTTACAAGAATTCGCCAGAGATTTCCGAATTCTGCTCAATAATTTCATCATTTTTTTTTCGATCTCCTTAATCTGCAAATTTCAAGTACTCTTATAAACCTAATTTTTTTCAACTACTGAAAGCTGCTACTTAGTATGAGCCAATCGCTGCTCTTAATGTTTTTATTTTGGGATGGTGTATTCTCATTGTAAAGTTTTATTTCAAATTTAGTGATTGAATGGTGTAACTTTTTTAGAGTGTTGGCATTCATATCTGAATTTAAGTTTTATTTTCTAATAGATTAAGAATCCATATGTTTTTTTTATGTAAAATCTTTTTTCTAATTTTAGATATGTAACAATGTTATTAGTCTATTGTTTTTCAAAGATTCATGGACCCCGTTAGTGAAATTATACTAATAATAAGTGTTGTTAGTATAAAAGTTCACTTTATTTATTATTTTGAAGTTGTTTAAATAAGGCTCAATAAAATCTAATGTTTTTTTGTTATAGACTAAGAAATCAGATAATTCTTTATATCCTATAAATTGCAATAGACCAAATAAAACTTTTTAATGGTCATGTTTAAGTGACACACCCTTTGATATCACATACAATAAGATCTTATGTAATTCTTAATTATATTATGATATTTTGGGTTGGGCTAATTCCATTTAAAATTAGGATTTGGAAAGTAAAGTAATTTTAATTCCTTTAAGTCTATGAAAAAGTGATTGAAGACTCATTTGTAACTCTTCACCATTTTATTCAAACCTTATTTTTTTCAAAGTAGAGACTTGTTCATTTCTTTTCCCTAGGATGAAATATTTTTGGCAAATGGAATTGATGACAAAAATACTCCATCCTCAAAGAGCAATTCTAGCCAAGGATTACTATCAAATTGGTATTGCATTGTATTTATGAATTTTAATTGATGTGAATAATGGTTTTAACTTGTCTGATTTAACATTAAAAAAATCTAAAACATATTTTGTGCATTTCTATGTTGGGTCAATTATTTTAGACAATATATATTAACATTCAAACATATTGAGAGATTATAATGATAAGAAAGTACATAAATGGTCAATAACCTCAATAAAACTCAAAACTACGTCTAGAGAATTGTTATTGGCCATGTTGTTAGACTCTTCTAGCCTACTAAGTTTTTATATAGGGAATGAGTTTCTAAAATACAAGTTCAAAATCTAGTGGTTGATGACATCACAACTTGGTGTGGTTAATATATATCTCTTCTAGATGAGATTTTGAATGAAGCATCTCTTATGATTTTTTTGATTATAAACAAGTGTCACCTAGTGGTGAGTACTTTTTGTTGTAGACTATACAGATCGATCGATGGTAGTTTGAGATTAATGATATTGCAGTTGTTCAAAGTGGAAAAATGATATTGTAACCTTCACTCTATATATTTTTTAAATTAAAATTATAATCATAATCCTAGCTAGAATTGTAATCATAATCTTATTATGGATTCCTAACTATCTTTTTGTCAATATTATTCTTTTATTACTACCCCTATAGCATGTAAATGTGTTAGTCGCATTTTGAAAATTAATTATGCTTTCATATTTCACTATTTTACTATTTAATGTAAGATATTTGGACTTAATACTTTTGATTCCATCATCAATATCAAATTAACATTACTATGGTTCTAATTGAAGTGTATCAAGAAACAAGAGAAAAAAAATCTTCATAATCAATTCCTTCCTTTTGTGAGAATCCTCCGGCCACAAATCTGGCTTTGTATTTATCAATACTTCCATTAGCAACATGTTTGATTTTGAAGAGCCATTTGGAAGAGACAACTGATTTCCCTTCTAGTCTAGGTAATATGTCCCAAACATTATTTTTTAATATTGATTGGTATTCTTCAATCATTGCATCTTTCAAGACTTGTTGACTAGTGGCTTTCTCAATACTAGTGGGTTCATAGATAATGATTTCACTCATTAATGCAACATAGATAAAAAAATTGTGTATTTTCTTACTTTCCCTATGGGTTCCTTTCTAGGTGCTTCAAACCTTTCAGCCTCTTATATTACCTTTCTTTCCCATAGAGGCCTTTCATGATTTAAAGAAACGTCTCTAGTCCCATCTATAGGATCTATAGGACCATCATCTACTAGAGGTTCAAGATTCTCCCTCTGAACCTCAGAAGTAAGATCTTCTTCCATCTCTTGAGGGAGTTCTTTATCTTCACTTTCTATCTTAGAACTACCCTTGAATTTTATGAATGCAATATCTTCTTCAAATGTTACGTCCCTACTTAACTCAATTGATTTTTGTTCATGTATATATATCCTGTAGGCTTTTGATGTCTCACTATATCCTATAAATATTCCTTTCTTACCAGAGGGTTCTAATTTGGTTCTTTTATCTTTGGGTATATGTATTTAAACTGGACATCCAAAGATTCTTAGATGACTTACATCCGGTTTCTTTCCCATGAATGATTCTTCAGGTGTTTTATTATCTAGAATTCGATGCGAGCTTCTATTCTAAATATAGATAATTGTTCTACAAGCTTCTACCCAAAATGAGGTTTAAAGATTTTTATCATGAATCATGGCTCTGGCTGCTTCCACAATAGTTCTATTTTTTCTTTTAGATATACCATTTTGTTGAGGATTATAGGGAATACAAGCTCCCTCTTAATCCTAGATTCAATGTAGTAATTCTGAAAATTAGTTGAGGTGTATTCTCATCCATTATTTAATCTCAAGATTTTGATTTTCTTTTTAGGTAGAGTTTCAACTAGAGTTCTAAATTCTTTGAATCTCATTAGTATTTCATCATATTCTTTATTTTTAGGAAAATAGATCCAAGTTTTTCTAGAGTAATCATTAACAAAAATAATATTGTACATGAAACCACTGAAGGAAGCAATAGACACGGTGCCACATAAATCTGAGTGAATGAGTTCCTTTAGTATTATTACGTAATGCACATCCTTTGCATGTTCTTTCATGCTTATGAGTAAGTTTAGGTAGGCCAGTAACCATCTTTTCTATAATAGGTAGTGCACAAAAATGTAGGTGGCCCAATCTTGTATGCTAAATTTTCATAGTATTATTAGAGACATGAGTTAAAGCTTAAGTAAAGATTGTGCAAAGTTTGTAAAGGTGACCATGACGAACTCCAATGACTTTAGGTATTTTGATATTAGAGTTCTTTAGCCATATGAGAGCTTGACTACTTGAGAATGCAATGTGATATCCATCATCTTTCGAGGTTGATACAGAGATAAGTTTTATTTTGATTCCTGGAATAAATAATACATTATTTAATTGTAAGGAGATACCTGAATTTAATTTAAGAGGGGATGTCCCAACTCCCTCAACAGAATGACTGGAGTCATCTCCAATGGTCACTTGATCAAAATAATTACTTTGAGTCAATTCTTTTAAGTGTTCTCTAAATACAGTTATGTGTCGTGATGCACCACTATCAATTATCCAGGTGCCATGATCAGTAGGTACATGACTTGAAAGTGTAGAATAAAATAGGAAACTATCTGCATCCTTTTCTGTAATGGTTTTATTAACTTCAGTTCAATAGTAGCTTGAGATTTAGGATTTTGTCTTTATTTGCATTCCTTCTTTTAGATGTAGGACCATTGTGACATTCTTTATCTTTATTTCTCTTAAAATAATTTTTCTTTCTTTTCTTTTTAAGGACTATGATGTCAATGCATGGGTTTCTTCATTTGTAGAGCCTTTTCTTATTCCTTTTGTGATTCATCTTGTATACAATCTATTTGTAGATTTCAATCAAACTTAGGAAATTTTGATCATGCACTAATTCATAGGATGAAGGATTCCCAAGAGTTGGGAGGACCATTTAGTGAAATCATTGACAATTCCTTTTTATCAATTAAATGGCCAATGGTGGAGAGTTGGTCTCTAAATTATGATATTATCATGAAATACAAAATTATTGGTTCTCCATTAATCATTTTTATATGATTTAATTTTATTTTAACACAAATGTTCTTCTTGTATTGTTGATTTCATACATGTGCTCTAGTTTCAGGAAAATTTCTCTTGCAGTCTTAAGATTGGCAATGATTGGCACAATGTGAGCCTTTACACGTTCCACAATCATCCTTTTTGTTTTAGTTCTATTTTTCTTTAATTGTGATACTTCTGATTCATTTGAGGGTGATGCATTATTTTCTAGTAGAAGGTTATCCAAATCATTTTCTTCTAGAGCCAACAATATTCTGTACTTCCAAGCTGTGAAGTTAGAGGCACCTTCTAGCCTACCATCAACCTTCAGTCTATTTACCATCTTGATAGTAGCAATTTAGAAAGGTGAGATCAAGTATCTAACTTGCTAATTATAATTCTAATTGTAGATCTTTATATTAAACCCAGTCTGATATATTGAGATTTAATCAGATTATTAGCAAATTTCAAATAAAATCATAATTTATTTGAATAATGTATCCTTCTTTCAGAATGTATATATCTATTTCACTAAACTAATTTTAAATATAATTCTTTGTATATGATAGTTGACTTGTACTTATTATATCAATCTTTGATATAATATATTTATAATGATTTTCTTGCAACTACAAAAAGTATCGTATGTCAAAGATTATATATTTAGGTTGACTTGCTTGAAATGATAGACATGTATCATTTGATTCTCTATCATTATTGTTGATCCAAACTATAACTCTACTCTATGATAGAAAGTAATGTATAAATCTCTTTCACCATCGTTGATGCCAATTGTATCTCCTTATGTGTATTATGTTTGTTCAACATTATCTAACTTATCCTTGATAATGACTTGGCATATATACGTAAATGTGGAAGGGGTATGAACTGACGAGACACATCAATTAAGTCTTTACGCTATTACACAAAGAGTAATCAATGACCAATAAAACATTAATTATCGGGCTAATAACAAAAGCTTATTGTTTGTAATCTCATATTCATAATGAGACGAGATTATTGATTTATAGTTAATTAGTTTAATTATTAATTTATTAATGATCTAAAGTGATGAATAATTAATAATTTGATAAATAATTTAAATTAATTTATTTATAAATTAATATCTCAAATAATATAAAATATTATTTGAGACATCATTGTGATAAGTAAACATCATGAAGCTAAAATTCAATAGTTATTCTAGCTTATCTTCCTTTCTAGTCCTAGGTTTCATCCTAGTTCTCCTATTCATCAACAATTTCACCTCCTCCTTTTCCACATCACCCTCTTAGAATCTATTAAAGGGGACAATGAAATAGTTAGTTACCTCTATGTCCTCCAACACCTCTTGATTAGGGGACCCCTTCATCCCATACTCTTCCTAGTAATTTCCACCTCATCATCTCCTCCCTAAAGAATGAGCATGTTTCTCTGGGTAATGGTTGGATCTGCACTATTGACTAAAGCTTGGTGAGGCTCGTGAGGTGGGGGGTGAGGTAACAACATGAATAATAACCAATTAAATTTTTTAGAGATAATCATCCAAGTCATAAGTTATTCTAATGACATCAGGAGCCTCTTCCCCTAGTAGATCAGATGGCATATAATTGCCATCACTCTTCCTATTATCATCACCACCATAAAGAATATCTAAGTCTCTATCAATAGTATATATCTCTCTATCAAGAACCACATCCCTCTCCATGTGTGAAAAAATGGAAAGATTATCATCCTTACTGATTATGCCTACAGAGAAAGGGGTTTCCTACAACACTATCCACACATTCAAATTTTCTCTAAATCTTTTGCTAGTGTCAAAGCTCTTGCTGATTTTTTCCAAGGAAAGTTGTTGGGCAGTGAGCATTCCATGTTTTGGGTAGTTTTTCCTAAAAAATAATAGCATTACCAGTTTTATCCTTAACATGAGGATTATTTCTATTATCATGAATGGTACTCTTGCTAGGGTCATCAAAGGTAGGTTCTCCCCTGTAGTTCACACCCATAGTTTTCTTTTCAATTATAAATGCCAAACTCTTTTAGGCCATTTTTATGTGTGTGTTGATTATTTCAGTGATATTTGGATTATGGATGTATGAATTTTCATTAGATTGATTTTATTATGATCCATTGGACAGTGTGTTATATCATGGTTATTTTCACATCGATTTAAATACATATGATGATGTACATGTTATGGTTATTTCATGATGATTATCTATATGTTAGGATGTCATAATTTACATTTATGATTTTTCTGACCCCATACTTCCATGTGTATGGTCAGTGTGTATGTTTTACCTTTCTGTATGATGTGCCAGATGTGGTTGAGGGACGAAGTCATAGTTACTTTCTTGTGAGAACCACATAATCGATTGATCCTTGCTATTGTCTATACACACACACACACACACACACACACACACACACACATACATGCTCATCTTTTATGTAGGTTTGAAATTAATGAGCATTGACTTCCCTCAATTGTCATGATTAGCATGCCCTATCACAATATCTCCATGCTAAGTGAGGGGAGATAACAAAGAGGTCCAAATCCCAACCTAAGCCTTGTATTGTCCTGAAATAGTGGACAAGTATTTGATTGAATTCCCCTTTTCAAATACGTCAAGTTGACATGATTTTGTGTCTTTTTGCTTGAGCGTGATTTCGTACCTTAAGGTTAGTTGATCTTTTCATGTTGGCTTGTTATATGGTCTATGTGATTTTTGGTATTTATGTTGAGGGTTTTATAAGATTAATTATGTAATTAAATAATTAAATCTTATTAAAGTATTAAATATGAGGGTATTTAATTAATGATAAATAATTAAATATATTGTTAAGTAAAAAGACTAAATTAAAAGTCTAATTTGGAATAAGGAGATTTAATTAATTATTAAATCCAAAACTAAATTTACAGACATGTTTTATTTATTGGTATTTAATTATCAATTGCATGATTATTAACATGCTAAAATATTAATTAATTAAATATTAATATGCAATTAAAGTTGTACTTTTGATTTAATAAAATTAAAATATTAAATTAAGTTGAAAAGTTGAGTGATTTGCATAAATAAAAATTATTAATTAAAAATAATAATAAATAAAAGGTGTCGTAACCAAGGTGGGCGTGGAGTTTGATTTTCAATGATTTTGAGTTAAAAGAGCTTCATTGATTTTAACATTGGAGTTCTTTTTTCTTATTGAGAGTTGCATGTTTTCAACTATGGTTGCCAGAATTCCTTTATTAGGATTTCTAGGTTTATTATTCCACAACAGGTTTGAGGTTTTGAAGTTTTTGGGAATTGAAGAAATTTATGAAAGCTTAGTATTTTGGAATTCTTTGAGTTTTGAATTTGTTATTGTGATTCATATTTTCTTGTGAATTCAAGGTAGGGTCTAAGATCCTTTGTTATTTTGTTGTTGAAAACATCATCTTCTATGTGCCTATTAGGTGTGTCTAAATTTTGTGTGTCAAAGAATTACAAATTGGTATTGTTGTGAGCTTGAGAAAAGTAATGGTTTTCTAGGTTTTCATTATTATGATTAATTGAGAAAATAAAAAAGTAATGGTTTTCTCAGTTTTTATTATTATGATTAATTGAGAAAATAAAACTACCTATTTTCTAGTATTGGAAATTCTTAGTAAAATTTACATTTGGAAACTTCAGTTGTCATTAGAGAAAATTTAAGAATAAATTTGATTGTTAAAACCCTAGGTTGTTCTTGGTAAAAATCTATAGGTAAACATTTTAGAAAAATGTAATATTTTAGGTCTAGTTAGGGTTTGGAGATTAGATTTGTGAAAAAAAAAATTATGTTTTGAAAAGAGCAATTGAGTATTAGATAAATTACAATTGCATTTCCAAAACAAAAGAAAAATCAAAATTAGTTGCACAATTTGACTATAGGGAGAAAACCCTTAATCTCTTTAAAAAAAATTGTAAATTGATTATTGTTATTTCTATTTATTTTAAAAAACTTAATCTCTGGTTTTATGTCAGAGAATTTCTTTGACAAAAATTCATTATTAATTTTTTTTAAAAATAAATATATAAAAACATAATAATTTGGAGGGGGCTCAAGGTTTTCTCCCCCAACCCCCCTAGGTAGCTCTTAGTTGCAGGTGGTAGCAATAGGCCATTGCAAAGCAACCAAGCTTTCATGGTAACTTGTGCTGCCCATGATAGCCAGGAGGTGGGGTCATGGTCCCCCCAATGAAAAGATATATATATATATATATATATATATCTATTAATTAAATGATTAGTTTTATCATGTAATCTATAAAAATTATATTTATTTTTGAAAGTTTGAAGTTTTAGGTCAATGGACTTTTTGAGTATATCTTTTGATTCACTATGGTTATCTGAGGGTTTTAGTTAACTTTTTAGGAGTGTATTGTAGAGGCTCAAGATGTGTTTACCTATATGTGATCATGTGCATTATGATGTCATTATGTCTTTGACCATCTTTTCCACCTGATTGTTTAAGTTCACGTTTATGAGGATGTTTGTGGGTGTATTTATGGTATTTTGGTTGGAGGACCAACATGTGTGTTCTAGATGTAAATGTTATGGAATGTTCTAGATGTAAATTTATGGAATGAAATTTAAATATTATGTTTTATGAGAATGAGATTTATTTTGATCTTAGGAGGTGGCTTTCAATGGGGATCAAGGCCCTGAAGTGGACGTCAGGGTAACTCATTGTAAGTTACTTAATGATTGATAGTTCATAAAACACTAAATGAGGTTTCAAATAAATTAATAAGATAATGTGATTCCTCACCCATGCATCGAATGCTTGTATACACTAGGATGAGAGTGGGAGAACATGCTTGATTGAGGTCTTGCATAGTTAGTTTCCTTATCCATATGAGAGAATTGTTGATGCCGCATAGAGTCACTAGGGGGCCGGGGTCCAAAGAGACTACCAGGGTAACTCTAGAGTTGGCTCATGTTATGACACTTTTTCCTATGCATCTTAAGTTTCCTAGAGGTGTTGGTTACCTCTAGAATTTGGGTATACATTCTTGAATCATGTTGTACCTATGAATTAGATAGCTTTCAGGAATCTTTACCTAGTTTTGTGTTGTGTTAATTTTATGTTTGATATCTGAGTTGTACCTAATGTTACCTCCTCAGCATGATGGGATGGACCTCCTAGTTCCACATGGTTAGGTGGCAGTGTATTTTCTATTACCATTTGAGATTCAACATCCCTATACTAGTAACTATTACAACCTTGTAGCAGTTACTTTCACTTGCACTTGTGAAGATTTATTTTTATGATGTATTTGTATCATGTTATCATGTATATGATGTAATACTTTCATGGAATTTTTATATGTATCTTGTACTCATTTCATTGTAGTCTAAACCCACAGGATCATGGTCTAAACCCATGGGATTATGGTCTAGGGATTGTAGGCTTAACCCGTGGGCTCGCTTATTTTTAGTGTAATCGGTGAAAAAAATTATTTTTTTAAAGTTTTTTTGACAGACCTCTGGGAATGCAAGTTTGACCTACGGGATTGCAGGATGAATTTGCAAGAACGCTGGTTCTAAGTGTAAATTTTTATCCAAATATTCTTTTGATAGACCCGAGGGATTGTGTGTACAGACTGTGTGATCATTATTTTATTTCTTATGGGATTACAGGTACAATCAGTGGGATCACAAATTAAAAAATTAAAATAGAATCTATACATTGTATTTTTGTGTACTAGAAAGAACATTGAATGCATACACAACACCTCATATTTTCAATTTTGGTTTAAAATAGACAAAGGTTTAAATCAACAATCAATCTTCATACTTCAAGCTTGGGCTAAGTAAAAATAATTAAAACAAACTCTTGAATGCTTAAAGGATAATAAATAATATAATGAAAACTTCAATTGGGCTCTAAAATCAAAATGAACACTTTAATTTGGGCATTAAAATAATATCAATCACACATTTTCTTTTGGTGCCTAAGAATCGAATAAATCTTTGCAAAGCTATTTATGTCTTTTTGTCTTAAGGAAAGAAAACACTTAGCTTAAATAGGCTCAATTTTGGAAAGAACAACTTCTTGATGTGTTTCTCAAAACTTCTTATGAGATTCTTTGTTTAGAGATCCCATTAATCTAAGTGATGCAAGTGAACAATCCATATCTATATCCTCTCCTCTTTCCCTCATGGATCTTGGGTGAGGATAAGGGTTGGATTGGTTAATTGCCTCTAGCGTGGCCTATCTAGAGAGAACTGCTTCCTCTTTAGAGAATGACCTCAAACCAATAATTCCCTGATCAATATATAAACAAAGTGTTGAGAAAACTCTCACCTTATCCTCTCAAGCTCAAGTGATGCGTGTTGATGGTAGTCTGAGGTAGGTGAATATCCCTATAATTTTGGCATGGTCAACTAGGCTCTTAAGTGAGTCATGTGCATACAAACCGACTGGGAGGACACCACAAACCTTACTAGACACATTTAAATCAGAGGCCAACCTGATCTACCCCCAAAGGATTTCTAATCTTTGTGAAAGGAGAATAGTAATCTCCCCAAGACACTCATCATATCATGCCATGTTTGAGTGCTTGGAGTCAACTATTACAACATTTTTGATCCATTACGTGTTCAATATTGGTCGTATTCTGATTATCTCTTGGGTGTGTGCCTATGTCAATGAGAAAAGGTTTTCAAGTCATGCCAATTCCTTAGGGTAGCAATTGCTTGTGCATGTCTTCGAAGTTATAAAACCAGTGAAAACATCTATTGAACATATATGAATGAAGAGTTATACAGACAAATCCTTTGCCATACCAACCCAATTCTCTCTAGAATATTATCATCCTAGTCTCATTATCATGGTCTTCCTATCATCCCACATTATTTCCTTCTAGTATTGTTACCCTTCCCTCCCCATATCCTAGGCTAGCAGAGTCATCTTGGTCATCCCTCATCCCTTTTCCATCTTCTTCTAGAGTCATTCCTTCCTCCTATCTTGAGATTAATATAAATCCTAGTCTGAGCTTATTAATCATCCTAATTTGAGCTTTATCTTTCCTTCCATCTTCATCCTTCATTTGCAAGTCAACATGTCATAATTATATTATGATGACTTTTGTCATCCCACCTTTTCTTCCAATTTATCCTATTTCAATGATTATGAGAGTCTTGTTGATCATGATGAATACATTGTAAAACTTAGCAAGATTTCTATAAACATCCCCCAAAGCCCAATCATTCTTCCTAACAAACCCCTCATGTCTCCATGCATACTCACTAGTACTCTTTATCATATCTTTGACAAGGTAAATCCATTATTTCATTAATCTTCACTTCTTCCTATGTTGGACCCACATATTCCCTACATACATCATCCATGCCTTCACCTTTTCCCTTAGTCATATCGCAAACTCTACCCTCCCAAAATAACATCCCTTATCCAAGTCCATAATCTCCTTATCCTCCAACCCATTTTAAAATCCATGATCCTATTCTTTCAATCCATCACAATAATCCCAATGCTATTTGTAATCGACCATCCACTATATCCTAACTCTCTCTTCCATATCCTCCATGCTTTCTCTATCCACCTTCTTTCATTCCTACCTACATTACCACAAATCCCCTTCCATGAGAAAAATGCATCCTTTAGTCCACTTCATATTCCATACCTCAATCCATCACCCCTACCCCATTAGTTAGTGAATCATACTCACAAGTTGCCTCCATACCTACTTATGTGAACTATCTAGCCATGCCATCACCCACCTTCTCTACATAGTCATCCCCTCAACCAAGTTCACAACCCATTTCCACACCATCATATATGGACTATCTTAGCTTCCCACCATCTACACATTCTAATCCTTCACCCCAACCTCCATCACAAAAGTCTCCAAGGATTTTCAAAAGGTAGCCAATAAAAAATCCCTGTCCTAAAGTTTATGGACCATGTCATCTTTCTCCCTCATGTGAAGCCACTAGTGATGATTCCTATCCTCCTCTCGCATCCCTCATTCCTCATTTTCCACCCACACCTATTTTCCTTCTTCAATATACCCCACCTATTGATCCTCTTCCATCTCCTAGCATCATTGAATCCCTTCTATCTATTGAATCCATCCAAGTCCCATCCACAGCTCCTTCTCCTATCATTATCCAAACCACCTCCAATGAACCTAATGAGCCCACCCTTCTTCCCTCCATCATAATTTTAGAACCTCTCATCACATTCCATCCTCTCCATCTGAAGACTCCATCCATACATTACATATCACACCATCCAGACCAACCCAATCCTATCGAGATCTTGTCCAAAATCATGTTGGAGTATCTATTGACCTAAATCAAGATCCTACCCTTTCACTTTATCCATTGCATAATCCATTTTTATCACCCACCCCATCTCATGATCCATTGACATTCATACCTCCAACTCAAGATCCTACCAACCCACTTCCTCTGTTACATGGTCTATTTCTCCCATCCACTCCTCCATCTCAAGATCCACTACCATCCCCCAACCCCATTCAAGATCATATCATCCCATCCCTTCCACTTCATGATCCTCTAACCCCTATCCCACTGTCATCACTCTATCCCTTTGGTCCACTTACATTTGTCGATGGTGGCCCACTTGAAGCAGAAGAAATAAGTTTCATATCTTCCACCATGATACCTAATACTGGATGTTTATCTTATTCCTCATTTAAGAAGTATCCTCGCTTGGATAAAATGCTTAATAAATATAATTATCAAGGTAAAGGCTTAGGAACCTATGAACAAGGAATTCTGGAGCCTATCCAGGAAAAAAATATCCACAATCATATAGTATTGGTTACACATCCGAAGACACTTCCTCAAAAAATGTTGGTATAGCTAAAGAAAATTTCAAGTATGCTTCCAAAACCACCATCACATCTCCCCATTTTTCCTCCAAGAAATTTAACACCATTCCCCCTCCTCCATCGTTACAACCCAAAGTGACCTATCACACTCCTCCTTCATCCTCTAAATCCATTTTGGGTCCTTATATCCCAAAATCTACCACACATATCCTCCACATACCAAATCCATTTTGGGCCCTTATGTCCCAAATCCCATCCCCCATCTTATCCAAGTCATTCCTCCATCCACCAATCCCATATCCCTATAACCCATCATAAAAATCTAATTCCATACATTCCAAATTAGGATCAACAAAGGTACATTCCCACATGTACCACCCCCCATTCACCTACTATAATTATACAAATATCTTCATCCCATAGACCTCCTCATATTCCTTCCAATTCTCCTCATAATAATTTAGATGCCATATAAAAAATTCATAAAGATAACTATCCACAAAGATCCAAAGATTTCCATGTCCACTACAAAAGACATGCTCAAGAAAATAAAAATCCAATCAAGAAATCAACTACATCGGGAAAAGGTCACAAAGGCCCACCAAAGAAAAAGAAAAACCTATGTGGATCTCAAAGAAAAAGGATACAATGCATCTAAAAGAAACATCCACAATGGAATCCAAAGTTTCTATTCCACCAGCTAATCATTCCCCTCCTCCATCTCCTAGCTCTATTTTGGGTCCTTATATCTCAAAACTACCTATCATAACTCCTCCATCATATCCACATGTACCTTTCACTTCTCATCCACTCCATCCACCTGCCTCAAAACATGTGCCAATGTTGGTCTTGAAAACTATTGGCAAGTTGACTATACTGATGTATATGACTTAATATAGTGTTGTCATTATGGAAACAAAGTCATATGATGTTTTGGAGTCAGCACACATGATGAGAAGATCATAAAATGGCTAAGTGTTGAAGATTGGACAGTGTACAGAGTAACTGAATATCAGAGTGTCAGTGCACATGCATATGAAAAAATTATGGTATGTGCCATAGAAAATTAGATGTTAAGACCATGTTCATGCTAAGTCCAAGAGTGCATGATCAGAAGATTCAGTATGAGGAAGATACAGATAGTTCAAGTTGCACAGATAGTAAATGCCAGAGAAGTATAGAGAAAGTAGTTGACTGGTAGTAAATTGTTTAGCGGTGATGATTTTATTTTGTAAAGGCTATGCACCTATTGTAATTGTGTAGTAGACATGTAATTAGGTTTTTTTGTAAACACTCTTGAGCCAATTAATTTGAAGCATTGTATGTAATCGGTTATAGGCTGACCTAGTTATTTGTTTAGGTAGCACATATAAATAATAGATGCACCTTTGTAATTAAGTGTGAGATGTGAATGGAAGTTGATGCAATGTTGAGATAAGTAGAGTAGAGACATGTGAAGAGAATAGAAGATGTATTAGGGCTTTACAAGGGGCTAAAGCATGAGCGCACAAAAGGAACTAATCAGACAAGCAATGTCAAGCCACTGTTCATCCAATAGATATAGTGTGTATCTGATATCAGAAGGTTGTAGCCTTCATCCTTTGAGCAGTGAGCTCTCAGATAGTGTGTCCTCACCTCTAAAAAGGTTAATTGTAAAAGACTCCTAATAGGGTCCAACCCTTGACTAGGTCACTGTACTAAATTTATTGTAAAGACAACTCCTAACAAGATTAAGGATCTTCTAACAAGGATCATTATACACTAGTGAAAATTATTAGTGGGTGTCAATTCCCACCTAGGTTTTTACCTATTTGGGCTTCCTTGTAACCATATTGGTGTTATGTGTTATGCATGTTTATCTTGTTTATGTTTTAGTACTTAAGCACTTAAGATAAGATTCAAAATTAAGTAAAAAGATATAATTAAGTGAACACTGATTCATCCCCCCCCTCTCAGTGTTCCCATTCTTAACAATTAGTATCAAAGCTTTGTTCCTCTGAAGATAAGTTTAACCACTTGAGGAGATCAATGGGTTTAGAAGAAGTAAAGAATTTGAAGGAGAATCTTAAGGCAACTCTTGAAGAGGTGGAAAGATCTGAAAAAGTAATTGAGGAACTAAAGCTGAAAGTTAGTGGTTGTCAAACCTTCATCAAGAAACTAAGACAAGAATTGAAGACATGTACAAGAAATGATTTGGGAAAGATGGTCAAGAAATTGAATGAGGAGAACTCATCCCTTAAAGATCAGATTGAAGAGTTGGATGAAAATCTAACAAATAATCAAGAACTATATGATGAACAGATCAAAGAGAACCTTCAATTGAATGAAGAATTGAGGCAAGAAAACATGGAAATTTTGGGGCTAAGGAACAACAAAGGAAAGTTGGAATCTAAATTGAAAGATGCAAAGGATCATATTGACAAATTGCACACCAGTAATGATTTGGTAGAATCTCATTTGTATGCAAGAAAGCTTAAAGGAGATACCAATGGTATTGGATACAATGAGGCACACAATCAGATTGATGATATGTGAGCTAAGAAGAAAGAACTAGAAGACACTAAAGAGTCTAAGGAGACTAGAATGGAGACTAAAGACAATGTTGAACCATCCAAGGATGAGCACAAGCCAGTAGACCGAACTTTTTATGCCTGTAACAAGAAATGACATATTGCAAGAGATTGTAAAGAGGTAAGACCTTTCAATGGTTATTTTTATTCATGCAATAAATTTGGTCATAGAGCTATAAATTGTAGAACTAGTCAGAAGAACAAGACTCAGCATAATTAGAGAAGTCAGAATCAATCAAACGTAAGAAGCCCTCAAAATGTTACATGTCAAATTTGTGATTACAAAGGACACTTAGCAAGATAGTGTAAAATGTAGGCTAACATGAATGCGCTGAGGAATTTAAGGCCTCTAGTTATTTGTCACTCTTGTAACAAGGCTGGACATATCTCAAAGTTTTTTAGATCAAGGACGCAAGGTCAGGAAAGCCCTAAAAAGCCAAGAATCTCAATATTGGATACCAAAGGAGAAGTCAAGTTTGTGAAGGAAACAAAAGGTGTGAGCTTGATTTGGCCAGAAGAAAATAAGGATAAAGTAGATGAGACTATATTGGATGCATTCCCAGTGGATGCACCCTCTACATCTAGATGAATGACCATCAGGGTCATACGGGGAGCTAATTTATCTCTAGACCCCTGCATGGATGGTATACTCACTTTCAGAGTATGCACCTTTGGACTTAACATTTTGGAGACAATTAGAGGATATGTGCAAGAGTGCATGACCTGATTTATGGTAGAATGAAAATTGGAGAAATTCAAAGTGTAAGACTAGTTTACATAGAAAGCATTAATGACAGAATTTTCACTTTAAGTAAAGAGAATGCTTTTGGATCACTCATTGCATTCAAATTCAGAGTGATTGAAGAGTAGAGGAGCCCTAAGTAGTTGATTGTGAGATATTGCAGATTGATTTACCAGTGATAAGCAATGCATTCGATCAGTTGTGGAAGCCCTAATCCGTTGCGCCGATTCAGAATTCTTTGAGATCAGTTGGAAAGTGATAAACAAGTAATGCTACTCCCATTGTATTTGATTTTGTAGAGAAGAAGAGATATGTGTTTAAGAGGCATCCATTTAAGTCCACATTAGATGATTTAGAAAGGGCATTCTCCCGCACTCCCATGGGTGTTATGTATGTGGAAGACATAAGGGCACACATATATTGCAAGAAGGAACCAACATGTTTGGATAGAATTAGAGAGCACATGGAGACAAAGATGAAACTAGACAAAACCTTCATGGATGAGTATGCACAATTAGAGAATCACCCAATTGTGGAATATGCTATGACATATGAGTTTTATGAATCAGAATGGATCAAAATCTTACTCAGTAGGATCCATGATGACCTATTCTAGATAGGTGAAGCACTGGTTAGGATAACTGGTGACCTAATTCATGAGATGAGAGGCCTCTCTAGGATAGACATTGTTCTTTGAGTAGGCAAGGATGTTAGGAAGCTTGTAGAATAGGCTTGAAAATCGAGTGATAGGCACAGTATGACCATAGAGCCTATAGAGGAGAAAGACATCAAATTGATGTCTATGATACTAGGATATAGGTTCCAGCACACCATCAGAGTGAACAATGTATCTATAGCCACCACCTAGCAGCAATAAGGTTAGTAAGGGAGAATGGAGAGTTCAACTTGTGTGAAATCTTGCGCACACAGTTGATAGATAACATAAGAGCCATCAAGCATGACAAGACCAAGATATTCAAGTTTGGGTCATTGATAATTTACATGTACTTTCATAGATTGGGTAAAGTATTAGATTTATATTTGGACAAGTCCATTCCCACCATGCCTTAGATATCCTTCAAGGCATCCATAGAGAGTACCCTCAAGGATTACATGGAATTAGAATTGAAAACATTCAGAATCAGAATGCAGATGAGGTATAGGATACCTGAAAAGATTGTTGAGAAGTATAAGGAGATCATTTGCTTCATGTTTGAGACTGACACTACTTGCATGGAAGCAGTTGAACCAAGAACAAAGTGGATTCATCCACTGGGATATGAAGTTGAGGAGCCTATTCCAGAGGCTTATGCACAAGTGTTACTGTCAGCACCCAAGGACCCCAATGAACCTAGATGGGGAACATATGAAGAGAAAACAAGAGAAGTAGATGTAGTACTTAACAACACATCAACTAACAGAAAATTTTCCAAGGTCACTTTGAGATCTTAAAGATTCATGGAGTAACCCAAGATGACCTTGACAAGGCAAGGCAGAAAAAGATTGCACTCGGAATTGATAGGGCAGCTACAAAAAAGATAGAATCAGATGATCCTAAGTTGAAAAAGGTGAAATTGGAGAAATTAGATGATCAGAAGGGAAAAATAGATGTTACCCCTCCTGCACCCATAGAAGCTATTGATCTTACTACTCCTTTGGAGTATAAGACCATGGAAAAGAGGAAGAAGGAAATTGGAACTAGTCATCCATCTGCACGCACTACAAGAAGTCAGAGGAAGAGTACACAAGCACCACCACAAGTAGGTTTTAGACCTAGTTTAAAAGTGCTAAATTCAAGGATAGTAGAAGAAGAAAGAATAGATCAAATTCTAAAATTTTATGATAAGTATAGTGAAATAGACAAGTCTGAGATCCATAGCATGATCATTAAGCACATGCTCAAGTTTAAGAAGACTGTGTTAGAGTTGAAAATAGTGATTCTAGATCATGTTTGGAACATATTAGACTTCTTGAAAAGATAGGTTATTGAAGATGATTTGAGGATGAGGGAGAAGATCCTAGATGAGAGACTACCAATTTGTTCTTTAGAGGAGAAGAAACTATTTTTAGATCTAGTAAAGCCACATCTTAGAACAAAATCCAGAACACTACACATAATGGACAAGAACTATGATCTTGTAGTAAAGGAGACAGAGAAGGCATTTGAGAGTATTTTCCTGAATAGGCACATGTTCCCTCCCACTATACCCACAATAGAATTTCCCACAAAGGTTGTGAAAGAGTTAGAGACCATAAAGATACCCTCTAGAGGTCCACAAGATTTAGCACATGTAGTTGGTGCACCCACAAAGGCAGAGAAGCCTGCGCCCATGGCAGAAGGACAAAAAGGTGAAACATTTTTTATAGATAATGTTGGGATTGCTATGGCAGCCTTAGATATTGAATTGGATAAGTTTGAAGAGGCATTTTTGAGTACTCAAGAGTTTGAGACTCTATGTGGTAACACCCCTCCCAAATAGCAAGAAGAAATACTGATTGAGGACATAACAATGGAAGAAGGAGGAAAAGAAACAAAAAAAGAAAAAGAAGAAGAAAATAAAGAAGAAGAAAAAGAAAAGGAGAAAGGTGAAGAAGATATGAAAATAGATGAGCCATCTATTGATATGTAGATAAAGGTTAAACAAGAAGCAATGGTTAGCACTCCCATTACCCACTACCCTGAGCAACATTATTGTCAAGCTTGACACCGGATACAACAAGTTTGGATTCATGGGGAGAAGAAGACCTGATCAAGATCAGTGTCTTAGCTATGGAAAAGGCTAAAGAGAAATAGGTGATGAGGAATCCCCTCTTTGTTGAGTCATTAAGCATACTGAATAACCTATTACCAGCATACAAGAAAGTGTCCAAGGTACACTCTGGTGATGATGTCAGAGCCATTCTTTCACAGTTCAAGAGTACATTTACAAGCCTAGATGAATTAGCATCATTGATAGCAAAGGAGAAGTACATGAAGAAAAGGATGAATGAGTTGATCAAAAAATTCTCATTAGACCTCAATTCACTCAAAGTTGGACAAGCAACTTTGAAAGAGTATGCAACAAAAGGAAGGAAAATAATTGCTGATTACATGGATCAAGATAAATTGACAACAGACCACTATAAAAAGATTCAAGAGGAATAATCCATGATAGAGAATGTGATGAAGTCAGTAGAAGATCCCTCTACTGATATAAATATGTGAAATAATGTATATCAGGGATAGATTGACAAGATTAAGAAGGTAGAAAAGATGTCAAAGATAAGGGCTAGGCAGACTCAACTAAGAAATACTCTTGCGCCCTCCCTAGATGTGTTAAATCAGAATATCAAGGAGATTGATGTCACTATGGTGACATATGATCAAGGTCCAAGTTCATATTTGGAGAAGATGGAGAAGCTACAATATGCATTATGTGTCCATCTCCAAATAGTGAATGCATTGATTGTATTTTGGAAGAAAGAGATCCATAACTTATAGATTTCTTACCCGAATGTACTTTTAGTGTAAGTACTTGTAAATATTTAGTTTTTTAACACATTTTTCATTAATGTCAAAGGGGGAGTAATGTATATAATATGGAGTCATAAGATATGTAAAGAAAATGTACAGTAAAAGGGAGTTATAAGACAAAATTTGAGTAAGTGTTTTTGTATTAAGGACAGTTAGTAAATGGCCATATTCCTTTGTTTCCCTTAATGAAAAAGGGGGAGATTGTTGGAAAGTTGACTATATTGAAGTATATGAATTAATATAGTGTTGTCATTATGGAAAAGAAGTCATATGATGTTTTGGAGTCATCGCACATGATGAGAAGATCAAAAAATGGCTAAGTGTTGAAGACTAGACAGTGTACAGAGTACCTGAAGATTAGAGTGTCAGTGCACATGCATACAAAAAATTTATGGTATGCACCCTAGAAAATAATATGTTAAGACCATTTTCATGCTAAGTCCAAGAGCGCATGATTAGAAGATTTAGTATGAGGAAGATACAGACAGTTCAAGTTGCACAGTTAGTAAATGCCAGAGAAGAACAGAGCAAGCAACCGATTGGTAGTAAATTGTTTAGCGGTGATGATATTATTTTGTAAATGCTATGTGCCTATTGTAATTGTGTAGTAGAGCACTTAAGATAAGATTCAAAATTAAGTAAAAAGATATAATTAAGTGAACACTGATTCACCCACCCTTTTAGTGTTCCCATTCCTAAAAAAGATATAATTATCATGTCCCAAAACTACCTATCATAACTCCTCCATCATATCTACATGTACCATTCACTTCTCATCCACTCCATCCACCTGCCTCACAACATGTGCCAATGTTGGTCCTGACAACATCCCCCTATCATGCTCACTTTATATCATTCCATCCAAACACTTTTTACCACCATATCCCTCACCCCAAACATATCCGCCATCACAACCATCTCATCCATTACTTTTCATAAGCCACTCATCCAAAATAAGGCTGTACCAACATCTAGTCAAACAAAGTAAAAAAAATAAAATAAAAAGTAAAGAGAAATAATTGTCCAATGGTGAAAACATGGAAAATAGGCACCTTGGACAAGTACTATGATAAAAACCTCGCAAACAGGCATCATCCGTAATCCCTCCATCTAGTTCATCTCCATAATTGGGGGCACTTTCACCTAGCACATCCTATCCATCACCTCGTCCATCTCATTTTCCTCTCACCTCTGCCACCCTCCTTCTGATCTTCATAACAAAAAAATAACACCATGTATACATGATTTGGGCACCTTTCTTCATCCATTTCCCCACTACAATTGACAACCACTTATCCTTTATCCATTCATCCTTTCCATCATACTATCTACCATGCACCTCCTTCATCCACCCATCCTTCCTATCATACTATCTAGCTTCCACCTCCTTCATCCACCCATCCTTCCTATCATATTATCTTCCATCCACCTCCATCATCCACTCATTATCCCAGCTTCCATCCACATCCCACATCCATTGTTCATCCTAACTTTCATCTACCTCCCTCATCCTCTTATTGTCTTATCTTCCAGTCCTATCACCCCCCTCTTAATGCACCCTCATGTATGACCTATCCTAAGTGGGGGAATATTATTCCTTGGGTAAATATTCCTTGGAGACCTTATCACATCCACCTTTCCATCCCCCCATCCTTGCTTCATTTCTATCTATTTATCCCTAGTCCTTTTCTCTCCCAATCCTTGTCTTCCATCATATTGCACCCCTCCTAAATGTCACCTCATTTATGAACTATCATAAGAGGGGACATCTTATTCCTTGGTGACATATTCCTTGGAGACCTTATCATATCCATATTTTCATATCCCCATCCCTACTCCATTCTCTTCTTTATCCCCAATCCTTATCTTCCTCCATTCTGCCATCCAAATCCTTCAATCCCTCAATCCTTGTCTACTCATGCTTCCATCTCTACATCCCTCAACATTTCCTACATCTTTCCAACACTTAGTATTTCTCTTGTCATTGGTATCTAGATCTAGGATAGCCCCATACATCCAATGCCAATTAGTCATATCATAATGATCCTATAAATCTTCCATCACATACAAATCCTATCCATCTCCTCCTACTATCCAATCACATTTGTAGTCTTGTTCCTAGCCTTGATCAAAATCCAATCATTATCATTGGGATGAATCCTTCCCAATAGTTATGTCTTTTAAGGATATATCATTCCCGTGTCACCAAAACTCTATCCATCATGCATATATTTGCATTATTATCTTCATCCTCCAATCCTCTTTACATCTTGTAACTAGTATCTTGTACATAGCGTTAGTCATGTCTCCACCTAGGGTCATTTGTACATATGTGTCTTTAGGCCCCATCCTTTGTGTTAGCCAGTCCTTGTGTCATGAAAACCTTTTTCCCTATCTATATTTTTCTTTAGAAATCATCCTAAGGTCCCTTTGAGGTTCGAGTGTCTTGCCTATCTCTTGTCATAAGAGTCCTAGTCTATCAATCCACCACCAATCTTTGCAAGATGTATCTCTCCTCATATTAGACCAATCAAATTAGTCATCATCCATTATCCTCCTTATAGGAAAAGGTTTTGTGAGATAATTTTTATTTCTTTGGTACTTTTGGATCTGTATCATCTTAAAATGGAAGCACTTCCATCTTGGTAGCTTTAGCACCCTAATTTAGTGCATTTTCATGATAGATTTTCATTTAGGATGCATTTGCACTTGATTCTTCATTTCTAGGGGAAATTAGGGTTAGGATCTTGAGGATTCTCCTTGATTTCCTTCTTTGTGACTCTATTTTCTAGGTAGGACCTATGTACTAGTCCTCCTAGCCTTCATCATATTTCTTCTAGGCCTCTGTGCCCTTTTCTAGCATTCTGTTCCATTTTCCCATCATTCTATGTCTCTGGCTAACCCACAAACCTCACCGAGACTCTAAGTTGATTGGCTTGAAACCTCAAGTCAAGGTCGAGGTTGACCCTGACCTAGGTCAGGGTTGAGGTCAACCTTGACCTTTGTCAGGTTTTGGTTCCCACTTTCAAATTTGGATCATAGCAGGGCCCTAAATTAAAAATGGGCCTCTGCATCCGAATGCGGAAGAATTTTTATTCAAAATTTATTTAATACATTTCCTCCTTAGTTGTCTATTGTGATTAGACCATAATTCAAGGTGAAATTTGAATTAGGGGCCCTTACATTGCCCTAGGAGCCTTTCCTCTAAATCTCTATATAAGCACTCTCTTTTGCCTTCATTTTGATAAGTGATGAGGAGATGACATAATCGGGAGATAATGATGCAAGATTACAAGAGGATGATATAGGAAAACAAGATATAATGATGCCTTGATGCAAGAAAGAATTTTGTGGACAAGTTATTGTGGACATTCATTTGGAGAAAGAAAGATTCCTTCTTCCTTGATATACCATATTCAACTTTGAAGCATTCTAAAGATACAATCATGGGGTAGAAACTAAAAATTGTGAGTTTGGTAGGAGTACTTTAGCCTTGGGGTCTTGGTATGATTTCTTTATCATATTTAAATCTATGCATTGCTTTCTCATTTCAATTCATGCTAGGGTTTCAATCTAGAGGATTAGATCTTGGCATTGCACATGCAAAGCTCTTCCTACGAGCAACACACACACACACATTCTATTACATCTGGCTATTTATGGAGGTGGAAATCACCAAAAAGGGGGTTTGACTAAGGAAAAACCCTATATAGCCACCCTAAAACACCATTTTCAGATATCTATAGTCGCTATTTCAAGAGTTATAGAGCAGACTTGGATACCCTTTTCGGCAAACTTTCAGGATCTACAAACATAACTTCTGTCGGAGTAGTGTAGGTCAAGGTTGACAAAAAGGGGCACAATTGTGCCCCCATATTTGGGTCAAGGTCAACCTGGTTTAGAAAAGAAAAATATTTCTGGGTTTTCTCCGTCTCTGCATGTTTCTATTCCAAATTCAATTGTAGAATTTCTAGAAATACGATACAGGAACCAGAAAATAGGTATTTCCATATTTTCTATGTTATGAGTTATGTATTTCATTTTATCTAATTTCATTATTCTTTGCAAGAATTTCCATATTTATATTCCTTATCATTATAATTTCATGTAGGGGTTAAATATTGGTCTAGGGTCTCTTTTATGTGCAAACTCCCATTGTTCTAAACCCTATCCATATTTCACACCAAACATTTTGGTGAACTCGTTTATGACAACTCATTCATTTTGGTGTTAGATTTGTATTTTATGTTAGATGTTACATGCATATAAAAGTGGATTTCTTTTATGCTCTTGCATTTATATTTCAAAAAAAAAAATTCACAAAATTTATTTAAAAATACAAAAACATTTACATTTTTCATGCTTGAAGTGCTACTTTGTGTTCAACATGTATGATTTTTATTTTGAATACTTTTATGAGGTTGTTATTGAAAAAGAGGATAGATCCCCTAATGAGGTACATGGAAGTGAGAATGAAAATTATTCGAATACAATCTCCATTGATCCTATTCGACCTATTTCATCCTCCTCTACAACCTCTTCAATTGACCTTTACCATAGGGTGTGTGCATGGTTACCTTCATGTTCCACTATTTGCAACATTTATGCACCTAGAAAGTTATATCCTAAACCTTTGTTGATGGTAAAAGGATATCCTTGAATAAAAATTAAGGGTAAACCTAGAGATCCTTTGGATTTATTTGATAACACAAATTCCATTTCACATGCTTATCACACATGGAATAACTCTTAGCCTACTATTCCAGTTTCTTTACCTCCTTCTCAACCTATGCTTCCTCAAGTCCCTAGGTTTGCATCTTCCTTTAAGGAGTATAACTTAGTAGAACAATTACGTGTTACTACTGCTAAGATATCTTTATGGGAATTTCTTCAAACTTCCTTGACATATCATGAGGCATTGCAAAAGGATTTGTCTACCCTTCCTACTTTTCCTCCTATCCAAGAGAAAATTAATTCCTTTTTTGAGTGCATGCATACTATGCCATCTATACCTCCTATTGTGTTTTCTGATGATGATTTACCTTTTGTTGAGGTACAAAATCAATATGATGCTCTTATGGTTGTTGTTTCTATTAATTAGAGTATCATTCATAGAACATTAATTGATAATGGATCTGGGCTTAATGTTTGTAGCATGGGTATGCTTAAGGAAATTAAGGCTGATTTTGCAACTATTCAACCTAATAATGTCCCTATTCATGGATTTGATAATATTGCAAAGAGAACTTTGGGCATTATTACGTTACTTGTTAAAGTTGGTCTAGTTATACTCAATACAGCTATTCATGTTATGCCTAGACCTCTCAATTATAATTTTCTTTTAGATAGACCTTGGTTACATACTATGTATGTAGTTCTTTCTACTCTTCATCGTAAGGTTAAGTTCATTTATAACAATTTGATGTATACGCTACATGTGGATGATGTGCCAAATCATTTCTTAAATGTGGAATATGCTAAAGTTTATGAACCTCTCCAACCAAGTAAAGAGCCTAAAAGGCCACCTAAGATTAAACAAACTATAGCTCCATCTTCTTATTTGACTGGGGAAGATTGGGGAACATTGGACTTTAATCATTCTTTTATTGGAGAATATAAACTTTCTGATTTGGAATTCATGAAACAACAAAGTGGGTTTGAAAAATAAGTTTTTACTCCGTCCCCACTTTCTATGGAATTAAAAAGTAACTTTGTTATTGCCTCGATTGAAGAAACAATTGAAACAATAAAACCTTATTGCTATGACATTGTGACATATGTGTCTCCTTGGACTCAATTTGCAAACCAAGAAAATATCTAAATTTAACTAACAGGTTCCCTTGACAGAGAATGTAATTAAATGTATTGCAACATATGAATATATCAGATAACAATAAAATACTACATTTATGAAGGTAAATAGAGCCTCAAAAGAAAGTGAACATTTAAATAGTAATTTTTCATGTACATTAACTTGGTATTACAAAATTTTAACCTAATATGATCTCCTATATTTTATTTCCTAATGGAAAATGGATTAAAGGATATATTCATAAACAGATTCATTTAATAAATTCACATTTCCAGAAAAACTATAATGAGGAATTTTACACCCATTTAAGAAAATAAAACCAAATAGACAATAATTTTCAAATACTTTCACATTATGAAATCCTTACTTAAAGAATACTTTCACACTACAAATTCCTTTGATGCAAAGAATTCACAAATCATTCTCATTCAAATCAATCTAATTTCCAACATTATTACAATAAAATTTATTCCTTACAATTTGTATTATAAAATAATTAAACTTGAATCATATGATTTCATCCTTAGTTTTAAGGCCCTCAAACTTCCTTAAGAGCATATCAACTTGAAAATTCTTCAATTCAACTATAAGCAAATATGTAAACAAAACTTTTTCTTTCATGACTAGGGAGGCTCACCTCCCATTACATAGCCACCCCCGAGCTAGGGGAAACAAGTAGGAGAGGTAACAAACAAGCCACACACACACACACACACACACACAACATGAAAACCATAACACACATACTCCCTTTCCCAATTTTGTACATAGGATCAAATTTGATCCATCATAGGGTGAAGGTGGAAACAATCCTTGGAGATGCCATACTCAACAACAAAAAGTCTCTCTTTTTTGTTTTCAAATACAACATTCCTTCAAAAGGCTTCAACCCACAACTAGCTCATCACATAGAGCACAAGTCTCTCTCCCTATGGCCCCCAATAAGCAACACAAGTAGGCTTCATGGATGCCCAATACACCCATGGTCTACAAAAAGACTTTCCCAACTAATCCCTTCACCCCCAAGATTCTCAATCCTCCCAAGGATGAGTGAAATCTTGCACACCCATAAGGAACACAACAAAGCAAGGAGGAAACAAAATAAACTCCATGTAAACAATTGAAAAATACAACACAACATAGTCTCACAACATATCATCTAAACAATTAAAAATGCATAAAACAATACTATCATGATTGGTGCACCTACCTTTCCTCAAAGATATGGAAATGGAGAATTTGATGAAGAGCTCAACTTTCCTTTCATAGCTTTCCTTCACCTTCTCAAGCCTCTAGATCTCTCAAGGTAAATTATCCTCCAAAAACAAGATTGCATAAACTAGAAGTGTTTTTACCTTCCTAGTTTCTTTTTCCTAATAGAAAAACATTCCTTCTCTCCCTACCCTCATCCCAAGGTAAGGTAGATATCTTGGTTCCTACTAACTATCCACTTGCCCTTAGCTAAGAAATTAATGGTAATTCAAGACATGGGGAAAGGGATTATCTTAGAAGACATACCCAATTTCGTCACTCTCAAAGAAGGCTCTCTTTGAGAGGTATTTTGGAAGCCTTGGATGAAGAAAAGGGTAAAATTTGACCCCCAAACCTACACACATGCCTTGGGGTACTTAAAACTAACCCTAACCACTCCCCAGGGCTCAGTTTAACCTTTCAAAAACCCATGTGAAGTTAACTCACGAAAATGGGGAGTGATGTGACTCTTGCCTTGGTTACCTAACCCACTAACTATACCTAGGGACTCACATGGTGATCTAAGGGTGAGGTAAGGTTAACTTTCCACTTATGCATGCCAACACATTACACTAGTGTCAAGTGACACAACAATTTAAAGTACACATCACATCACTACATTACACACATGGCATGCCTAAATGGATATTCATATGTACATTTACACATTTAAATTTACATAAAATTATGCTCTTACAACATTAACAAATAACATTCACTCATGCATCACATTTATCAAATTAAAATCACATAACAACAAGGTTGTTCTCTTCCTAGAGTCAACCTTGGCCAAATATTGTTGTCACATTGATCCATCCTTGTTTCCTCACATTTAAAACTAGGGTCATAATCCTACACACTCGATTCAAATATCAGTACCACATGAAATCATCACATATATAAACATATCAAAAGAGAAACATGATCTATAATAATGTACAAATATGAATACATTGAGAAACTACATCTTATACACATAAACCATCTTGTATCTATTTCTATAAGTATCACATGTACATTCCATTTTTACTTGAATAAGTAACCCTAAATCTAATGTAGGACCATTACATTAGGAATTCACATCATGACTTTCAAAATTTACTATTCTATAGGATAACGTGACAAAATGCAGAATTTAGAATTCGTTTATCTTTTCATATCATAAAGAAAGCATGAATCTAACATAAGAATGTAAAATTACGTCTAACATCAACTTCCATATAAAATTGTAAAGTCATCACATAATGTCTAATGGTAAGAAATCATAATCCAAAATAGGTCTACTTTCACAAAACAATGTATCATCTAGATAGTCCAAGTGTCAAATCAATAGTTGATCTAAGATGGGTTAGGGTAGGACTTCGTAAATCCAAACACCAATTGCAATTAAATTTGTATTACTACACCATTCAATTTAAGATGTTTAATTGTATTAATAATTACATATAAAAAATTGAATAGAAAATGTATACCTCCATCACTCTGATGCACATCCTCTTTCTCATCATCATGCACAGGTTGTGTACGACCAGAATCAACAGGCTACATTCCAATTTCATATGCATTCATGTTATCATTGTTTGGAACTTAACATCAAATAAACTAATTGGTAAATAATTAAATTTAAAATATCATCTATTTAGCTTACTTACCACAATGGATCCATTAGTAGAACCTTGTGCACTTCTTATTCTTTCTGCCACAACTTTATAACGTTGTTGGAAGCCAATTCTCTTGTCCTTTTCTCTGAGACTTATATTGAACACCATGCCTTGCATTTTTGCTTTGTATCGTCAAATTTTATTTCATTGTTTCATTAAAATAAAAAAGATTGCAAATTATAAATAAATATTATAAAGATCAAATTATTATTTTCAGTGTTAAAATCCATCTACAGATTATATTTTTCCTCATTTAATTTTGACAATATACACACTTACAACTTGTGCAACAAGTTTGGAATAATCGTCAGAGCCTAGCTTGTGTTGCCCATGCTTTTGTAGTCTTTCCTTTGTTTCCTTTGATGTGTCAGGAAATCTATGAAGAGATTGAAATATGTTAGTTCATATAAATATGAAGAGTATTTAGTATGCAATTTCATTCTTAATAGTTGATGCAGGAGCATCCTGGGATTCTTGGCAATCCTGTATCAACCAAAAAATATGTTTGTCTTTTTTGGTAGATTGTTAGTTTTGATCTCAGTTTGGTGGAATACTTTCTCAGTTTGGGAGACAGGTTGCTTGGTGTCAGTGTTTACCGGGTTGCTCAGTTTCTGAAGAATGCTCGGTAACTGAAGGCGTCAGTTTCTTGGCACTTGGTAATTACGGTGTTGCTCGGTTAAGCTTGGCATGGTCAGTTGACTGGTGCTCGGTAATTTCCTCTATTGCTCGGTGTTCTTGCTTATCGACGAGTTTGTTTTGGTGAATCAGCTTGGCCGACTGGTACATTCAATTTGGGTTGCACTCCTCATGTTATGGATTGACTGTTGGATGTGTGGGGACCTAAATCTGGCATGTTGCATTCTTCTGTGCAGATCTGATGACCATTTGGGGCCATCTTGGATAGTTTATTTATTGTAAAGGCTATTAGAGAGCCGACCAATGTTTTAGTATTTAATATTTGTTGGTAAGAGTTAACTATTTAATCCATGCTAACTTGTGGCTTGGATTAGTATTTAAGTAGATGCTTGGGTAGTTGTTAGGGAGCAGGGTGGTAGAAGAGAGTTAGAACTTTGTGAGCTTAGGACAGGAAGATTGCTTGGAAGTTGGGAGTACAAGTTCAGATCTTTCTTGGGGTCCTACCAGTATCCTACCTTGTTGCAGATCTGGGCTAGCTGGAGTTGGTGAAGTTGTGGAAAAGAACTAGATCTTGTGAGATCTTATGTGCTGTTATTTTCTTTGTAATTGGCCATAACCGGGAAGGCCTTACAGCCTGACACATTGTTTGTAATCTGTATTTTGATGAATAAATATCTATTTCACTTCATATCTAGCATCTATTTATGTACAATTTTGTTGTGCTAACGTTGGATACAAGTTTGGACTGTCCTTCATTGGATTCTTCAACCTTGACTGCATCAACAATGTCACATACCTTCTTCTATTTTATGTTGGTGTATTTCCTTTTTTTATTTCATTTTTCTCATTCGCATCCAGAATAAGAGATTGCCACTCTAAATGAGGAATGCAAGGGGCTGGTACTTTGGGTTTTTGGATAATGTACACCTGTACAAGTCTCTAATATACCTCAAACATAACTTGGATTTCTAAAGGAGCTTACCCTTCTCAAGTGCATGAGGTTCAAATAAGTTTTCCATACTCTCTACAAGAGCATCCTTTAACTTTGTATCTTGGTTTTTCCACCTTTTAAGAAAAAAAATAATGTTACATTTAAAAATGAAGTGAAATTACCTTTAATATAGTTTAAGAAATAGATGTAATGATAACTATCCTAGCAATGATATGAAATCAAAATAGTGGATTAGGATTTTAGTTTGGATCTGATGTTCCACCCTGTACAGATGGTGGGCCCGAATATCTACAAACACTCATCACCAAGTTTACCATAAAAATATGATTCCCTGTAAAATAATCATGGGATCATTAGTCAAAGGATATAATAGTATAAAATAAGAATACAATAGATGTAAGCTTCTCATATTGAATGCAAGGTGTAATTAACATATGATTGCATAGTAAAAGAAAGGTCCAATCTTTAAAGTACCTGGAAGTTTTGCTATTTTCAAGGGAACTCCTTCATTGTTCACGAGAAATATGCCATCCTTCACTATTCCCATACTAGGAATACGAGTACATCCAAGAAATTCACATCAAGTGATGCATCTCCTGTTTCATAAATTGAATCCATTACGAAATGCCCCTAAGAAAGAATACTTCAAGGAAAATAAACATATATATAATGAAAGAGAAAATAAAATCTGTGTATGATTAGGTGGTTCCATGGTGTCTATGGCCATTCTACATGTTGCCAACATTGTAGGACGTAGTACATTTGAGCCTATCATCATATGAGGCAGCGATAGTAAATGATCATTGACAGGTGCTGAAGAATAATATTGTTAGAGCATAATAAAAGAAGTGATTAGCATGGACAATATTTTTAGAGAGTAAAACAAAGGATAGTCCAACATGCGATCTACCTGAACCAGCTGCAGTACCCTCATCATGGCCGTGAGGATCAAAATTATGCAAAAAAAGCTATAAAAGAAACACATCCACTTATTTTTTAATGACATAAAGGACTAGTATAACATAAAAACTATTATTGAACTTTTGTTATTAATAAAAATTACATTAATACTTACTCTATAATTTTGAGATAGGTGGATCAATTTAGTTTCCCTCTTTTGTGACTCAGGAGTTAGAGGGAATATAGATGCCAAATGGGCCACTCTTTTTCCAATTTTGTGTAGGCATTTTTTAATTGTAGAGGTTGGGTCATCACAAATACCAAAATCAACAGCTAGGTCCTCATCAAAGGAATCCTCTTTAGGGACTGTAGGTCCCTTCCCCTTTCTCTGCTGACCACCTGTTTGTGAAAACAATATTACTAACACTATTAGAATTAATCTGAAACAGTGATGAAAAGAATATAATAAAAAATAGTATTTAACAATTTGCTTCTATCTAATTTGTAGTACAATAACAAAGTGGTTTACCTACTAGGAAGAAGTGCATGTAGGATCATCATTGTCCCCCTCTATGTGGCTGCTCCATATTATGGCCCTGTGTTATTATTTAAATTTAACCAATAATTAGAAAGGACTAGATTAATAAATTTCATTAGAAGATGATGATGGAGATGATTTGGATGGTGAAGAGACTCTCTAGATGTGGATGGAAAAAAAACTCAATTATTTAATGGTGCATAGTACGTACCTGCACCCCCATGATAGTGACATTTTTTGTAACTATGCGATTCAAATTGTAATGAATAAGCAGCTCTTCCCCTACACGTATTGATTTTATTGCAAATGCAAATACATGATTTCCCTCGTGTGCCTCAAATATACAATTGGGATGCTTAATAGTTGATAGAGGTCACATGCTATTTATAAAATCTATAATATTCCCTGATGCTTTTGGCCTTCCCTCAATGTATATAGCCACTTTTTTACTTTGTTCATTATCTTTTTGTTGAATATAAGTTGCTGAGAGTGCATACCTACACATACTTTTTTTATAGTGAACAATTCGCATCCAACTTTTGTAATCGTAACAAGGTCCAACATACTCCATCAATTCGACAAATTTTTTGTAAGAGACCTTTATGCCATCCATGTAAAATAGGCACAAACCATGTATTGATGATGGTGCAATGTGATATATCTTGCCTTTAACACTAAAATTAGTGTTTATTGGAGGAAGTTCCTTGGGGACCCATTATTTTTTTAGATATTGGTACCTAGAGGGCACCTCGATGTTGCCTTTTCTCTCATCATCATAAGAACATGACCCCCCTTGAGCAAGGAAAAATTTTATGCGTTTATTGAATTTCCTTCTAGTCTTTTGACCTCTAGTTGATCTTCCTAATTCAAACATACTACATGACTCACTTTCTTCTTCCATTAAAAACCATAAGCATCCCATATGAATTAAAAACATTAAAAGGTACATCAAAAATTAATTAGATTAAGTATTGATTGCATAACTGTACATTTCTATCAAGAAATCAACATTAAATAGATTAAGCATTGATCATGTAACTATACATTTCATTCATGTCATTCATGTTATTCTTCATCCAATTCATCACCATGATCATCACCATCTTTGACATCATCACCACCACCGTCATTGTCATCATCTTCACTGTCATAATCATTGGCATCAACATCATTATCATCATCATCATCATCATCATCAGCAGTAGTAGCATCATCATCAACATTAGCATCATCATCATCATCATCATCAGTAGCATCATCATCATCATCATCATCATCTTCTTCTTCTTCAAGAAAAGTTACGTCAGGAACATCATCGACTAACTATTGTTCGTAATCATCATCTACATCATCTTCTAGTTGTTCATAATCTTCTTCTTCCATCACATTATACTTGATTGGCCTTCCTCTTGGATCATGTCTAACAAAAAATGACCAACCTTTATGTGGAATCTCTGAGTAAAATCCTGCTTATGTTCGCAGCAAATCCTGTGGGAAATTGAATTTTTCGTATGACTTCTTTTATGGAATCACTTTGTTGCTCTGTTAATAACCAAGGATGGGCACTTATATTAATTTGTTCTCCATTTTTATTTGATTCAATGAAATTTTTCATTGCATGGTTGGATTCATGAATGTCGCTACAAATTCTGACAATTTTTTCTTTGTCACTCCTTCTGTCCAATATCTTCCACAATGTCTCTGTTACATTCTTTCCAATATGAATAGTAACAAACAAATGCACAATTTGTAGTTGCTTGTAGTAGGGAAACCTACTAAATTGTCTAGGATAACTTTTGAGTCCTTTTGGAAGGTTCTTAGTAGTATTTCCTTGATGACATTCATGATCATCAATCACATAATCAACAAAAAAACATAATATAAATATATAAATTCCAAACATAAACCATTAGGTAGGATGGTAGTACCTTGACAATTAATTCTATTATATTAAAAATTCCATAGGCAATGTGTCATTCTCCATGGCTTAGATGTAGTCTCTTCTTTCCCATTGAAAAGATGTTTTTTGGTAATTCGATACTTATGATTTTTGTGGAGAAAGTGTCTATGCTCATCAAACACCTTCTTTCCTAAACTTTTTGAATGACAAGATTTCATCTTTGGACCACAAACTAGACATGAAAATTTTCCCTTTGTTTGAAGACCTACAAGATAACGATACAATTGGATTAAATATGTTAATTTTTATATTTAGAACTATCATGTGCAACTTGAATTCACCATAACATATGACACAGTGTAGGTTAGAGGATCTAATTAACGATAATCCAAACAAGCAGCAAAACAACACAATGCAGAATAACACAACAAGACAATGTTTTGAATTGAATTTTCATTAACATGCTCGACTGTAAGGCATTCCAGGTTATGGCCAATTAAAAACAAGGAACATGGAACAGTTCTGCAAGATCAAAAAAGATCCAAACCCAACTCTAGCTAGTCTAGTTTTGAAATAAATCAGCATCTGATGGAAACCCTAAGGTAGATTTGAACTTGAGCTTGCAAGCTGCCAAGAAATCTCCTTGTCTCCAAGCAATAAACCACTAGCTCTGCTATTACAACTATCAGAGAATACTCTAATCTTCAAGATCTCACAGGATCCAAGTCTATCTTCTATCTACTTCTCAAATCTACTAACCCATGCCTTAAACAACTCCCCCAAACACTCCTTAAATACTAATCTTCAACCACAAGTTGACTGAAAGAAATAATTAACTCCTAAGCCAAGTTAGCTTCTACTACTAACAAATATTAAATGCAATAATAATAAGCCTCTCAAACAACCTTAGAAACATTTAATTCTCCATGTCAGCCTCTAGATCTACATAGGAGAATACAACAAAAGCTACCAACAATAAATGCACTAAATCGGCCAACCAAATCTTCAAGAACTCCAGTCGATAAACCAGAACTATTGAGTAGTAGAGAAACAACCAAGCACCAATGAACCAACTGTGAATGCCAAGCATTTTTGAGCACCACATGCATCATCAAGTACCAGCTCCACTAAGCGCAAGAGGTTTCAATGAGTTCCTTTAGTGATCAAGCTTCCTTTAATAACTAAGACCATTGGTTAAAGCTGCAACCAAGTAACACAGAACCAAAAAAACACACCACTATGCAGATTTTCCGAGTACCCAAGAATGCCCCTACATCAAAAACCCTAGGTTTGAAAAGATGTTCTCATAGGCTGGAAGAACATCTTCTGAGATTCAGTACATAAACCTCAAACTAGTTCTTCACATACAAGCCCTCCAACTTTTCATCTTGCACACTCTTCCACTTTTTCTTTCTCTATCTTTTCAAGTCTTTCCTTGATAATGCACAGGTCTGTTCTTTACACTGATCATCAATCTTCTCAGGATTTGACAACTCAACTCAGTTACCAAAACTTAGGTTACTCCTACTGAGCATTGTATCCAGCAAAGGCACTAGGGAAAACTTCCTATCATCCTTCTTAACAATAAACACATTCTTGACAGAATCATACATAGCTCTTCAATCATACTACCAAGGTCTACCAAGAAATATATGACAACTAATCATATCTACAATATCACACAACACTTGATCCTTATATTGGCCAATCTAAAAATCAACAAGACATTGCTCCCAAACTTCCAGAGCATGAACATCTTGCAACTAGCCAATCCTATAAGGATAAGGATGTCTAACTCTCTTCAAACCAAGTTTCTGAACCATATCCTTAGCAAAAAGGTTATTAGTACTACCACTATCAACAATAACATCAAAAATTTTACCTCCTAACTTGCACCAAGTTCTGAACAAATTTCTCCTCTGACAAGGCTCCACCTTTGCACAGAGCAATGTTCTCCAAACTAGAAGTTCTCAGATTCAGGTTCATTCTAAACATCCTCATTCACCAGAGCATTTCTACAACCACCAATCTTCTTTTGTGTACACTCAAAAAAATGATGTCCTTCTTCACCATAATTATAACAAGTTCCCTTAAAGATAACTCTACTTGTCTTCTTTTTTGATTCCACAGGTTTTGGTTCATTTTCAGCAGTCGATTTATCTTTCACCGAGTGGTCAATTTTCTCCTTCCCTCAAAAATTACCATGTTGTCTCCTCTTCAACTTATCTTCTACCTTCAAAACATACTCATAAGCATCTTCAATCGAATCAATCTTCAGCATACCAAGCTCATCCTGGATATTGAATCTCAAACCATTCACATACCGAGCTACCTTTTCCTTACCAAGTTCTCTATGTCTAGACCGAATAGTAAGTTTGCAAAACTCCTCGGTATAGTCTTCAATAGTGAGATCCTTTTGCTTCAGATTTAGTAGCTTCTTAAATAATTCAAGTTCATAGTTGGTAGGTATGAACTTAGCTTTCAACTTAGTCACCATCAATCTCCACCAATTGATCTTCATTTCATCTTCATCTTCTCTATCTCTTTGTAATTCTTTCCACCAAAGAGTAGCATGTCCTTTCAATTTTGTCTGTTCCAACCTCAATCTAAGAGGATCTTCAATTTCTTCAAGCTCAAAGAAGTCTTTTAATTCACCAATCTAGTCAATCTAGTCCTTAGGCTTTAAAGTACCAAAGAAATTAGAAACTTCCATCCTATAATTAGTACTCAACTAAGCTCCAGATCTATGCAGCTGACCAGTTCTGTCTTCACTAGAACTGTCTCTCCGGTCATCACCACTAGATCTAGTAGCTTCAAAGTCTTCAACAGCTTCCTCATAATCATATTTAGTACCAAGATTACTTGGTATATTAGTAACAACTCTCATGATCTTAGCGACCATGTCATTTTTCATCAAATCCATCTCAGATCTGACATCCAATCTGACCTTCTCAAAAATCTTTGATTCCTCAACATCACAAAGATCTGAAATTTCTCCTAGGTTCAATCTTCTCAAAGGCATCCTTCCAGATCTTTGAAAACCTAAAGCAATAAATCACCAACAAAGTCCTGGTGCAAACTATCTCAACACAGAGATCAATTTACACACCCAAGATCTTCTCGCTATGATACCACCTAATGTAGGGTAGGTCAGGAGGATCCAATTAAGGAAAATCCACACAAGCAGCAAAACACCACAATGTGGAATAACACAACAAGACAATTTTTTCAATTGAATTTTCATTAACATGCCCGACTGTAAGACCTTTTGGGTTATGGCCAATTACAAACAAGGAATAGTTCTACAAGATCAAAAAGATCCAAACCCAACTCTAGCTAGTCTAGCTCTGAAACAAATTGGTAGCTGATGGAAACCCTAAGGCAAATATGAACTTTAGCTCACAAGCCACCAAGAAATCTCCTTGTCTCCAAGCAATAAACCACTAGCTCTGCTATTACAACTATCAAAGAATACTCTGATCTTCAAGATCTCGCAGGATCCAATTCTATCTTCTATCTACTTCTTAGATCTACTAGCTCATGCCTTAAACAACTACCCAAAACATTCCTTAAATACTAATCTTTAGCCACAAGTCAGCTGGAAGAAACAATTAACTCCTAAGCCAAGTCATCTTCTACTACTAACAAATATTAAATGCAATAATAGTTGACGCTCAAATAGCCTTAAAAACATTTAATTCTCCATGTAGGTCTCTAGATCTACATAGGAGAATACAACAAAATCTACCAACAATTAATGCACCAAGTTGTCCAACCAAATCTTCAAGAACTCTAGTTGGTAAACCAGAACTACCGAGCACCAGTGAACCAACCAAGCATGCCAAGCATCACCGAGCACCAATGTCAACCAAGAACCATAGGCATTGTCGAGTACCAGTTCCAGTATCAGTTCCACTGAGTGCAAGAGGTTTCACCAAGTTCCTTTAGTGACCGAGCTTCCTTCAATAACCAAGACCATCGATTAAAGCTGCAACCAAGTAACACAGAACCAAAACAACACAACACCATGCAGATTTGTTGAGTACCCAAGAATGCCTTTGCATCAACATACTAGAAAAATGTGTTAGCCCTGGGGTATCATGTATTGTTCATACAAGCATTGCATGGAATTGAAATTATTTGTGTCCTATTGGTCTAGAGATGTCATACATAGTGACACCATTCCATAACTCTAGCAAGTCATCGATAAGAGGCTCAATATATACATTCATATCTTTAACTTGGTATTTACCTAGTTGAATGAGCAACAACATTACATAATTATTGTGACCATTTTACTACAAGATTTATAATTACATGTATATAAATATTAAATGATCAAATACCTGGAACAATCATTGCCAACATAATGTGCTCCCTCTTTATTGGACATCCATGGAGGAATGTTATTGTTGATGACAAAAATAGGTCAAATAGAGCAAACAGATCTTAGCTCTCCAAATGGATTGACATTGTTTGCTGCCAATGAAAGATTAAGATTTTGAGGTTCTTCTATAAAGTGTGGCCACTTTTCCTATATGTCCTTAAATTTAGAACCACCTGTAGGCATTCAAATAATATTATCTTGACTCCTATTGCATGCATGGTAATCCATAAATTATGCCAAGCTACTACACCTGAAAAATATTTGCAAACATGGTATAGTAGGGATGTAATGAAGAACCTTGTGAGGCACCTTTTTTGTTATTTGATCTGTTTGATATCTACTCATATGACCTTTAGGGTATTCTGTTGCAAATTTGTGTTCTTTATGATAAATAATATGATCATTGGGACAGACATCTATTGCTTGATACTCTATTCCAATATCTTTCATAGTGGCACATAATTCTCGGTATGAGCAAGGGAGAATATTTGATGGTGGTAACAAAAAATCACCTATCAATCTATAGGAAAAAATATAAGCTGTTAATATTAACAATATTTATGGTACATGTTTCACCCTTTAGTTACTATAATGACATATATGACATACCTTAGCATATGTGACATTGTTATGTTGGATAAGCCATTCATAACCTTCAAGTCAAACAACATCAGTACATCAGAGAGAAGGGTTGTTTGAGAGCCTTTGTAAAGGGTCATGACTACCTTCTCAAGTAGAGGTATATCATGGATGACATCAACATCATCATGATCATGATCATCATCCTGATCATCATCATCAATTGCACCAGTACCAAAATGTGTCATGGATCAATGTATTAGTACCATCATATTCAAATGTATGATTTGGTTCATGATCATCATCTTCCATGGGATCATAATCTTCAGCTTCAATATTTTCACCTCCATGATCCTCTACTTCCAAAGACATACTCTCCATATTCGCACCTCCATGGTCCATATCACGTACTCCCCTAGGGAGGTTGACCTATATAAAAATCATGAACACAAATAAACCATGATAATGATCTTGTCATCAAGTGTATTTCATATATATATTAATTGTTAAATAAATATAATAAAAAACTTACCAATTGATGATAATCAAACCCCCCTTCAATGTGACCACTATCCCTACAATGTCTCTTATCTATTTTGATTAGCAATCTTCTAGTGTTTAACCCCTTACAAATATTGCAGGGACGATAACATTTTCCATCGCCTTTTCTTTTCAAGTTAGACCACAATCTATTGATTGTATCCCCATCATGTGCTTCACTTGGATTGTCTGACATGATCCTTATTCACTTAGATTATTTATACCCTAATTATATATAGAAATTAAAAATTTAGTCATGAAATGATGTTTTAGTATAGTATACCAAATTGAAACACTTATTTTAGTATAGTCTTCCACCTCAAACTCTTTCCTATTGTGGAAAGAAAGAAAAATATTCAAATAATATAGTAGTTTGTAAATTGAAATAAAATATTATATATATTATACACAAAATATATTAGAAGTGCATCAAATTTGACCAAGCACTACTGGGAGCTAGACCCAGAAACAAATGGACTTGTGATCATTTTCACAATAATACATTTGTTGCAGGGTAAGGTCCTAGTGGTGCTTAGGAAAATCTGCATGGTGAAGGTTGTATATGTTGTATATGTTGTGTGTGTGTGTGCATGCATAAAAAAGGGGCCTTTATCTTTGATCTTAAAATGACAAATATGCCTATCTAACACTTTTTGAGGGTGCAGGGAACAACAAATGGAGGCAACTTGAGACCACAAATAGAGGCAAGTTTTTGATTGAGGGTGTAGGGAACAACACCCTTGAATACTTTTATTGAATTGTAAATTTTAATTTTTAACCATTCTATGAATATAGAACATTGATGTAATCTTAGAAAATAACAAAATGTAGACACGATAGATTACTTATTTTGTTATTCTACATTACTTACTATTTGAGTGCACGTTCCACTTGCAACTTGATCAAGTCTTGTTTGATGCTTCAATTTTGTTTTGACTGTCCTATAGAAGTACACATTTTTGTATTTACCCAATATGTTATTCAAAAAATAACAATAGAATAAAATACTTGTTGAGAAAGATTAAGAACTATTGATATTCTTTAAAAAAATTGAGATAGATGAGTGTGAGGTGAGAGATAACTATCCTTTGAAGAAAAGAAGCCAAGGCCTACTAGAATGAAGCTAAGAGCATGTTAGTGTGTAACCAAGGTGATGTAGGTGTGCAACCATCACTGATAATAATTTGATATATTTAGAGATTTGGTCCTGAGAACAATATCATCTAGACCAATCCCTTTCCTTGGGAAATTCAAACTAAATTGTCCAATTTAGCATTGATAAATAATCACACCAACAAAACAAGGATTTCTATTCATGGGGGAAATCACATCTAAGCTATAGACATGTATCCTAAACAATTTCATTATTATCATTAAATATATATACAAAGGCTTAAAAAAAAACAAAATACTATTTCCCTCTAAACATCATGTAACTGTTACTTTTTTAAATATTTGAATTTTTTAACCATAAAAATGGGTTTATTGAATACTTACCCTTTCTCAGTGATTCCTAATGCCCTAGATGGTACAGGGGGACCAAGGTCATAGGCAAGAGCCATGGAGTGGACCAGGGTCACTGATGGATCCTTGGGAGGAGTGGATGACAAATGGCTTTCAAAGGTCATTGAATCATGTAATAAGACCAATCATGGTCATGCAATGTTGTCTTGATCATATATCTATCACATTGTAACCAAATATTGAATGTAAGCCTTAATGGAAATGATAAGCCTATAAGGTACCTAGGGGTCACTAGGAATGGATTATAGGTTGATCCTAGGTTACAGGATTGGGAAATTGACCTATAAGGGTCTTAAAAGATGTAATAAGGCTATTAAAGCCTCTAAATGTTGTCAAGAGCACTTGAAGTGCAAAATATTGTAATTTGCCTATATTGGCAATATGAGCCTAAAAAGGGCTTAGTTGGGGTTAGTAGGGGTTATAGGTTAGTTATCTTTCTAAGGTTTTCTCTAAACCTTTTATGAGTATTTAGAAATGGCAAAGGGTGTTGTGTTGTCAAGTTGACAACTTGTTTTGTCAACTTGAAAACTAATTCTTATGTTTCATCATTAACAATCAGACTATTATGTAACAATTAGAAAGTTAGTTAGTAGGTTACAGTAAGTCTTTTGAGAATTAGAGTCTATCTTTGAAGAGATCCATGTGACTAGAAGGGGAGATTGTTTTTGGTAGGTAATGGATCGATCTTGTAACAGATTGAAGGAATAAAATCTAAGTTCTCTGAAAACTTGTAACTCTCTGCTGTGTGTATAGTCTAGATAACAGTGAATGCATATGTTTGAATAAAATGTGATATTAGTTTGAATATTATGCAAAGACATTTATTTGTGTTTTTTTGACATGTTTAAGCAATAAATTCACTATTTTTTTGCTATTAAGAGCCAAGGAAATTGCTAGTGTTCACGAACATGACTGGTTTGAAGACACAGCTAGGGTATTGGGATTGTAGTCTCCTAAAGAGGATTGACTCTCCCACCCTCTGTGACCAATGTAATTGGTGGGAGATGAAAAATGTAATATATATTCTTTTAGTGTAATTTGTTTGCAAAGATATGTAAAGGGGAGGCGTTTAGAAGCCACAACAAGGTGGTAATTTGTTGATTGTTAGGGTATAGTCTCGCACCAATCATTATGGGATAGATTGCACTTAAGGATGGAGGAATTTTGTGTTAGTTTACTATTGTGTGGGATCATAGTGACATGTTAGATCTATTGATTTTCTTTGAAGATTGTAAAGATTATTTTGAACAAACCCTCATGGTGTGACCCTAAAACAAAGGTTTTAGTAAATAGATAAGTGGATAAGTGTATGTGGGTGAACAAAGTTGAAAATTGGTGATCTTTTGTCTTTTTTCAAGACTATTTAGGGTCATGGAGACTTGTAAGTAAGTGGGTGATAGGGTTTATTTTCTAGGTGAGGGCTAATGATGCCTAGATGGAGAGCTAGAGGGTAAATGGATTTGATCTCACAAAGAGTGTAATTACTAATTATACTGTCCAATTTTTTTTACCATACTGAAAGTAAGAATAGTTTTATTATTGCTAAATTATGATTTTGTGGTGGAAAACATCATCATCTTTCTTCTTTTAGCTAATAATTGTACTAAGAACTGCTCCTTATTACTTTTGTTTGTTACTTTCTCATTATAGTAAACTTTTTCTTAATTTTTTATCTACAATGATATAGAAAATTTTATGTTTCCTTTTTTTCATTGACAACCACTACATGTATTATTTGTTGCACCATTGGTCTTGTGATCCTAGATACTATGAATTCCTCATAGGAGTGGCACATATATTTAGTCCCATAATTTCATATGAAGACTCTAATGGGATTCTATACACATCCTGAGATCCATGTGCTTGTCACAAGATGTATCCATTTTATTTTGAAACAATGGATTATAAATAAGGTTAAGATTAGATTTTCTTCTAAATTTAAGCTTATTTATGTCATTTGTTTCCTCATCTAGTTCTTTACATACATTATTTCTTCTTTTATCTTCTGATCACATGTTTGTCTATATTAATTTTCCTTGTCCACTATTTTTTGTATTTTATCTCCCCATGCTTTTTTCGTTATAGATTTTTCATCAAGATTATAAGACTGTATATAAGTGGTGACTTCATATTTTTTGTGCACTAGATACATTGGTCCTCTCAAATATGGATGATAAGTCTTTTTTTGAAGATGGAAGAGATTTTTTGGTTAACAATCAAAGGCGCAAAACTTGAATTATAGCTCCAAGATTTTACCTCTATGTTGTTATTTCCTATGCACAATCCTTGTGAGGATGTAAGGTCATCCTCCTCATACTCTTAGATCCATGTAATTTCCTTATTGATGAAACATTAGGAGTCAATAACTTCTTTTTCTTATCCATGTATTTGTGGCTTCTTGAAACATCCTTGTGATTCTTGATGATCATTTCTTGCATTATCCTTCCTTTTGGTTTCAATTTTACTTTCTCCCTTTAGTGTAACCACTTCCATTTCATCCAATGATGTGTGGATGTGATAGAATTGTGGTGAAATTTTTGTTTTTTAATCACTTGTCTCATAATCTTTAGAGTGCTCATCCATTCCTCTTTCCCTTATTAAGTCCAATTGATAACTACTTTTCTTCTTAGGTAGGTACTTTATTCAATCCTATCACCATTGATCTTGTAGATAGGCTAAAGTAAGTTTATTTATCTCTTCTCATTCTTTATTTGGAAGAAAAGGAGGAAATATTGTTCTATATTTAGGAGTATGATATCTTGAGCATTCATCATTTCTTCTTTTTTCCTCCTATTTATTATGATCATCATTGGTTAGTAATGTTGGAGATTTGCCAACAGGCCAGTACTAACTGTATGTTTGTCATTGATGAAAACATATGGAAAGTAGCATGCATAGAAGTATTATGCAGTAAGATTTCTATTAATGATGCATGGACATGATATCATGGGTGCATAGGTTAACTGTTAGTATAGACAGTTATATAGCAGCTTGTATCAACAGTGTTCCTGACAGAGTTACAGATAGTGTTCTATGTATAGTTGTCAGTACACTTATCATGAAGCCTTACGCGCTTGGATTTATGTTGAAGACATGTTAGTGAGGTTAAGTTCATGGATGCATGGTCTGATGATGAATGCAAGTAAAGTTATGTAGTTGTTATTTTCCAATAGCATTTTCATGTGTTTGTTCAGTAGAGCCGACAGAGATTTTATTGGTTCTTGAGTTTTCACCTATCTTTAGGGTATGCGCCCTTGGAGTTAAGATTAGAGATGAGTTATGGATGTTCGGTTAAGAGTGCATGAGTTAATTCAACTTGTGGAGAAAGATTTAGTTGTTTTGGTAGAGCCGACAGTGTGTAGTGTGTGTCTACATTTATCTTATTAAGATAGGTCCCAGATTATGTTGTGTGCATAGTAGAGCCGACATAATTTTTGTTGGAGTTTGTTATGGTTTCTCTATGTATGAAAATTAGATGTCTAACAACTAGAAATGATAAATTAACTATTAAAGCCAATGAATCTATCTAATGCAAACACAATGAAGAATGCAAATTAACTATGAAATGATGAAACTAATTTAATTACCTTCACCTACCATGCAGCTTGTCTCCATTGTCCTCCTAGCCTTGATTTCTTGAAGATGTTGAGCTCTCAGATTTCCAAATGAAGCCCTTTCCCAAGATGCTACCAAAGTGTGGAGATTGAATGAAATGAGTGCACAATAGCTTATGCAATCTAGTGGATGGAATGCAAATGAAATGATGATAGTATGGATGCTTGATTGCTCTAAGAATGCTTGGATGTTTGATTGCTTGAATGCTTGGATGCTTGATTGCTTGAATGCTTGTTATCAAAAATACCTATTAGCTCTCAAATGGGAAATGAGGCTCTTTTTATAGAGTTTTGAAGGATCTAGGCCTAGGTGGCACAATTCTACGGTTGAGAATGAAAGGTGGAAGATCCTAGGGCTAGGATTGACTTGGTTGAAGGAGTTGAGAGAAAGGGGGATGTAGTTGGAATGTGAGAGGAAGAATAGGGATGATGTTCCTCTCACATTGACATGGAGGAGAAGAAGGTGGAAGGGAAAGACACATGTCAAGTGTCTCATAAAGACCAAAGAGAAAAAAAGGGGAAGACCTTTTCCTCATGAGGACTCTTTGCACAAGTGTCCTATGAGTCACCTTTGACCCTTAGAGGTGGCTTGAGAAGCCCCTTAGGAATAGGGCATGTCTCTTGACTTGGTTGTTGAGAGGACATGTGGTCATGAGACTAAGTCCTATGAGGCAACATAGCTCTTGAGAATAGGACATGTGTGGGTGAGGATAATTATAAATAAATAATTAATAATAATTATTTATCTTAGCCAAAGTGATGTGTCAGATGACTAGGTAGGTGAGGTGGACTAGGAAACTTAGTCATATTTAGGTGATTGTATATTTAATTAAATCACTTTAATAAGACCAATTAGAAGACTTAGGATAGAAGAATAGACTATAGTGAATTCACTAAATAAATTGAATAATTTATTTAATAAATAGAGGAATAATTATTAATTAAATAATAAATATTTAATTAATTTATCAATTCAATAGTAATTAAATAATAAATATTTAATTATTTAATGATTCCATTTTTAGGTGTATACATTTTGCCCCTCTTTGAAATAATGTGCTGGTCACATTGTTTCAAAGAAAAATCAAGCATTTTTGCCCCTACCCCAGACAATGTTTCAGATGACCTATGCATGCCCCCTCGAGAGATTGATTGACAAAAAAGAGTATTTGAGTGTTTATTGGATTTTTTTTTTTTTTTTTGTATTTTTTGGTTGTGCAATCAATCTCATGAAATAACGGTAGAAAAGATGGAGGAAAATAGGGTGGAATGGAAGAAAAATGGCAGATAGGGTTCACACACCAAGCACATCGGGTCCACAAGCTATAAATAGGGCTAAGGGGTCCATAATAGGCTCATTGTGCACACTTGTCACTTGGAGATCAGAGCGTGAGAGAGAGAAGAGAAGAGCCACGAGGATGTCATTTCCCTTGTCAGATCACCACTTCGAGAGAGTCAGACACTTCCAGCGACCATCCGATTCGGGTGAACCGGTAGGTGACTCGATCCTGCTTTGTGATTTCATGATTTGATGCATGTTAGATTAGTTTTGTAGCATGTTTAGGGTAGATGAAATGTGAGATTAGATTAGAAAATTTTTAATTGTCGAGGTGGAGTACGAATGTGCAATTTCGGTGCACCAATGCACAGGAACTTGTGATGTTTGCACAGAAATTCAAAATTTCTGCGCATTCGGTAAGGATAGCTGCGCATTCATACTAGATGAATGTTAGTATTGCGCAAGTATGCAATAAAAGCCTACATAAGTACTTCCTACGCATTTGTGATGAAAAGCTGTGCAAATGTGCAACAAAATGATGCATATGTAAAAAGCTGTGCAAATGTTGAAAAATGTTGTGCAAATGTGGAGGAAAACTGTGCATAGGTGAAAACCTACGCAAATGTGAAAGAAAGTTGCACATGCATGTTTCAATGCTGCGCATGTGTTTTAGGTGATAGAATATGGTCAAAGTGGATAGTCAATTAGGTCAAACTTGATGTCAACAAGCTGATGGGATCTGTTGGTGATTGATTTTGATCAAGTTGATCAAGATGTGGCAACATTGTAGCATGTTTGCTAGTTAATCAATCTTGAATAGATAATTGATAGAATCATCTTTTAAAACATGTGATAAAACATGTTTGAAATTGATATGATAGGATAGATAGATTGTAGATCAGTTTATCAAAATCTGATAGGTTGATTGTTGTTGACTTGCTAGGAGGATATCACGGATGTTCTGATGTCACGGGAGAGATATCCCGTCACACAGAACTTTAGACTAGCTCTGTCAGAGACAGATAGACTATTGATTGGAGCGTCAGGATTATATTATGTGATTTACACACCCGAGATTCAGGTGAATTTGAGTATGATGACTACGTTAGCAGAGAGATGGCACTCAGAGATGAGTACCTTCCATCTTTCGACAGGGGAGATGATAGTTACATTAGAGGATGTATATCGCATCCTCCATCTTCCCATCATAGGTGAGCTGGTACAGTATGATTAGCACGATGGAGTTACTGAGTGCAGAGCCATCTTCGATGATGGTGATATAGAGGATGGAGAGATCAGTTGGGAGGATATGGTTGACTTGTATGACCCTCTGCCAGTGGTTCCAGTAGGCGCGATTGGGGGATTCATATGCCTTGATCGTAGGTCACATAGATTTGCAGTTGGATGGGGCCGCACATTATAGCGGGTGATGGAGGGGACCTAATTTGCCTGGGGGGTGTGTTTATTAGCACATCTATATCATGATTTACATTAGGTGGTGTACCATAGGGGGGCATCTCTATCAGCAGGGGTGACACTGCTCCATGTTTGGGCATGGGAGCATATTGTAGTGACTAGACTAGTGGCGATTAGATTTTGGGGCGTAGGACAACCCTATATTTATTTATACTCCTTAGTTTTGTCTCAGGAAAAATTGGGACATTTAGAGTTTTGGCGGTATACTTTTGATACATTGGACATAGTGACATGGAGACCCTACCTAGGGTGTGAGTTGTGGGATGATGAGCATCAGCTGGGATTTTGTTTTGAGTTGTGATGGCTTATAGGGTGGATGCCCTTTATTATCGAGAGATAGCTAGTCAGCCAGGTTCTATGCCAGTTTGGTAGGATCCAGGGCATGCCCCAGGGAGTGACTGAGTTTGCTCGCACGCATCAGGAGAGATGAGATTGGGGGCCCATGGCATCATTTGATGTTGCTTGGCAGGAGTTTTTGGATGCACCATTTCAGGCATGGTCGATGAGGCAGACAGTTGTTGATCTTGGGATGACTGCTGATTTAGAGCAATTTTTGAGAGACTTTCCAGTACCACAGATTACAGATCCCACAGCTAGGCCTCCAGAGAGGGATCCTACAGATAGACATTGGGGGAGGTGGTGAGGATGAGATAGGAGGGGACGAGGGAGAGGAGGAGATGGAGATGGTGGAGATGGTGGTGGAGATGGAGGGAGAGGTGAGAGAGCTGGCCCATGGATGAGGGGAGGTGGAGTGAGGTAGAGGTTTCAGGGATGGAGGTAGCCTTTGGTATAGCTAGCAGTAGGAGTACCATTATAGGTACCAGTTGCTCAGGTATAGAGACCAGCTAGCCTAGTATAGGGATGATTTGCATAGGTACAGGGACCATAGGTACAGGGATAGGCGGGGTGGGCACAAGATGATGTAGACATTCTATTGGCCCAGGGTGGTGCAGTACAGGGTGGTTAGGTGCAGGATGACAGATAGGATGAGCCTGACACTGAGATGCCAGATGTATAAGCATAGGATGAGCCAACTGATATCGACATCGGGGGACAGGATCCCTATTTACAGAGAGATGCTGCAGAGGAGGAGCTAGATATTGATACACTACTAGTCAGACTAGCAGTTACATAGGTACAGGCAGACCGAGTGCCAGGTCTAGAGAGATAGATTGAGAGACTAGAGCGTCAGATGGATGTCCTGAGACATGAGTGAGATGCAATGATTGAGAGACTCAGGGAGTCTAAGATGTTATTAGATGAGCTACAGAGGAAAGAGGACCTAGGTCCCCATGGAGATAGCCTGAGAGCCATGATATGAGCCAAGAAGGAGATATCCTATTGGAGAGAGGCATACATACAGGCAATGCCTAGGGATCAGTGGATTGGGAGCTTTAGAGAGAGCTTAGTAGTGGTGAGGACAGCAGTACAGGAACCAGCTGGTAGTGGAGGTGTATCATCATGTCCTCTGAGAGTACCATAGGTTCAGGAGACCAGGGCGGATCCTCAGGAGCAGGTGGTTCAGTAGCACAGGGCCTTATTGTAGCTCGCAGACAGTGACAGATAGATTCAGGAGGTAGTGGGTCATAGATACCACTTGTATACACTTTTTGTATCATATTATCATTGTATCATTATATATTTACTTGATAGACATTGACTGTAGACACATTGTTATTGATTATATATCATGGGACATTTGGATAGTTTTGTTTGTTTTTATGGACTTTATATGATTGATGCAGTTCTATCATGATTTGCTATGATGTTTATATACATGTGCATACTGACATATGCAGGATGTGATGATTTTACTTTTATATGCATAGAATGGATGTCTTAAAATGCAAAATGATTGATTTTCTATATGATGCTAATGGATAAATAATCTAATATATATGATGATATAAATGCATGTGCTAAATGATGTTCACTAACGCTATGTGATGATGAATGCAATGATGTAAAAACAATGTGAATAATGTAAAATGAATGGATACAAAATGTATGATGATACTAAATACATGTAATGAACAATAAATGATATTTTAATGCAAATGATATCTAAAGTAATAAATAAAATTGTACCTAAGCTGATTGACAACATGATAAAATGAAATAAGATGAAATGATAATTATAACAAATATCCAATGAACACACCTAATAATAATTATGCATGTCTTAAAATGATTAAGTGCAAAGTATTTTTGGTTGTCCAAATGTCCTCAACTGAAATAACAATGTTCTTGACACAAGAAGAATGGACTTTAGGAAAAATAGATAACCTAATGAGAAAGATAACCCACAAAACCTTATAAAAGGAGCACTGTTATGCAATTCATGAGATGGTAAAATGAAATGGAAAATGAAATATGAAATGAGTATCTCCACAACTTCATGTAACATCTTAGAACTTCATAATAACTAGAATTTGATTTTCATCATTGAGCTCGTTATGTTGCAAGAAAATGCAAGCATCATGGTATAATTAAACCAGGATGACCTAAGCACTTTTTGCATGGAGTTCAATATTGAAAACTTGACAAGCATCTAGGTATATTTGAACCAAGATGACCTGAGTTTCATTTGCGTAACAGACAAGGAATATTTCCCCCCTCCATCGGGGAACTGATATTTGGAGTCAAGGTATGCGATGGCGTATCACCATAAATAGTATCGGTGGAACAACATGATTTGCATGTTTTCAATACTATGAAATGGATGAAGGCACTTATACACAGACACCCCAATTACTTGTTCCTACAATTTCATCAGAAAATACCCCACAAATAGAAATCAAAGAAAATATTATGTCCCATCCCGACTATTCTAATCAATGACATATGGGAGTTTCAAACTCATGTCAAAGATATCCCGGAATAGCATAGGAAACATGATGACAATGAAATCTAGATATGAATGCATAATTTATAACAAATCATTCAAACATGCCTGCCATGAATATACATTTCTTTTTCCAAAAAAGATAGATTTAGGATATGTTAATTAGTTCAAATGATGATGTATAGTCAAGATGTATAGATAAGCAGTCATAATTCAAAGGATAGATCATAGATTCTGATTCAGCATGAAGATACCATTGGGAAAGAACATTTGATTGTGTTTGCCTTGCCTGGTGAAAATAACTCCATTGTGTCCTCTAAGAATCACGACTATCATAGATCCACTTCCCAAACTAGGTTGAGGACATGCCCCTAGCTAGGTGATGGACTGACTTATTATGGATGAAGAAAGACACAACAAGACTAGGATGAAGACCATGACAAAAGATCAAGCTATGATGGGGTTTTATTATGGGTAGATACAATAGATGGTGTATGAACTGGCCATTTTATTATGATATATACATGGTGGGGACAAGGACTGAGTAACCATTTTATTGTGGATATATACAATGAATGGACACACTAGAAGAATCCTAATAGATAGAGGAGCTAACTTGTCACACATAGTGCCTGTTTCTAGGTTTTCACCATATGTTTTTATTGCAGTTTTCTTTTGATTTTATGATTTTTTTTTTGTATTTTTTATTTTTTTATCTAGACAATATATACAGACTATATACATGCCCCTTTCATTGAGATTTTAGGGATAGAACTTCTTGAGATAGATGCTATTAAGAGGTTCATCCAAGGGATCCCCTTTAGGTGTAGATAACTGATAGGCCCCAGAACCATAGACTGCTCCAATTAGGTTCAAACTTGCCCTTCTTTTCACAGGATAGACGCTGCTGATAAAATTTCAAATGATCATAGGCTCACTGACGGTGTTCATCTATGAGTTCCAATTCAATCAGGCGTGCAACTCTATACTCTTCATCAGGAATTAAATCTTTAAGAGTAACATGAAGTGAAGGCAACTTGACCTCAAGGGGTAGGACTGCTTCAGATCCATAGACAAGGGAGTATGGAGTGGCTCCAGTAGGAGTACGGATGGAGGTGCGGTAAGCCCATAAGGCTAGATTAAGTTGGAGATGCCAGTCATGGCCAGTGTCATTGACAGTCTTTTGTAGGATTTTCACAATTGTTTTGTTTGACGCCTTAGCTTGGCCATTTCCTTGAGGATAGTAGATGGTGGAATAGTTGTGGGTGATGTGGAATTTGGTGCACAAGTCATCCATGTCTTGGTTTTGAAACTATTTCCCATGATCAGTGATAAGATACATAGGTATACCATATCTGCAAATGATAGAGTTTAAGACAAACATGGAGATTTGTTTCCCTGTGACGGTAATTAATGGAATGGCCTCAATCCATTTAGTGAAGTATTCTGTGGTAGTGAGAATCCATTTGTGGCCATTGGAAGATGGAGGATTGATAGCACCCATGAGGTCAAGTCCCCATCGACTAAATGGCAAAGTTGTTGTAAAAGGATGTAACTCTTGAGCTAGAGCATGGATAAGGTTTCCATGTATCTGACATTTCCTACATGCCCTAGCAAAATGAAAGGAGTCTACTTCCATGGTAGGCCAATAATAACCCATATGTATGAGTTTCTTAGCCAAAGAGGGACCACTCGAATGTGTCCCACAAATACCCTCATGTACATCATGTAAGGAAAGTTGAGCTTCATCATGTTTGAGATATCATAGGAGAGTACCGTCAAAACCTCACTGATAAAGGGTGTAGATATTAGGATATAGTGGGAGGTTTGGTGGAGAAAAGTTTGTTTTTAATTTTAGGATAGGTCAGGAGGTAGAGTGTTATCTTTGAGGTAAGAATAGATCTTTCCATAGGTTGGGGAGTCAGGTCCAATCAGATGATAGGTAATACTCATATCAGGCTCATCATATGTAGGACAAGTCAGGGATTCCACCAAGAACTCAAAATGGGCCTTGGTATCTTCTATATCAAATAAAGAAGCAATCATTTCCATGGCATCGGCAGCCTTGTTTTCATGCCGAGGAATCTGCTCAAAAGTGATGACAGAGAAATACTTTTTAAAGTCATCAACCATACATTTATATGGCAATAACTTATCATCTTTGGTCTGATAATCATCATTAACTTGGTTAACAATCAGTTGAGAATCTCTGTAGACATTTATTTTAGACACGTTCCATTGTAAAGCCATTTTTAACCCAATCAACAAAGCCTCATATTTTTCTACATTATTGGTGCAAGGAAGTAACAACTTGAAAGATTTCAGAATAGTGTATCCTTGTGGCATGATAAAAAGAATACTAGCTCCTGAACCCTGCTGAGTGTATGAGCCATCAAAGTATAATTTCCATGTTTGTGTAGATAAAGCCAAGATATGAGCATTAGGAAACTCTATGTGTATAGGTTGATCATCCATTAATGGAGCATTAGCTAGTTGATCTGCAATCACTTGACCTTTGATAGCCTTCCTATCTACATATTCAATATCAAACTCACTAAGTAGCATGACCCACTTAGCCAACTTTCCTGTCAATGTTGTCTTGCTTAATAGATACTTTAAATGATCAATCTTTGCAATAAGCTAAGTAGAATGTGACAACATGTAATGTCGCCACTTTTGTGAAGCAATGACAATAGCCAGACATGCTCTTTCAATAGGGGAATAGTTTAACTCATATCCCACAAGAGTGCGACTGATGTAGTAGATGGCTTTTTCTTTTCCTTCATGATCTTGCTAAGCTAGAAGAGCACCTAGTGAGGTTGTCATGGCTAAAATGTAGAGCAAGAGTGGCTTGCCCGGAATTGGTGACATCAGAGTTGGAGGATTCACTAGATATTGCTTAATTTTATTGAAAGCTTCCTCACACTTATCATCCCATTGGAATAAGATATTTTTATGCAGCAAATGTTGAAAAGGATGACTGCGATCTGCTAATTGAGAAACAAATCATCAGATGGATTGTAGATGCCCCTATAAAGATCTTAGCTGACTGATGTTAGTGGGGGAAGCCATCTCCAATATTTCTTTAACCTTTTCTGGATCTACTTCGATGCGTTTAGCTGAGACAATGTAGCCTAACAGTTTGTCAGATGTGACCCCGAATGCACATTTCTTTGGATTAAGCCGAATCTGATACTTTTCCATCTGGGTGAATATTCTATCCAACACTCTCAAATGACCAGCTCTATCTTTAGATTTTGCTAAAATGTCATGAACATAATCTTCCATGATGGTATGCATCATGTCATGAAAGATCGTGGTCATGGCTCTTTGATAAGTTGCTCCAGCATTTTTGAGGCCAAATGGCATCACATTCCAATAGTATGTACCCCATGGACAAGTAAAAGCAATTTTTTCCTGGTCTTCTGGTGCAATCTTGATTTGGTTATAGCTAGAAAATCTATCCATTAATGATAACATCTCATGCCCAACTGTTAGGTCAACAATCATATCAATATTTGGCAAAGGGAAGTCATCTTTTGGACAAGCTTTATTAAGATCTCAGAAATCAATACAAATCCTGATAGACTTGTCTAGTTTGGAAACCGGAACAATATTTGAAATCCACTTAGCATAATCAATAGCCCGAATGAATCCAACATCTAGGAGCTTCTTTAATTCTGATTTCACCATTAGAGCAATGTGAGGGTGCATTTTGCGGAGCTTTTGCTTAATTGGTTTTACACCTGGTTTGATAGATAAATGACACATAATGAGATTTGGATCCAGACCAGGCATATCAGCATAGGACCAAGAAAAGTTGATTTGTCTTTCTCTAAATTTTTTTGCAAAAGCTTCTTTCTCTGATTCTGTCAAGGATGCTGCTACTTTGAGGATGCATGGAGACTCCTCTAATCCAATGTTAAGTGGTACTGTTGGTTCTATAAGAATGGCAGATTACTCTCGATACAGATAGTTGGGAAGAGTGTCAATCCTTCCATCGTTAGGCACCCCAGAGAGGTTTTCACCATCAGATGCATCTTTTCTTTTTACTATTTTTGGATCTAATACTGCCACTAAGTGGTTTTCACCATTAGATCTATTGATTATTTTTATATTTTTATGACTAAAAGGATTGGCACTCTCTCCAAAATAGGCCATGTCATTGAGTTCTATTGGAAATCTTGACTTGTGATCCCCTGGTGGTAAATGATCCCTGATGCCAAGATAGTCAATGATCATGTCATCATTATGGAAGACATCAAGTTTTGGGTGATTGGGAGAATCCCAATTGATAAGGTTAGGATGGACAAGGGGAATTGTATCATTTGGGTCGGTTTCAAAAGCAGAGATGGTATTGATGGAAAAGTTGTCAAGGTTTATGATGGTATCAGTGAGGTCTATTTCCATACTCTCATCCAAATCATTTGTCACAAGAACGCTCACTTTTCTCACAATCAACATGAGTAGTATTATGTGGGACCAATCCTAGTGAGTCACTCATTGAACTCTCACCCTCATGGTAATTGTCACTATATTGATGGACAACATTGACTCCTATTTCTTCAATATAATCAGATAAGGAATCCAATTCATAATCATTAGAATTAGAATCATCATTATCTTCAAGTCTATCAATGATTCTTTGAGCTATCCTTTGTTTCTTTGGATCTACATACATACCATGCTTTCTGAATTGTAAGGCAGGAGCTTTAGATGTCTCATGAAAAGGTGGTATTTTTGCTTTTCCTTTTTTTTCTTGTGGTCCTTCTCCTTTATATCCTAATCCTGTAGTGTCTCTTTGATAATTGGGATTTTGCAAAATTGGTTTTATAACACCTTCTCTTTGTAACCCTAGAGGTCTAGCACCTTGATATCCCATCTTTTGTAGCAAAGTATACTCTTTTCCATAGACATCAGGTGATATACATTCATGTTTAGTATCCTCTTTAGTCTTTTGTGTCTTAAGCCAATAATTTGCATTACGCTCAACTACCTCTTTGGATATTGTGCCCCCACTTATAAATGTGTTATAAACAAGTGTGGAAGGGGGTTCTGATTGTTGTTTAGTGATCAAAGATCTACCATATGATTTGGGAGATAAAGGTAACTCAGTGATACAAAGAGCTTGACCTAAAGTATATTCTCCCATACTACTTTCTTTGATGTCTATCTTAATCCCATCTGATTTAGAAGTTGATGCTATATTACTAGGGTCACTAGGTGTAGTTGCAGAAGATCCAATACAATTATAGGGAACCAAAGAATCAGAAGTCTTCACATTGCTACAATATTGAAAAGGATTGATGTCTCGTTTGATAGTGATCTCCTGACCATTATGAGGGAATTTTATACATTGGTGATAAGTCGATGGTACAGCTTGCATGGAATGAATCCACGGTCTTCCCAAAAGGATATTATAAGCAAGATCCATGTCCAGAACTAGACAAGATACATCTTTGACAATAGGACCAACTCTAATTGGAAGAGCAACGGACCCCTTGGATGATCTCCCTTCCTCATCATAGGCCTTTATTGTGATTTTATTTTTGGGATCAACAACATTCTCAGAAAATCCCAATGCAAGGACTAACTTTAACGTACATATATTCAAGCTATCTCCCCCATCTATTAGTACTCTTTTAATCTTGTGATTTTGAACAAGGAATTCGATATGTAAGGGAGCATTATGAGGTTGGGTAATGGCTAAATCATCATTTTCAGTGAAGGAAAAATAGTGTGGGGTTGTTAAATGGCCCACCATAGCTTGAAATTGATCATGATCTAGAGTTGTGGGAACCTAGGTCTCTAAGAGAGCTTTTTCAAGGATATCTTTGTGAGATGGGGAAAGATGCAAAAGCTCTAAGATGGATATCTGGGTAGGTGTTTTCTTGAGTTGTTCCAAACGATTGTACTGGTTGGAAATATTTGGGATAGACTTTGGGACATAAATGGACTTATTTTGTGTAGTGCTTGGTTTAGACTGGACTCCTTGGAGAGTAACTTTGGCTTGAGCATGAGTAGTAGCTTGGACTGGTTGACTCTCTGATTTTCCTTTGATGGTAATGACATTGGCATAATACATAGAAGGATGACATTCAGAAATGTTACCAACATATCGATAGGGAGTGGAATTATAATTGGCTTGATTGTCACTCTTATTGTTGGAAGAACCCCCTTTTTCATGCTCAGGAAGTGGATGTTTGAAAGCTGTATGTGATTCATTCGAGACATTTCCATCAACACCAATTTCAATGCTTTCGATTAAATCTTGGATTACATTTTTGAGTCTTTTGCAATCATTTGTTTTATGTCCTCTGCCTCTGTGAAATTCGCAATAATCATTCTCATTCCACCAAGAAGGCTTTACTCTAGGTTTAAAATCTTTCATTTCAGGAAGCGTAATGAGTTTCTTTGTGATTAACTTTCGTAATGCTGATTCGAGAGATTCCCCCAAAGGAGTGAAGTTTCTTCGAGGTGAAATAAAAGGAAATCTTGGTTTAGATGAATTTTTGTTGGTATTTTGATTTGATGATTGATTGTTGTAGGTTCCTTGAGTAGCATTTTCTTGATTGGTGAGATTGAGAAGGGGTTGTGTTGTTTTGACATTACGATTATCAACAATCCCATCATTGACAATGTTTTTGTTTTTATTCCAGAACTTTGATTTGTCATTGTTATAGTTGTTGGAATTGGAATTTGAAGATCCAGCATTGTCTTTAGAATAAAGTTTGATCTCACCTTTTTGAACCATGGCTTCCTCAATCTTGACACCATTTTCTATGAGCTTATTGAAATTTGGTGGACATTGCAATTGCAACCTATAACTCATTTTTGGTGTAAGGTTATGCACAAAAATATCCATCTTTTCTTGTTCGGGAATCGTTCATGGATATTTAGCAAACAATTGATGCCATCTTTGCAAAAAAGTAAGGAAAGGTTCTCCATTCTTTTGATGTGCATTGCAAAGATCAAGCATAGTGACCTCATGTTTGGTGTTATATGAATAATGAGTGACAAATTTGTCAAGAAGCTCATTGAAAGATTTGATGCCTGGGGGTAGTTTGGAGTGACTTCAATACAAGTAGCACAAAACTCACGAATATGGTCTTGTGGATCCGAATTCCCTTTGTATTTGTCAAATTTTGGTACCTCAAAATGAGGAGGGAATGGAATCATTGCTAAGTTCTTATCAAAAGGATAAGGACATATATCATCCAAGGAATACTTCTTTGTTGATGATCCAGTTTGGATGTCACGGATTTGTTGTTGAAGGATCTGGATTTGTTGTAGGACGGGATCCAAAGATGGTGTGTTTCCTTGAGAATTTTGGGAAACATTGTTGTGAGAAGCATTGTTTTGTAAAGCATGATTTTGCTAATCATTTTGAGAAATAGCGTGTTGTTCATGACTATGAGAAGCATTGGATTGCTGATTGGTTTCCTTTGCTCCATGAGTATCTTGAGAACCTCTAGGAATTTGTTGATTATTTGTGTGAGCTGGTTCTCTAAGATAAGAAACATCAAAATCACTTGGTAACTTAGCTCCTTGTTGAGCAAGCATGAGAAAATACATCTCTTTATCCAAGCCTAAGAGTCTTTCAATGACATGATAAAATTGAGGATCTTGTGAAGCTTCCCTAAGTTCATCATCGGTGGGTTCATCAATGGATGTAAAAAGTGAATTTTTCTTAGGAGCTTCAGGCCAAGGATTTTCTTCGTTACTATTATTTCCTTCCATCTTGTCTAGGGATTCTAGATTGGCGACTTGTTTAAGTTTCTGAGATCGAGTTTGAACCATAAAATTGAAAGAATTGATTATGGGATGAAAGATTTTTAATGAGAAGATATGGAAAGTGATTGATAGAAAAGCTATTGAAATGTGTTGAAAAGTGATAAGACAACTTGATAAACTCTAAGGCAATAGGAGGTATAAATCTCACTATAATATGACAAAGAGAAATCAAGAGATAATAACCTAAGTAAGTTTGGTGGTTAAGGATGATATATCCTGATATGATAAACTCACAAAGATCAAAGTCTGATGGATATGATAATGTTTCAACACAAAATTGAGAATTTCAAAGATTTGGAAGAAGATGATTTGATGAATCTTTGATGAAGGAATGATGAAAAGTGATGAATGGTCAAACTAAAGATTAAAGGTCTGTGTAACTTGACTGTTTCTCCAGAATCTTACTAAGGATGAAAATGGGTATCTGAAAAAGTGATTTTGAAAATTGCAAAGTTTGTGGAAATGCTCACTGTTGTAAATGCACAACAAAAAATGCGCAGGACAGATTGATAAATGCACAACAAAATGAAACAGATGCGCAAAAATATGTAACAGATGTGACTGGTAATACTCAAAAGCACAGATAGTCTGAACAGATGTGCAACAAATTTTGATAAATGCGCAGCAAATTTGATCAAATGCACAGGTTTTGAAATTTTGATCTGAATTGAAATGTTTTGGATTTTCCTGGTGTTGGCTGGTTTTTTTTTTTTTTTTTGGCAAAGTGAAAAATGCATAAACACACGCACATAAGATAGAAATGATGTTAATTTGACTATGCTAATATCAATGCACAAACACGCTTACAATCCTATGGTTGGCAAGGATGATATTTGCTAAATCCCCACTAGGATAATAAAATCCAGCCACGTAAATTCACAGTGGATAGCCTAGGAACTTTGAGGCACGGGCTCCTCCTTACAGTGCACTCACTTCTCAGGCACACCAAGTTCTAAATTCAATGGGTCATTACTTCCCAAAGAACTACTATCTCTACTATGAACTGTGAGTAATGTGGGGTGTCTTCATGAGCTTGGGTGACTCCTTGAGCTAGCAGATAGAAGGTTTTTGGCCACTAAACAAAATTTTTTACTAAGGACATCCATTCAGGTGGTTGTGATCAAGTCATTTTCCCAATTAAGGGGGATCTCCCAATCCTTTCAAAGCAAGGCTTTCACCTCTACTAAGTAGGACTTTAACGCACCACTAGGGTACTGGAGGAGATTTTGATTGCCACAATGAATTCACACCTGTCTAATGTGAGACTAATCACATTAGCATTTTTTATATACTGGTTTGGAAGGACTTGGCTTTAGCTTGTTACCGGTTGGGTCATTCCTTGGGGTGAGTACCTCTTTTCCCACCAAAGACCGCCCTCTAAAAATTATAACAGTTTCTCTTACACCCAAGGTCCACGAATGGCGAGGGGAGAGGATACGTTGTTATAATTTTGGGATTACAGATATGCTATTAAGAAAAACACAACAGACACTTGAATCTATGCTAAGGAAGACACACAAAGGAAAAACATGTCGTATTTTAAGCCCAAACGAGATTATAGTTTATTTTGCAAACCCCTTGGCAATCTGCAATCAAACTATTAGAAATTTTTTTTAGCAATGGGGTCTTCAAAATTACATCCTACAAAACAGCCTAAAAATACTACCAGAATGAACAGACACTTGTCAAAATGTTAACTAAAAACAAATCTAACAGAAAACTAAATTTTTCTACATAAACTGACAAATGTGCAGAATAGTGATATAAATGCGTAGTAAGTTTGGATATATGTGCAATAATTATATATGTGTGAAACAATTGAATGAATGCGTAGCCTGATGATATGTATGCGTAGCTAGTCTAGATGCGCAGTGAAAAATGATGTATGCGCAAGACAATTTAACGAATGCGTAGAAAATATGACAGAAAGTGAAAACCAGATGAAAGTTTATGTTTGTGGTTGCAGAAAATGGATGCACAACAGAAATGGACAAATGCACAGAAATCATGGACAAATGCACAGAAATAACCTGTAGAAAAACCTACACATGGAAAACTAAAAATTGAAACTGAAAAGCCTGCCAGGGACCTCCTTCTAGCACCAAAAATGTATGCAAATTAGATGTGTAACAACTAGAAATGATAAATTAACTATTAAAGCCAATGAATCTATCTAATGCAAACACAATGAAGAATGCAAAGTAACTATGAAATGATGAAACTAATTTAATTACCTTCACCTACCATGCAGCTTGTCTCCATTGTCCTCCTAGCCTTGATTTCTTGAAGATGTTGAGCTCTCAAATTTCCAAATGAAGCCCTTTCCCAAGATGCTACCAAAGTGTGGAGATTGAATGAAATGAGTGCACAATAGCTTATGCAATCTAGTGGATGGAATGCAAATGAAATGATGATAGTATGGATGCTTGATTGCTTTAAGAATGCTTGGATGTTTGATTGCTTGAATGCTTGGATGCTTGATTGCTTGAATGCTTGTTATCAAAAATACCTATTAGCTCTCAAATGGGAAATAAGGCTTCTTTTATAGAGTTTGAAGGATCTAGGCCTAGGTGGCACAATTCTACGGTTGAGAATGAAAGGTGGAAGATCCTAGGGCTAGGATTGACTTGGTTGAAGGAGTTGAGAGAAAGGGGGATGTAGTTGGAATGTGAGAGGAAGAATAGGGATGATGTTCCTCTCACATTGACATGGAGGAGAAGAAGGTGGAAGGGAAAGATACATGTCAAGTGTCTCACAAAGACTAAAGAGAAAAAGAGGGGAAGACCTTTTCCTCATGAGGACTCTTTGCACAAGTGTCCTATGAGTCACCTTTGACCCTTAGAGGTGGCTTGAGAAGCCCCTTAGGAATAGGGCATGTCTCTTGACTTGGTTGTTGAGAGGACATGTGGTCATGAGACTAAGTCCTATGAGGCCACATAGCTCTTGAGAATAGGACATGTGTGGGTGAGGATAATTGTAAATAAATAATTAATAATAATTATTTATCTTAGCCAAAGTGATGTGTCAGATGACAAGGTAGGTGAGGTGGACTAGGAAACTTAGTCATATTTAGGTGATTGTATATTTAATTAAATCACTTTAATAAGACTAATTAGAAGAATTAGGATAGAAGAATAGACTATAGTGAATTCACTAAATAAATTGAATAATTTATTTAATAAATAGAGGAATAATTATTAATTAAATAATAAATATTTAGTTAATTTATCAAGTCAGTAGTAATTAAATAATAAATATTTAATTATTTAATGATTCTATTTTTAGGTGTATACACTCTATTATGATTTCAAGGTGGTTCTAATAGGCTGACTTGATTATATAATTTAGAGGAAAGATATTTATAGGCAGTCATTTGTGATTGCTTGAGTGTGGTTCATGGTTGATTAAACAGAGCAGAGCAGAGTGTGTGAAGTGTTGAGCCATCAGTAGAAGGTCTATATGACCAAGTAGAGTATGTGTGCTATTCATTGGAACTGATCCATACAATAGGTCAAAGTGCAGTTCACCAAGATCTAGATATAATGTGTATCTGTTATTTAGAAGGTTGTAGCCTTCACCCCTTTGAGTAGTGAGCTCTCGGATAGTGCATCCTCTCCCCTAATAAGGACAATTGTAAAAGAATCCTAATAGGGTATGACCCTTAACAAGATCTACTATACTTAAAGCATTGTAAAGCTACTCCTAACAGGGTAAAGGATCTTCTAACAAGGATCATTATACACTAGTATAAAATATTAGTGGGTATCAAGTCCCACTGGGGTTTTTACCTATTTGGGTTTCCCCATAACCAAAATATTAGTGTTGTGTTCATGTGTTCTTTCTTTTTGTTAATTATTTTATTCTTAATTATACTTAATTGGCTAAAGAATTGAAATTAGTAGATAACTGATTCAACCCCCCGCCCCCCCCCCCTCAGTTATCTCTTGGGAGTATTCCTAACAATTGGTATCAGAGCCAAGTGCCTCAGTGAGAAATTTTAATAGCTTGAGGTTGATCAGATGGAATAATTCAAGAAAGAGAGTCCTAAGTTTGATGGAGAGAATTATCTTGATTAGAAGAACAAGATGGTGACCCATTTGCAATGCATTGCTTTTGAATTTTTTAATGTTACTATCAAAGCATCTAAGATTCCTACTTTAGAAGACCTTGCAAAGGATAATGCTACTGAAGCACAAAAGGAATTGTTTCATTAGAATGCTATTGCCAAAGAAGCCCTTATCAGCACCCTATCAGATAGTGAGTTTTCAAAGATAGAGAACGTAGACACTACCAACAAGATATGGAAGTACCTAGAAGACATATTTGAAGGAGACAAACAAGAAAAGGATGCGCGCAAAAAAACTTGGAAGAAAAGATACAATGCATTAGAGATCCTTCCTGAAGAAAACATCAGAGCTTATAATCAAAGGATCAATGAAGCAGTTGCTAGAATCAGGAACAATGGTGGAGAAATCTCAGAGGAAGATATTATGGACAAGTTGATGACTACTCTCACTCCAGAATATGAAAGAAAGATCAACATCCTTAATGAGACCATGCATCTTACATCTAATTTCAAAAGAGAGACCTTGATTAGAAAAATCTTAGCTTTTGAGAGTTCAAGATTGAAGAGCGAACCTAAAAGTGAGACAACCTTCAAAGCAACAGTTCATGGTAAGAAATCTGCAAACACTTCTGGTAATTTTGAAGATGAAGATGAAGAGAAAACTTTAGACAATTTTAATGCTATGATTTCTAATAAAGAAAACAAAGGAAAAGGAAAATATGAAGGTCAATTACCATTTAAGTTATTTTCTTGTAATAAGATAGGTCACTTTGCATCTAAGTGTCCTACTAGAGCTAGGAAGTTCAAGAAGGATTACAAGCCTAAGTACTCTAACGAATGCTACTTTGCTGGAGATGGAGTTTCAGATGATGAATTAGGTGAAGAAGAAATTGGATTCATTTCTATTGTAGACAAAATGAATAGTAAGTCAGTTCCTAAAGATGAGAAAGTAAATCAAGAGCTAGCATTGATTTCCCAAGCAGATATAAGGATAGACTAGATTATAGATAGTGATTGTTCACATCACATGATAGGTGATAAAGGAAAATTTATCCATCTAGACAAATAAAATGGTGGTATGGTTAGATTTGGAGACAACACTCCTAAACCAATAGTTGGTAGAGGAGCCATCACCTTGGATGGTGAGAATAGTACTGATGATGTTCTCTATGTTGATGGTTTGAAACATAACCTTCTCAGTGTTGGACAATTACTTGGAAAACGATATCAGTTGGAGTTCAAAGATGACAAATGCATCATTAAAAAAGAGGATGGTGTTATGATTGTATCAGGCTCAAAGACAAGAGGTAATGTTTTTCAACTGAATTTAGAAGCAAGTTGTTTTGTTGCTAAAGTTGATGATAGTTGGTTGTGGCATAAAAGACTATGTCATACCAATTTTGATAACATAGTAAAGATAAGCAATGTTAAGGTAGTAAGAGCTCTACCTAGCATAGAAAATCTAGTTGATACTATATGTAGGGAATGTGTGATGGGAAACCATGTGAGGAATTCATTCAGGAGTAAGCACAATTCAGTAGAGAACAAGTTGGATCTGATTCATATAGACCTATGTGGTCCAACTCAAACAAGATCATACTATGGTGAAAGGTATTTCATTTTTTTTGTTGATGATTATACTAGGATGATGTGGGTTGAATTCTTAAAAGATAAGTCAGAAGCATTTGATAAGTTCAAAATATTCAAAGCTAAGGTTGAGAATGAATCTGGATTAAAGATAAAATGTTTGAGATTGGATAGAGGAGGAGAATTCACCTTTGATAGTTTTATGAGTACTACGAAGAACATGGCATAAAGAGACAATTAAGTGCACCTAGAACACCTCAGTAGAATGGGATTGCAGAGAGAAGGAATAGGATCATTCTTGATACATCACTCACCATCATGATAGAAGAAAACGTTGCACACACCTATTGGAGAGATGCAGTCAATACAAAAGTCTACACCATCAATAGAATTTAGTTAAGGCCTAGCGCTGACAAAAAACCATATGAGCTATGGTTTGGTAATGGTCCCACAGTAAAATACTTCAAAATCTTTGGAAGCAAGTGCTACATCAAGAGGGATGAAGCAGTAGGCAAGTTTGATGCAAGAAGTGATGAAGGTATTTTCCTTGGTTACTCTACTAAAATAAAAGCTTTTAGATGTTTCAATTTAAGATTCAAGAAAATTATTGAAAGTTCTCATGTTAAGATTGATGAAAATTTTATGGTTCAAGAAAGATATCATGATTACTCACCCATGATTGAAGAAGAACCCAAACCCTCTTCTAGTGAGATAGTTATTGAAGAAATGTTTGATAGCATTGATGTGTTATTCAATGACCCTGAGACAAGTGAGGAAGAAACTCCTAAGTCTAATGAGTTAGCATCAACTAAAGTTCCAAATTTTACATCTAGAAACCATTCCAAGAAGGACATCATTGGAGATCAGAGCGACAAAGTCTTAATAAGGTCACAATAAAAGAACTTAGCTAGCAATGATGCGGTATGTTTACTATCTCAGATTGAACTCTTAAGTGTTGAAGATGCTTGTAAGGATTCAAATTGGCATGATGCTATGAAAGAAGAACTTGATCAAATTATTAAAAATGACACTTGGGAATTGGTCCCAAGACCTAGTGATAAGAGTGTGATTGGAACAAAGTGGATATTCAGAAACAAAATGAATGAAGATGGTGCAATAGTAAGAAATAAAGAAAGATTAGTATGTAAAGGATATGTGCAAAGAGAAGGCATTGACTATTCAGACACATTTGCACTTGTGAGCAGATTAGAAGCTATTAAGTTGTTTCTAGCTTATGCTATAGTAAAAAACTTCAAAGATTATCAGATGGATGTCAAGTCAGCATTCCTGAATGCAAATTTGAAAGAAGAAGTATACATTGAGCAACTAGAAGGATTCACCTTATCAGACATACCTGATATGGTATGCAGACTTAAGAAGGCTCTCTATGGACTTAAGAAATCCCCTAGAGCATGGTATGAGAGACTAGATGGATGCTTAACATAGATTGGATTCAAGAAAGGAGCAACAGATTGTAATCTATTCATTAGAGAGACATCTGAAGGTTTGCTACTTGTAGCTATATTTGTTGATGACATTATCTTTGGAGGTAATGACAAACTTAGTGCTGAATTTTCTAAGGAGATGCAAAATGAATTTGAAATGAGTATGATTGGTCCTATCAAGTACTTTTTGGGATTGAATGTGCAGCAACCAAAGAAAGGTATATTCATTAATCAGCCCAAGTATGTGAAGGAAATATTAAAGAAATTCAAGATGGATGATTGCAAGCTAGTAGGGACTCCTATGATTATTGGATGCAAGCTTACAAAAGAAGATGACTCACTAGTAGTTGATATAACATTGTATAAGTCTATGATTGGAAAATTGATTTATCTTACTCAAACTAGACCTGATATTTCAAATGCAGTTGGTATAGTTGGAAGATTTGCAGTAGAGCCTAAACAAAGTCACCTCATGGCAGTAAAGAGGATATTCAAATACTTACAAGGCACTATAGACTATGGTCTATGGTATCCAAATTCAAAAAATGTTCATGTGTACATTAATGCAGATTGGGTAGGATGTGTTGATGCCAGAAAGAGTACATCAGGTGGTGCAGTGTTTCTTGGTGATAGACTTATCACTTGGACAAGCAAGAAAAAAAATTGTATTTTTTAGTCAATAGTAGAAGCGAAGTATGTTGCAATAGCCTTGAATTGTTCTACAATTGTTTGGATCAAGCAAATGATAAAAGATTTTGGAATTCAGATTGATTATCCTATTATTATTCACTACGATAACACTAGCACTATCAATATGTCAAAGAACACTGTGATTCATGCAAAGATAAAACACATTGAGATCAACTATCACTTCCTAAGAGAGAAAGTGGCAGAGAAAGAAGTCAAGCTGGACTATGTGAATACTAAAGATTAGTTGGCAGACATATTCACAAATCCCTTGCCTAAGGATACTTTTGAGTATCTCAGGGAGAAGTTGGGAGTAATTACCTTCCCTAATTCTTCTTAGAAGAAATAAGGAAAGACATCAGTCCTTTGGGACTGATGGAAGGTTGACTACTCTACCTCAGGAGCAGTACTGGTGCTTAAAATGAATGGCCCAAGAGATAACTGCGGGGGGGGGGGGGGGTGAATCCGTTATCTAAAAGTTTCAATTCTTTGTCCAATGAAGTATAGATTAACATTAAGCACAAAAACATAAAGATAAAACTTGAACATAACACCAATATTTTGGTTACAGGGAAACCCAAATAGGTAAAAACCCCAGTGAGAATTAGCATCCACTATAAACTGCACTAGAGTATTATGATGCCTATTAGAAGATCTTAAAACCCTATTTGGAGTTGATCTTTACAATGAAACAAGTACAGTGACTTGGTCAAAGGTTAGAGCATGTTAGGAGTCTTTTATAATTAACCTTGTTAGGGGTGAGGATGCACTATTCGAGAGCTCACTACTCAAAGGGTGAAGGTTGCAACCTTCTGAATAATAGATATACACTATATCTAGATCTTGGTGAACTGCAAGGTAGACCTATTGTCTCAATCAGTTCCAATGAATATCATACAGTTTCTTCTTATCACATAGACCTTCTCTTGATGGCTCAATACTTCACACCTTTTTCTCTTCTTTAATCTTTCAACTCTATTCTATACTTCTAGCGATCACAAATGACCGACTATAAGTATCTTTCTCTAAAAGATATTTAATCAACTCGGTATGTTAGAAATTCCTTGAAATCATAATAGAGAAATAATATAACTCACCAATAACATCTTAGTTAGCTATACTAAGCATGCAACATAGGCTGGGACTTGTCCAACTCAATATGAGTAGACGCGATGCTTCATACTATTGGCTTCACTAAATCTACTACAACTTTACTCTCAAGTTGAAACACATCATATACTCTTAGCTAGACCTTTTAAACTCATAATCAAAAACTCAACTAACCATGTATACTAAAATGATAGGCACAACCATTGTACCAATATAATCTCTATTGGCTTCACTAGATAAACTCAAGAAACTACAACTGACAAATATTGACTTCATAACTCCTTTTCTACTACACATATGACTCTGCATCCATGAACATAACATCAAAAAAATGTCTCCAACATAGATCCAAATGTATAAGGCTCCATGATAACCATATTGACAAACACATACAGAAAACTACCTGTTACTCTGTCAGGAACACTACTGACACAAGATGCTACACAACTGTCTGTACTCAATATTAACCTATGTGTCTATGATATCATGCTGATAACATATCCATGCAACATATGCTAAAGTCATACTACATATGACTTCCATGCATGTTTCTTAGCATATGTTGTCTTCAATGACAAACATACAATCAGGACTGGCTTGCTGGCAAATCTCCAACAATCTCCCCCTTTGGCATTAATGGAAACATATAGAATGAAAAACATCATCAATCCAAATGAATAATTATTTTATAAAATTCTCCATTTCCTCATCAAAACTCCTCCAAGGATGAATCCTCCATCTGCTGCAATATTTTTCAACATTCTCCATTTCCTCAACTGAATTGCTTCCATGACTGTATATTACTCCACCTTTCTACTATATATTACTCTTTTTTTTTTCATGACTATATACTACTTCCCCTTTGACATCAATGGAAAAGGGTGCCAAACATTTAAGCACCAGTACTACTTGTGAAGTAGAGTAGTCAACCATCTGTTAATCACCAAGGATTGATGCTCTCTCCACAATCTCTAATTAGATTTAGGGAAGGGAATTACTCCTAGCTTCTCCCTGAGATACTCAAAAGTATCCTTAGTAAGGGCTTTGTGAATATGTCTTCAAACTAATCTTTAGTACTCACATAGTCCATCTTGACTTCTTTCTCTACCACTTTCTCTCTTAGAAAGTGATACTTTATTTCAATGTGTTTTGTCTTTGAATGCATCATAGGGTTCTTTGACATGTTGATAGTGCTAGTGTTATCAAAATGAATAACAATAGGATAGTCAATTTGAATTCCAAAATCCTTTATCATCTGCTTCATCTAAACAATTATAGAACAATTCAATGCTACTACAACATACTCTGCTTCTGCTGTTAACTGAGAAATAGAATTCTTCTTCTTGCTTCTCCAAGTGACTAGTCTATTTCCAAGGAATACTGCTCCTCTTGATGTACTCTTTCTATCATCCACACATCCTTCCCAATCTGCATCTATATACACATGAAGCTCTACATTTTCTGAATTAGGATACCATAAACCATAGTCTATAGTTCCCTTCAGATATTTGAATATCCTCTTTACTGCCATAAGGTGACTCTGTTTAGGCTCTGCTGCAAATCTTCCAACTATTCCAACTGCATTAGAAATATTAGGTCTAGATTGAGTAAGGTATATGAGTTTACCAATCATAGACTTGTACAATGTTATGTCTACTACTAGTGAATCATCTTCTTTTGTAAGATTGTATCCTATTATCATAGGGGTACTAACTGGCTTGGAATCATCCATTTTGAACTTTTTGAATATCTCTTTCACATACTTAGATTGATTTATGAAAATACCTTTCTCTGTCTATTGCACATTCAATCCCAAGAAGTATTTTATAGGTCCAATCATGCTCATCTCAAACTCACTCTGTATTTCTTTAGCAAATTCTGCACTAAGCTTGTCATTACCTCTAAAGATAATGTCATCAACAAATATAACAACAAGTAGTATTCCTTTAGGTGTCTCTCTTATGAATAGATTATAGTTTTCTGCTCCTTTCTTTCAAATCCAATCTTTGTCAAGTATCTATCAAGTCTCTCATACCAAGCTCTAGGGGCTTGCTTAAGTCCATAGATGGCTTTCTTCAATCTACATACCATATCAAGTCTATTTGATAAGGTGAATCCTTCCGGCTTCTCAATGTAGACTTCTTCCTTTAACTCTCCATTCAAGAATGCTAACTTAACATCCATCTGATATAATTTAAATTTTTTGAATGTCTCATAGGCTATAAACAACTTTATGGCTTCTAATCTTCTCACAATGGAAAATGTGTTTGAATAATCAATGCATTCTCTTTGCGCATATCCCTTACATACTAATCTTTCTTTATTCCTCACTACTGTACCATCTTCATTCATCTTGTTTCTGAATATCCATTTGGTTCTAGTTACATTCTTATCACTAGGTCTTGGGACTAGATCCCAAGTATCATTCTTAATAATCTCATCTAATTCTCCTTTCATTGCATCATGCCATTTTGAATTATTAAAAGCATCTTCAACACTTAAGGGTTCAATTTGAGATAGTAAACGTACCGCTTCATTTCTTGTTGAGCTCTTTTCTTTTGATCTTGTCATGACTTTGCTACTCTGATCTCAAATGATGTCTTCCTTTTAATGATATCTAGATGTAAATTTTGGAACTTTAGGTGATACTGTCTCATCTACCTTTTGAGATTCTTCTTCACTTGTCTCAGGTTCATTGAATAATACATCAATGTTGTCAAACACTTCTTCAACAATTGTCTCACTAGTGGTAGGACTAGGTTCTTCTTCAATCATAGGTGCATAATCAAGATATCTTTCTTGAACCATAAAATTTTCATCAATCTTTACATGAGCACTTTCAATGATCTTCTTCAATCTCAAATTGAAACATCTGTTGGAAATGTAAATGGGAAAGTAATACTGAGAGGGGGGGGGTGAATAAAAAATTACTAACTTCTATCTTTTCAAAATTGTTAGAACTTTATGCATCATGTAAACAAATCTTGAACATTCTAAATAACATATCATGTCAAACAACATACATGAAATCACACATAACACAATAGATTTTGGTAACCCAGAAACCCTTGAAAGGTAAAACTAGGGTGGGGATGACACCCACAAATCTTCACTACTGCAGTAATAAGTTTTTTCTATTAGGGTTTACAAAATATGATCAAAATATGATCTACCCTATGAAAGGTCTACTCTGTTAAAAGCTAAGAGACTTATACAATCTACCTTGTTAAAGGATTTATAAACTTACCATAAAGTAAGCACTTAGTAAAGAGATTTACAAAAGTCTGTTAAGACTACTTGGTTAAGAGATTTACATTGATATATTGGTTAGAATGTCTCAGTACCTCATCTTTCAGTTTGCATTGATATGCTGATTACAGATCTTCTCTTTACTATATATTTATGATCTCTTCTATCTGATCTTTCTTGATTCTATCCTTTCACTGCTTTACTCGGTCACTGAACTTGACTATTTTGAATAGAACTCTCCTGATCACATCCGATCTCAATATCTCTTTTTTTTCTTTGATTTATGCTCTATTCTTTGATCTAGAACTTGTCCTTATATAACAACAAAAATGTTTTACCGTTACAAGATTTACGACCCAGATTTATTTCTATTGCCGCCTAAACTATACAATTTTCTGATTGGCTCTAGGATTTACATAGGGATCAATGACAATAATATGGATGCGTAATTACCTCTGTAATTACCTTAATAGACAAAATACAAAACATTATTATTACCAAAAATGGTTTACCTCGATCATTGTGCCATTCCAAACTTGTATGTTAATTCTGGCTAACTCGGCAAAAGTTATTCTTGGCACTCAGTAATCATTGATGTATGTAACTTGGAAACAACTATACTCTCAACATATTACAAACATATAGTGACTATGACATTACTTTGCGGTACTACTGCTCAATAGGTATACAATACAAAACTCAGCCTTTACAAAATGACTCGGTCACTGTGATGACCAACCATCATTGCCTAGATATATGACTAAGTGTGAGAACACTAATGTTCAACAAAATTATAGAGATCTACAATCTTCCCCTTTGACATTAGTGGCAAAAAAACTTTGTCATGACATTCATATTTACAATTACAAAAGTATGTTTGTACTAGCCTAATACTTACTCCCCCTGAGATATATATACATATTCAAAATTGTGTTACCTATCCCTGTTCTGTCCCTTGTCCATGCTTGTGTCATGATGATTCCCCCTTGTTTTTGACATGATTAATTTCTTCATCAATAGGTAAGTCACAAATTTTCTCTAAAAATAGTCTATGCAGCATTGTGATCATGTATAAAGCATCCGTCCATGTAGTTGAAGCAAGTTTCAATACTTTAATTTGTACTTCTAAGTCAGCAGCTAGACTGATGAGACCTTTGGTAGTGGACAAATGTGAATCACTCTGGATCAATGTTTTAGCCTTTTCCAATTTTCTATGTATAGCCTCTAGATGTGGTGTCAAGACAGTTTGAATTGAGAGTAGGTGAGAATGAATCTTTCCATCATTTTCCATTAGCTTGGCTAACTTACCTTGTGTCTGCATCACTTTTACATAATGTCTAGCACTAATGCTAGCATCCAAAGTCAGGGACTGACTTGTAGCTTTAATCTTGTGCTTGAGAGTCTCAAGCAAGTGTTGATTCTCTTCTGTAAATAATTCAACATTACATAATTTTCCTAATAGAGACTATCCATTCACAACTAATTGCTCGGTCTCCTTTACCAGATTTGACATTTTAACCTATTTTACTGCTATCTTGACATATATCTTGTTTAGCATTTTGGTCTCAAACTGCCTTTCTGACCATTCAAATAACTTATCACTGGCAGAACAAGCTTCATTATTTACTTTCTGAACAATGTGGACAAGTTGTTCCGATATAGGAATGAAACTATTTACATCTGATAAATCATAAACTTCATTAAATATATCTTTGATATCATGAAGAACCTATTTTTTTTTTATGCTCTCTATGGAGTTCTGCTTGTCTGCTCTTTCTTGTTAGAAAATCTTTCATTATTTGCAATTTCTCATAAGATAGGTTATCTCTATCCCATTTTGGTATAACAATTACCTCATCAATTATCACCTCATCTTTCTCCTTTTGTACTTTCGGTGGGGTGCTACCACTCGACATCTATACAAGAGCTTGTATTGCCTCTTTCGGCTCTTGCTTCTCAGTAAATTTTCTTGTGACATTTTCTTCTCTTTTTCACTTCTGCTCGGCATGAGTACTAACAAATTGTTCATCTAATTTGATTCCATGCTTTTCTATGCTGTGTACTTCCTTAGGAGGACTTTGAAGTTTGTCTTTTGCTTTGTCTTGTTCCTTGACAGACTTGGTTAGTGGTACCGACTTGATGGTTTCCTCAATAAGACTTGTACTGACTAGCTTATCAACTTTTGTGACTTCAGGTAGAGTAGGATAATCCATTACCTACAGAAGTAATGTGTTGCTATCTAGCAACGGTATGTCACTTGTTTCCATATTCTTGAGATCATCCTTGGTCAAAGGTGAATTCTTTGTGGGGCTCTCCTTAGTTATATCAACAATGTGGACCTTAGATCTATCCTATACTTTAATTTCCTTAGGAGTTCCAGTCTCCATTTTGTTTTGTTTTCTCTTGGGTTCAACAGTTGTGGAAGTGCTAGCATCCTATCCTTCATCTTTATCAATCAATAATCCAAACACTATTTTCCTGACTCTTAGACTTTCTTGCACAACATCTTCAATCTTGTGTTGAAGAATTGAATAGGCTCTGAGTTTAGGATCAAACTTGCCTCGATATTGCTCAATTATTTGTTTGATGTCTTTAGGAGTGAGAGTGGATTCAACTTGTGCTAATGTACTCTCTCTTATCTCCTTCTTTGTTTGTAGAGCATACTCCCATTTCTATGCAACCTTGTTGCATAATTCCTTTGGAATTCTATTTTCAATCTCAATTGGCAACATCTTGAAAATGCATAACATTTTGAGAACAACATCCTCAACTTTCTCTTTATCTCCAATGCTCATTTGTCCAAACTTTAATCTTTTCACCTCATCTACTGCAGCTGTGCTAGTAATCTTAAGACATAATTCATCAACAGTGAGTGGATGTGTACCTTGTTGTGTAACTTTCCTTTTCACTTCTTCATCACTCTCGATTTCTTCATCATCTTCTATTAAAACAAGTTTCCTTCTTGGTTTCTTCATAGCCTTAGTCGACACTGCCTTAGGTTTTCTCTTAATAGATGTAGGAGACACCTTAGGAGTCTTAGCAACATTTCTCCTAGTTCAAGGCCTTAGTGAAGGTGTCACTGTCACTTTTCATTTCAACACTCTTTTCTTCAGTGGGGACTTAGAAGTTACTGGTTTCTTTTCTTCTTCTTCTTCTTCTTTCTCACTACCACTAGTTTCACTCTTTTCATCTTCTCCCAATCCTTGGGTAAACTCTAGTGGTGCATCCTTCTCAGATTCTTTAACATATTCTTCTAGATTTTTCACTATTTTCTTTCTTCTTCTCTCAGTGGTGGCAACCAATAATCCCAAAGAGATTTTGGATTTGGCTTCTTCAAATGTACCAAAATAAGGTGCCTTAGTATCAATTTCCTTAGCTAAAAGGGCTATGATTGTAGGAGTAGCTTCATCGATATTGAGTTCATAGGGTAATGGCATTAACCATGAAACCCTAGGTAGTGCTGTCTGTGCATAGGTAAAGTCTGTGTCTACCAGAAAACATATATCTTTACTAAATTTCTCAATTAGAGACACATGGACTCTAGACCTATTCCTCATCTTCTTCTTAGACTCAATAAAATAATTATCCATTATTCCTTCAAAATCATCACCAATCTAGTTTATAAACTCATTTATTTGAATAGTGATGGGCTTCTTATCCCATGTCACATCCCCATGTGTAGGAAAAAATTTCTTGACATGAAAGAATATATAGATCAGTAGGGAACTGAACTTACACATAGAGTTCTTCTTTGTCTAGATGGAGTTCAAGTTCTCAGCATGTTGAGTCATCTGGAGCTCGGTAAGATCATAAGTGTGCCCTTTCTTAATTATCTTCCATGCCTGGTCCACTTCCATATAGGGGACGCTGTCCAACCGACTGGATTGGTAAAACTTGTGCGAGATGAATCTAATAGCAAAGTCAATTTTTGGATTAGTGATGGTGGAAATTGTCATTCTACGTTTGTTCCAAACTGCCTGAGTGTTTTCTTGAATTTCTTCTTTTCCTGCACATTTCATTGTTCTCTTTCCGTCAATTGTAGGGTAACCAGTGACTTTGTGTATTATTTCCTTTGTGATCTTCATCAGTTCATCTTCCAGCCATAATTGCATGTTGTGTACTCGATCCAAAATGATCTTTATCCATTCAACTTTGAAATTTTGTGGGAAGTCTAGGGCATGCACTAACCCTATATCAGCAACAACTTTGTGTTCCAGCTTCAACACTCCGTTGACACATAATTTATCATATGCTTCCCTTATCTCATAGTCACCAATTTCTCCAATCTTGCACATATAGCAAGACCTAATGTCGTTCATCATTAACACATTCTCTGGAATAGAAGATAGGGCTCCATTCAAATCTCCTTTCACAATGCTTTCAGATATTGCCTTGAATACCCTCAGTTTACAAACTTCATTCCTTACAAGTTGTACATTGAAAACTTCCATCCCTTGTTTCTTGACTGATGTGGATGAAGAAGATGCCATTTTAAACTCTAATTTTTGAAAAGAAAATATTTTCTTGGTAAAGTACCTTTTTGTCAACAACCCTATAGATGAATTTTTTCGACGGCATGCTGAGAAGATTTAGAATCACTTTGCTTGAACTGGTTGCACAAATTCTGAATTACTCTCTAATATCTTGAATAGCCTGGTGAAATGAATTTAACGACAACTTTCCACTTTATAGAATCCAAAAAATAGGATTAGGGCCTCATAAATGCTTTGTATAGATTTTGGTGGAATACAGCTATCTCGGCAAACTCATGTTAGCCTCATTTAAACATAAGCTCAGTCGATATAACCATTGCGATACAACTCAACATATATAGCATTTCGGCCATAACAGGAGCTTGGAAAACACTAATAGCTTGGTCAAGACATTGATGCTCAGCATCAAAAATGAAATTTTCTATTTTGCTCAAATATGTCCTAATGCATCTTTTAATGCATCTTTATCTATGCAGATATGGATTTTTTCTCGATTTTATGTTAGGAACTGATGTAAACGAAATCTTTGTAAGAATGGGTTCTAGACATACCTTTCCATGCTTAGTTAGAAGTGTGATCACCTGATCCATCAGATTGGGTGACCTCAGATGTGCTTTCTTCACTTGAAGTTCCTACCTCTTTCTTCCTCCATGTCTTTTCCATTTGGTTCCTCAATTTTTCATAGACATCCTCATTCTGGTTATTATTATTGCTCGGCATGGGTGATCTACAATCTTTCTTTAAGTGACCGACCTTATTAGATTTGTAATAGACCATGCTTCCATTCATCTAGCTTTTAGATTTGCCTCTAAAGTGTGTCTTCATGCAATCAGCTCCAATGTGTCCATACTTACCACAATAATGGCAATTATACTAGGTGTTGTAATCCCAATTATAACTTTTATGCTTTGTGACTGGCTTTGTTTTCTCATTGGATGACCACCTTGGTCTAGATTTGCATTCAAATGCTTTGTGCCCATATTTTTGACAATTGAAACAACTTCCTTGAAACTTGGGTGAGGTGGTTGAATTGCTTGCTTTAGATCTACATTCATGTGCTTGATGTCCATGCTTCTTGTAGTTAAAACAATGTCCATTGAACTTAGGTTTAGAATCAAACTTACCATGTTTGCTTTTGCAAATGTTGGTTGTATGTCCTAGCTTCCCACAGTGATGACATGTAGGCTTTTTGTTCTTTGGTTTAGTAGTCTTCTTTTCTCCATTCTTTGATGATTCTCCTTCTTCAGTAGATGATTGTTCATTCAGTCCAAGTGTAGATCTATCACTAGATCTCATAGGTGATCTCATCAGTTCTTCAAAATACTTTGCAGCTTCATTAGGTTTGTTCAACCTTTCATTGATTTCTTTCTCAGTTCTCAACTCATGTTTCAGCTGATCATTTTCAGACCTTAGTTGATTGACATCCATATCTTTCCTACCCAATTCTTGATTTTCCAATAGTAGTTGATTTAGCATATCTAGTTGATTAGTAGTCAACCTTTGGATGTCACTTTTTCTTTCATCTATCCTTATTGCAATTGGCCTTTTGTCCTCTTCAGCCAAGGCCTTATCATCTTCAGCTCTCTTTTTTTGTTCCACTACTTCACAGAGTCTAACAGATTGAATTTCTTGTTCTCTCTTTAGAGTCCTGATTTCATCATTTAGTTTGGTATTTTTCTCTAGTAGTTCTTTTACAAATTTATCACTTTCTGCAGAATTACCATTATCAAATAGTCCAGTGATATCTTCTTCTTTGTACTGTGGCTCATTTTGTTGAATGGAAATTTCTCTTCTCTTGCTCAAGGATTTCTTTAATTCCCCTCTGACTACTTCCAACTATTATAATGCTAGTTGTACTTCAATCTTTTGATTCTCAATGACTTTTCCCAGTTTGTAGGCTTTCGTCTTAAGATCTTTTTCCTCAAGTGGTTAGACTTCCTTGTGAGAAACCTTTAGCTCTGATACCAATTGTTGGAAATGTAAATGGGAAAGTAATACTAAGAGGGGGGGTGAATCAGAAATTACTAACTTCTATCTTTTCAAAATTGTTAGAACTTTATGAATCATATAAACAAATCTTGAACATTCTAAGTAACATATCATGTCAAACAGCATACATGAAATCACACATAACACAATAGATTTTGGTAACCTAGAAACCCTTGAAAGGTAAAACTAGGGTGGGGATGACACCCAAAAATCTTCACTACTATAGTAATAAGTTTTTCCTATTAGGGCTTACAAAATATGATCAAAATATGATCTACCCTATGAAAGGTCTACTCTGTTAAAAGATAATAAACTTATACAGTCTACCTTATTAAAGGATTTATAAACTTACAATAAAGTAAGCACTTTCTAAAGAGATTAACAAAAGTCTGTTAAGACTACTCAGTTAAGAGATTTACCCTAATACACTAGTTAGAATGTCTTAGTACTTGATCTTTTGGTTTGCATTGATATGCTAATTACAAATCTTCTCTTTACTATATATTTATGGTCTCTTCTATCGGATCTTTCTTGATTCTATCCTTTCACTGCTTTACTCGGTCACTAAACTTGACTATTTTGAATAGAACTCTCCTGATCACATCTGATCTCAATATCTCTTTTCTTTCTCTGATTTACACTCTGTTCTCTGATCTAGAACTTGTCCTTATATAAAAACAAAAATGTTTTACCGTTACAAGATTTAAGACCCAAATTTATTTCTATTGCCACCTAAACTATACAATTTTCTAATTGGCTCTAGGATTTACATAGGGATCAATTACAATAATATGGATGTGTAATTACCTTCATAATTACCCCAATAGACAAAATACAAAATATTATTATCACCAAAAATGGTTTACCTCGATCATTGTGCCATTCCAAACTTGTATGTTAATTCTAGCTAACTTGGCAAAAGTTATTCCCGGCACTCGGCATTAACTGTACTTGGCATCAGTTGTCACTCGGTAATCATTGATGTACGTAACTTGGCAACAACTATACTCTCAACATATTACAAACATATAGTGACCATGACATTACTTGATAGTACTATTGCTCGGTAGGTATACAATACAAAACTCGGCCTTTACAAAATGACTCAGTCGCAGTGATGACCGACCATCATTGCCTAGATATATGACTAAGTGTGAGAACACTAATGTTCAACAAACTATAGAGATCTACAACATCTACAAGCTTTTATTTTAGTAGAGTAACCAAGAAAAATACCTTCATTTCTTCTTGCATCAAACTTGCCAATTTCTTCATCTCTCTTGATGTAGTACTTGCTTCCAAAGATTCTGAAGTATTTCATTGTGGTAATATTACCAAACCATAGCTCATAAGGTGTATTGTCCATGCCTGGCCTCAATTGAATTCTATTGATAGTATAGACTATTGTGTTAACCACATCTCTCCAATAGGTGTGTGCAACTTTTCCTTCAATCATGATGGTGTGCGTTGTGTCAAGGATGATCCTATTCCTTCTTTCTACAATAATATTTTCTGAGGGGTTATAGGTGCACTCAACTATCTCTTTATCCCATGTTATTCATAGTACTCATAAAATCTGTTAGAGGTGAATTCTCCTCCTCTATCCAATCTTAGACTTTATCTTTAATCAAGATTCATTCTCAACCTTAATTTTGAACATTTTGAACTTCTCAAATGCTTCTAATTTATCTTTCAAGAACATAACCCACATCATTCTAGAATAGTCATCTACAAACAAAATAAAGTACCTTTCACCATAGTATGATCTTGTTTGAATTGGTCCACATAGGTCTGTATGAACTAGATCCAACTTGTTCTCTACCAAATTATTCTTGCTTCTGAATGAGTTCTTCACATGCTTTCCCATCACACATTCCCTACATATAGTATCAATTGGATTTTCTATGCTAGGTAGGTTTTTTAGTGCCTTTACATTGGTTATCTTTATTATGTTATCAAAATTTATATGGCATAGTCTTTTATGCCATAACCAACTACCATCTACTTTAGCAACAAAAAAAGTTGCTTCTGAATTAAGCTGAAACACATTACCTTTAGTCTTTAAACCTAATACAATCATTACACCATCCTTGTTGTTAATGATGCACTTTTTTTCTTTGAATTCCAACTGATATCCTTTTTCAAGCAACCATCTAATACTAATTAGGTTATGCTACAAACCATCTACATAAAGAACATCAATAGTGTTGTTCTTTCCATCCAATGTGATAGCTCCTCTACCAATGATGGGTTTAGGAGTGTTATCTCCAAATCTAACCATGTCACCTTTGTATTTTTCTAGATGAAAAAATTTGTCTTTGTCTCCTATCATATGATGTGAACATCCGCTATGTATAATCTAGTCTATCCTTATGTTTGCTTGTGAAATCAAAGCTAGCTCTTGTGATTTCTTCTCATCTTCAAGATCCATTTCATCAAACATTTTTTCCATGTATTCAATAGCAATGAATCCAATTTCATCTTCTACTGAATCATCATCAGATATTCCATCTCTAGCATAGTAACATTCTTTTGTATACTTAGGCTTGTAGTTAGTTCTAAACTTCTTAACTCTTGTAGGACACTTAGATGCAAAGTGATCAATCTTATTACATGAAAAGAATTTGAATGGTAACTAACCTTCATACTTTCATTTTCCTTTTCTTTCCTTCTTAGAAATCATAGAAATGGTATCATCTATTTCTTTTTCTTAATCATCAAAATTACCAGAAGTGTTTAAGGATTTCTTACCATGGATTGATGCTCTGAAGGCTGTCTCACTTTTGGGCTCTGTCTTTAGTCTTGATATCTCAAAAGCTGAAATTTTTCAAATTAAGGTCTCTCTCTTGAAATTGTTTGAAAGCTGTGTAGTCTCATCTAGGATGTTAATTTTATTTTCATATTTTGTTGTAAGAGTAGTCATCAACTTTTCTATTATGTCTTCCTCCGAGAGCTCTCCACCATTGTTTTTGATTCCAACAACTACTCCATTGATCCTTTGATTGTAATATCTGATGTTATCTTTAGGTATCATCTCTAATGAATTGTATCTTTTCTTCCATGTCTTTCTACATGCATTCTTTGCTCATGTGTCTCCTTCAAACATGTCTTCTAGATACTTTCATATCTTGTAGGCTTTTTCTACTTTCTTGATCTCTGAAAACTCATTGTCAAATAAAGCACTGATAAGGGATTTTTTGGAAATTTCATTTTGATGAAATAGTTCCTTTTTATTAGTGGTTGCATCTTCCTTTGCTAGGTCTACTAGAGAGGGAATCTGATATTCTTTGATAGCTACTTCAAAAACTTCAAAAGCAATGCACTGCAAATGTGTCATCATTTTGTTCTTCTAATCAAGATAGTTCTCTCCATCAAACTTAGGAATTTCTTTTCTAAATAATTCCATCCTATCAACCTCAAGTTGTTAAACTTTCTGTCCAAGGAACTTGGCTCTCATACCAATTGTTAGGAATAGTCCCAAGAGATAACTAAGAAGGGGGGGGGGGTTTGAATCAGTTATCTACAAGTTTAAATTCTTTGTCCAATTAAGTATAGATTAACATTGAGCACAACCACATAAAGATAACACTTGAACACAACACCAATATTTTGGTTACAGGGAAACCCAAATAGGTAAAAACCCCAGTGGGAATTAACACCCACTATAAACTGTACTAGAGTATTATGATCCCTATTAGAAGATCTTACAACCCTATTAGGAGTTGATCTTTACAATGCAATAAGTACAATGACTTGGTTAAAGGTTGAACCTTGTTAGGGGTGAGGATGCATTGTGTTGTGCAAGAGCTCACTGCTCAAAGGGTGAAGGCTGCGACCTTCTGAATAACAAATACACACTATATATGGATCTTGGTAAACTAGGAGGTAGACCTGATGTCTTGATCAATTCCAATGAATAACATACACTTTCTTCTTGTCACATAGATCTTCTCTTGATGGCTCAATACTTCACACCTTTTTCTCTGCTTTAATCTTTTAACTCCATGCCATACTTCTAGCGATCACAAATGACCGGCTATAAGTATATTTCTCTAAATTAGATAATCAAGTCGGCATGTTAGGACTTCCTTGAAATAAAAATAGAGAAACAATATAACTCACCAATAACATCTCAGTCAACTATACTAAGCACACACCACAAACTGGGACCAGTCCAACTCAATATGAGTAGACACAATGCTTCATACTGTCGGCTTCACTAAATCTACTAAAAATTTACTCTCAAGTTGAAACATGTCATGTGCTCTTGACTAAACCTTTTCAACTCATAATAAAACACTCAGCTAACCACACATACCAAAATGATAGGTGCAACTATTGTACCAATATAATATATGTTGGCTTCACCAGATAAACTTAGGAAACTGCAACTGACAAATAGTGACTTCATAACTCCTTTTCTACTGGACATCTGACTCTATGTTGATGAACATAACATCATAAACATGTCTCCAACATAGATCCAAATGTGCAAGGCTCCATGATAACCATACTAACAATCACATATAGAACACTACATGTTACTCTGTCAAGAACACGGTTGACACAAGATGGTACACAACTTTCTGTACTCAATATTAACCTCTGCATCTATGTGATGAAGGGTACTCCCCTTAATACCACAAACACATAACAGATCCTATTGTAGCACCACTAGCATCATCTTCTACTTGAAACACGCTATTAAAATTTGGAAGTACTAAAACATGTTGTTCTATAAACTTTTTGTTTCAATTGTTTAAAACTTTTATCTACCCCATTAGTACACTTAAACTCTATTCTATCCCCTCTCATTGTTTCAGTCTAGGGTCCACAAATACTGCTAAAATTTCTGATAAATTTTCTATAAAAGCTAGCCAAACCATGAAAAGATCTTACCTCTGTAGCACTCCTTAGAGTAGGCCATTCAAGGATAGCCTGCACTTTCTATGGGTCCATTTTTAGACCTTCTATTGAAACTACAAATCCCAGATACACTAACTCTTTCTTCACAAAACTACACTTCTTCAAATTAATCAACAATTTATCTTCCCTTAACTTCTCAAACACCATAAAAATATGCATCATATGCTCCTCCAATGTCTTACTAAAGATTAAAATATCATCTAGGTAAACAATGACAAACTTACCCAGAAATTCTTTCAGAACCTCATTATGAGCCACATGAAAGTGCTCGGTGCATTGGTTAGCCCAAAAGGCATGACTAACCACTCATACAGTCCTTCTTTCATCTTGGAGGTAGTCTTCCATTCATCTCCTTCTCTGATCTGAATCTAATGATATCCACTCTTTAGATCTATCTTTGAGAAATACACAGCTTCACTCAAACAATCCATAATATCATATATTCATGGCAATGGAAACTTGTACTTAATTATGATCTTGTTGATAGCCCTAGAATCTATACACATCCTCCATTCTCCATTTTTATTTGGTTCTAATACTGCTAGTACAACACAGGGACTCAGACTCTCTCGAATCAACCCCTTTTGCAATAATTCATGCACTTGCCTATTCAATTCTTCACTTTCTACTGGTGTCATTCTGTGTGCTACCTTATTTTGAAAACTGGCTCCTGGTATCAAGTCCATCTGATGACTGATCTTCCTTACTGGTGGTAATCCATCATGCACATTATCAAATACAATATCTTGAAACTCATTCAACAAATTTGCAATTTCTATAGGTACATCTTCTACCTCCTCTTTACCAACTTTTAGAATTAAATCAAAACACATATGCTCATGCCTCATACCATCTAGGAAATTTCTTCCATCAACAAAATTTGTTCTTGGATTACCACATACCTTTTCTTATGTTTCCTTCAATGGCTTTAGCTTATGTCATACTCCATCCTTTTTCGGGGAATAGGTATTCACATGACCTTCATGTATAGAACACCTATCAAATTGCCAAGGTCTACCCAACAACATATGACATGCATCCATAGGTATGATATCACATAGTACCTCATCATGGTATCTGCCAATCTTGAATTTTACTAGACACTGTTCACTGACCATGACCTTGTGGTCATCCTACACCCAGGCAATCTGATATGGATGTGGATGTTTCTACCTCTTGAGCTTCAACTTTTTCACCATCTCTTCTAACACCAAATTATTAGTATTGCCACTATCAATAATCATATCACAACACTTACCCTCACACTTACACCTGGTGCGAAACAAGCTCCTCTTTTGTTTATCTTCATTCTCACCACTAAGCAGGACTCTTCTGTTAATTAGCATTTCTCCTCTTTCAACATCTTTAGAATGTGATGATTTGGCATCTTCATCTACATGTGCAACTTTAGCCTAGCCTTCATTTCTCTGTTCTATCCTTCCTTGTCATTGAGGACATTCAAATGCCCTATGACCTTCTCTACAGTGAAAACATGTTCCATAGAAGCCTCCTCTTCTAGATCCTTGTCCTATGCCTCTTCCTCTTTGATCTCTATTATTCTGATCCTGGAAGTGATTGGAATTATTTCCTCTCTAATTTTGACTACTACTGGCCTCATCCATCTTTTTCAGATCTTTATTTTGGCCTCCATATGACTGTCCACTAGATCTTCCACCACGACCTCTTCCATTATGTCTACTCTCAAATTTCTTTTTTAGCTTTTCCTCTACTTTTAGGGAAAACTAGTATGCCTCTTCAATACCTCCCATTCAAACCAAATTCAACTCTTCTTGAATGCTCAACCTTGACCCATTAAGATAACAGGCAACTTTCTCCTTATTAACTTCTACATGGCCTGTTCTTATGAGGACTCGATAGAACTCCTCTATATACTCGTAAACAGATCTTCCTGCTTGCTTCAAAATTTGTATTTTCTTCAATAGGTCAAGTTCATAATCAATTGGAATGAACTGTCACTTCAATTTATCCACCATCTGATCCCATCTTGTGATTTTATCCTTTCCTCTTCTATTTCACTCCAATTGAATCTCTTGCCACCAGATCTTCACATGACCTTTCAGTATGGCCTTCGCAAATTTGATCCTATAAGGATCCTCAATATCTTCATACTCAAAATATTCTTCACATTCATTGATCCAGTCGATCAATTCTTCTAGGTTAAGATTTCTTGAAAATGTAGGAACCTCAATCTTCGGTCTTTTCCCAATCTTGGAAAGGCCCAAAAAAGTCTTTCTTCTTCTTGATTCAAAACTTTGACTCCTTCCTGATCAAAATTTCCATCTTTGGCTTCATCCTCGCTTTGGTCTCTAACATTAAGATTCATTCCTTTGTGAATCTCTTCTTGCAATGCTCGCACTTGTCTCTGGAGTGCTCTAACCTCAGGTGTCACAACACTGGCTCTTTCACCATGTTCCCTTCATGGAGGCATTTTCATGCTGCTTGCCAAAACCCAAACCATGATCCTGGTGCAAACTGCCTCATAGTTAGTGATCTGTTTACACACTCAGGAACTCCTTCTTTGATACCACTTGATGAAGGGTACTCCCCTTGATACCACAAACACATAATAGAAATAGAGAAATAACAAAAAATTGCGAGAACAAAAAATGGGCTTCTTATTATCTCCACAAATGTGGAATTAAAAATTTCAAAATTACAATAAGCAAAGCCACATGGAAATTTTCCCTTACAATATTCTATAGGACAAGCCTCGAATCATTACACAGATCTACTACCCAGAACTGCCCTATACAACACTACGAACCTTTCTTATATAGGCAATTTTCACCGCCTGAGAAGGTTCCAGAAATTTAGCCCTTAAGGCCGATGATCCTAAAAATTATTTTATTTTATTTTCTTTTTACATAGGGTCGGCTCCAAAGAATTACAAAATATGATTTTAGGTAGCCCAGCTTCCGGAGGCCATAACTTTTTAACTGTAGCTCCATTTTTCTATTATAACCACTTTTTGGAAATGGAAGGTCGAGATCTACAGTGCTTAACTTGTGCAAGCTCCAATCAGTCGGGGGTCGATCACGATCCAAAGCCTCTAAGGCCTTCAAAATTGACCTGAAAGATTTTTTACCCAAAAACCTCAATAACTTCACCAATACAAATGATGTGGCAATGAAACTCAATTGGTAGGCTGATATGACTAAGATGAACCTCCACCTATGAAATCAGAACATTCTGAGATCATATGAAAAACTTACTAAAAATAGCAAGTTTCCATAAATAACACCTTTTCACAAGATAGCCCTTATTGAAAAGAAACCAGAAATATTTTTGGGTGATGCAAGAATCCTCTTACACCCGGGATGCTCCTACATCACTTTGGTATCATGTTGATAACATATCCATGCAGCATATGCTTAAGGCTTACTACATAAGACTTCCATGCATGTTGCTTACCATATGTTGTCATCAATGACAAACATATAGTCAGCACTGGCTTGCTCGAAAATCTGCAACAATTTCTTATAGCTTGTAGTGAACTTCCAATGGGTCTTGATTTTCAAGAATCCCAATATTCTGAAATGTTTCTAGAACTTGGTATTGCCTAAATCAGTTAGTTGGACTATGTCCCTTAGAGAGGAGGCACTTGAAAATATTAAAGAATGGATAGATTCATTTGTAGATACTGAATCTAGTTATGTTGAGGATGTTGAATCTTGTTATGTTGATAGTGTTGACTATGATGTTGATAATGAAATCTATGATTATCAAGATGTAGGAGATGAATATGCAGTTGATAGTGCTCCCCTTGAGTTTGTAGATTTTTATTTTTCTCAGCATGATGATAATAGATCCTTGTTTCAGCTTGATGATGTTCTATGTGAACATAAAGAATATGATTATAATGTAGATGTAAGTTCCTGCAATGATTACTTTACACAAGAAGATATGAGACAAGAGATTTCAGCCCCTATTTTAGATGGGGAAGATATTTGTAACATTAGCAATGAAACCAAAGAGTTAAAATGTGAAGTCCAGTGCTTACTAAGTAGTGAGAAAATTTTAGAGCTCTTAGATGTAGAATTTTAGAGGTATACTCCTAATTTTGTTTCCAAAATCTCATGCCCAGGTAGATATAAGTTTTGATAAAGATGATACTTATGATGGCATGAAGTGTGAAACATTTATTGATGTCCTTTCTCCCATTTTTGATGTGCAATATGAAAGTACATTTAATTGTAATAAGTTTGATACTATTATATTTGACAAATATAATGATGTATGTACTAGTGTGGATTCAGATTTTCAAGAGGATAAATTCAGTGGTTCTTGTTTACATTTTGATGCTGGAAGATGTGACAAATCTAAATGTGTTTTCTCAGATTTGCAAATGACTAATGAGTCACTCACTGACAATGCTTGTTCCTTTTTAGAAGATGCTGATATAATTTGTGATCAAAAAGTTGTCTCTAATTTTGTGCAATCAAATTTTTTATTTTGAGAGGTTCTACTTTAGTTTGAAAAGTGATGATGTAGAAGTGGTTTATTCTTTGTTGCAAACTAATGATTGGTATGCTGATGTTTCTAGCCATGAGGTTGATTTGGAGTGTTTCCATTTTCAACATGATAGTGATAATGAAGACTGTGATGCTTTGATATCACAAAATGATTAGTATTCATGGCAGTTTGGTGGCTTTGTCTTTCCAAATGGTGGTGAGTATGTTGATCAATTCTTATATGATATGTTGAAAGTGGATTATACTTTTTTTGACAAGCTGGATGAAAAAAGTAATTTCAATTTACCTCTACTATATGGAGATGGAAATTATTTGTTTGATATGGGTACAAACTGATTAAAATTTTGGGGCTTTGAGCCTTTTTTTAAATGATGTAAACCTTGTATAGTTTATTTTTTTTTAGTTGTGTGTGTCTTTGCTTTCAATAAGAGGGTTCCTTGTTTCAAGTGAGAAAAAAGTGAAATTCAAGTTGATCTTCTTTGGTTGGTCTTATGTACCAAGAGATCCTGAATTCTCTGCATGCTTGTACACACATCCCCAATCAAAGCCACTTTTGGTGCTCAAAATTCCAGAATATATTTTGAATCCATATTTTCAAAATTTCTCTAAGTATCTAATTAGTGCTTTGAAAGTCTTCAAAATTGGCCTAGTTTGAGTGCATATTAAAAGTGAGCCTATTGTTTTTCATGAGCAATCACTTGGGTGGGGTGTTTATCACCTATCATTTGACATATGTAATGGGTATGGTGTTTCACTTTTTAGTTCTGGCATGTTTAGGAAGTAGCCTTTTTGAGGTGTTTCCAGAAATCTGCATTTTGTCTTCCCAGAGTTTTATAAAATGAGCCACTTTGGAAGAGTGCATCTTATGACCAGTGAATGTTCATAGCATGAGGGTTATTGCATCATGTTGTAGGCATGTGAGAGAGTACCCATGTCCATTTTTAGCCCCCCATGTGCTTGTTTGATCATTTTCCTAGTGGTCTCCCTGTTTGCACCTAGTTAGATGTCAGGTCAAATTGAGAGTTGTCCTGTATTGTAGACCTAGAATTTTACCTCCCCTAAGATTTTTAGATCTCTACCAATCCATCTGAACACTTTCCTAAGCCGATTCCAAACTTAGTTTCTGCATATTTCACTATTTTATTCTAGAATGTTTCTAACAAGCTAACTTTGGTGTTTAATGGTATTGCTCCATGTGATCTTCTAGGTGAATTAATTGTGGATTCATCTACCTTGTATGACAGTGAATCAATATCCAAGATTCCAGATCTTGAGGGTTTTAGTTGGTGAGTTTTTGAAGTCAGTTCTGAAGGTGACTTATGCAGTTTAACAGTGCAGATAGAATAGTGTTTTAGAAGTCCATGTTTGATCAATGATATCTTTGGGATCAAATCTTTCTGTGTAATCTCCTTGCATGTGTCTCAGTGAATCATTTCCAGCCCTAGGTTTGTATCCTAAAGTCATTTTATGTGGTCTCTTTCTTTGGTGGTCTGTCATTCTAAAAATTTCCTAAGTGTAGGATTCACCGGGAAGGGGTGCTTTGGGGTTGAACAATTTGTATCATGTTGGGAATCATGAAAATCTAAGCTTTGGGATGTGTTCTACATGTATAAAAAAGTGTTTGGGGAAATTTTTAGGCCTCTGGGGTAAATTTTGAGTCATTTTGTGCATCCCCTTCTAGAGGAGTTTTCATTAATCTGCCTATTGTACTTTTCTACTTATTCTCAGAGGCCCTATTTGTGATCTTATAACTCATGCCTCAAGATTGGTCAAGTTACAATGATAATTTCCCTGTGTTGTAGGCAATTCTTTCTCCCACCTGGTAGATTTAAAACTCCTGATGAATCCATTTGATAAGTTTTTGAAGTCAAAACTGTTTGCAATTTCTATTGTTTTATCAAGATGTGCTGATGAATATTTCTAGGAGGCCTACTTTGATAGTGAATAGATCTTGCCCAAGTGATCTAGATTGTAGCCCGGTTGCTATGGTACATTGCAATCCTAGAAATGTTCCATCATGAAGAGTTTCAGACTATGGCGACTCCATTTGGCTAGTTAGCCAATTCTAAAGGCAATTTATGTAGAAGTGACAGTGTTGATAGTATTAAGTTTACAGGAAAGTCATATTCAAAAGATTTTAACCTTGTGTCGGATGGTTATTTTGAGATGTGAATTATTTTCTTACATTCCTTGTATGTAATTCTACTACCAGGATCAGTGGTTGGGCCTCAAGGCATAGGTTTCTATTTTTGCAAAGGCTAATCCAAATGAAATTTATGTTGTTTTTACATATCCAATTGCAAACCAAAAGAAAATAATTCAGAGATTGGGAGATAAAAGAAGGCCTAGTTAAATCAAGGAAAAATCATCACATGACAAGTGTCAAAATATGGTGTGTTCTAGGTTGGAAATGTGCATAAAGCAAATGATAAAAGAGGTAAAGACTATAGTTTAAATGCAAATTTTAAAGACAAAATCTACATAGAAATAAAATGAAAATTTAAAGGGGAAGTAGAGTTGAAATTGCACAGGCTACTGTACCAAATGCAAAATTCAAATGTAGGTATTGGATATTGGACATTAATGGTCTTTTGAAATATCTTTTATTTCAAAATGAAGAGGCTGAATAATGTGTGCCAGTCTTCGAAGTGTGCACAAATAAGGAGGTGATTAGACTGGTGAAGTTGTAGCAAGGTAAGTCAATAGTAATAGTATGCACCATTGTTTGTAGGGTGCATGCTCTCTAAGAGGGGTGCACACTTTGAAAGGGAGGCTAGATGAATGCACATGGAACCAACCTATGAAACCAAGAGAATGGTGTGTGCAAAGGAAGTAAAACGTAAGGAAAGTGTTGTCTGGCATGCACCAAACCAAAAGGAGTATGTGAAGTTTGGAATGGTGTATAATTTTAGCAGAGGTATATGCACTAGTTTTAAATGCATGCATTGTAGGGTGTGTACAAAGAAAAGACTAGTGCGTGAACTCGAATGGATGTACATTTTTGCCAAAGGACAATACACCAATTTGAGGTATACCAAAGAAATGCTGGTGCACACCTTGTTTTAGAGCCTTGGAATTTGAAATGGAAGGGTAGAATGTGTCACAAGGAGTGTGTGAGGCAGAAACAAGACAAGAGGCATGCCAAAAAGAGGAGAGGTACATGCCAATTAAGACAAGGAAACACACAAAGTTAATATATAAAATATAGAGCTACATGTTGCGTGTTGTTTGGAGAAGGAAGTCAAGAATTGTAAAGAGGAATACAATGAAGTTTGTATGGTGCGTGCTTGGCATGACATGCATGCACTAGGTCAAAAGGTGTGTGTGGCAGCCAAGAGAAGGTTGTATGCACTAAGAATGCTTCTACAAGAAAGGTGTGGTGTGTGCCAGATATGGGGAGCTTACTAGTGCATGCCAGTAAAAACTAAGTGGAGGAACATTTGTAGGGTATGTGAGTGTTGCAAAAGGTGCATGTTTGGCTGAGTGGTTCCCAATTTCTATGCTAAGAGTGGTGCATGTAATTCATAGAAAGTGTGCACCATATAAAAAAGGGCATGTGTACTCTTAGTGTCATTGCGTGCTTTAAAGTTAGTGTACCTACCAATTTGCAGTGGAGAAACAAGGTAAGAATTACTAGGTGTGCCAGCACTTGCAGGAAGCAAGGCAAAAATGAAGAGCTAGAGGTGAGCATGTGTAGCCATAGGCAAAAGGAAGGGAAAAGTGTAGAGGGTGTACATGTGGGTTTATGCCACATGCACCCTAATTTGGGTTTTTGAAGTATTTTAATAAAAAAAAACTCAAGTTATAAATTGAAGTGAGAAGGTAGTTGTGTGGCCTCTTGGCTTGTGGGACCACATTGGGAAGCTTGCCAGTTGGGTGCATAATGCAGAATTTTAATGAAACATTTAAAAAAATTGTAGGATTTAGTCCCACATTGGTGGGGATAAGGAGATTTTGAGTGCTTAAATGAAACAACACTTATAATGAAGTTTGAAGAAGGAGATGGAGGCTCTAGACATGCACACTCTAGAGGTTCCTTGGGATGCTTGATGATGGACCGATGACTACATAATTTTTTAGGGTGTTGGTGGTGACTAGATGGCAAAGGTGACATGTGGCGACTAGTCGCATGATTGCCAAATAGGTTGGCGATTAAACTAAAAGTCTAGAGATAAGGAGATTGCAGTCAATTAGCCATGTCATCAAATCGCTAGATGCTAGCGGTTAAGGCCCAAACATCACAAGATTTGGAGAGTACCTAGTCACCAGATCTCTAGATTCCTAGTAGTTAGTGGCTAACATCTAGAGATCTAGAGAATGCCTCAGTCGCCAGATCTCTAGATTCCTAGAGGTTAGTAAAGACATCACGAGATCACGATATAAAGTTCAGTCACATGATTGCTAGAGTGAAACTGTGGTTAAAAAATGGATTCACAGATTCAGAGAGCAATGCATTCACCTATTCTCTAGATAAACCTAGGGTTAAGGAATGCATTTAGAGACCTAGAGAATAAGGAATTTTCCTAATCCCCAGATTAGGTGGTTAAGGCCAGGTTTAGATAGAACATGCAATTAGCTCATGACACTTGTCCAAATCTGGTGCATTCTAGGTATAAAGTGTATGAAAGTGGGAAAAGTGCATATTTTAAAGTAAAAAGAAAATTTAAATGATTTCAATAGTCTTCTCTATAGTTTATGAAATGTTTTTATTATAAAATTTCTAAGAAGCATTCACGAAGCTTTTTTACAGAACTGAATCAAATCATTACTAGAGAATGAAGGAATCAAATCAGTTGAGAAATGATTACAAGTTGTGGGAAGTTGGAGAAGATTAATTTGGAGGAAAAGTTGGAGATATTTTTGGCTGGGAATTGATAGTTATCAATTTTGTTGAACTAGTTTTCTTGTTTCCTATATCGCTCATTTTTCTCCATTTTTGTAGGGATGGTGGAATTAACACTACAGAGGTAGTATACTAGCTTTTGAGCCCTTGTTTTTTATGGTTTTCATGGTTTCTTAATTGTATTGAACCAAAGATTTTTAATGAAGAACAATGGAATCCCAATCTTTTATTGGTGATGTCTTCATATGTATTGCATTAAATTCTTGTGTGTTAGTTTGTAAGGCACTCTAATATACTGGTTACAAGGTGACAGTGAATTTTTGTTCTTAGTTTCTTTCAAGGAGGGAGTAAATCGCTAGCACAAATTCTGAGAATTTCACATTGCATGTGAATCTGATGTCTAGGTAGAGGAGTGAGAGAATGATTTGTAAGGCACTTCATTTGGGTTTTGTTTGTTTAGAGTTAGAAAGTTTCTAGGGATTTACTCTTATTTGAATCTATTGCACAACTGATAAGGCACTGGTCACTTCTTGTCAAGCATCTTTCATCATCAAATCTAAAAATCAATGAACATTTACTTTCTGTTGAAGAGCATGTAATGTTTATAGTTTGTATTTGTAGAATACAATGCAGTTAATAATTATTTGAAGAATGAATCCTGGGTTAGCCTACCCGAGTCTAGAACTCAAATAGAAGGATTTATCCTTGTCACCTATGCCTTTTTCCTAGTCCTTAGTGTTATAAAGTAAAGTCTATCGATATAACTGAGAGGGGGGGTGAATCAGTTATCAAATAAATGCAACTTTTATCATCTTTAACAGATTTTAAACATGTAAAAAATGTAATCAACAACCATAGAAAGATATACATACACAATGACACAATAACACAATATATGTTGACTAGGGAACCTCTTGATCAAAGAGTAAACCCTGGTGGGAATGATGCCCACAAAAGGTGCACTAATATGAAAGTTCCTTGTGAGAGGATGGACTCTATTAGGAGCCTTATGAAATACATTTAGTACATATGAATCTCTATTAGGAGACTTTGAATCCCAGTTACAAGATTCTAACCCTATTAGGAGTTATGGAAGACAAAAGGACCCACTGCCCAAACAACTTCAAGTGTAAGATCATTGAACACACAGTCCAATTGATCTTTGTATTACTCAAAAGAGTAATACCAAAATATTACTGATCTCAAAAACTTATTACTTCTCCTCTGACTGTGCCATACCACACCAACTGCTTCATTAGATCTCAATACTAGATCTCTCTACTTCACATATCCTCTTACAACAAGTATTTCTCAAATCCTCAATTCACTTTCACTTACATACATTACAAATTATACTTCCATATTCATCATACTATAATAAGGAAATTAATCCTTCCTTTATACCACACTCAAATAATTAAAAATGAGTTGGCATACAAATTACAAAATAAAAATCTTCAACATGTTACACAAAATTCTATAATTACATAAAACTGTCAGCTTCTAAATAGAATAATTCTTCACTCGTGTGACCTCTGACCTTGTTGTCATGTCCACATCACAATTATCATGTCTTCATCATCTATGAAACTGTTATCCAAAATTTCCCTGTCATACAATTTTGGCCATAATCCTATTTTTTCCCTGTGAAGTAGATCCTCAAAGTTCCACGGTTTGCGCTCTTGGCCCCATGTTCTTTGATGTATTGTCAAAGCCTAATTTATATCTCATGTGCTAAATCACAAAGCCCTTGGATATTTTCAAGTTTTAATGTTACAGGAAATACTTAGGTCACAGAGTTCAAAAAAATGTTTAGTGTCGAAAACCCAGTGTGTTTTTGACCTTCGCTCTGAAAGCTCAATGTGTTTTCAACCTTCACCCGGAAAATCCTCTATGTTTTTGACTCCTGCACTTTGCACTTCTTCCTCTGGTGGCATTCATTTCATAAGTGCACAACTCCAACAAGTTGGGCCCAGTTAGTTTTCGGCAAGCTGTTATGCAAGTTATCGCATGATCGCATAAGTCATTTTCCCCTCATGTGACCATGTGACTAACCATTGATGGTCCTGTTGAAGAATGCTAGCATTTTGTCACATGATCACATAGCCCCTTTTTAGGCTATGTGAACATGTGACTAGCCGTTAGCCGCACTTATAAGCCTGCAGTTTCGTGACATGCCCGTGTTTCATTGGTTGGTGGTCGGCAAAGGTTGCAGCAAGCTCGATAGCATGTCGCCCCATAGATTCAAGATCTACAGTGGTTGCATGTTCGCATGGGATATTCTGATCCCATGTGATCATGTGACCACTGTTGGATCCTTCTAGTGTTTCGGGCATTCTGTCATGGGTCTAGCCGATGTGGTCGAGTTCTGGTTGGTCCACATGGTGCAGTTGGCATTCTTGCGGGCACAGATGTCTTATGTGGTAGTAGAGACAAATTTTCAAGGGCCGGTCACATGATCACATGAAGAATTTTGGGCTCATGCGATCATGCGACCATTTCTATTTCAAAGCAGTGCAGCTAGTTTTGGCGGGCTTTCTTCTGCAGAGAATGTTTGCAAGTGCAGCGGGGTAGCTCAAGAAATTGATGTTGTAGGACATGCGCAGTTAAGGGAAAATGATGAAGAAGTCTGGGTGGCCATTAGGGGTCGATTCTTTGTCCCAGTAAGGTACCAGTTAGCATTCATGGTGAGGCTTGTTGCAGGAAGGTTGTTGGATCTAGGTTGTTGTGGCTGCAGGATGATTTCAGTATAGGCATGGGCATGCAAACGTGAAGGCTGATCGGCCATGATGTTGCAGAGTGATATTTATGATCAAACTTGGCATTAGTTCTTAGTACCCTAGGGTTTATTAATAAATTGTAAATCTATAGCCCTAGTTAGATTTTTGACTCCTGCCTGCGTGCAGTTGAGTATGTATTTAACATTTTTTTGAGAGCTTGTAGAGCTCAGAATTCACATTTTCTAAAGAAGAAAGACTCTTTCTTGGGAAGCTATCTATGGCATTTCTTCCTACCCTCTAGTTTCTCACATTTAGTAAATTCCTATTGATAATACAAATATTGTAGAGATAGTTTGTGACAATCCTTCATGTCCCTGTGCTTCCTTGTTTGCATTATCTCTTATTGGATTAAGATTTATGAATGCTTTTAGTGATATTTAGGGTTCTTGATCCCTCTTACTTTCAGCTTATATGTGTACTACTATGTTTGATCTAATTTGAGTGAGCTTGTGGGTATTCTTCAGCCCCCTATCATTCTGTCTGATTCCTGTGCCCTTTTGCTGAAGAGAATGTCTGCCTGTAGGTCATAGGTTGTGTCTAATGTTCAGGCCCTCTTATGAAATACTTATGCAAGCCTATTCAGTAAGTTGTGATCTACTAGACCTAGGCCTTTCATTGATTTTATCCCTCTATACTGAGATCCAAACCCTATTTTTGGTGCATCCTAGTAGGTAGTTTGCTTTCTTGTTATTTCCATTTCATGCACTCCTTCTAACCCTTTCCCTTCAAGTTTACTTTCCTGTTTAAGAGCAGACTAAGGTGATAATCTAAGAGGAACCAACCTAGAACCTGAAGGTTTCATCTCAGTTAGCATAGGTCCCACAACCTGGAGATGATTCCCATGTTATACTGAGTTATCAAGACCAAGAGAGCTTGAACAGAGGTGCAAAACTCAGTGTATAACAATTCTGGCACACCTGATGGGACCACAAAAGAAGTCTACTTGAAAAGAATATGGTATCTCTGATATGCTGATAACATATTACAAACCTAGAAGAGGTCATTTTTCTACATATTTGGTGACTCTAGAAAGTCTACTGGTTTCAAAGATTAGATGCTGGTATGTTTCAAATATTTCATTTTTAAATTCCAATTGATTACATGAGTAGACATGTCAAGTTTCTATGGACAGTCAGGTTACCCACCATCCTATTATGAGAATGGTGCTCAATGGGTTGGTTTCCAGCCTTATCAAAGCCACCCAAAGCCTCCTTTTACCCCAAGCTATTATACTTATCAAGGGTATCAATATATCCAGTATGCCCCAAATGAGTTTTCCCTTGTGCAAAGTTATGAGCGGGCTCTTAGGCAAGATGGATCATGGGCACAAGAGGCATAATAGAAAATGCAAAGCCAATTGCCCCATCCTATTTACCACCCACCCTCCCCTTCTCAAACTATGCAATAGATGTAGAATTTGAACTCAAACTTCATGAAAGAGCAAGAAAAGGCAAAGAGTGCATTGCTTGATTTGATTAAGTGTTTGAGCTCAAGGAGTAGAGAGAGCAGGAGGCTCAAAGTTATTATGAGGAGTCAGCTCCCTACCAGGAGATAGTAGCCCAAATCTATGAGCAAGGGGCAGCTCCTTACCAAATGACAGAGGTTCTTCTTGATGAGAAACAAGTAAGAGAGTTTCAAGAAGAGATCAGACACCAAGCTGAAATTGAGACAGCAAGGTTAAGATGATAGATTGCTTAACAAGAGGCTCCTAGGCCTAAAATTCCAAGCTGGAGGGCCCATTTGTCTCAAGAACCTACACATGAGGAGCCTACTAAGTTTCCTTTTCCAAGCTTTAAAGCAACTATGCCTTCTTTGTCTCCCCCCTCTCCCCCTCAATTTCACATCCCAAGTTTTAAGGCAAAAAATTATTTTCAAGAGCCTGTGCTTGAGATGCAACCCACCACTCTACAAGAGCAGCCTATTCAGAGAAGTGAGTTATCCCAAGAGAACCCTCTGGTCTCTCAGGATGATGAGGTGATTTGGATTCCCCAATGGCCTCTACCTCCTGGTTGTCAGATGCCAAGTCTTTTCAAAGATACTAGTCTAGTATCAGAGCAAGGGCCTATGGTGAATGAACTTTCATGTGATCAGGAGGAGAGGAAATCTAAGGTGGTAGCGCTGAATGATGAATGTGGTGAAATGGAGCGGCAAGGTGAGGAGGTGGAGGTTGATGCTCAGCCTGAGCTCTTAGCTGGTTTGCTTGATGAGCTCCCTCTCTTTGTTGATGATGAAGAAGAGACCAGGCCATTACCTACGAGTGAGGGTCAATCAGAACAACAGGTTTGCCAGCATCAAGAGGTTGATATAGAGGAGGATGCCTTGTCATTGTTAGATGAGCTACCTAGTTTGGTTGAGCAGGATGATAAGGATGTGATCATAGCCACCTCTTTAAAGCTACAACAGCTAGAAGAGATTGATCCTGAGGATATGTTGATTCATGAGCTTGATCTCATCTTTGAGGAGGAGGCTTCCCAATGTGTAGAGGATAACTAGAGCCTTGACAAAGATTATTTAGGAAGCATCATAGGAGACTTGTGTGTGGAGCCTGATTGTAAAGAGCCAGTCATTCCTGGGGATCTTTGAGACATTGACAACTTTGATGAGCTCTTGGCTGGTTTAAAGGAAGAGGATGACAGTCCCCTATCCACAGATGATGAGTTGACCTAGCTATCCATGATGAAGGGTAACCATGAAGATAAAGAAGAAAACATCAAGGAAAGTCCTACCTTCAGACTTTCAAGAGGCTACCCCATCAGATACTTGGCCCAAAAGGAGTTCACTAAGACACCTCCATATGATCCATTTGAGGTGAGTGAACTTGATCTTGTTTTTGCAGAGGTAGTGCATCCTCATTTTCCCAATCTTTGTATGCCTTTTATCTTCGTAGCTATCCTCATGTGCCTGATGAAAAATGTCTTATTGAGGAAAGGTATCTATTTTTCACACCAATGAATGGTTTTGTTTAACCATGTTTCTGCACTGGTTAGTTTAGGCTAGGTTAGTTTTCCTGCTTCCTTCTAGTTTTCTAGATTAGTTCCCTATTTTCCAAGAAGTGCTCAGGACAGTTTTTATCTGCCTGTCAAAGTTTTTGTGTTCCTAAGATGACCTGATGCCCAATGCATTGCTTCAAAGGCTACTGGTCCAATGTCTAGCAGGCTGACATCCCATAGAAGTCGCCAAAATGTTACCCAAAATTTCCCTGTCATACAATTTTGGCCATAATCCTATTTTTTGCCTGTGAAGTAGATACTCAAAGTTCCATGGTTTGTGCTCTTGGCCCCATGTTCTTTGATGTATTGTCAAACCCCAGTTCAGATCGTATGTGCTAAATCACAAAGCCCTTGGAGATTTTCAAGTTTTAATGTTGTAGGAAATACTCAGGTCGCAGAGTTCAAAAAAATGTTCAGTGTCGAAACCCCAGTGTGTTTTCAACCTTCACTTCGAAAGCTCAGTGTGTTTTCGACCTTTGCTCTAAAAAACCTCTATGTTTTTAACTCTTGCGCTTCACACTTCTTCCTCTGGTGGCATTCATTTCATAAGTGCACAACTCTAACAAGTGGGGCCCAGTTGATTTTCGGCAAGCTGTTATGCAGGTTGTCATATGATCGCATAAGTCCTTTTCCCCTCATGTGACCATGTGACTAACCATTGATAGGTTGTTGAAGAATTTTAGTGGTTTGTCTTATGATCGCATAGCCCCTTTTTAGGCTATGTGAACATGTGACTAGCCATTAGCCACACTTATAAGCCTACAGTTTGGTGACATGCCTGTGTTTCATTGGTCAGCGGTCGATAAAGGTTGCAGCAAGCCCAGTAACATGTGGCCCCATAGATTCAAGATCTACAATGGTTGCATGTTCACATGGGATCTTCCTATCCCATGCGATCATGTGACCACCGTTGGATCCTTCTGGTGTTTTGGGCATTCTGTCGTGGGTCTAGCCGATGTGGTCGAGTTCTAGTTGGTCCACATGGTGCAGTTGGCATTCTTGCGGGCCTAGATGTCTTATGTCATAGCAGAGACAAATTTTCAAGGGTGAGTCACATGATCACATGAAGACTTTTGGGCTCATGCGACCATTGCTATTTCAAAGCGGTGTAGCCTGTTTTGGTGGGCTTTCTTCTGCAGAGAATGTTTGCAAGTGCAGCAGGGTAGCTCAAGAAATTGATGTTGCAGGACATGCACAGTTAAGGATAAATGATCAAGAAGTCTGGGTGGCCATCAAGGGCTGATTCTTTATCCCAGCAAGGTACCAATTAGCATTCATGGTGAGGTTTGTTGCAGGAAAGTTGTTGAATCCAGGTTGTTGTGGCTGCAAGATGATTTCATTATAGGCATGGGCACGCAAACCTGAAGGCTGATCAGCCATGATGTTGCAGAGAGATATTTATGATCAGACTTGGCGTTAGTTCTTAGTACCCTAGGGTTTATTATTAAATTGTAAATCTATAGCCCTGGTTAGATTTTTGACTCCTACCTGCATGTAGTTGAGTATGTATTTAACATTTTTTTGAGAGCTTGTAGAGCTCAGAATTCACATTTTGTAAAGAAAAAAGACTATTTCTTGGGAAGCTATCTATGGCATTTCTTCCTACCCTCTGGTTTCTCACATTCTGTAAATTCCCATTGATAATACAAATACTACAGAGGTAGTTTGTGACAATCCTTCATGTGCCTATGCTTCCTTGTTTGCATTATCTCTTATTGGATTAAGGTTTATGAATGCTTTTAGTGATATTTAGGGTTCTTGATCCATCTTACTTTCAGCTTATATGTGTACTACTATGTTTGATCTGATTTGAGTGAGTTTGTGGGTATTCTTCAACCCCCTATCATTCTGTCTCATTCCTGTGCCCTTTTGCTGAAGAGAATGTCTGCCTGCAGGTCATAGGTTTTGTCTAATGTTCAGGCCCTCTTATGAAATACTTATGCAAGCCTATTTAGTAAGTTGTGATCTACTAGACCTAGGTATTTCACTAATTTCATCCCTCTATACTGAGATCCAAACCCTATTTTTGGTGCATCACCTAGTAGGTAGTTTGCTTTCCTATTATTTCCATTTCATGCACTCCTTCTAACCCTTTCCCTTAAATTTTACTTTCCTATTTAAAAGCAGACTAAGGTGATAATCCAAGAGGAACCAACCTAGAACCTAGAGGTTTCATCTTAGTTAGCATAGGTCCCACAACCTGGACATGATTCCCATGTTATACTGACTAATCAAGACCAAGAGAGCTTGAACAAAGGCACAAAACTCAGTGTATAATAGAAACTTTGCATGCTCAGATTCTATCCCAATTAGGAGATATCATCTAATGTCCATAAACCACTTCTCAGGAACACTGCTTGGATATTGCTTCCATTGAATTACACATAACTATCATGAATAAATGAATTTCCATATGCACTCTTAACCACAATCTTAGAAAACATCATAGATTAATTCCTCAACTCCGCATAGCTTGATCTTCAATATCTCACATGCGCTAATACAAACATTGTCTGCTTCTTTGCTAGTCTTTAGTAGATCATTGTGTTGACAACAATGAAAATCATAGTCATGAATGCAACAAAACTTGTTATAGAATGGATGCGAATACTCTAGCATAGGATATATTTAGCATTCATTCCTAACAATCTCCCCCATTGGCATTGATGGAAACATAGATGAAAATGAAACTAAGTTCCATGAATACCATCACTTCAACACTGCTGCTTTGAAATCTTTTCATATCCTCTTCATCAATAAAATCTTGTTTCATTTTCCTGTTCAATTATTTTAGTTTTTGATTTTATATTGCTTGTATCCTTTTCCCTCAAATTCTCTTTAACTAGATGATTTTTCATGTATCCTTCTCCCCCATTGACATCAATGAAAAATGCTACATCACTATGTCAACAACAATTTCAATGTCAAAAGACACTTTTCTAGAAAGTACATTCTTTAGAGTCCTCATGACTCAGCTCAAAAACACATACTCCCCCATAGAGGAAGTACCAACATCTAGTCTATAAAAAGATAAATATCATATACCACTAGACTGATGCAACAATCTGCATCAGTTTTCAAAAGTAGGTTGGGGTATAACCCCAAGCATACCTCTCAGATACTCAAATGTATCCTTAGTCAAAGGCTTTGTAAATATATCTGTAATCTACTCTTTTGTACTTATGTGCTCCAGTCTGACTTCTTTCTTTGCCACTTTTTCTCTCACTAAATGATACTTTATTTCTATATGCTTTGTCTTAGAATGTAGTACATGATTCTTAGACATACTAACTGTACTGGTGTTATCACAATGTATAACAACAGGTTCATCAAATTTTATTCCAATATCCTTCAACATTTGTTTCATACATATTATCTAGTTACAATTGTTTATTGTTGCCACATATTTAGCTCTTGTTGTGCTTTGTGAAATACAATTTTTTTTCTTTCTCAACCAAGAAACCAATCTTCCTCCAAGAAAAAATGCTCCTCCACTTGTACTTTTATTGTCATCAACACTACCTCCCCAATCTACATCTGTATATGCGTAGAGGGTAAAATCATCAAATTTTTCATACCAAATTCCATATTCAATTGTGCCTCTTAAGTACCTCAGTATGCTTTTTACTGCTACATAATGTGATTCTCTAGGATCAACTTGAAATCTTACAACAATTCCAACCGCATGTGATATGTTTGGTCTTGTATGAGTTAAATATTGCAATCCTCAAGTCATAGATTTGTACTTCTTCTATTCAACTGCAGGAGTCTCATTTGTGCTAGATAACTTGTTTCTTGTTACCATAGGTGTTCCAACCGGCTTACAATTCTCCATTCCAAATCTCTTTAGCAAGTCATTCAAGTAATTTGTTTGACATAAAAATATTTCATCACTGCTCTGTGTTATCTACAATCTTAAGAAATATTTCATCTCTCCAATCATATTCATTTCAAATTCAGTCTTCATTTCAGCTGCAAATTTATCACTAGCTTCATCATCACCTCCAAAGATAATATCATCAACAAAAATAACTACAACCAATAAACCATTTTCAATTTCTTTCATATACAAGTTGTTGTCTGATGTGCCTTTAGTAAATCCTCATTTTATCAAATACTTATCCAGTCTTGCATACAAAGTTCTAGGTGCTTGTTTAAGTCCATACAAAGCTTTCTTCAATTTACATACCATGTCTCCTTCATCAGTTAAAGGAAAACCTTCAGGTTTCTCAATGTAAACTTCTAATTCTCCATTCAAAAATGTTGACTTCACATCTATCTGATACACTTTAAATTTCTTTTAAGCTGCATAAGACAAAAACATTCTTACTACTTCAATTCTTGCTATGGGTGATAAGGTTTCTTCATAGTCAATTCCTTCTTGTTGAGAGTATCCTTTACATACCAATCTTTCTTTATTCCTTACAAATTCTCCTTGTTCATTCATCTTGTTCCTGAATACCCATTTAGTTCCTATGACATTCTTATCTTTAGGTCTGGGGACTAACTCCCAAGTCTTGTTCTTTTCAATTTGATATAATTCTTCCTTCATAGCTTTAATCCAATTTTCATCTACATAGGCTTCATCAATAGATTTAGGTTCAATTTGAGAAATGAAACACAATTGTTCTTGTACCTTATTTTGTGTCAGAATTCCTCTGTCTATGCTTCAAATAATCTACTCAATAGGATGATTTCTTGATAGATTCCTACTAGGTGTCACTGTCTCAGTTCTTGCTTCAACTATAGATTCTACTCTAGATTCTTCTCTGATTTCCTCGATGTGACTTTCGTTCAAAAAATCACTTTTAGTTTCATAGAACAACTCAACACTCTCAGGATTAGTTCTAGGATGAGTTCCTTCATCTAAATCATAATTAAGCATTCTTTCCTAAATTTTGAACTTTTCATCAACTTTAACATTTGTGCTCTCAACAATAGTATTAGTTCTCTTATTATAACATCTATAAGCTTTTCTTTTCAATGAATAACCAAGAACTATACCTTCATCACTTCTAGGGTGAAACTTTCCAATGTCATCATCTCTCTTAATATAACATTTACTTCCAAAAATTCTAAAATACTTAACTGATGGTGTATGTCCAAACCATAATTCATAGGGTGTCTTGTCTATGTCTGCTATGATTTGTACTTTGTTAATTGTATACACTCTTGTGTTCACTACTTCTCTCCATAATATCTTCTCCAAACCATTCTCAAATAACATGGCTCTTGTTGCTTCAGTTACTGACATGTTTCTTCTTTCTGCAATACCATTTTGTTTAGGTGTTCTAGGGGCTGAAAAATGTCTCTTAGTACCTTTCACTTCACAAAAGGTGTTAAAATCTTTTGAAGTAAATTCTCCACCTCTATTTGATCTCAGACATTTAATTTTTAATCCAGATTCATTCTCAGTTTTGTTCTTAATTACTCTAAACTTATCAAATGCTTCAGATTTTTCTTTAAGAAATACAATCCACATCATTCTTGTAAAATTATCAACAAGAATCATAAAATACCTCTCTCCATAGAATCCTCTAGTCCTTGTGGGACCACTCAAATCTATATGAACAATTTCTAACTTCTCTGTTGTTGTAAACTTCTTGCTAGGAAATGAGCTTCTTTTCTATTTAGCCATAACACATCCCTTTCAAATCATGTTAGTAGGTTTCATAATACTAGGCAAATCTCTTACTACAAGTGTAGTGCTCACTTTCACAATATTATCAAATTTTATATGACAAAATCTTCTGTCCATAACCAAATGTTATCAATCTTAGTAATCAAACATGTCATCTTAGTAGGATTCAATTGAAATACATTACCTCTGGTTCTTGATCCAATACCAATCAAATTACCATCCTTATCTTTGATTGCACAAATTTTCTTAGTAAACCAAACTTGATATCCCTTATCAACTAGCTATCCAACACTCAAAATATTATGTTTCAAACCATCCACAAAATAAACATCATCAGTGTTAGTCTTTCCATGAAGAGTAACAAATCCTATTCCTTTTATCAAACAAGGTGAATTGTTTCCAACTCTAACAAATCCTCCATCATAATTATCAAACTTTATGAATTTCTTCATATCTCTAGTCATATGATGTGAAAAACCACTATCTATAACCCAATCATATTTCTTTTCTACTTGAGAAACTAAAGCTTTTTCTTCCTTAACTTCTGTTTCAGGATTTTCTTCTTTTATTTCTACAAATCCTATATCATCATTCTCATTATCACTTTCACTTAGAGATTTCTCCATACTAGCTTTAAATTCTTCATCATTAGCATAATAAAATTCCTTAGATCTTCTAGGTTTAAAGTTCTTTCTATACTTCTTTACTTTGTTAGGACATTTAGATGCAAAATGACCATATTCTTGACAAGTGAAATATTTAAAAATTTCTTACCGTCTGGTTCTCTTTTCACAAGCAAGGCAATTCCTTCTTCAATATTTCTGTCTTCTTCATTCCTAGATTTGTTGCTACTAGCATAATCTCCACTTACACTAATGCTTCTTGACAAAGTAGGGGGAATACTCAGTGTGTTGAATGTTGTCTCCATTCTAGGTAGGTCACCTGATTGTCTAGAGTTCATCTCGGTTTCTTCTAGTCTTCCAAGAAGGGTTTCTTTGGTGAAATTCTAATCACAATATATAACTTTCTCAATCATCTGTGTTGTCTACTTAAATGGAGGATTCAATGTCCTCATAATTTTCCATATCACTTCATTCTCTTTCTTGGTTCCTTCACAAGATTTTATACCTTTAAAACTTTCTTTGTGTGTTCATCACCTTCAAAACTTTACCAATTGTTAGAAATAGGGAATGCTGTGAGGGGGGTTGAATCAGTATTCGATAAACTTTTACTTTTTCCCAATTATGGATATAATATATTAACTTGATACTTGTAAAAAAAAGTAAACTAAATAATGTTATAAATGAATGATAAATGTTTGGCATCCATTCTGTAGTAGTTGTTTTTGCATTCATGACTATGATTGTCATTGATGTCAACACAATGATCTACCAGAGACTTGCAGAGAAGCAGACAATGCTTGGATTTGCACATGTGGGATATTTTAGTTGGAGGTATACAATGTTGAGGATATACTCTTTGATATGTTATATGTTGATGGTTAAGAGTGGAGATAGTAATTCATTTATTTAGGGAAGTTATGAGCATTTTTGTGGAACCTGTATTCAGGTAGTGTTCCTGAGTAGCCGTTTGTGGAAATCAGATGATATCTCCTAATCAGAATGGAATCTAGTTTTGCGTAGTTAAATGGAAGCTGAAGACACATTGATAGTGATGTGGGTGACAATGCAAACTTCAAGGTCATACGAGTAAAGAATTATTGTAATTGAAAGCTGACAGTTTTGTGTAATTTTGATGTAGCATGTGGAAACTTTTATTTTGTAATTGGATGCTGACTCATTTGTAATTAATTGAATGTGGTATAAAGGAAGGAATATTTTTCCTTGTTGTAATATGGTTGGATGTGATGATGTATGCATGAAGTAAAAAAAAGAGCTAGCGAATTGTGAAGGTGAAATTGTGAATGAAGACATGCTAAGTATAGAGATTTGAAATTGAGATCTGGTGTAGCAATGAGTGTGGTTTGGCACAATGAGAGAGGAGGTAACATATTTTATATTATTCTATTGAATAATCTAGAGATCAGTTGGACAGTGTGTCCAGTGATCTTGCCATTGAAGTTGTTTGGTAGTGGGTCCTTCTATCTTCCATAACTCTTAACAGGATTAGAATCTTTTAACAGGGATTCAAAATCTCCTAACCGGGATTCATATGTACTAAATGTATTTCATAAGACTCCTAACAAAGTCCATCCTCTCACAAGGAATATTCATATTAGTACATCTTTTGTGGGCATCATTCCTACTGGGGTTTACTCTTTGATCAAGAGGTTCCCTAGTCAACATATCTTGTGTCATTGTGTTATTGTGGATGAATATCTTTCTATGGTTGGTAATTATATTGCTTACATGGTTAAATCTTGTTGAAGATGATAAAAGTTATAATTATCAGATAACTAATTGACCCCCACCCTCTCATTTATGTTGGTGGACTTTACTTTCTCATAATTGGTATCAGAGCGGCAAGTCCTTCAAAGAGAAGTTTAACAGCTTAAGGAGATCCATGGAGAATTTCAGAAAAGAAAGCCCTAAGTTTGATGGAGTAAATTTTGATAGCTAGAAAGAAAAGATGAAAACATATCTACTATGTTTAGGACTGATTTATTGGTTGATTACAAAGAATGTGTCACGCCCTGCAAGGGAACCAGGGAAAAGCACAAAGGTTTACTTTGTAAAAGAAAAACCTAAGTAGAGTTTTATGAAAAATTTTGAACTTTTAAGAATTACAAATAAACAAAACTTATTCTAACTTCTTTCCAAGGTTCCCTTAATTTTATTTGTATGATTTATTTAAGGCTGATAAATAATTCTTTTTTTTAGCCACCTTTACTACCCATATAAATTCCATCTAATATTCCTTATTAGAAAAAACACCTAAACACATTCACTTTTAATTTCCATTTAAAAATTTTAGAGATCAATTACTATAATCAAACTTCATCCATCAAACTTAACATATTGCAATAATACAACAATTGATGCTCTACATTTTACATAACTTGAAATATTACATAATTACATCTTTTCAACATACATTTGTATATGAAAATAAACATCCCATATAACCCTTTTCCTATATCTACCCATTATTACATTATCTTGAAATTACATTACATTCAAACTCCTCATGGGAGAATACATAAAGTTTACATCATAATAAGATAAGTACAAGTCTTCATTCTTCAACAGGTGCATAGACAAGCATGGATCTTTAATTATTTACATCTGCATAGAATAACTCAATAGAAAGATTTTTCCACCCAACCACGTGGATGCCCAAAAGGATCCACTCCCCCATGCTAGGAGATAAACACCAGGCCCACAAAAGAAGAAACTTATTAGGTTACACCTAGGGTTGAGTAATATTTCCCACAAGTATAGTTCTTTTCAACTAGGGTTCTAAGGCTTGGGTAGAAAACTCTAGAAACTACCTAAGTGAGTGTCATCGCATAGCCCTCACACCTTGGGTTGTCCTGGTACTAGCCACTCTGGGCCCCGGCCCCCAAGTAGGCACATGCGGGATCGAATGCCTTTCATACAGACAAGCACCATTCGATCGTACCTATACTTAGGTACCTTCTCCCACTCCCATCCATAGCCTATCCTAGTGCTCATGGCATGGGCGAGGCACAAATTAATCTTTTTAATGTTTTAATACCCATTCCCTTAAATTTATTAAGTTATCACTTGTTAATTAACTCATCAGTCAGTTATCCTGGTTCTAGCCACTTTAGGGGCCCCGGCCCCGCACTGAGAGCCACTCACTTAGGGTCCTAGGTTTCCTAACCCTAACCCATTCCCATCTGGTTCACAACATACCCATAATAGCCTATTGACATGTCTATCTCAGCGATCATTTCACAATTTTCAAATCTACACTTGGATGTTTATAAGAATCTAAAGTTTGGCTAGGTTTGATCATAAGCAAGTCGGAAAGGAAAGGTTTTGTTTTCAGTTTTTTTTTTAACCCCTCCTAACCTTTATCCAAATATGAAAATGAGAACCCTTATATTTGCAAATGAGATTTATATGATTGATCATTAAATTTAGATGTCTTTTAGTTCCTGACTTTATCTCGTCTAAGATATATTATCCTAATATATTCCATTTATTAAAAATTTACTTATTGAAATCAAATGCCTCTTAGATGTCTTAAAATGTTCATGTATTATATTATATATATATATATATAAAATATTATGTATATTATATATATATATATATATATATATATATATTTAATATATCAAAATTAACTAAATCCCATATTACAAAATATATATCCTATTATACATATAATATTTCTTATATTATATGTATAATATAATACAATTTTTTTTTAATTAAATAATATAATTTATATTATATATATAATATTAAACATATTATATATATAATATAATGTCAACAATACATAAATTATACCACATGCAATTGTTTTAAATTAAATATATATTATATTATATATATAATATTAAACATATTATATATATAATATAATGTTAAAATATAAATTATACCACATGAAAAATTGATTTCTTTTATCTCCCTTTCCTTCCAAACTCGGGCGGTCCCTGTGCCGCCGGTAGTGGCCGCACTGCCGAACGGTACCTGTGGGTACCGCTGGCAGTGTGGTCACTGTCGGTCGGCACCCTAAGGTGCCGCCGACAGGCGTACCGCCTGTCGACTGTACCTTAGGTTACCGTGCGGCCTTTCATCATTCATTTTTTAAAAAAATTTTTTTAATACTTCAAAATGGTATTTAAATTTTTACTTAGTAAATTTCAAAGAAAATAAAATCTTTTCAAAACAATATCATTTTTTAAAAATATCATTTATTCTTTATTTTAACTTAATCTATATAAATATGTATATATATATATATATATATATATATTATATATATATATATATATTATATATATATATATATATATTATATATATATATATATATATATATATGATAAATATATATTATTATTTTTTACCCGTATTAAGTTTAACTAACATCACTATTTTATTTACAATAAAATAATAGGATTTTATTTTTCAAAACGTAAAACACTATATGAAGTAATATATATATTTTTGATCCTAAGATGTTTCTGTAGAATAAAATAATCCATTTCACCTAATAATTAACATAGATTAAATAAATATATCATCAGGCTTTATTAGCATATGATCAATAACAAACGGACTCAGGATCCAACCTGGAAATCTGACAGGTCTGGTTGATGAAATCCGGGTCTGCTCTTCTTCTCCAATTCTCCTGCTGTCGAGACAATCTTTCCAGCTTCCAAAGTCCAGCCCTCCTATCCTTCTTTTTCCAAAATCCATCCTTCCAAATTATTTAATATCCAACTATGGTAGTTGGAGGAGTTTCTCTATGGGAGAAACTTCTCCAACTTCCCAAACCATCTTTCCGGTAAACTTCAATAAAGTTTTTTTTTAATTAATTTTAGTTAACATATCATCCAAAGCAAACTATAACAACAAGAATGATTAGGTGGCTTACAAGGAAAACACATAGCACAATTGGAATCTAACTAGCCCAACTTCTAGGAGGTCTCGAGTTCAACTCCCTCCTAATTAGCTAGTTTTTTAACCAAAGGCAATTACTTTTATTATTATTTACAATTAGGTTAAGATTGTAATTTCTATTTACGAGCAATTATAGGGATATATATATATATGTATGTTTGATTTAATTTTATCAAACAATTATTAGGCTAGTGCCAATTATTAGTTCTATCAATATAATTAAGTATATATATATATATTATATTTATTTATTTATATATATATATCTATCTTAATATACGTATATGTGTTCATAAGCATATGTGTGCACCCATATGTTTATGACACATATATTATAAGTGACCGATTATTCACGTTAAGAGTATCCTTTTTATAATTATAAAATCGTATGATTAAAGGTACATATATCAACTTACCCTTAAAGATAACATGATAATCTAAACTACGATAACAATCTTTGACTAGCAAAGACTCACTTTGATAACTTACTACCAAGATTGAGCATACCCTAAAAGTAAGAACAAGGTCCAGATCCTAATAACTGATAAATCACATAATACCTCCCTACCAGGAACTGATCCAACGTTTCCCACTAGGGTGAATGATCAAGGTAAAGGTTTTCTTTTGTAAGGATTGTTGATATCTCCATGACAACAACAACGATTGAGGATTTAAGGGATCACTCAGACCTGTGAAGCCAGGTGGAGACGATACCCGGTACCTGCACATCCTGCATCACCAAGAAGAGATACATGTAAATATATATAGATCAAATACTTGCAGACAGATGACTAGGATCGGTACATCGTGTGGGCCTCACTGAGTGAGTAACTACGACTCCGTCCTGAGTCATGAAAACACATCAGACATATGGTTCCATAATACAATCGTGATAAGGGTTAGTATCCAAATCATGTAAAATAAATTCTTCTAGGATCTCATAAACATATAATCAATGTAACTATAACTGAACATATAAATATCATCCGCTGAACATGTAATCCTCCATGAAACATAAACATGAGTGCATAGTTCTAACCATCATAATAGAAAAGAGTCAAATCATAGTACTATAGGAGAGGTATTACATCCTCCCCCACTAGAGTTAGGCTTACTCCTGGAAGCCTACAAATAAATATGGATAAGCACCTCTAAGCCTAGCAGCATCTTCCCATGTGGCGGAAGATTCATCATTGGGGTCCCATTGGACCCTTGCCTGCTCTATGTTGCAACCCCTGAGGGTTAGTGTCCACTGCTGCAGAATACGTACTGGCTCTAAAGCTAGCTGCCCGTCCGCTACTTGTAATGCATTCCAATCTAAAACATGAGTCACATCAGGAATATACTTTCTAAGAACTGAAACATGGAATACATCATGAATGTGAGCAAGGCTGGGTGGCAAGGCAAGCCGATAGGCTACTAGTCCTATCCTCTCCAGGACCTCAAAAGGGCCAACAAACCGGGGTGCCAACTTGGAGCCTTTTCCATAATGGATTGGACTCTTTCGTGGATGCACCCTCAAAAATACTCTATCACCAAGAGAAAAGTGTACATCAATCCTGTGAGCATCGGTGTACTTCTTCTATCTATCTTGAGCTATCACAATATGCTCTCTGATGCGCCTGACCTGATCCTCCATATCCTGCAACATTTTTGGCCCCAAAAGCACCCTGTCCTCCAACTGGTCCCAACTCAAGGGGGTACGGCATGGGCAACCATACAATGCCTGAAAAGGGGACATACCTATGGAACTATGATAACCATTGTTATAAGCAAATTCTACCAAGTAGAGGTATTCCTCCCAATGGTTTTGCCTATCCATAACATACATCTTGAGCATATCCTCGAGGACCTGATTGACTCGCTCTATCTGCCCATCTGTCTCAGGGTGATAGGCTGAGCTAAAGTTGAGCTGAGTCCCTAAAGCATGCTGAAGTGAAGTCCAAAGAGCCAAGGTGAATATTGGATCATGATCAGATATGATTTTTCTAGGAATGCTGTGGAGTCTCACAATATCCTTCATAAATATTCTGGCCACAGAAGATGCTGAGTAGGAGGACTGTATAGGAGAAAAATGAGCTACCTTGGTGAGTCTATCCACTGTTACCATGATAGCGTCATGTCTCCTAGGAGTCATTGGAAGTCCCACTATAAAATCCATGGAAATGATATCCCACTTCCATCCTGGCACTAGGTGAGGCTGCAATAGACCTGCAGGGTGTTGATGTTCGGCCTTCACTCTCTGGCATTCTAAACATCTAGCCACATAGTCTACTATATCCCTCTTCATCCCTGACCAATAGTATAACTGTCGTAGGTCAGCATACATTTTCTTCACCCCTGGATGTGCTGAATAGGGTGCCTTGTGGCTTTCCAAAAGGATAAGTGCACGAAGATCTCCGGCCATGGGAACATAGATTCTATTTTGTTGTTTTAGCAACCCTACTGAATCCAAGGAATATCTTGAGAAGCAACCTTCCAAAGGCCTCCCTGATCCTATCTCTAACTTAACCTCCTGAAACCAAGGGTCAGAAGTAAGGGCCTCCCTGATTCTGCTCTCCAAATCTGTGCTAAGGGTTAAGGTTGAAAGAGTATGTCGGCACCTGCTTAAAGCATCTGCCACCACATTCATTTTGTCTTGAACATACTTAACTTTGAAATCATACTCGCATAAAAATTCCATCCACCTTCGTTGCCTAGCATTGAGATTGGGTTGGGAGAAGATGTACTGAAGACTTCTATGATCTGTTTGGAGTTCAAACTTGTGACCCAACAGAAAGTGTCTCCATTTCACCAAGGCATGTACGACTACTACAAGTTCAAGGTCATGGGTGGGGTAGTTGATTTCATGATCCTTGAGTTTCCTTGACTCATAAGCCACAACCTTTCCTTCTTGTATAAGAACTACCCCGATCCCCTCTAGAGAAGCATCTGTGCATACTACAAAATTTTTGGATGGTTCAGGAACTACCAAAATTGGTGCACTGGTCAATCTGTCTTTCAGGGTTTGGAAAGCGGCCTCACACTTTTCTGACCAAACAAAATTCTTACCCTTTCTTTGAAGTGAAGTAATGGGGTGAGCAACCCGAGAAAAATCTTTGACAAACCTCCTGTAATACCTGGCTAATCCCATAAAACTGTGAATCTCAGGGACATTAGTAGGAGTTGGCCACCCTACTATGGCTTGAATTTTATCTGGGTCAACAGCAATACTGCTTCCTAATATGACATGTCCAAGATACTTAACCTCAGTTTGAAAGAATTCACACTTTTCTGCATTGGCATAAAGTTGATTCTCTCTAAGGCACTGCAATACTTGCCGAAGATGAACTTCGTGTTCTTCAAGAGTTTTGGAGTATACCAAGATATCATCTAAGAATACTATCACAAATTTGTCCAAGTAAGTTCTAAACACTCCATTCATCAAGCTCATGAATACGGAAGGAGCATTTGTTAACCCAAAGGGTACCACTATGAATTCATAATGGCCATACCTGGTGCGAAAAGCTGTTCGATGAATATCAGCTTCTTGAATTCTCAGTTGATGATAACCTGACTTGAGATCTATCTTAGAGAATATTTTTTCCCCTTTCATCTGATCAAATAGATCATCAATGCAGGGTAGAGGATACCAATTTTTGATGGTAACCTTGTTCAGTTGACGATAGTCAATACATAATCGAAGAGATCCATCTTTCTTCTTTACAAATATTACTGGTGCTCCCCAGGGTGATACACTAGGTCTTATGAACCCTTTTTCTAAAAGTTCTTCTAGCTGAACCTTGAGTTCCTCAAGTTCTTGTGTGGTCATACGGTATGGAGCTTTGGAAATTGGTTCTACTCCCAGCACCAAATTAATTTGGAAATCTATGTCTCTCTTGGGTGGTAACCCTGGAATTTCTTTTGGAAAAACATCCAAGTATTCTTGTAAAAGGGGGTAATCTAATGATATCTCCCTACTCTCTTCTTGATCTAAATCCTCCATTGTGACTACAAAAAGTTGGCATTCTTTGCGCATGCACCTCTTAAGCTGCATCGCCGAAATCATGCGGAGAGAGATGGATGATTGAACCCCAATAATCTTCTTAGGTTTCCCTGAGTCATCAATGCATTGAACACTTTTGTTTCGACAATCCAAAGTGGCTTTGTGAGTATCCAACCAATCCATGCCCAACACTACTCCATATGACCCTAAAGGAAACACTCTAAGAACTACTAGGGTAGAGAAAGGTCCAAGTTCTAAACTACAACTTTGAACACAGGAGTTAGAGGCTACTCTTGCCCCGGAGGCTAGTTCAACCTGCCACCTATCTTCCTGCCTTACTACCTTCAGCCCACATTGCTCTACTAAAGAAGATGAAATAAAAGCATCTGTTGCCCCTGAATAAAAAAAAATGGTGGTAGAGATACCCTTCAACAAACCTAGATTTTCAATGACTGCCCCCTGATGATTGGCTTGACCTTGGTTTACAGTAGAAAACGCTTGATGAGATCTGCTTGTGTTACCTACTGTTGGTTCTGAAGTAGCCTGTCTGAAATTAACTGCTGGAGAAGATTTTTGAGGGCAATTTACTGCAATGTGCCCATGTTGCCCATAGGAGTAACATCCAGTGTTTTTGACAAAATTCCTCCCCACAGATGGTGCACTAGATTGCTGGTAACTACCCTGACTAGAGTTCTGAGGCATACTCTAAGCTGGTAGATGGTTTGGGAATCATTTTGCACGTTGCCAGTTGGGAGAATTATTAGATTGAGAACCCCCACTTTTACTTTTGTTCCCATTATGATAGTTACTGTTGTTGTTGTTAAAAAAACTTCCTTTTCTGTTGATTCTGATTCCCCTTAGGTGGATAGTTCTTAGGTGTGCCTTGAAATTGATTCCCTGACCCAACCTGGAATGTATTGCCACCTTGGCCACTGGTTCGGCTTCCTAACCCCAAGACTGTGTTTTGTTCTTCAAGACGAGCCTTGATGATTGCATCATTTATAGTCTGAGGTTCAAACATTCTTACACTATAGGCCAAACGACTGTTGAGCCCTCTAAGAAAGTGTTGAGTTAGCATGGGTTCATCATCCTTAAACCCTGAATATGGCTTGAGTTCCAAGAACTTCTTCTCATAGTCATCCACTGACATATTAAGCTGCCTCAGATTGTGAAATTCTTCGGCTCTTTCCCGCCTCCAATGGTCAGATAGAAATTTAGCTCGAAAAAGTTCTAGGAATAATTCCCAAGAAAGGGTGGTGATGTCTACGTGAAGTTTCTCTCTTTCTGTTTCCCACCATGTGGATGCAAAGTCTCTAAGGTGAATAACGGCAAATCGGGCTTTGGTATTACTTCTATATGGGTGCATGGAGAAAAGCCTTTCTAATTCTAGCAACCAAGTTTGTGCGGTAGTTCCACCTTGTGTTCCCTTAAATGGGTTTGTCTTGGTCCTAAGGAGATCCCGCATATGAGAAGCCCGTAGGGCATCTTCTTCCATTGTTGAGTCTCTCCTCCTAGGACTTCTTTCTCTTTCCTCATGGTGAGTGTTGTTTTCCCCATGTTGGCCTCTATCTTGTCCTACCTCTAATCTCTGAAGGATTTGTTGTAGTAGTTCTGTTACTTGGGCTCCTTGAAAACCTCCTGATTGATTGTTAGATTGTTCCCCTTGCCCCTCGTATTGTTCTTCTTCTTGAGAACTTTCATGTTGAGATCTAGGAGGGGCATTTTGGGCACCTCCTCTTTGACCATGGGTTACGGGTGGCATCCTGCCATGAGTTAAGAAGAATGATGAGTTTATGGTTTTGATTTTCATTTTGAGTTTTCCTAAGATATAATACGAGTGTTAGGGTACATGGACCCAATTCTTTAGACCCCAGTGTAGCAACTTAGGGCTCTGATACCAAAGATGTCACGCCCCGCAAGGGAACCAGGGAAAAGCACAAAGGTTTACTTTGTAAAAGAAAAACCTAAGTAGAGTTTTATGAAAAATTTTGAACTTTTAAGAATTACAAATAAACAAAACTTATTCTAACTTCTTTCCAAGGTTCCCTTAATTTTATTTGTATGATTTATTTAAGGCTGATAAATAATTCTTTTTTTTAGCCACCTTTACTACCCATATAAATTCCATCTAATATTCCTTATTAGAAAAAACACCTAAACACATTCACTTTTAATTTCCACTTAAAAATTTTAGAGATCAATTGCTATAATCAAACTTCATCCATCAAACTTAACATATTGCAATAATACAACAATTGATGCTCTACATTTTACATAACTTGAAATATTACATAATTACATCTTTTCAACATACATTTGTATATGAAAATAAACATCCCATATAACCCTTTTCCTATATCTACCCATTATTACATTATCTTGAAATTACATTACATTCAAACTCCTCATGGGAGAATACATAAAGTTTACATCATAATAAAATAAGTACAAGTCTTCATTCTTCAATAGGTGCATAGACAAGCATGGATCTTTAATTATTTACATCTGCATAGAATACCTCGATAGAAAGATTTTTCCACCCAACCACGTGGATACCCAAAAGGATCCACTCCCCCGTGCTAGGAGATAAACACTAGGCCCACAAAAGAAGGAACTTATTAGGTTACACCTAGGGTTGAGTAATATTTCCCACAAGTATAGTTCTTTTCAACTAGGGTTCTAAGGCTTGGGTAGAAAACTCTAGAAACTCGCATAGCCCTCACACCTTGGGTTGTCCTGGTACTAGCCACTCCGGGCCCCGACCCCCAAGTAGGCACATGCAGGATCGAATGCCTTTCATACAGACAAGCGCCATTCGATCGTACCTATACTTAGGTACCTTCTCCCACTCCCATCCATAGCCTATCCTAGCGCTCATGGCATGGGCGAGGCACAAATTAATCTTTTTAATGTTTTAATACCCATTCCCTTAAATTTATTAAGTTATCACTTGTTAATTAACTCATCAATCGGTTATCCTGGTTCTAGCCACTTTAGGGCCCCGACCCCGCACTGAGAGCCACTCACTTAGGGTCCTAGGTTTCCTAACCCTAACCCATTCCCATCTGGTTCAAAACATACCCATAATAGCCTATTAACATGTCTATCTCAGCGATCATTTCACAATTTTCAAATCTACACTTGGATGTTTATAAGAATCTAAAGTTTGGCTAGGTTTGATCATAAGCAAGTCGGAAAGGAAAGGTTTTGTTTTCAGTTTTTTTTTTAACCCCTCCTAACCTTTATCCAAATATGAAAATGAGAACCCTTATATTTGCAAATGAGATTTATATGATTGATCATTAAATTTAGATGTCTTTTAGTTCCTGACTTTATCTCGTCTAAGATATATTATCCTAATATATTCCATTTATTAAAAATTTACTTATTGAAATCAAATGCCTCTTAGATGTCTTAAAAAGTTCATGTATTATATTATATATATATATAATATTAAACATATTATATATATAATATAATGTCAACAATACATAAATTATACCACATGAAATTGTTTTAAATTAAATATTATATATATTATATATATAATATTAAACATATTATATATATAATATAATGTTAAAATATAAATTATACCGCATGAAAAATTGATTTGTTTTATCTCCCTTTCCTTCCAAACTCAGGCGGTCCCTGTGCCGCCGGCAGTGGCCACACTGCCGAACGGTACCCGTGGGTACCGCCGGCAGTGTGGTCACTGTCGGTCGGCACCCTAAGGTGCCGCCGGCAGGCATACCGCCTGTCGATGGTACCTTAGGTTACCATGCAGCCTTTCATCATTCATTTTTTTTATAAAATTTTTTAATACTTCAAAATGGTATTTAAATTTTTACTTAGTAAATTTCAAAGAAAATAAAATCTTTTCAAAACAATATCATTTTTTAAAAATATCATTTATTCTTTATTTTAACTTAATCTATATAAATATGTATATATATATATATATATTATATATATATTATATATATATATATATATATATATATATATATATATATATATATATATAATTATTTTTACCCGTATTAAGTTTAACTAACATCGCTATTTTATTTACAATAAAATAATAGGATTTTATTTTTCAAAACGTAAAATACTATATGAAGTAATATATATATTTTTGATCCTAAGATGTTTCTGTAGAATAAAATAATCCATTTCACCTAATAATTAACATAGATTAAATAAATATATCATCAAGCTTTATTAGCATATGATCAATAACAAACAGACTCAGGATCCAACCTGGAAATCTGACGGGTCTAGATGAAATCCGGGTCTGCTCTTCTTCTCCAATTCTCCTGTTGTCGAGACAATCTTTCCAGCTTCCAAAGTCTAGCCCTCCTATCCTTCTTTTTCCAAAATCCATCCTTCCAAATTATTTAATATCCAACTATGGTAGTTGGAGGAGTTTCTCTATGGGAGAAACTTCTCCAACTTCCCAAACCATCTTTCCCGTAAACATCAATAAAGTTTTTTTAAAATTAATTTTAGTTAACATATCATCCAAAGCAAACTATAACAACAAGAATGATTAGGTGGCTTACAAGGAAAACACATAGCACAATTGGAATCTAACTAGCCCAACTTCTAGGAGGTCTCGAGTTCAACTCCCTCCTAATTAGCTAGTTTTTTAACCAAAGGCAATTACTTTTATTATTATTTACAATTAGGTTAAGATTGTAATTTCTATTTATGAGCAATTATAGGGATATATATATATATATGTATGCTTGATTTAATTTTATCAAACAGTTATTAGGCTAGTGCCAATTATTAGTTCTATCAATATAATTAAGTATATATATATTATATTTATTTATTTATATATATATATCTATCTTAATATACGTATATGTGTTCATAAGCGTATGTGTACACCCATATGTTTATGACACATATATTATAAGTGACCGATTATTCACGTTAAGAGTATCCTTTTTATAATTATAAAATCGTATGATTAAAGGTACATATATCAACTTACCCTTAAAGCTAACATGATAATCTAAACTACGATAACAATCTTTGACTAGCAAAGACTCACTTTGATAACTTACTACCAAGATTGAGCATACCCTAAAAGCAAGAACAAGGTCCAGATCCTAATAACTGATAAATCACATAATACCTCCCTACCAGGAACTGATCCAACGTTTCCCACTAGGGTGAATGATCAAGGTAAAGGTTTTCTTTTGTAAGGCTTGGTGATATCTCCATGACAACAAAAATGATCGAGGATTTAAGGGATCGCTCAGACCTGTGAAGCCAGGTGGAGATGATACCCGATACCTGCACATCCTGCATCACCAAGAAGAGATACATGTACATATATATAGATCAAATACTTGCAGACAGATGACTAGGATCGGTACATCATGTGGGCCTCACTGAGTGAGTAACTATGACTCCATCCTGAGTCATGAAAACACATCAGACATATGGTTCCATAATACAATCGTGATAAGGGTTAGTATCCAAATCATGTAAAATAAATTCTTCTAGGATCTCATAAACATATAATCAATGTAACTATAACTGAACATATAAATATCATCCGCTGAACATGTAATCCTCCATGAAACATAAACATGAGTGCATAGTTCTAACCATCATAATAGAAAAGAGTCAAATCATAGTACTATAGGAGAGGTATTGTAGAATGAGAAGACTATCATTGAAGAGGATAATCTTAAAACATGTTCTGGTGATGAGAGAAATCTATTCATGTGTAACATACTTTCTAGAGAAGCACTTTTGACAGACCTTTTGGAGAATAAGTACAGTTTGGTAAAATGTTTGAAAACATCTCATGAAATTTGGAAACCTTTACACTCTACTTTTGAAGGTGATGAACATGAAAAGAAAGTTAGATTACATAATTGGATATGTGCAATTGAAGATATAAGAATGATGGAAGATGAATATGTTAGAACCTATATTGGTAGAATGTCAGAAATTGTTCCATGGATAAAATCTTATGGAGGAACAAAGACAGAGAATGAAGTGATATGGAAAATTTTGAGGACATTGTCTCCTATGTTTAAGTAGACAACATAGATGATTGAACAAGTTATACCTTGTACTTGAAACTTTACAAGAAAGACTCTTCTTGGAAGATTGGAAGCAGTAGAAATGAACCTGAGGTTATCAGGAGACTTGCCTAGAATGGAGACAACATTTAGTGCTCTTATTGTTCGCCCTAATTTGTTAAGAAGCATCAGTGTGAGTGGAGATTATGTTGGCACCAGCACATCTAGAAATGAAGAAGATAGGAAGATTGAAGAAGGTATTGCCTTGCTTGTGAAGAGGGAACCAACATCTAAGTGTCCTAAGAGATTTAAAAAGTACAGAAACAATTTCAAGCCTAGAAGACCTAAGGAATGTTATTATGCTAATGATGAAGATCTTAAAGATAGTATAGAGAGAACTCTAAGTGAAAGTGATACTTAAAATAATGATGACATAGGATTTGTAGCAATTAAAGAAGAGAATCTTGAAACTGATGTTAAGGAAGAAAAATCCTTAGTTTCTCAAGTTGAAAAGAAAGCTGATTAGATTATAGATAGTGGTTGTTCACATCATATGACTGGAGACATGAAAAAATTCATAAAGTTTAACAATTATGATGGAGGATTTGTTAGAGTTGGAAACAATGCACCTTGTTTGATTAAAGGTATAGGATCTATTACTCTTGATGGGAAGACTAATACTAATGATGTTTATTTTGTGGATAGTTTGAAACATAATCTCTTGAGTGTTGGATAGTTAGTTGATAAGGGATATCAAGTTTGGTTTACTGAGAAAACTTTTCTGATAAAGTTTAAAGATGGAAATCTGATTGGAACTAGATCTAGAACCAGAGGTAATGTATTTTAGTTGAATCCTACTAAGATGACATGTTTGATTACTAAGATTGATGATAGTTGGTTATGGCATAGAAGGTTTTGTCATATAAATTTTGATAACATTGTGAAAGTGAGTACTACACTTAAAGTAAGGGATTTCCTAAAATTATGAAGCATACTAACATGATTTGCAAACAATGTGTGATGGCTAAACAGGGGAGAAGTTCTTTTCCCAATAAGAAGTTTACATCTGTAGAAAAGTTAGAGATTGTTCATACATATTTGAGTGGTCCTACCAGGACAAGAGGATTCTATGGAGAAAGGTATTTCATGATTCTTGTTGATGATTTTACAAGAATGATGTGGATTGCATTTCTTAAAAAAAAGTCTGAAGCATTTGATAAGTTTAAGATCATTTATAATAAAGTTAAGAATGAGTCTGGAATGAAGATTAAATGTTTGAGATCTGATAGATGTGGAGAATTTACTTCTAGAGAGTTTAACACCTTTTGTTAAGTGAATGGTACTAAGAGACAATTTTCAGCCCCTAGAACACCTGAACAAAATGGTATTGCAGAAAGAAGAAATAGATTAGTGACTGAAGTAGCAAGAGCTATGTTATTTGAGAATGATTTGGTGAAGATATTCTAGAGAGAAGTAGTGAACACAATAGTCTATACAATGAACATATTACAAATTAGAGTAGACACAAACAAGACACCCTATGAATTATGGTTTGGACATGCACCCTTAGTTAAGTATTTTAGAATTTTTCAAAGAAAATGTTATATAAAGAGAGATGATTATATTGGAAAGTTTGATCCTAGAAGTGATGAAGGTATATTTCTTGGATATTCTTTGAAAAGAAAATCCTATAGATGTTACAATAAGAGAACTAAGACTATTGTTGAGAGTGCAAATGTTAAAGTTGATGAAAAATTCAAAATTCAGGAAAGAATGCTTGATTATGAATCTGATGAAGGAACTCATCCTAAGTCTAACACTCAAACTAATAAATTATTTTATGAAACTGATAGTGATTTGTTGAATGAAATCCATAATGAAGTTATTGAAGAATCGACACTTGAAGTGAGATATGAGACAGTGACACCTAACATGAATTTATCAAGGAATCATTCTGTTGAGCAGATTATTGGAAGCATTGATAGAGGAGTTCTGACTCAAAATAAGGTACAAGAATAGTTATGTTTGATTTCTCAAATTGAACCTAAACCTACTAGTGAAGCTTGTGAAGATGAACATTGGATTAAGGCTATGAAAGAAGAACTAGATCAGATAGAAAAGAACAAGACATGGGAATTGGTCCCTAGACCTAAATTCAAGAATGTTATTGGAACTAAATGGTATTTAGAAACAAGATGAATGAACAAGGAGAAGTGGTAAGAAACAAACCAATATTGGTATGTAAGGGATATTCATAGCAAGAAGGAATTGACTTTGAAGAAAATTTTGCACCAGTAGCAAGAATTGAAGCAGTAGGAATGTTTTTGGCCTATGCATCTTTTAAGAAATTTAAAGTATATCAGATGGATGTGAAGTTAGAATTTCTGAATGGTGAATTGGAAGAAGTCTACATTGAGCAGCCTGAAGGTTTTCCTTTGACTCAAGAAGGAGAGATGGTATGTAAACTGAAGAAAGCATTATATGGACTAAAGCAAGCACCTAGAACTTGGTATGCAAGATTGGACAAGTATTTGTTAAAATTGGGATTTACAAAAGGAAATGTTGATAGCAATTTGTACACAAAAGAAATTGAAAATGTTTTTTTTTTATAGTTATTTTTGTTGATGACATTATTTTTGGAGGAGAAGATAAAGGTAGTGACAAATTTGCTGACTAAATGAAGACTGAATTTGAAATGAGTATGATTTGTGAAATAAAATACTTTTTGGGATTATACATAACACAAAATAGTGATGGTATTTTTTTAAGCCAGACAATGTACCTGAATGACTTTTTGAAAAGATTTGGAATGGAGAACTATAAACTAGTTGGAACACCTAGGTAACTGGACATAAATTATCTAGCATAGATGAAACACTAGTAGTTGAGCAGAAAAAATATAGATCTATGATTGGAGGATTGCAGTACTTGACTCATACAAGACCTAATATAACATATTCAATTGGAATTGTAGCAAGATTTCAAGTTGAACCTAGAGAATCACATTATGCAGTAGTAAAGAGGAACTGAGATATTTAAGAAGCACAATGGACTATGGATTGTGGTATGAAAAATGTGATGATTTTACCCTATGTGCATATACAGATGCTGATTAGGGAGGCATTGTTGATGATAAGAAGAGCACCAGTGGTGGAGCCTTTTTCCTTGGAGGAAGATTGGTTTCTTGGCTGAGAAAGAAGTAGAATATGTAGTAGTAGCAAACAATTATAACCAGATAATTTGGATGAAGAAAATGCTAAAAGATATTGGAATAAAGTTTGGTGAACCTATTGTTATACATTTTGACAACACCAACATAGTTAGTATGTCTAAGAACCCTTTATTACATTCTAAGACAAAGCATATAGAGATTAAGTATCATGTAGTAAGAGAGAAAGTTGCTGAGAAAGAAGTCAGACTAGAGTACATAAGCACAAAGGAGCAGATAGCAGACATTTTTACAAAGCCTTTACCTAAGGATACATTTGAGTATCTGAGAGGTATGCTTGGGGTTATGCCACAGCCTACTTTTGAGAAGTGATGCAATTAGTTGCATCTGTCTAGTGGTATATGAGCCTTATCTTTCTTTTGGATTGGATGTTGGTACTTCCTCTATGGGGGAGTATGTGTATTTGAGCTGAGTCATGAGGACTCTAGTGAATGTATTTTTTGAATAGTGTCTTTTGACATTGGAGTTGTTGTTGACATAATGATAAAATTTCTATCATTGATGTCAATGGGGCAGAAGTGTACATGAAAAACCATTTGTACCATCTTTTGGAGAGAACTAAATAGGAAAATGAAGCAAGATTTGATTGATGTAGCAGTGTTGCAGTATTGGATTTTTGGAACATTGGATATTTTTCCATCAATGCCAATGGGGGAGATTGTTAGGAATGAATACTAAATATTTGGTAGCCATTCTATAGTAGTAGTTGTTTCATTCATGACTATGATTGTCATTGATGTCAACACAGTGATCTACCAGAGACTTGCAGAGAAGGAGATAGTGTTTGGATTAGCACACGTGGGATATTGAAGTTGGAGCTATGCAATGTTGAGGATATACTCTTTGATATGTTATATGTTGATGGTTAAGAGTGAAAATAGTAATTCATTTATTCATGTAATTTATGAACATTTTGGTGGAACCTGTATTCAAGTAGTGTTCCTGAGTAGCGGTTTGTGGAAATTGGATGATATCTCCTAATTGGGATGGAATCTAGTTTTGTGTAGTTAAAGTGAAGTTGAAGACACATTGATAGTGATGTGGGTGAAAATGCAAACTTTGAGGTCACAAGAGTGAAGAATTATTGTAATTGAAAGCTAATAATTTTGTGTAATTTTGATGTAGCATGTGGAAACTTTTGTTTTGTAATTGGATGCTGACTCATTTGTAATTACTTGAGTGTGGTATAAAGGAAGGAATGTTTTTACTTGTTGTAATATGGTTGGATGTGATGATGTATGCATGAGGTGAAGAAAAGAGCTAGCGAATTGTGAAGGTGAAATTGTGAAAGAAGACATGCAAAGTATAGACATCTAAAATTGAGATCTAGTGTAGCAGTGAGTGCAGTTTGGCACAGTGAGAGAGGAGGTAACATATTTTATATTATTCTATTGAATAATCTAGAGATTAGTTGGATAGTGTGTTCAGTGATCTTTCCATTGAAGCTATTTGGGCAGTGGGTCCTTTTGTCTTCCATAACTCTTAACAGGGTTAGAATCTTTTAACATGGATTCAAAATCTCCTAACCGGTATTCATATGTACTGAATGTATTTCATAAGACTCCTAATAGAGTCCATCCTTTCACAAGGAATATTCATATTAGTGCATCTTTTGTGGGCATCATTCCCACCAGGGTTTACTCTTTGATCAAGAGGTTCCCTAGTCAACATATCTTGTGTCATTTTGTTATTGTGTATGAATATCTTTCTATGGTTGGTAATTATATTGCTTACATGGTTAAATGTTGTTGAAGTTGATAAAATTTATAATTATCAGATAATTGATTCACCCCCCCCCCCCTCTCAGTTATCTTGGTGGACTTTACTTTCTAACAAACAACATGAATAGAAATAAAAAAAATAAACTCATAACACCATGTTTTGTTCTCGAGGAAACCCTGGCCAAGGGAAAAACCCGGTGGGGATGATACCCACAACTAATCCACTAATCAAAAGTATTTCGTAAAGGATTTTGAGTCTGTTAGGAGTCTATTACATACATATAGTGTCTCTATCCTGATTAAAGGACTTTAGGCCTTGTTAGAAGCCTCAACCTTGCTAAGAGTTGGTAGTATAGAATAGAATGATTACGAGATGAGCTCATTACCAAAACATGTAATATACAATGATATATGATTACAAAAGGTAAGGTACATAACCTTTCACTACTGCCGAATAGCTTTCCTATTCTGATCTAGCTCTTTGCTTACATATATAGAGTCTACTTGCTTTTCTTTCACAATTTACAAATTCACATCATAGCATTACAATATCAATCTATATTGCATGTATATCTTCGCATGTATATCTTCACATTACATACTTCTTACATTTATACAAGTTATTAAGAATAATAACTTTATAGTTGGCTTTACAAAACATAAACTCTTTACACAATACAAAACTAACTTGTGTTACCCAAGGGTTAAAATCTAGGATGTCATCCCTTATATGGTTAAGTCATTATTTTGATAAAAAAAATAATCCCTTAACTATTATACTTGTTCTATCTTCTTGCTCTATTCAGTCGGCTTCAACTGTGTCTCTGTAATACTACAATGATTCCTTCTATACATGTCGTATAGACTTGCACTTCCAGATGAGTCTTTTTCATACATATAAATTTCCATTTTCAAGTGTGCATGCATTGAATCTACTTTTGTCAACATCGCTATCCAAAACTCTCTTTGGTTAGACTGGAAAATATTGTTATACTTAGACAATTTTACTTGCGCTCTATCATAAGTGCTTGCTATCATAGTGTGATCTTCATACTGATTATCTATTTCCATAATGACAACAACTTGATATCCTACTCAGCTAAATTTCCAACAATCTCCCCCTTTTTCATTGGTGGCAACATATAAGAAAATTTTCTAAGTCTTACAAAAATTCAAAATTGTGGCCATAAAAAATATTTAATATACTTATATCTCTAAATATCTATTGAATATCTATACTCCCCCTAAGATTATGCCTCATATAATATTATACAATATATCGTATGCAATTTTCTACTGTCACTCCCCCTTTAACAACAATGACAAAAAAAAGAGGGTGCCAAAATTGCTCAACAAAAATGTTTACCTTAGATTAAAAATTGCAAAGTTGGTAGGCTTGCAATACAATCTAAAAATTTGATCTTTATGCTCTCTATCTCATTCTCCCATCATTTCTTAATGGCATCTAAGACAATAAGGAGTGCACATAAACCATAAGATGCTATTTCACATGCCTAAAGATTTGCATAGTGAAACTTCTCATAAGATGTCTTAGAGGAAAGACATTCTTCCAATTGACCTTCAACAATACTTATCTTAATTGAAACATGCTCTCTTAATAGAGAGAATATCCTCAATTTCTTTTCCTTTTCATTGCTTAGAATCCTTATTTCATCATACATTTTACTTATGTTCTTCTCAACATCAGAGATCTTAACATTCGGACTTGATAAAAGATTTTCTTCTATTTGAATTTCTACCTCTTTTGCTTTCATCTTCTTTGTTATTTCAGATACATGATCTTCAGATTTTGTACACTGAATGTACAATGCTTTACCTCTATCCAAAATTCTTCTAAGTTCCTTGAAACACATATCAAAATTATCAATATCATTTTTGATATTCTGACATATATCCTTAAATATCTTGGCCTCATAGGCTTCTTGAGCTTTAATTGTAACCATGTCTGATAAGTTTCTGAATTCACTATCAAATGCTTTCAGAACTTCTTTTTCTTTGACTTGTGGATCTACTTCAGTCATCTAATTGGTTATAACATTTTTCATTTTCTTTGTTACTTCAAGAAATGATCCTTCAAGGCTTTTTATATTATTGTTCTTGCCAATGATTTTGTTCAAGGATGAGATCAACTCTATTTTATCATCATCATAAAATTCTTGTCTAAGACTAGCAAAAATAGATTCAATATGTGGCTTCTCTGCTACTACCTTAGGTGTGGGATTGATTTTTGATTGTTCTTGTGCTTCTAATTGTTCTACTATCTCTGTATTAACTTGAGTTTCTACTTGTGTCTGTTCTTCTTCTTCTTCTCTTGTTTCCTTTCCTTCTTCCTCAACAATTGTCATATCCTGTTGTTCCAAATCCGAATTGTCAACAATGTTTTCAAGGTTTTTGAAAGGAGTATCTTCACTATCCAATGTAATATTTTTTCTTTCCAAATTCATGGTTTCATCTTCAATGTTAATTTATGGTGATGGTGATGGTGAAGGACTTTTTTGATGCTTAGCTTCCAATGCTTTATCTGATGCACTTGTGTGCTCACTAGGGCCAGAGGTCATTACATTTAAAAATGTCTGTTCATTTTATTTGTTTATTTCCTCATATTTTCCTCCCATTATCAAGATTTTTCTCCTTTTCATTCTTAAGTGAGTGCTAAGATATTTCATAATTTCTTTGAAATTTGATCTTCATCTTTAACATCACAGAGCTTCCTCACATAGTTTTCTCTTATCTTATTATCTTCTTCAACTACTCTCTTCTTTCTGTTCACTAACTTCTTAAAGAGTTCATCAGGAATCTTTCCTTGAACACTATCAAACTTTTTATTTGTTAGTATCATATGCATGAGAACTGCATTTTCTAAGCTCAACTTCTTAGAAAAATTGTATAACTCATAATTTTTATACACTAAGTTTGCACCCTTATCTCAAGCTCTTGTAGTCTTCATAACCTAGTATAACATGGGAATCATCTCCAAGTTGTGGGACCTATGCTAACTGAGATGAGACCTCTAGGTTCTAGGCTAGTTTCTCTTGGATAATCACCTTAATTTTCTTCTAGACATGAATGTAAACATTTGAGGGAAATGGATAGAAGGAATGCTTGGAAAGGAAATGACTGAAAGCAAACTACCTACTAGGTGATACACCAAAATTAGGGTTTGGATCTTAGTATAGAGGAATAGAATCAATGAAAAGCTCAGGTCTAGTAGGTCACAACTTACTGAATAGGCTTGCATAAGTGTTTCATAGGAGGGCCTGAACATAAGACACAACTTATGACCTGCAAATAGACATTCACTACTGCAACTCGATGTAGGATTGAGATAAGATTGTTAGGGGGTCAAAGTATGCCCACAAAATCATCTAAATTAGATCAGACACAATAACACACAAAATTACAGAAAGTAAGAGGGATCAGGAACCCTAAGTTGTCACTGAAAACATGCATATACTTTGATCCAATAAGAGATAATTCAAACAAGGAAGCATAGGGACATGAAGGATTGTCACAAAATACCTCTACAATGTCTGAATAATCAATGGGAGATTACAGAATGTGGAAAACTAGAGGGCGGGAAGAAATACCACAGATAGCTTTCCAAGAAAGAGAATTTCTTCTTTACAAAATGTGAACTCTCTAACCTCTGAGCACTAAGGCTCCAAAAATACAATATATACATCTCCTTTTGGCACACAGGTCAGAGTCAAAACCTAATTAGCGTTACATGTTTATGCAATAAAATATCAAACCCTAACTGCCTATCAAATATGATCATAAAAATATCTCTGCAACATCATGGCTGATCAGATACTTGTTTTCATGCCCATTTCTATACTACATCAGCCTGCGAACATAGCTTCCTTGATCCATCTACCCACCTGAAACTCCACTAAGCCATGGATGCATCCAATTTGATCTTATAGATATTTGGGTTTAAAAAGATTAACTTTGCAAAGGTGGTGCTGAGCTCATTAAAGCTTCAACATGACATGGTACTCTATGAAAGCCATGGTGCCGACCATCAGAGTTAATCTTTTATCATCTTTCCAACCATCCCTATCCTAAAGAAATAAATTCCAACAACTCAAACTATTATGCATGGCCACAAAACACAAACCCTAGCCAAAAACCCTACAGAGAAATATTTAAATTTGAATATAACGGCTAGTAGGTCAAATTTTAAAACTTGACCATCGATGAATAACAACTTTCCCGGTAGATGAACAGCCTAGATGTGCCTTTTAAAATAGTTTAAAACCCTTCTGACAAGTCAACCACCACCATGGAAGTCAGAAACCAATCACAAGCAAGCAAGTCAGCATCTCTAACAGACACGGACCCATGATCCTGAGAAGCACCATTGGACAGATATTGCTATACCACTAAGATTAACAATTGAGCACTTTGGATCCGCGGTATAACAACAGCCATGAGATCTGATCACATTTTAACTCCTTTAGAAACCCCAGACTCCACGAGCCCACTGACATCAGCCACATTGCATTTTCCTACTTGCCCTAACCACCTTATCAGTAAACACCTCGACACTACTCTGACATTAGACCCACTGAGAATAAGATTCCAATCAGACGGCTAGTTGCATGATCACATGAGCTTAGGAGATTCCATGTGATCATGTGACCATCATAGATCTTCCTCTTCTGACACATCTGCAGATACTTGGCCCCATTGACAACCTTCCACCTCATTACCTTTTACCAATCACAACCTGCCAAATGGAATACAGGGCACCAGACCCAGTGCCATCTACAGGTGATGAAGAAGGATCTATGGCTATCTCTATACCGCAATGATAAAACACATGCATCTTGGATTGCTGGTATAACGATAGCCACATGATCAAACCAAAGCTTAACCTGCAGAAGAAGATGACCCCACTGACAAGCTGCTGAATCAGACACCGCTAATGAATCAGGAACTACCAAATAAGATGAGGTGGCACCAGTCCCACGAACACACTATAGCACTGGAGGAAAAGTAAGATCAATGGTAGTCATTATACTGTGATCGTAAGATGCGTGCATCTTTGGCTTGCGGGATAGCAAAGACCATCAAATGAAACCAACACTTATCCTCAGGGAAAAATATTTATGCGTCGAGACTTAGGAAAAATTAAACCGCTGGACTTAGGAGATATTTTGTGCACATGCAAATTGGAATGACATAAGTTGCCAAAAAAAGGTAACAAGAAAACATAACAAGGCTTAGGGTTTTTAGGGTAATGGCTAGTTTTTTAAACTTTTCAACTATAGACCAGGGAGTAAAATAAATTACAGAGGCTAGAGAATAGTGTATAAATTCATGAAAATTTTAGGGATGGTAGACATGGTAAAAATAGAGGCCCTGGAGTAGGTTTTAGCCAAATTTGTATGCATAGGAAAATTTGGGCAACATTTTGGTGATTTCTGTTGAATGTCAGCCTGCTAAACATAGAAACCAGTGGGCTAGACAATCCATTGGGCATGGGGGCCTCAAAACTTAAAAATCTCTCAGAGAGGTAGAACTGGAACTATGCTCAGAGTAGTTCTAAGGAAAAATAGGGAACTAACTTAGAAAACAAGAAGAAAACAAGAAAGCAACTTTTCAAAATTTACAAAGAGGGATTGACCTCAAAGTAGGGCTTCAAGTGGAAACCATTGACTGAAATTGGCAGGGAAACTCCTTCCAGAGTTGCTAGTTGAAAGGCATTAGGGCCTTTTCATTCTATGATTACAAATGGTCCACCCTAAAAGGAGTCAAATTTTGTGTGCCTGTCAGGTCTTGACCTGAACTCATCCCACTTGAGGACTATATCTCCAACCTTGAAATTTATGATCCTAGCTCTTTTATCAAAACTCCTCTTTGTCTGAATCTGGTGGAACTCCCTATCTTTCATGGATTTGTCTCTGATTTCCTTCAATTCCATCAACTGAGAAAACCTAACCTGCAAGGGATCTCCTTCATCAAATAGGGCATACTAAGTGGCCAAGTCTAGAGCTGGTAATTTAGTTGAGATGGACAAATTAGCCTCCCTGCCATACACTAACACATAAGGAGAGTTACTAGTGATCCTCTTTGGAGTAATTCTATCTAACCACAAGGAAGACCTTATTTTGGTATGCCAATCTCTCTAATTGTCTTGCAGAGTCTTCTTGATTATCCTAATCAAGTTCTTATTTGTTGATTCAGCTAGGCCATTGCCTTGAGGGTAGTAATTGGAACTGGTATTTAGATAGATGCCATTTCTGATTCCCCACTCTGAGACCTTGAGGCCTATGAATGCCAATGCATTATCTGATATTATGGAGTCTGGAGTGCCAAACCTGTGAATTATATCATCATAAAAACTTAAGACAACACTCTCATTGGATTCTTTTAAAGTAGTTGCTTCTGTCCATCTAGTGAATTAATCAGTTGTAGTGATTATCCACTTGTGTCCTACACTAGATGGAGGATTGATTATTCCAATGAAATCTATACCCCACTTCATGAAGGGTTGCTCTATTCTGATTGGTTGTAGGGGCAAGGTTGCAAGCCTTTCTTTTCCTATAAACATGGCACACTTGATGCATTTTCTGCCATAATCATGACTATCCTTAAAGATAGATGGCCAATAGTATCCAGCCCTCATGATTTTAAAAGCAGTAGTCCTAGGAGAAAAATGACCTCCAGAAGGTCCATCATGAAACTCAAATAGGATTTCTGCTACCTTTTCTGAATCTATGCATCTTAAAATGACACCACTATGGTCCTTTCTAAAAATAACATCATTTATTAGCACAAAAGGATTATATTGTAACCTATAATACCTTCTTTTTTCTGAATCTAGGCCTGCAGGACATTGTCCTATCTTCAAGTAATTGATCATGTTAGGCAACCAGCTTGTTGCCTTGGCTTGTTCTTCTGGAGAATGCACCACCCAAGATGCATCCAATTGTTCTAATTTCTTTGAAATTTTATCCCATACCAAATGTTCACAAAGACCTCTTCCTCTAACCAGCTTGGTAGTTTGAATATCTATGTCATATTCCATCACCTTGGTGATCCGACCAACTCTTTTCTCATTTAGGTCTTTGGAAAGAAAAAATCCTTTGACACTTGGATGGGTAACCTTCAAATGTACCATGCTATGGGTCAATAGATATCTGAACTTTTTAAGGCTCTTCACCATATTAAGTACATGTTTTTCTACAAAAGAGTATCTGTGTTCATAATCTTCTAAACCTTTGCTAAAGAAAGCAATAGGCTGCTCCAATTATTCTAAATTTTCTTGAGTCAACATAGCAGATATAGCATCATGACCTCCATAAGCATAAAGGGTAAAATCCTTGCTGAAATTTTGGTTTAGGAGAGCAGGGGCTTCTGTTAAGGCCTCTTTGATAGCTTGGAAATTAACTTTCCCTTCTTTGGTCCAACCAAAAGCTGAACTCTTCTTTAACATGGCTATCAAGGGCTTGAGTAAATCTGCAATGTTAGGCAAGAACCTCCTAACAAAATTAATCTTCCCTATGAAAGATTGGAGACTTTTCTTGTGATGTGGTAGGGGTAGCTCTAAGATGGCTGTAATTCTCTCAGGATCCACTATGATCCCTTCTTTGGATACTACATATCCCAACAATTTTTCTTCATGAACTATGAACACACATTTCTTGGGATTAAGAGATATCCCAAACTCTCTACACCTTTCAAAAATCTTCCTCAAATGTTTGATGTGATCTACTGCATGCTTTGAATAGATAGTTATGTCATCTAAGTAGACTAGTACAAACTTGTACATGAGGCTTTTAAAGGCCATGTCCATTGCATTCTGAAATGTCACACCTGCATTTGACAAACCAAAGGGCATCTTTTGATAGGCCATGGGTCCCCACTTGGTTGTAAATGCAGTCTTGTATTGATCTTCTTCATTCACTAAGATCTGATTGTATCTTGAATAGCCATCCAATAATGAAAATCTCTTGGATCCAAAGACACATTGTAAGATTTGTTCCATAGAGGGTAGTGGATGGTGATCTTTTAATGAGGCCCTATTAAGATCTCTAAAGTCAACACATAACCTCAGCTCCCCATTCTTCTTCCTGATAGGAACAAGTTTGGAAACCCAACTAGTATGCTTGATGGGGTAGATGATACCACTTTCTATCAATTTGAGTACTTCTTTATGCATAAGTGGCTCAAGTTTGGGATTAACAGGCCTTTTCTTCTGCCTCACTGGTTTGGCATTAGGTTCTAACTCAATGGTGTGCTAAGCAAGAGTGGGATTAAAACCTTTGAGGTCTTCATATTTCCATGCAAAAACATCACTAAATTATTTGAATAATTGGGTATAAGCTTGCTTTTCCAATTCAGTGTTTACTTTTCCAAATTGTAAGCTCCTACCTGGTTCCAACTCTAGTTCAACACAATGTTCTTGTTGGACTACAAGGCCAGCTTTGTTTTTCTTAACTTCATCATCCTAGTTGAAGATAGTCTCCAAGGTAACAAGACCTCTAGGCATCTTATTGGACTTGAGTTGTATCACTTGATCACCATAGTTTTGTGATAGCCTATCTTGATTATGCTCTGAAAAAACATCTTCTTCAAACAAGAATTGTAGAATTTGTTCATCATTGTCAAACACTTGCCAATTGACATCATTATTAGGAATATAGGGTCTAAAAATCACCTTGATATGCTGTTGATCTACCTCTTTTGAAATGCTATTTGGAATATCATACTGAGATCGAACAACAACTAACCTATCTGCATTTTGATTTAGCTTTCTAGGGATAGCAACAATATTGAAAGCATGGAAATCTTCAATTGCATCCCAAAATCTATGTTTGTATGCTTTCAAAGTGTCATTCTTGGTTGCACTTATCCCTCTCACTTGGGTGACAACTAATTCACTGTCACCATGAACTTTTAAGGCCTTAAGCCCTCTTTTTCTAGCCCACTCTAGCCCATTGACTAGACTTTCATATTCTATAGTATTGCTAGTGCAGGATAAACTAAATCTAAAGGTAGTATAATACCTTTCTCCTTTTGGGGACACTAACATAGCACCACCACCAGAACCATGCCTACTTCTAGCTCCATCAAAAAATAGTTCCCAAACCTGATTATTCTGATCCTCTGAATTAGTGTCCTCTTTGAGAAGGCTTGGCTCTATGACTCCACTTTCTTGTATCAAATAACTTCCCAAACCAAAATCCCAAATTAGATTTTCTTGGGCCTCTGAAGCTCTTTCATCTAGAAGAATATTAGGGATACTCTCTATCTTTGTGCTTGCTTCACTAATAGTTTGGAAGTCATTGTCATCAGATATAGGGTAGTTTATATTGATGGTATTGGACACACAAGGTTCTATATGGTGTGCTGCTAATGGTTCTGACTTAATGGTGACCTCGGTCCCATACCTTATATGAAATAGCATGTGAGAACAGTCAAAGGATAGATAACCTCCTATCTTGGCTGTAAACTCCCTTGAAAGACATATGGAAAATAATGCAGGGAGATCTATGATGTATATATCAAGGAGGATGGAAAAATTAGGACTAGCATGTAGGATCAGACTTGTATCCTTAGCCACACCTATAGTATTGAATGAGGATCCATCAAGTTGGGTAACCTTCTTTTGGAAGGGTTCATATTTCAGTCCTAATTGGTCAGCTACTTTCTTGGGCATCACAGTGCTAGTAGCTCCACTATCTACCATACAATTATGTAATAAAGATCTTCCAATGATTAGAGATACATAAAAGGGAGGTGGCTTTCAATTCCTACCTCATGTGGCATTTCCTTTGGAGTTGCTACTTGTAGCCTCCTTTTCTTGATCAGTGTTAACCAACACTAGCTTTCTAGCTTCTTTTGTAGGTTGAGGAGTTGCCACTTTAGTCATGGCCTTCTCCAAAATTTTAGGCTGTCCTAGAAGAGCCAAAGAGTCCCACATGGACATGGTGACATTCACCTTCTTCATGTTGTCTATGATATTAAAAGGTGTCATAGTGTGTACTCTTTGTTGTGTTTTCACTATGATGGGCTCCACTTCTTTAGATTGTTGGCCTTCTTTGCTTATGATGACAAGAGCCTCCTTAGATGTGATGGGAGTAGCTTGTTGTACTGGCTCTGCAGATGTAGTGGCTTTGGCATTAGAATCTACTCTTTCCATATCTTGAGCTCTCCTTTTTTCTCTTGTATAAGCAACAAAAGCAACTTCATCATTAACTCCATTGAAGTCTAGTTGCTCCCAATTGAAAAGAGCAGTCTCATTCTCTTGTGGTTCTTGTTGAGGAACTGATCCACTAGATGAAGCCTCTAATTGGGCTTGGGAGGCATTTTGAACCATTAGGGCTTAGTTCATCCATCTGTTTGAGCATGTAGCCTAATTATGAGGCTGATTACAAGGAAAACACCATTCATTCTCCATAGCCATATTTTTTTTACTAGGAACCATATCCCTCACTGGATTTTTAGAATTTAGAGGTGCAGGGTTATATGGTTGGAATGGTCTCTGATTAAAACTTTGTCTTTGTCCTTGATAGCCTCCTTGCTATGGTGGCCTATTTTGCTGATAAGGTTGTCCTTGATTTTGATATTGTTGATTAGGACCTTGGCCTTGTGACTGAAAGGGTGGTCTGATTCCTTGACCTTGTTTCTTCAAATTTGTGACCTCTTTAGTCAAGGTCTGCAATAAATTGGTCATTTCTTGCTTACTTCTTTCTTGACTATTGTTTATCTCTTGCAGCTCTTGAGAAAAACTTGTTGTTAGCTCTTGACCACTGGTACTAGCCTGGGGTGCCAATATAGTAGGAATAGGGGTAAATTTGGGTACTTGTGCAAGTGCAATGGGTTGAAGGCTAGGGAAAATGGGCATTGGTGGCCTTCTAGCTATCATGCCTGCTTGAATCAAACAATTTTTGGCCCTAACAGCTATGTCAAAGGCCTAGGGTAAAGAAGTACCACCCATAGACTGGATCATGATAGAAATTTGACCATTCAAACTTTGCAAGTAATATAGGAAAGCATGGTCAACTGATGGCCTTACTGAGACTGAAATTCTATTCTATGTCTTAAGGAATCTACTATTGTAATCTATCATTTGCTCTTGAGGGTCTCTCTTAATAGTTGTTAACTGCTCAACTAGAGACAAGTTATCTGATTTGTCCTCAAAATGCTTACTTAATGCATCTCGTAACTCATCCCATGAAGTAATAGAACCAATAGTTAGAGTTCTAAAACATTCAAGAGCCTTACCTTTTAAAGAGGTTGCTAATAATTTTGTGGCCACATCTTCTTGAGTAATGTTGTGTATGTTGTAGATGGTGGTCACATCCCTTATGTGTTCAAAAGCAGTCATCTGCCCTTCACCAGTGAAGTCAGGTATACTCTTTAGTGCCACCAAGGGCACATCATGATGTTGAGCAAAGGCCAATGGACTTCCTTGGTTGAAAGGTGCAAAGCCAAACGGTCTAGCCATTGTAGGAGTTGGAATCTGAAGATTAAGAACTATATGAGCTGTATTTACTGCTGGATTTGAATCCTCTTCTAGATCTTTGGTTAGAGATCTACCTCTTCTTATGAAATGAAAGTGAAAAGGTCTCCTCTTTGAAGTATCAAGAGGTGTTGATTGAACTCTCCTTGTAGGGGATGTTCTTTGAGTTGACCTACCTTTATGACTTCTCCTTGAGGGCAACTCTAAAAATTCAATAGGCTTAGAGCTCTTGGTCTCAATCTTTCTCATAAACCTTGATCAAGGTTGTCTTGAATCCTTCCACCAATGGAGCTGCTAGATATAATTGATAGAACAACTTCTAAAAGTCTATAGTATGCAATCTGTATATCAGAGATAGCACAACAAAACATGAATTTATGATTCTTTTACTATCCCACCGGGCATCCCAGAATTTTTATACACTAAGTTTGCACCCTTATCTCAAGCTCTCATAGTCTTGATAACCTAGTATAACATGGGAATCATCTCCAGGTTGTGGGACCTATGCTAACTAAGATGAGACCTCTAGGTTCTAGGCTGGTTCCTCTTGGATAATCACCTTAATTTTCTTCTAAACATGAAAGTAAACTTTTGAGGGAAAGGGATAGAAGGAATGCTTGGAAAGGAAATGACTGAAAGCAAACTACCTACTTGGTGATACACTAAAATTAGGGTTTGGATCTCAGTATAGAGGAATAGAATCAATGAAAAGCTTAGGTCTAGTAGGTCACAACTTACTAAATAGGCTTGCATAAGTGTTTCATAGGAGGGCCTGAACATAAGACACAACCTATGACCTACAAACAAACATTCACTTCTGCAACTCGTGTAGGATTGAGACAAGACTATTAGGGGGCTGAAGTATACTGACAAAAACATCTAAATCAGATCAGACACAATAACACACAAAATTACAGAAAGTAAGAGGGATTAGGAACCCTAAGTTGTCACTAAAAACATGCATATACTTTGATCCAATAAGAGATAATTCAAACAAGGAAGCATAGGGACATGAAGGATTGTCACAAAATACCTTTGCAGTGTCTGAATAATCAATGGGAGATTACAGAATGTGGAAAACTAGAGGGCGGGAAGAAATGCCACAGATAGCTTTCCAAGAAAGAGAATTTATTCTTTACAAAATGAGAACTCTCTAACCTCTAAGCGCTAAGGCTCCAAAAATATAATATATACATCTCCTTTCAGCACATAAGCCAGAGTCAAAACCTAATTAGGGTTACATGGTTCTGTAATAAAATATCAAACCCTAACTGCCTATCAAATCTGATCATAAAAATATCTCTGCAACATCATGGCTAATCAGATACTTGTTTTCATGACCATTTCTATACTACATCAACCTACGAACATAGCCACCTTAATCCATCTACCCACCTCCAACTCCACTAAGCCATGAATGCATCCAATCTAATCTTATAGATATTTGGGTTTAAAAAGATTAACTCTGCAAAGGTGGTGCCAAGCTCATTAAAGCTTCAACATGACATGGTACTCTATGAAAGTCATGGTGTCAATGATCAGAGTTAATCTTTTATCATCTTTCCAACCATCCCTATCCTAAAGAAATAAATTCCAACAACTCAAACTATCGTGCATGGCTAGAAAATGCAAACCCTAGACAAAAACCCTGCAGAGAAATATTTAAATTTGAATATAACTACTAGTAGGTTGAATTTTAAAACCTGACCTTCGATGAATAACCTTCTCAGTAGATGAACTGCCTAGATGCACCTTTTAAAATAGTTTAAAACCCTTCTGACAAGTCAACCGCCACTGTGGAAGTCAACAACTAATCACAAGTGAGCAAGTCAGTGTCTCTAATAGACACGGACCCATGATCCTGAGAAGCACTATCGAATGGTTGTCGCTATACCACTGAGATTAATGATCGAGTGCTTTGGATCTACAGTAAATGACAGCCATGAGATTTGATCATGTTTTAACCCCTTTAGAAACCCCAGACTCCACGAGCCCACTAACATCGACCATGTTGCATTTTCCTACTCACCTTGACCACCTCATCAGCAAGCACTTTTGCACTACTCTAACATCAGACCCACTGAGAATAAGATTCCAATCAGATGACTAGTCACATGATTGCATGAGCTCAGGAGATTCCATGTGATCATGCAACCACCGTAGATCTTCCTCTTCTGACACATCTGTAGATACTCGGCCCCACTAACAACCTTCCACCTCATTACCTCTAGCCAATCACAACCTACCAAATGGAATACATGGCACCAAACCTACTACCATCTATAGGTGATGAAGAAGGATCTATAGCTGTCACTATACTGTGATGATAAAACATGTGCATCTTGGATTGCTTATATAACGACAGCCGCATGATCAAACCGAAGCTTAACCTATCGAAGAAGATAGCCCCACTGACAAGATGCCAAATCAGACACCACTGACAAATCAGGAACTGCCAAATAAGATGAGGTGGCACCGGTTCCAATGACACACTATAGTGCTAGAGGAAAAGTAAGATCGTCGGTAGTCACTATACCATGATCATAAGATGTGTGCATCTTTGGCTTATGTGATAGCGAAGACCATTAGATGAAGCTAACACTTATCCTCAGGGAAAAATATTTATGCGTCAAGACTTAGGAAAAATTAAACCACCGGACTTAGGAGATATTTTGCACACATGCAAATTGGAATGACTTAAGTTGCCAAAAAAAGGTAACATGAAAATATAATAAGGCTTAGGGTTTTTAGGGTAATGACTAGTTTTTTAAACTTTTCAACTACAAATTAGGGAGTAAAATAAATTGCAGAGGCTAGAGAACAGGGTATAAATTCATGAAAATTTTAGGGATGGTAGACAAGGTAAAAACAGAGGCCCTGGAGTAGGTTTTAGCCAAATTTGTATGCATAGGAAAATTTCGGCAACAATAATATTTATTCATCTCAGAGAAATCTCCTTCATTAATGATTGGAGCATTTACTTTCTCTATCTTTGGTTTCTATTTCCTTTTATTTCTTCTAGTTTCTTCATAATCTTTTACTTCAGATATTTTTCTTGGTACAAGGGTGAAGATGGTCTTTTGTCTCTTTTGTGGCCCACTTTCCATTTCCTTTAATCTTTTTTCTAGTGGAGTGGTGGAGGATCTATTAGGAATGAATGCTAAATGTTTGGCAGCCATTATGTAGCAGTTGTTGTTGCATTCATGACTATGATTGTCATTGATGTCAACATAGTGATCTTCTGGAGATTTGTAGAGGAGCAGACAGTGTTTGGATTAGCGCACATGGGATATTGCAGATAGAGCTATGTAATGTTGAGGATTTACTCTTTGATATGTTATATGTTTATGATTAAGAGCATAGATAGTAATTCAGTTATTCATGGAAGTTATGAGCATTTTAGTAGAAGCAGTATTCGGGTTGTATTCCTGAGTAGCGGTTTGTGGAAATCAGATGATATCTCCTAATCAGGATGGAATTTGGTTTTGCACAGTTAAAGGGAAGTTCAAGACACATTGATAGTGACATGGATGATAGTGCAAACTTCAAGGTCACATGGATGGAGAATTATTGTATTTGGAAGCTAACAGTTTTGTGTAATTTTGATGTAGCGTGTGGAAACTTTTATTTTGTAACTAGATGCTGACTCATTTTTAATTACTTGAGTGGACCGTATAAAGGAAGGACTGTTTTTCCTTATTGTAATATGGTTGAATGTTGATGTATACAAGAAGTGAAGAAAAGAGCTAATGCAATTCTAAAATCAAAATTGTGAAAGAAAACATGCGAGGTATAGAGATCTGAAATTGAGATCTTGTGTAACAGTGAGTGCGGTTTGGCTTAGTCAAAGAAGAGGTAACATATTGTTGAGATTAGTAATATTTTGGTATTATTCTATTGATTAATACAAAGATCAGTTGGACAGTGTGTTCGGTGATCTTATCCTGAAGTTGTTTGGGCAGTGGGTCCTTATGTCTTCCATAACTCTTAACTGGGTTAGAATCTTTTAACAGGGCTTCAAAATCTCCTAACAGGGATTCATATGTACTAAATGTATTTCATAAGACTCCTAACAAAAGCCATCCTTTCACAAGGAATATTCATATTAGAGCATCTTTTGTGGGCATCATTCCCACCGGGGTTTACTCTTTGATCAAGAGGTTCCCTAGTCAACATATCTTGTGTCATTGTGTTATTGTGCATGAATATCTTTCTATGGTTGGTAACTATATTGCTTACATGGTTAAATATTATTGAAGTTGATAAAAGTTATAATTATTTGATAACTAATTCACCCCCCCTCTTAGTTATCTTGGTGGACATTACCTTCTAACAATTGGTATCAGAGCAGTAGGTCCTTGAAAGAGAAGTTTAACAACTTAAGGAGATCCATGGTGAATTTCATGAAAGAAAGCCCTAAGTTTGATGGAGTGAATTTTGACAGCTAGAAAGAAAAAATGAAGACACATCTACTGTGTTTAGGACTAGGTTATTGGTTGATTACAAAGAATGAGAAGACTATCATTGAAGAGGATAATATTGAAACATGTTTTGGTGATGAGAGAGATCTATTCATGTTTAACATACTTTTCAGAGAAGCACTTTTGATAGCCCTTCTGGAGAATGAGTATAGTCAGGTAAAATTTTTGAAAGCATCTCATGAAATGTGGAAATCTTTATAATCTAATTTTGAAGGTGATGAACATGCAAAGAAAGTTAGATTACATAATTTGATATGTGCATTTGAAGATATAAGAATGATGGAAGATGAATCTGTTAGAATCTATATTGGTAGAATGTCAAAAATTGTTGCAGGGATAAAGTCTTGGGGAGGAACAAAGATAGAGAATGAAGTGATATGGAAAATTATGAGCACATTGACTCCTATGTTTAAGTAGACAACACAGATGATTGAACAAGTTATACCTTGTACTTCAAACTTTACAAGAGAGACTCTTCTAGGAAGATTGGAAGCAGCAGAAATGAACTTGAGGTTATAAAGAGACTTGCCTAGAATGGAGATAGCATTCAGTAGTCTTAGTATTTGCCCTACTTTGTCAAGAAGCATTAGTGTGAGTGGAGATTATGCTAGTAGAAATAGATCTAGAAATGAAGAAGACAGGAAGATTGAAGAAGGTATTTCCTTGCTTGTGAAGAGAGAACCAGATGGTAAGAAATTTTTTTAATGTTGGACTTGTCAAGAATATGGTAATTTTCCATCTAAATGTCCTAAGACAGTTAAAAAGTACAAAAACAATTTCAAGCCTAGAAGATCTAAGGAATGTTATTATGATAATGATGAAGATCTTGAAGCTAGTATAGAAAGAACTCTAAGTGAAAGTGATACTGAGAATAATGATGACATAGGATTTGTAGCAATTAAAGAAGAAAATCCTAAAATTGATGTTAAGGAAGAAAAAACCCTAGTTTCTCAAGTTGAAAAGAAAGCTGATTGAATTATAGACAATGGTTGTTCACATCATATGACTATAGACATGAAAAATTTCATAAAGTTTAACAATTATGATGGAGGATTTGTTAGAGTTGGAAACAATGCACCTTGTTTGATTAAAGGTATAGGATCTATTACTCTTGATGGGAAGACTAATACTAATGATGTTTATTTTGTGGATAGTTTGAAACGTAATCTCTTGAGTGTTGGATAGTTAGTTGATAAGGGATATCAAGTTTGGTTTACTGAGAAAACTTTTGTGATAAAGGATAAAGATGGAAATCTAATTGGAACTGGATCTAGAACTAGAGGTAATGTATTTCAGTTGAATCCTACTGAGATGACATGTTTGATTACTAAGATTGATGATAGTTGGTTATGGCACAGAAGGTTTTGTCATATAAATTTTGATAACATTGTGAAAGTGAGTACTACACTTGTAGTAAGGGATTTGCCTAAAATTATGAAGCCTACTAACATGATTTGCAAGGAATGTGTGATGGCTAAACAGAAGAGAAGTTCTTTTCCTAGTAAGAAGTTTACATCTATAGAGAAGTTGGAGATTGTTCATATAGATTTGAGCCATCCTACTCGGACTAGAGGATTCTATGGAGAAAGGTATTTTATGATTCTTGTTGATGATTTTACAAGAATAATGTGGATTGCATTTCTTAAAGAAAAGTCTGAAGCATTTGATAAGTTTAAGATCATTAAGAATAAAGTTGAGAATGAATCTAGAATGAAGATGAAATGTTTGAGATCTGATAGAAGTGGAGAATTTACTTCTAGAGAGTTTATCACCTTTTGTGAAGTAAATGGTATTAAGAGACAGTTTTCAGCCCCTAGAACACCTGAACAAAATGGTATTGCAGAAAGAAGAAGCAGATCGGTGACTAAAGCAGCAAGAGCTATGTTATTTGAGAATGATTTGGTGAAGATATTCTAGAGAGAAGCAGTGAACACAATAGTGTATACAATGAACATAGTACAAATCACAGCAGACATAGACAAGATACCCTATGAATTATGGTTTGGACATGCACCCTTAGTTAAGTATTTTAGAATTTTTGGAAGCAAATGTTATATAAAGAGAGATGATGATATTGGAAAGTTTGATCCTAGAAGTGATGAAGGTATATTTCTTGGATATTCTTTGAAGAGAAAATCTTATAGATGCTACAATAAGAGAACTAAGAGTATTTTTGAGAGCGCAAATGTTAAAGTTGATGAAAAGTTCAAAATTTAGGAAAGAATGCTTTATTATGAATCTGATGAAGGAACTCATCCTAAGCCTAACACTAAAACTACTGAATTGTTCTATGATACTGACAGTGAATTTTTGAATGAAATCCATAGTGAAGTTATTGAAGAATCGACACCTGAGTTAAGATTTGAGATAGTGACACCTAATAGGAATTTATCAAGGAATCATTCTGCTGAACAAATTATTGGTAGCATTGACAGAGGAGTTCTAACTCAAAATAAGGTACCAAAACAGTTATGTTTGATTTCTCAAATTGAACTGAAATCTACTAGTGAAGCTTGTGAAGATGAACATTGGATTAAAGCTATGAAAGAAGAACTAGTTCAAATTGAAAAGAACAAGACATGGGAATTGGTTCCTAGACCTAAAGATAAGAATGTTATTGGAACTAAATGGGTATTCAGAAACAAGATGAATGAACAATGAGTAGTAAGAAACAAAACAAGATTGGTATGTAAGGGATACTCACAGCAAGAAGGAATTGACTATGAAGAAACTTTTGCACTAGTAGTAAGAATGTTTTTGGCCTATGCAACTTATAAGAAATTCAAAGTATATCAGATGGATGTGAAATCAACATTTCTGAATGGTGAATTGGAAGAAGTCTACATTGAGCAGCCTGAAGGTTTTCCTTTGACTCAAGAAGGAGACATGGTATGTAAATTGAAGAAAGCATTATATGGACTAAAGCAAGAACCTAGAACTTGGTATGCAAGATTGGACAAGTATTTGTTAAAATTGGGATGTACAAAAGGAACAAATGATAGCAATCTGTACATAAAAGAAATTGAAAATGGTTTGTTGATTGTAGTTACTTTTGTTGATGACATTATTTTTGGAGGAGAAGATGAAGATAGTGAAAAATTTGCCAATGAAATGATTACTTAATTTGAAATGAGTATGATTGGTGAAATGAAATACTTTTTGGGATTATAGATAACACAAAACAGTGATTGTATCTTTGTAAGTTAGACAAAGTACTTGAATGACTTGTTGAAAAGATTTGGAATGGAGAACTGTAAACCAGTTGGAACACCTATGGTAACTAGACATAAATTATCTAGCATAGATGAAACACCAACAGTTGAATAGAAAAAGTACAGATCTATGATTGGAGGATTGTAGTACTTATCTCATACAAGACTTGATATAGCACATTCTATTGGAATTGTAGCAAGATTTCAAGCTGAACCTAGCGAATCACATTATGCAATATTAAAGAGGATACTGGGATATTTAAGAGGCACAATGGACTATGGATCGTGGTATGAAAAATGTGATGATTTTACCCTATGTGCATATATAGATGCTGATTGGGGAGGTAGTGTTGATGATAAAAAGAGCACCAATGGTGGAGCCTTTTTCCTTGGAGGAAGCTTGGTTTCTTGGCTAAGAAGGATGGAAAATTGTATTTCAAAAAGCACAACAAAAGCATAATATGTAGTAGCAGAAAACAATTGTAGCTAGATTAATTGGATGAAGCAAATGCTGAAGGATATTGGAATAAAGTTTTTTGAGCCTATTGTTATACATTGTGATAACACTAGCATAGTTAGTATGTCTAAGAACCCTATATTACATTCTAAGACAAAGCATATAGAGATTAAGTATCATGTAGTATGAGAGAAAGTTGCTGAGAAAGAAGTCAAAATAGAGTACATAAGCACAAAGAAGTAGATAGCAGACATTTTTACAAAGCCTTTGCCTAAGGATACATTTGAGTATCTGAGAGGTATGCTTGGGGTTATGCCCTAGCCTACTTTTGAGAAGTAATGCAATTGGTTGCATCCATCCAGTTGTATATAGGCCTTATCTTTCTTCTGGACTAGATGTTGGTACTTCCTCTATGGGCAAGTATGTGTATCTGAGCTGAGTCATGAGGACTCTAGTAAATGTATTTTCTGAATAGTGTCTTTTGACATTGGAGTTGTTGTTAACATAATGATGAAATTTTCTATCATTGATGTCAATGGGGGAGAAGTGTACATGAAAAACCATTTGTACCATTTATTGGAGAGAACTGAATAGGAAAACGAAGCAAGATTTTATTGATGAAGAGAACCTGAAGCATTTTTAGAGTATAAGTGTTGGATTTTTGGAACATTGGATATTTTTCATCTATGTTGCCTTTAATGCCAATGGGGGAGATTGTTAGGAATGATTGTTGAATGTTTGGCAGCCATTCTATAGCAGTTGTTGTTGCATTCATGTGTATGATTGTCATTGATGTCAACATAGTGATCTTCTGGAGATTTGCGGAGGAGCAGACAGTGTTTTGATTAGCACACATGGGATATTGCAGATAGAGCTATGAGACGTTGAGGATTTACTCTTTGATATTGAATGATGTTAAAATGTATTCAACCTCATTTATTTGTTTTAAGGGGGAAATATGAGATTTATTTTCAAACCCAAATTCCCCAAGAAAGAGATCTAATTTGATCAACCTAGAGGTTAATACACAATCAAATCAATTTATGGGTAATATGGAAGAAAGAATAAATCTGATATTTCCTTAGGTAGAATATGTTATACTTGAAATTGAAACAGTTGAAGTGCAAATACTAACCTTTAATTAGGGTAGATCTAGAAAATACTAAATTCTGGCTTCTGTATGAACTTTCTAAAGATTCTATCACCTATTCTAGACTGGAAATGTCAGGGTAGACAAAACCCAGAAATCTTTTCTCCAAATTCACACAGGTCGACTTTGACCTTTTAAAAGGTCAAAGACCACATTATTTATTTGAAGTCTGATTCCAATTCTGTTAGCAGATCCTGAAAGATTACCAAAAAGGGTATCCAAATTTTCTCTCAGATTTGAGATTTCGCACCTGTACCTACAAGAAAATGGGGTTTTTTGGTTGTATGGGGGGTTTGCCTTAGTCAAACCCTAGTTTAGGAATCAACCTTGAAATTGAATTGAAATATATTGTGCATAAACAAAGTAATTGAAACAAATCACCTCGCTTATGTTGAAGTCCTTGAAGAGGATTCAAATCCTCAAATCCACAAGTAGGAATGCTTCAATGGATGGAAAAATGTCTTTAATCAATGGTATTTGATCTTCAACACCAATCTTGATTTGATCTTTACATATGAGAAGGCTTGAATGAATGGAGAAGGATGGATCTTCAAGGGGGATACAAGGAGATTGAATCCTTCAGTAGCTAACAATGGAACTCCTTGATGGATGAATGCTTGAAGACTTGCTTGCACTTGAGAGCTCTAGATGCTTGATTGAAAAACTTGATGTCAAAATGAGAGAGGAAGGCCTCCTTTTATAGTGATCTAGGGAACACTCCTCTAGATGGGCCACCTTGGAGAATTAAATCCAAAATAGGTCCTCGGCTTTAGAAAATATACCTTGATTAAATACAATTAAAGGATTTATCATTTCGGAGCCCGAAACAGCCAACCCGGAGGTGGAGAAATAATTATCCTAAAAGCCAAACTGTCAAGAAATGAAAATTTGAAATCCTAGAGGGAAGAGGTCAAGGTCAAGGTCAACCCTAACTTGGTTAGGGTCGAGGTTGACCCTGACCTAGTGAGGGTCAAGGTCGACATTGACTTTAGACCCTAACTTTGTCAGGATTTGCAGCAAAGGTTCCAGGAGATGCTAGAAACTTGGAAATTGATATCTGAATAGGACTAGATGTCTAGAACAGATAGAAAATCCTCAAAATGATATGATGAAGGAATAGGAGGTCTCATTTATGAATCCTACCTAGAAAATAGAGCCATGGAACAGGGAAAATTAGGAAAGTCTTTAAGACCTTAACCCTAATTTCACCTAGAATGGAAAAATCAAGCGCGGAGAAGAAGTGGAAAGTGGGGAGAAAGCCAAATACATGCAAAGACCTAATCAACACACTTAACATGACCCCAAACCACTTACTCGGAGGGCTAAATTCTCTTAACATGGAAGTGCTTCCATTTTAAGATGATACATTAAGTCCCCACTTTAGCAAGAGTATGGACTCGATGCAAACTCTTGGTAAAGGAGATTAAAATAACAAGATAATCTTATCATAATCTAAGGGACAAAGAGAAATTTGAAGCCCCTAGGGACTCAAGTCTTCATCGACTCTTAGATCATAGATAAGAGAGACATCTCTAAAGAGAGAGAAAAAAGTGTGATTACCTCACCCAATGAGAACTTATGTCCCATTTTGAACCACACAAGAAAACAAAGGGGCAACTGGAAAGATGGAATTGAACCACCTAGTGAATGTGGCTACTCACTAGTCAACCCAAAAAAAAATTTATTCCTAGGAATATTCTATTCCATAAGAATAAAAAGAAAAAAGAGGATCCAATCTTAAGGACACTTCTGACCTTAAGGGATCAAAAATATATGTGTGCTTGAAACTGGAGGGATCAAGAGATGCTAATATAAATCCATACTTTAAGGATTAGTTCTTAATCCAAAAAGAAAGGTTGAAAAGTAAATTTAAAGTGCATGTCTTCCTCAGGATTTAGCAACTTATGTGTGTTACCTTTAGAAGATTTAGCATGTTTTAAATTTTTCATAAGTGTGTGTGTGCAATAAGTGAGAAGAGTGTATGCCCCCACATTAAAGTCATTGCTAACACTTTAACAAGAGCAATGGCTTTAATAGAAACATAAACAACTCCAATGATTGCGTTTCCACATCAAGATGCCCCCGGAGAAAGACAAATCAAGGGAAATATCACAAAAACATATAGAGAACACAAAAGGGATCTACCTACCATGGGGTCAGTATGATCATAAGATAATATATATATGATATTATTGCAAATGAATTGACATCATTCCCCAAAGAAAGTAGAACTAAAATCACAAAGGAGGAAAGCTTATGTAAGATATATGAAGGAGAATCTTTTCAGACCATGACATGGAGACCAAAAAGATTTAGTGCTACCATATCTCAAATCCAAGCAGATTACACAAGGAAACATTTATGAACAAGAGTACAGTTACAACATAACATTGAACAATGCATAGAAGAATAAAGATACAGATAGAGGCATTTGAACAACAGTTTTGATTCCTTCATCACCTTGTACCAACTGAGTAACAAGGATTGTATAAAAGAATCTAACAACATTTAGCAATCAAATTATGGGAGAAGCATAGTACAGTAGGCAAACACACAACAAAGCTACCACAAAGGAAAAGCCAATCAAGCGTGCTGCCTACTTTCCCCATCTCATTGTATATCATTTAGGGTAGGTGGGTGACTCATAATAGGGACTATATCCAATTTAGTAGGAATGATAGCCAGTTCCAAACAAGGATCCTCTTGAGAATCACAATGTTTGATACTAGGTGTAAGAGTTAATTGAGATGAAAGCATGTTTGGCAAATCAATGTCAATGTCAATAGTCTCATATTCATCATTAACATTAGTAGTATCATCCAGAGTATCTTCTTCATCCAAATTAATCAAAATAGGATCTAAGATATGAATAGAATCATAATCATGCACATGAACATCATTATTAGTAACAACATCTTCTAATACATTATGCATAGATGTATACACAGAAAGTAAAGATCTTTTAGCTTTAGCATGAGCACGACACTTTTTACGACATTTATTAGCAGATTAGTTATGTTTTGATTTATTTGAAATAGGTTGAGAAATAGGAGGAACAATCACAGGATCCTTCATAGGCTCTTTAGGAAGAGCAATAGGATTATCACCCATAGGAGGAACAATCACAGGATCTTTGATAGGTTTGGTAGGATGAACTTGATTAATAGAACAAGAAGCCATAGTTAAAGGAGGTATCAAAGGTGTAGGTAAAAGACCATGATTAAGATCCATAGGAGGTATGCTTAATTGAAGAATCTTACGATTCTTGTAAGATTGATATGATTGAAAAAGATTATCAGGGTGAGGAGGACATGAATTAGGTAATGAAGGCCAAAAGAAATCTAGAGCAGCACAATCTCTAGGCCTAGAAGGTTGATATAGGCTATGATTAATCATCTTCACTTCACCATCATGAATGAACTTAAGACACTTATGGATAGGGGAAGCAATAGCATGAATGGAAATCAACCAAGGAAAACCTAGCTTAACTTGAAATTGATTAGAAGTAGGAACCAAAACAAAGGTAGTGTTCACAAGTTTTCCAAAAAGTTGAACCGGAAAGGTAATAGAACTAAATGATGGATAAAGAAAACCATTACAAGTTTGAATCCACACATTTGATGTATCATAGAAGTCATGTTGTAAAATTTTCATAAAAAGATTTTCTTCAGTGATAACATTGACTAAGGAGGTAGAATAAAAAAGACAGCCACGAGTGGGTATCTGAGCAATCTTAGAAGCAATGTAAAGGGGACCATCAGGAGCTTTAATAATCTCAGAGTCATCAAAAGTAATAAAAAGTTCCTGAGGTCTTTTATTCTTAAATTGTTGTCGAGGTTTAGGTTGAGGTTTCACTTTAGGTTTAGGTTTAACTTGAGCTTGAGATGGAACTTGAGGTGAAGGTTGAGGTGGAGATATAGGCTTAGCAACATGCTCCACTTGACTAAAAACATGATTAAGATCATCCATCTTTGAATCATAGACAATTTCCATAGTAGATGGTTGAGCAATAGTATTAGTAGCATGCGTAGGTAAAGGATTTGTATAGATTTGAAGGTTCTAATTAGGAGGAGAAACAGATTGATTCCCACTACTATCTAGATTATAAATAGATAAAGCTTTAGCATCAATGAGATCTTGGACCTTATGTTTTAAAGAATAACATCTCTTACTATCATGACCATTTTGACAATGATATTGACAAAAAGCATTTTGATCAAAAGATTTAGATGCAATCATATTAGGTAAAAGAGGTCAAATAGGAGGTAAAGTAATCATATTAGCAACTAACAACCTATTCATAATAGCATGTAAAGTTTCAAAAAGAGGAGTAAATGTACAGTTTAATCAAAAAGCAGTGGATGCAGAAGTGGCATTATGAGATGCAACATTAACCTAATCAGCATCTACATTCACTTGTTTGTTTATCTTGACATAGTTGTTGAATTTTTGAAAGTTGTTTGGATTAGGAGTAGCATCACTCTTATCAACTAGAATAGGATCCATTGGAGTGTTTCTCTCAAACTGGCTCACTTGTAATTGATAATGATGAAGCGTTGCACAAAGTTGTTGAAAAGGGGTAAATTTAGTAAGCAAAATCTTATCTCTAATATCCTTTTGCAAATTTGAAATAAACATACGTTGAATATCAATATCAGGAACAAGATAGGAAATCTGAGCATGCAAATGTTTAAATCGACCAATAAATTCAGTCAAATTTCTTTAACACCTTGTTTACAATGCATTAAATTAGTCAAAGACACTTGTGGGCCAATATTGTTTTGAAATTGTTGAATAAAGGCACTAGCAAGCTGTGGAAAGGAATCAATTGAATAAGGAGGCAAGGAACAATACCATTGTAAGGCTTTGTCATGAAAGGTTTGAGCAAATAGTTTGGCTAAAATCCTATGGTCATGAGCATAATCACTACAAAGGATTTGGAATGTTTTAACATGATGAACATGATCTCCTTTTCCATTATAATTCTCAAGATGGGGCATCTCACCTTGCTGAGGAATAGGAGTATGAATAATATCCCGAGACAAGGGACTTCCCATGTCACATGTAGGAATACTAAACTTGTTTTGATTTAAGGAAGCAAGTTGTTGTTGTAAGGATGATACGGTTTGAGCCAAACTAATGATTGTTGAATCATTAGAGGAAATAGGAGGAGTAGCAACATTAGACACACTAGGTAAAGTGCAAAAAGCTACAGGAATAGAAGATACAACTGGAGGAACACTAGGAATGACAGTTTGAAGTGGAGTGGAATAAGTGAAAGGAACATTATGATAGGAAGGTTGTGATGTAGGAAGGGACATAGGAGGAACACTCATAGGAATAGAGGGAACCGTCACAGTCACCAAAGGAGGAGTATAGATAGGAATACTAGGTAAAGGATTAGAAGGAGGTTCAACACTAGTGATAGGAGCAGTGAAAACTAAATCTTGAGCCTCTTGAGTTAAAGGTTTAACATTGGAATGCACAAGATGAGTAATACCATGAAAGAGGTTAACACCATGATCACTATCACACAAAACTTTCTTAAGAGCCCCTATAGCTTGAATAGAATCTTGACTAGGGTTTTCTTAAAGAAGCCAATTACCCATTTTATCAAGTTCAGTGGAAAGTTTTTGGACTTGTTCAGGAGGAACTCTTAAAGCATCATCCTCATCATGAGATGAGTGAAAAGAGTTTTTCTCCATAGTAGGACTATAATCATGAATAATCAAGTTATCATCAAGGATCCTAAGGAAAGGAGAAGATTTAGGCTCAAAGGCACCCATCAGTCTACGACTTCTTCTAACCAGAATGTTATAAGTAGGACTAGTGGTAGTAAAGCTCATAAACCAATAAAATGCAAATGAACTAAAATAAGAACACATAAAGCATGAATATGAAATCTAATTAGCATGCAAGATCAATCACAAAGGATAAATCTAATACTAACAAGATAAAAGGAACACACAAGATAAGACAAAGGGAAATCTAACACCAAAAAGAAAGAGAGTAAGCTAGTCGGGTTCACCAAAATGAATGATGTTAAAATGTATTCAACCTCATTTATTTGTTTTAAGGGGGAAATATGAGATCTATTTTCAAACCCATATTCCCCAAGAAAGAAATTTGATTTGATCAACCTAGAGGTTAATACACAATCAAATCAATTTATGGGTAATATGGAAGAAAGAATAAATCTGATATTTCCTTAGGTAGAATATGTTATACTTGAAATTGAAACAATTGAAGTGCAAATACTAACCTTGAATTAGGGAAGATCTAGAAAATGCTGAATTTTGGCTTCTGTATGAACTTTTGAAGATTTCATCACTTGTTCTGGATTGGAAATGTCAGGGTGGACAAAACCCATAAATCTTTTCTCCAAATTCACACAGGTCAACTTTGACCTTTTAAAAGGTCAAAGACCACATAATTTATTTGAAGTTAGATTCTGATTTTGTTTGCCAATCCTGAAAGATTGTTGAAAAGGGTATCCAAATTTGCTCTCAGATCCAAGATTTTGCACCTGTACCTAAAAGAAAATGGGGGGTTTTTGGTTGTATGGGGAGTTTGCCTTAGTCAAACCCCAGTTTAGGAATTAACCTTGAAATTGAATTGAAATATATTGTGCATAAACAAAGTAATTGAAACAAATCACCTCGCTTATGTTGAAGTCCTTGAAGAGGATTCAAATCCTCAAATCCACAAGTAGGAATGCTTCAATGGATGGAAAAATGTCTCTAATCAATGGTATTTGATCTTCAACACCAATCTTGATTTGATCTTTGCATATGAGAAGGCTTGAATGAATGGAGAAGGATGGATCTTCAAGGGGGCTACAAGGAGATTGAATCCTTCAATAGCTAACAATGGAACTCCTTGATGGATGAATGCTTGAAGACTTGCTTTCACTTGAGAGCTCTAGATGCTTGATTGAAAAACTTGATGTCAAAATGAGAGAGGAAGGCCTCCTTTTATAGTGATCTAGGGCACACTCCTCTAGATGGGCCACCTTGGAGAATTAAATCCAAAATAGGTCCTTAGCTTTAGAAAATATACCTTGATTAAATAAAATTCAAGGATTTATCATTTTGGAGCCCGAAACAGCTGACCCAGAGGTGGAGAAATAATTATCCTAAAAGCCAAACTGCCTTGAAATGAAAATTTGAAATCCTAGCGGGAAGAGGTCAAGGTCAAGGTCAACCCTAACCTAGTCAGGGCTGAGGTTGAACCTGACCTGGTTAGGATCAAGGTCGACCCTGACCTAGTCAGGGTCGAGGTCAACATTGACCTTAGACTGTAACTTTGTCAAGATTTGTAGCAGAGGTTCCAAGAGATGCTAGAAACTTGGAAATTGATATCTGAACAGGACTAGATGTCTAGAAAAGACAAAAAATCCTTAGAATGATATGATGAAGGACTAGGAGGTCTCATTTCTAAATCCTACCTAGAAAATAGAGCCATGGAAAGGGAAAAATAGGAAATTCTTTAAGACCTTAACCCTAATTTCACCTAGAATGGAAAAATCAAGCGCGGAGAAGAAGTGGAAAGTAGAGAGAAAGCCAAATACATGCAAAGACCTAATCAAGGTGCTTAACATGACCCCAAACCACTTACTCAGAGGGCTAAATGCTCTTAACATGGAAGTTCTTCCATTTTAAGATGATACAGATATGTTATATGTTTATGATTAAGAGTGAAGATAGTAATTCATTTATTCATGGAAGTTATGAGCATTTTGGTAGTTGTATTCAGGCAGTGTTCCTAAGTAGCAGTTTGTGGAAATCAGATGATATCTCCTAATCGAGATGGAATTTTGTTTTGCATAGTTAAGGGGAAGTTGAAGACACATTGATAGTGATGTGGATGACAATTAAAACTTTGAGCTCACATGGATGGAGAATTATTGTATTTGGAAGCTGACAGTTTTATGTAATTTTGAATTAGTGTGTGGAAACTTTTATTTTGTAATTAGATGCTGACTCATTTGTAATTACTTGAGTGTGGTATAAAGGAAGCAATGTTTTTCCTTGTTGTAATATGGTTGAATGTTGATGTATGCATGAAGTGAAGAAAAGATCTAATGTAGTTGTGAAAGTGAAATTGTGAAAGAAGACATGTGAGGTACAAAGATCTGAAATTGAGATCTTGTGTAATAGTGAGTGCAGTTTAGCACAGTCAAAGAAGAGGTAACATATTGTTGAGATTAGTAATATTTTGGTATTATTTTGTTGAGTAATATAAAGATCAATTGGACAGTGTGTTTAGTGATCTTACCCTAAAGCTGTTTGGGTAGTGGGTCCTTTTGTCTTCCATAACTCTTAACTGGGTTAGAATCTTTTAACAGGGATTCAAAATCTCCTAACAGGGATTCATATGTACTGAATGTATTTCATAAGACTCCTAACAAAGTCCATCCTTTCACAAGGAATATTCATATTAGTTCATCTTTTGTGGGCATCATTCCCACCGGGGTTTACTCTTTGATCAAGAGGTTCCCTTTTCAACATATCTTGTGTCATTGTGTTATTGTGTATGAATATCTTTCTATGGTTGGTAACTATATTTCTTACATGGTTAAATACTATTGAAGTTGATAAAAGTTATAATTATCTAATAATTGATTCACCACCCCCCTCTTAGTTATCTTGGTGGACTTTACTTTCTAAAATGATGTAGTAGATTTTCTTATTCCCTGCACCTCTTCAACTTTAATTACCTCTTCTACGTCTTAAATTTCTTTAGTTTGAGCTACAACTGATGATAGGGGTGGGACAGACAAAACTTATTTTTGTCCAATGTATCTTATTGTTGTTGTTGTCTGCTTCGCATCTAGAAATTCATGTTCTAACATTCTTGTGTCGTTAAGAATCTTCTTAATAGTTCTATCAACTCTTTTCTTTGATAATTTCTCTTCTTGCAGAGATTTTTTAGAGTTAAAATTCTCCTCATAGGTTCCAAATCTAGAACTGTTCACTTCCAATTTTCTCTTAAGAAATTTGTTCACATACTCTTCTATTTCAGTTTCTAACACTTTGTATCCTAGTGGATCTATAAACTTGGTTCTTGGTTCAACTGCTTCAACAAAAGTGAAATCAGTGACAACCATAAAACAAATTTCATTTTTGTACTTCTCTACTATATCCTATGATATTCTTGACCTTTTTCTCATTTGATTCTGAAATGTTTTGATTACCAAGGTTGCGCTCTCGTTAACCTTGTCTATAGGGTGTCTAAGATACACCTTGTTGATTCTATCCATAGAAGTCTTGTTATCATTCCAATCTTCTCCAATAGTGTATGGGAATCTTCTCAATAAATGAAAAAACATGTATGTAATCAGAGATGAGAATCTAATTCTTGGTTTTCTTTATCTTTTCAAGGTTCTCAAACAACTGAATTCTTAAAATCTCACACATATCAACTTGAAATTTTTCAACACACATCAAATATGTTGCATGAACCATACCAGCTACCATGTTATATTCTCTAGAATTAGTACAAAATTTAGATGTTAAGATCTTGATCACATATCTAACATCATCTTGTATTATCTTTCTGATTACTATCCCTATACCATTATAGGATGAATTGGTGTTATCTAGTACACTCTTCGTTACATTTTTCTCATTAAAGGGTATGACTCTAGATTTTGACAAACCGATTACCTCATGAATTAGGTCTGTAGTGATATCTATCACTCTGTCATCTAACCAAAATTTCCCATTTTGAATTCTAGTTAAAATGATCTTTTTGCATTCATCATCTTTGAATTCATAGTGCAATGAATACTTCACAATTTCATTTTCCTTCAAATGTTCAAATCCTACTTTCAATGACATGTCCTGATTATATAACTTTTCATATTCCTTAATCAGATTACTATCACTGAGAGTCTCAAATTTTCATTTCAAATATCCTTTCACATCTTCTAAATGTAAAACTCTATCTGGAATGAATGACAATGCAAGACTAGGGTCTTCTTCCAAGGGTTCTACTAGTTCCCTTTTGATTCTAGGTCTAACAATATCTCTTATATGGTGAACAAGTGATACATCCAATTCTGCAAAAGCTTTAATTGCTTGATAGATTTTCTTAGTAAAATACCTCAAATTCATGATTTAGGGCTTTGTGTAGATCTGATATGAAATTCTTTACCAAATCCTGTAAACTACTCTCAATCACCACTCTATTGATCTTCTTATCACTTTTAGTTGCTAGAATGATCAACTAATACCGATCATAAGATTTTAACCTTTCAATATTTCAAGATTCTAACATTGCATTCAATTCCTTTGCCGCTTCTTTCCAAAAAGTTGTTCATGTTTTCGTGCAAAACTTTACACTTCTCGCGAACTCACATATATTCATATTAGCTCATGCGCTCTTCACCAAAGCATTATTACATCATATACTACCTTACATTAACTATGAAAGACTCAATTTATTCTATTCTAACTTCTACATTATCCTAAGTTCCTATTCTAATGTATTCTTTATGAATTTAAGTGCTTTGAGATGGGTTAGGAAGAGATTCACACTTTCTATCAGATACTTCACCTATCTGATTACCTTGTGTACTAAGTATACCTGCTTGATCTGTGCCTTTAACAAATTTCACTTCTTCTAAATTACTACAGCATCCTTCCTGACTATTTCTTGTATTTTCATTTCTCCTTGTATATCTCCTAGTGTTAGGGTTTCTCATGTTGTTCATTCTACAAAATCTTGTTGTATGAGAAAATTTCTTACATATCTAACAAACTACTCTATTGTTTCCATATCTCGGTCTTGTCTAGTTGATTTGTGATCTGAAATTTATGGCAATGTGTACAATCTTGTTGCATCTATAACACACAACTCCATTTATTTTGTTCATATCTTCAGTAGGTCTCTTATCTGCATGGTTAGTATCTCTAAACATTCTACTACTATTATTATCATTAGATCTAGGTTTCTTACAATCAATAGCTCTATGTCCAAAACTAGGACAATTATAACAATAACCATTGAGAGGTTTAAATTGCTTACCTGTGCAATCTTTCTTCATATGTCCAAAAGTATTACATGAAAAACATCTACCTTTTAATTCTCTTTGCGTACCTTTAGGTTGTTCATATTCTTTAGGTGGATTAGGGATGTCTTCATATTTGTTAGCTTCATTAGGTTTCTTTTCATCTTTGTTCTCAAAGACTTTTAGATCTAGTTCCTTGTGTTCCTCACTTATCTTGGATGAGTTAAATCCAAGACCAATTATATCATAATATGGCTTTTGATAAGATATTTGTTCATCAATCTTTTCACTACTAGAATACAATATTTCAAGATGTTGTTTAGGTAAGTCAATTCACCTTTCATAATTGTATTGTACTTCTCAAGTTCAGCATACTGCAATTTGGTTTCTCAAGTTCAGATGTCACTTTACAAAGTTTAGACTTCAGATCTTCATTTTTAGACTTTAGATTTGATCCATTCTTGTTGTTTCCATCTTTCAAACTTAACTTTAGATCTACAATTTTCAACTCATGTTTAAGGATCTCATTTTCTTTCTTCAGATTTGAAATTTCATCACAGTCTTCAATTTGAATTGTAGGTTCTTTCTTTGATTTCAATTCTTCCAATTTTTCTTTCAGTTTCTTAATGAATTTCTTTGCATCATCATATTTCCCTTTTAGAGTATCTCTTTCTTTAGTAAGCATATCAATATGTTCAAGAGCTTCTTCAAGATTCTTCTATAATTGATCCATATCCATAGAGATCTTACTCAAGTTTCTAGGCTTTCTCTGAATAATTTTCTTTCGAGTAACTAGGCTCTCATACCAATTGTTAGAAAGTAAAGTCCACCAAGATAATTCAGAGGGGGGGGGGGGTGAATTAGTTATTAAATAAATACAATTTTTATCATCTTTAACAAATTTTAACCATGTAAGAAATGTAATTAACAATCATAGAAAGATATACATACACAATGACACAATAACACAAGATATATTGACTACGAAACCTCTTGATCAAAGAGTAAACCTCGGTGGGAAAGATGCACTAATATGAAAGTTACTTGTGAGAGGATGGACTCTGTTAGGAGAATTATGAAATACATACAGTACATATGAATTTCTGTTAGGAGACTTTCAATCCTAGTTACAAGATTCTAACCCTATTAGGAGTTATGGAAGATAGAAGGACCCATTGCCCAAAAAACTTCAAGTGTAAGATCATTGAACACATTTTACAACTACTCTTTGTATTAATCAACAAAATAATACCAAAATATTACTGATCTCAACAACTTATTACTTCTCCTCTAACTATACCAAACTGCACCAACTGCTTCATCAAATCTCAATACCGGATCTCTATACCTCTCATATCCTCTTACAAAAAGTATTGCTCAAAACTGTAATTCACTTTCACTTAAATTACAAATTACACTTCCACATTCATCATAATACAATAATTAAATTAATCCTTCCTTTATACCACACTCAAATAATTACAAATGAGTTGACATACAAATTACAAAATAAAAATCTTCCACACATTACACAAAATTCCATAATTACATAAAAATGTTGGCTTCCAAATAGAATAATTCTTCACTCATGTGACCTCTAACCTTGTTGTCATGTCCACATCACAATTTTCATGTCTTCATCATCTTTGATACCTCACATTCTCTGATTCCATCCCAATTAGGAGATATCATCTGATTTCCACAAACTCCTTCTCAGGATTAACACTATCTGATTACTACTTCCCCTGAATTACACATAACTGTCACACATAAATGAATTTCCATATGTTCTCTTAGCCATGATCTTAGCAAACATCATCGATTAAGTCCTCAACTCCACATAGCTTGCTCTTCAATATCCCATGTGCGCTAATACAAACACTGTTTGCTTCTCTACTAATCTTCTGTAGATCACTATATTGACATCAATGACAATCACAGTCATGAATGCATCAACAATTGTTATAGAATGGCTATGAATACTCCCCCATAGGATATATTCGGCATTCATTCCTAACACCTAGAACACTTATGCAATAGGGATCTTGCATAAGAATGGTTGAGTGTTGACTCCCATTTCTTATGGTTTTGAGAGCTATCCACCTTCTCTGTCTGCATAGTAGAGGTTATGTCAAAGAGAAGTTATTATACATGCATATTTGTGTTTGAATTAGGTACACCTACCTGAGTTTGTGGAGCTTGAAGTGTAGAAGGTTTTTAGGCCTTGTCAATGTTATTATTTTATTGTCCTTCAGTTTGTAGGAAGAATTAGATTTATATCAATAAGATAAGTATCCCATGTGTGGTTTTCATTTTCTCTTTTAGAATCAGAGGGTACAAGAAAAATCACTAACAAGTGGTAGATCTTGTTCTGGCTATTGTTTTTACTTCTACCAAATTCTTCTTTGGGGTGGGATTAACTAGTGTAGATTGTGTATACTTATCAAACTCGGTTGCCTCTTCATCATATGCAGTGTCAACTAGAGTAACTGAACCTTGGTTGTTACCTTAACCAGAATGTCCTCAAATGCCTTAGTATCATCTACATCTTCTTGAAATCATTTTACCAATTTATCCATCATCTTCGTAGACTTATTTTTAATTTTTCCAATAGCCATATCTATTTTTATTATTTGTTTCGTTTCTTCATATGTCCCAAGCCTAGTGGCTTTTAGATCCTTAGGCTCAGCCAGTAAAGCCTTGATTGACCTAGATGCTCAGTCAATGTCAATCTCATAACCCATTAGGGCTAACCATTTTGTTCTTGGTTCTACTGCCTTATTCAAAGTATGGTCGGTATCTACTAGGAAACATATATCATGTTCATATTCCTCAACCAATTGTCTCAATATCTTGTTTCTGGAATTCATTCTATCTTTTAATTTATCAAAGTAAACATCCATTATGCTGACAAAATTCTTACCCAAAGTTTGTATCATATCATTGATTTTTAGTGTCACTGGATTGTCAGTAGTCCAATTTACATTACTGATTGAAGGGAAAAAAATTTTCACATAAAAGAATATGAAAAGTAACAATGATCCAAGCTTATATGTATTTGTCTTAGCTAACTGAATTGTTCTCATGTTCTCTTCAATTTTCTTCAACAACAACTCAACAAGATCCAACTGAAATCCCTTTTTCACTATCTTGTAAGATATATCCATAGCTCCACAAGGTACACTATAAGGTCTGATTGACTGAAAGATTTTTTACCCTATGGCATATGCACTGAACCTAGTTTTAGGATCTATAATAGTATTAATTTTCATTCCTCTCCCATCCCATTCTACTTTAGTGATTTTCTCCAACTTGACTTTCACCTTGTCGGTTATAGGATAAGTAGTTACTTTGTGAATGATATCCTTAGTGATTTTCATAGTTTCATCTAACCAAAGTTTTCCATAATGAACATGACTCAGAACTACTCTTATCCATTCATTTTTAAATACACTCAGAAGATGTAGGGAGTTGATCAAACCCTTAACCTCTAGATGTGCATGTTCAACCTTAATTTTCCCATCAACACTTAGCTCTTAAAAAGTATATTGGAGCTCAAATTCACCTACCTCTCCTATTTTATAGTGTATGTAGGCACAAATGTCCTTGACTAGAAAAACCCTTAGCAAAATGCTTGAGAAAGCTCTGGTCTTATCGGTTTGCGAAGCAACTTCAGGATGAAGTTTTTACTTTGGCTCATTAAAAGTAGCAGATGTTATCAACTTCACATCCATTTCAGCTCTAGCCTTAGATTTATTGACCTTTGATGTGGATTCCATGTTCTTCAATTTAGGGCTTCAAAAAATAACATTAAAATAGCTCGACGATGATAGCACTTACTCAGACTATGATGAAGACTACTTAGAATCCTTCAAATCCTTATCCAATGGCTCTGAAAATCCTTTGCTCAAATACACTCTAAAATATCTTAGCTCTTCGTGATGTCAATGTGAAAAATAAGCTAAGTCCATAGTGTATTTATAGGAGATTTCAAATTCCCAATCAAACTTTTCACAATAAATGCTTGACTTAACTCAGCTCAGAAACAACAGTCATGCTCAGTGTATACTATGAAATTTCATAAGCTTCGTTAACACATAAAATTATGCTTGATTAATATTGGTACTCGATTAACCTTGATGATAGTTGCCGACTAGTAACTTCTTGCTCAGTCTAACATATACCAATTGTAAACACTTAATGCTTAAAACATATAAAACCATAGTGCATCTTAATTCATGCAGATTTTGTATGTGAACACTTGATATAAGGAACTATATAATAGATATAACTGATTAGAACTAGCAGCTCCATACATTCCTTTTCGACTTAGACAGAGGTGGCGATGTCACCCAATCCAATGGATGAGGTGTCACCGACTACATTACTCAACTTATCATTATCACTTGATTCTTTTCTCCACATAGTGTTTCTTATCCTCATGATATCTTCAGTTGTAATTCTATTTTCATAAGTTTGTGTTACTGGTGCTCGGTCTCTGCAATGTTTACTTAAGTGACCGACCTTGTGACAATGTAAACATGCCATGTCAGACTTTGTCTAATTGCAAGATTTTCCTCTCTAGTTCTTCCTCATGCAGTTAGCTACAATATGTCCATATCTTCCACATGTTGTACAACTAACCCAAGTGTTATAATCCCAAGTATAAGCATTACCTTGTCTCCTCAATTGATATGTCTTATTCTTTCCTTTCGATGTCCAGACTTGCTTCATGTTAGTCCTACATTCTCGTGATATATGTCCAAGCATGTTGTAAGTGTGATAGTGTTTCTCAATGTAGGGATTTTTTGGATTCCTATTCAACTTAGATCTACACTCATGTTCCTAGTGTCCATATTTGTTACAACTATAACAATAACCATTGAACTTAGGAGTGGTTTTAGGGTTACCTTTAGCTTTTCTACTACAAACATTCGATGTGTGGCCCAGTTTACCACAATGATAGCATGATAGATTCTTTGGTCTTTGATTTGTGTAGGCATTCACTTGTTCAATTTGTCTAGATGATTCTCCTTTCTTGATGTAGCCTAATCCAGCAGTACTTCCAAGTCCTCTTTGACTGATCATAAATTCATCAATTTTCTTAGAACTGTCTTCAGCTTTCTTAATCATTTCATTATATTGTTGTTTCATTTTGACTTCATTTTTCAATCTCTCATTTTCTTATCTAAGTTCATTGATGTCTTTAAGTTTCCCTGTTAGCTCACTATTCATTCGGTTGACTTCCTGACTCATAGAAACCATCTAATTAGATATTTCAAAGTGATGCTCGGTAAGTCTCATTTTCTTAGATTCTTTCTCTTATAGTTTCTCAGTCATTTTTCTTTTGTCTTCAAAAACCAAGTTTCTCTTTTGTTTGGCTTATCTAGCATTTTTCATAACATTAATCATTCTCACCATTTGTGCTTCTTGTCCAATCTGTGGGGCTTTAAATTGTTCATTAAGATGTAGATTTTTCTTAGATAAATTAGATATTCCTCCTTTCGATATGTCAGATATACTACCTGATCCAGATCCAAAATTCTCAAAAGGATCATCAATATCTTCTTCATTATAATCAATTTCACTTTACCGAATAGCCATATCCTTTCTCTAAACCAGTAACTTCTTCAACTCATCCCGTGCTTTCTTATATTATTTTATGAAGATTTTAATCTGTATCTTTTGATTCTCAATTGTCTTGTCCAACCTATATCTCTCCATCCTAAGATCTTTCCTCTTTAGTGATTAAACTTCCAAATAAGAGATCTAGCTCTGATACCAATTGTTGGAATAGGAAAGATATAGTACTGAGAGGAGAGGGGTGAATAAGTACCCTCAAAAACTTTAAACAAATAACAATTTGCAATAGTAGTTCTTAGCAAAGTGATTGAATCCATTATTTGCAACATACATTCAAATAACTTGTAAATGTAAAGTGCATGTAAACAAAACAATAAAGCATTCATGAAATGTTAACTCGTGACTTAAATATTTTGGTTACACATAAACCCTTGTTAGAAGGTAAAAACTCTGGTGGGAATGACACCCACAAATTCTTCACTACTATAGTAAATAAAGTATGCCGATTAAGGCTACAATGGTGATCACTTCTAATGATCTTATCTTGTTAGGAGTAACATAAGATTGATTAGATCTACCTTGTTAAAGGATTTTAGAAACACCAAATAAGTTTGCACTCGGTAAGAGATTTACAAAAGATGGTTAAGTCTACTCTGTTAAGAGATTTACAATCTACTACAATGGTTAAATTATGCTTATATGAATAAGATCTATGAATAACCAAATAGATTTCACCTCAATGTGTAGATTATAACTCTATGTCTTTCTCGATAGCCTTGTGTGTTTTTGATAAACTAAATATTATCTCTAATCACTATTATGTCATGCAAACCCTTGTCTGATCTTTGATGTCCTGTGTGTGGCTATTGCTTCATGATTTCCTTATCATGCATACTAGAAAATGAAATTTTTTACAATTATATAGAAAAATTCTTTAACCTAATTAGGTTTACATCATCTTAGAAAACCTAAGATTTACAGTGTACAAAATGACCTCGATCTAACTATTACATAGGAATCATCACAAAATTAAATGATTACATCTATAGTAAATGTGTCTCAATCTTGGTAAAGAGTTTATAGATCTATGTAAACCATTTGCATAGAGATATGTGTCATTGTTGATTACTATGTTGTTTCCTCAATAACTTGGTAAATATTGCATTCACTGTTTGGTGAATAAATTGATGCTCGATGTGTAGAATGTTTAGTGTTCACTGGCTTGGTACTTGGTAAATCTTGACACTTGATAAACACGCATGGTTAAACCTATGATCTTGTAGCTTTAGCTTCTTCCTTGTAACTTCTTCGTGTGAAGGCTTTGTAATTTCAACCAACTGACTTATTTAACTCCGTATTCCAACCTTTACCAACTTGATAACTTAGATTACCAACTGATCTTATTTGATACTAATGACAATACTTAATGCACAAATAGAGATAGCATTTCCTTCTCAACTCTTTCCTTATACCATTTAAACATTTAGAATGCATCATATTTTTGTTTTAAAAACATTACAGACATCTATTGGAAAGTTGACTATACTAAAGTATATGACTTGATATAGTGTTGTCATTATGGCAACAAAGTCATATGATGTTTTGCAGTTAGTGCACATGATGAGAAGATCAGAAATTAGCTAAGTATTGAAGACTGGATAGTGTACAGAGTACCTAAAGATCAGAGCATCGACGCACATGCATACAAAATAATTATGGTATGCACCCTAGAAGATAAGTTTTTAATACTATATTTAGGCTAAGTCTAAGACCGCATGATCAGAAGATTCAATATGAGGAAGATACAAAGAAATCAAGTTGCACAGATAGTAAATGCCAGAGAAGAATAGAGCAAGTAGCCGACTGTTAGGAAATTGATTAGCAGTTATATTGTTATGTTTTAAAGGCTATGTGCCTATTTTAATTGAGTAGTAGACATGTAATTAGGTTTTTTTGTAAACATGATTGAGCCAATTCATTTGGAAGCATTGTATGTAATCAGTTATAGGCTGACCTAGTTATTTGTTTAGGTAGCACATATAAATAATAGATGCACCTTTTTAATTATGTATGAAAAGTGAATGGAAGTTGATGTAAAAATAAGATAAGATGAGAAGAGACATGCAAAGAGAAGATAAGATGTATTAGATCTTTACAAGGGGCTAAAGCATCAACGCACAAAAGTAACTGATCAAACAAGTAGTGTCAAGCCACAGTTCATCCAACAGTTATAGTGTATATCTGATATTAGAAGGTTGCAGCCTTCACCACTTGAGCAGTGAGCTCTAGGAAAGTGTGTCCCCACCCCTAATAGGGTTATTGTAAAAGACTCCTAATAGGGTCTAACCTTTGACTAGGTCACTATACTAAAAGCATTGTAAAGATCAACTCCTAACAGGGTTGCAAGATCTTCTAATAGGGATTATAAAACACTAGTGTAGTTCTTAGTGGGTGTCAATTCCCATTGGGGTTTTTACCTATTTGGGTTTCCCCATAACCATATTGGTGTTATGTGTTGTGCATGTGTATCTTGTTTATGTTTTAGTACTTAAGAACTTCAGATAAGATTCAAAGTTAAAGTAAAAAATTATAATCGAGTGAACATTGATTCACCCCCCCTCTCAGTGTTCCCATTCCTAACAATTGGTATTAGAGCTTTGGTCCTCTGAAGAGAAGTTTAACCACTTGAGGAGATCAATGGGTTCAGAAGAAGAAAATAATCTGAAGGAGAATCTTAAGGTAGCTCTTGAAGACGTGGACAGATTTGAAAAAGTTATTGAGGAACTAAAGTTGAAAGTTAGTGGTTGTCAAACCTTCATCAATAAACTAAGACAAGACTTGTATAATTGTACAAGAAATGATTTGGGAAAGATGGTCAAGAAAATGAATGAGGAGAGCTCATCTATTAAAGATCAGATTGAAGAATTAGATGAAAAGCTAACAAACAATTAGAAAGTATATGATGAACATATCAAAGAGAACCTTCAATTGAATGAAGAATTGAGGCAAGCAAACATGGAAATTTTGGAGCTAAGGAACAACAAATGAAAGTTAGAATCTGAATTAAAAGATGCTAAAGATCATATTGACAAATTGCACACTAGTAATGATTTGGTAGAATCTCAGTTGTATGCAAGAGAGCTCTTAGGTGATACCGGTGGTATTGGATACAATGAAGCACAAAATTAGATTGATGACATGCAAGCTAAGAAGAAAGTACCAAAAGACACTAAAGATTCTAAGGAGACTAGAATGAAGACTAAAGACAATGGTGAACCATCCAAGGATGAGCACAAGCTAGTAGACCAAACTTGTTATACCTGTAACAAGCAAGAACATATTGCAAGGGATTGTAAAGAGGTAAGACCTTTTAATGGCTATTGTTATTCATGCAATAAATTTGGTCATAGAGCTATGAATTGTAGAACAAGTTAGAAGAGAAAGACTCAGAACAATCAGAGAAGTTAGAATCAATCAAATGTAAGAAGCCCTCAGAATGTTATATGTCAGATTTGTAATTACAAAGGACACTCAACAAGACAATGTAAAATGGTAGCACAGATGAATGTGCCAAGGAACTTAAGGCCTCTAGTTATTTTTCACTCTTGTAACAAGGCTGGACATATCTCAAAGTTTTGTAGAGCAAGGATGCAAGGTCAAGAAATCCATAAAAAGCCAAGAATCTCATTATTGGATACCGAAGGAGAATTCAAGTTTGTGAAGGAGACATAAGGTGTGAGCTTGATTTGGCTAGAAACAAAGAAGGACAAGGTAGATGAGATTGTATTGGATGCATCCCTAGTGGATGCACCCTCTACATCTGGATGAATGACCATTAGGGTCATAGGGGAGCTAATTTAGCTCTAGACCCCTGCGCGACCAGTATACTCACTCTCAAATTATGCACCTTTGGTCTTAACCTTTTGGAGACTAGTAGAGGATGTGTGTAAGAGAACACTACCTGATTGATAGCAGAATGAAATTTGGAGAATTTCAAGTATAAGTCTAGTTTATGCAGCAAGCATTAATGGAGGAATTTTCACTTTATAGTACATAGAAATTTGAAGATCACACATTGCATTCAAATTCAAAGTGACTGAAGAGAAGAGGATCCCTAGTAGTTGATTTTGAGATATTGCAGATTGATTTACCACTAATAAGTAGTCCATTCGATTGGTTGTGGAAGCCCTAACCCATCGCACCGATTTAGAAGTCTTTGAGATCAGTTGGAAAGTGATAAACAAGTAATGGCTACTCCCATTTTATTTGATGTTACAAAGAAGAAGAGATATGTGTTTAAGAGGCATCCATTTAAGTCCACACTAGATGACCTAGAAGGGGCATTCTCCCACACTCCCATGGGTGTTATGCATGTGGAAGACATCAGGCCATAGATATATTGCAAGAAGGAACTAGTAGGCTTGGATAGAATAAGAGTGCACATGGAAACTATGATGAAACCTAACAAAACCTTCATGGATGAGTATGTGCAGTTAGAAAATCACCCAATTGTGGAATATGCTATGGCATATGAGTTTAATGAATCAAAATGGATCAAGATCCTCCTCAGCAAGATCCATGATTACCTATTTTGGATATGTGAAGTACCAATTAGGATTACAGGTGACCTAATTCATGAGATGATAGACCTCTCAAGGACAGGTGTCATTCTTCCAGTGGGCAAGGATGTAAGGAAGCTTATAGAATAGGCTTGAAAATCAAGAAGTGATAGTCACAGTATGAGCATAGAGCCTATAGAGGAGAAAGACATAAAATTGATGTCCATGATATTGGGATACAGGTTCCACCACACCAATAGAGTGAACATTGTATCTACGGCCACCATTCTAGCAACAATAAGGTTGATAAGAGAGAATGGAGAGTTCAACCTATGTAAAATCTTGCGTACACAATTGATAGAAAACATAAGAGCCATCAAGCATGAAAAGATAAAGATATTCAGGTTTGGGTCATTGATAATATACATGTATTTTCATATTCTTGGAAAAGTATCAGATTTGTATTTAGAAAAGACAATTCCTAGTATGCCATAGAAATCCTTCAAGGCATCTACAAAGAGTACCCTTAAGGACTGCATGGAATTGGAGTTGAAAACATTCAGAATCAGAATGCATATGAGGTATAGGATACCTGAGAAGATTGTTGAGAGGTATAAGGATAGCATTTGCTTCATGGTAGAAACTAACACTACTTGCATGGAAGCAGTTGAACCAAGGACAAAGTGGATTCATCCACTGGGATATGAATTTTAGGAGCCTATTCTAGAGGCTTATGCACAAGTGTTACTATCAACACCTAAGGACCCTAATGAACTAAGATGGGGGACTTATGAGGAGAAAATGAGAGAAGTAGATACAGTACTAAATAGCATAGCAACTAAAAGAAAAGTTTCCAAGGTCACATCTGAGATCTTGAAAATTCATGGAGTAACCCAATCTGACCTTGACAAGGCAAGGCAAGAAAAGATAGCATTGGGAATTGAGAGCACATTTGCAACAAAGAAAAAATCAGATGATCCCAAGTTGGAGAAGGTGAAAGTAGAGAAATTTGATGATCAAAAGGGTAAAACATATGTTACCCCTCCTGCGCCCATAGAAACTATTGATCTTACTACTCCTTCAGAGTATAAGGTAATGGAAAAGAGGAAGAAAAATATAGGAACAAGTCATCCATCCTCGTGCACCACAAGAATCCAAAGGAAGAGTACACAAGCACCACCACAAGTAGGCTTTAGACCTAGTCTAAAAGTGCTAAATTCAAGGATAGTAGAAGAAGGAAGAATAGATTAGATTGCAAAATTTTATGATAAGTATATTGAGATAGATAAGTCTGAGATTCATAGCATGATTATCAAGCACATTCTTAAGTTTAAGAAGACTGTATTAGAATTGAAAAGAGTGATTCCAGATCATGTTTGGAACATATTAGACTTTTTGAAAAGATAGGCTATAGAAGAGGATTTGAGGATAAGGGAGAAAATCCTAGATGAGAGTTTACCAGTATGTTCTCTAGAGGAGAAGAATCTATTGTTAGATTTGGTAAAGTCATGTCTTAGAACAAAATCAAGGACATTGTACATAATGGACAAGAACTATGATCTTGTTGCAAAAGAAACAAAGAAAGCATTTGAGACTATTTTCCTGAACAGGCACATGTTCCCTCGCACCACACCCACTACACAAGTTCCCACAAAGGTTTTAAAAGAGTCAAAGACCATAAAGATACCATCTATAGGTCCACATGATTCAACACATGTAGTTGATGCACCCACAGAGGTGGAGAAGCCTGCGCCTATGGTAGAAGGACAAAAAGATGAAGCAATTTTTGTAGATAATGTTGAGATTGCTATGGTGGCCTCAGACATTGAATTGGATAAGTTTGAAGAGGAATTTGTGAGTAATAAAGAGGTTGAGACTATATGTGGTAACACCCCTCCCAAACAACAAGAAAAAATATTGATTGAGGACATAATAGACAAAGAAGGAGGAAAAGAGAAAGAAAAAGAAAAAGAAGAAGAAAAAGGAAAAGAGAAAGAAAAAGAAAAATAAGAAGAAAAGAAAGAAGAAAAAAAGAAATAAGAGGAAAAAGAAAAAGAGAAAGGTGAAGAAGATATGCAAACAGATGAACCATCTATTGAAATGCAGATAAAGGTAAAACAAGAAACAATGGATAGCACTCCCATTACCCCACTACCCTCAACATCATTATTGTCAAGCTTGACACCAAATACAACTAGTTTGGATTCATGGGGAGAAGAAGACCTGATCAAGATTAGTGTCTTAGTTATGGAAAAGGAAAAAGAGAAATAGGTAATGAGGAATCCTCTATTTGTTGAGTTAGTAAGCATACTGAATAACCTATTACCAATAGATAAGAAAGTGTCCAAGGTACACTTTGTTGATGATGTAAGTACAATTCTTTCATAGTTCAAGAGTAACTTTACTAGCTTGGAAGAATCAACATCCTTATTAGTAGAGGAGAAGTATATGAAGATGATATTAAATGAGTTGATCAGTAACTTCTCACTAGACATTAGTTCATTCAAAGTTGGACAAGCAACTTTGAAAGAGTATGCAACAAAAGGAAGGAAAATAATTGTTGACCGTATGAATCAAGACAAATTGATAACAGATCATTATAAGAAGATTCAAGAAGATGAAGCCATGATCAAAAATGTGAGGAAGTTAGTAGAAGATCCCTCTATTGATGTCAACATGTGTAATAATGTATATCAGGGACAGGTTGACAAAATTGAGAAGGCAGAAAAGGAGATGTCAAAGATAAGGGCTAGGCAGACTTAGCTAAGAAATGGTCTTGTGCCCTCCCTAGATGTGTTGAATCAAAACATCAAGGAGATTGATGTCACCATGGTGACATATGATCAAGGTCCTAGTTTAGGTTTGGAGAAGACGGATAAAATTCAATATGCATTATGCACCCATCTCCAAACAATTAATGCTTTGATTGCATTTTGGAAGCAAGAGATCCACAATTTGCAGATTACATACCCGGATGTGCTTTCAGTGTAAGTACTTGTAAAGATTCAGTTTTGTAACACCTTTTTCATTAATGTCAAAGGGGGAGTATGTATGTCTACAAGATAGAATAAATATATGTAAAGAAAATGTGTAGTAAAAAGTCTAAGAGGGATATAAGATAGAAAGTTCTTTGTATTAAGGGATAGTTGGTAACTTTTCCGTATTCCTTTGTTGCCATCAATGAAAAAGGGGGAGATTGTTGGCAAGTTGACTATACTAAAGTATATGACTTGATATTGTGTTTTCATTATGACAACAAAGTCATATGATGTTTTGGAGTCAGCGCACATGATGAGAAGATCAGAAATTAGCTAAGTGTTGAAGACTGGATAGTGTACAGAGTACCTAAAGATAAAAGCACCAGTGCACGTGCATATGAAAGAATTATGGTATGTTCCCTAGAAGATAAGTTTTTAAGAATATTTTCATGCTAATTATAAGAGCGCGTGATTAGAAGATTTAGTATGAGGAAGATATAGAGAGTTCAAGTTGCACAAACAGTAAATGCCAGAGAAGAACAGAGCAAGCAGCCGATTGTTAGTAAATTGATTAGTGGTTATATTATTATGTTGTAAAGGATATGTGCCTATTATAATTGATTAGTAGACATGTAATTAGGTTTTTTTGTAAACATTCTTGAGCTAATTCATTTGGAAGTGTTGTACGTAATCAATTATAGGCCGACCTAGTTATTTGTTTAGGTAGAGCATATAAATAATAGATGCGCCTTTGTAATTATGTATGAAAAGTGAATGGAAGTTGATGTAAAGATAAGATAAGTAGATTAGAGACATGCAAAGATAAGATAAGATGTATTAGATATTTACAAGGGGCTAAAGCATCAACACACAAAAGGAACTGATCAGACAAGCAATGTCAAGCCATAGTTCATCCAACAGATATAGTGTGTATCTGATATCAGAAGGTTGTAGCCTTCACCACTTGAGAAATGAGCTCTAGGATAGTGTGTCCCCACCCCTAATAGGGTTATTTTAAAAGGCTCCTAATAGGGTTCGACCTTTGACCAGGTCATTGTACTAAAAGCATTGTAAAGATCAACTCCTAAAAGGGTTGCAAGATCTTCTAACAGAGATCATAAAACACTAGTGCAGTTCTTAGTGGGTGTCAATTCCCACTGAGGTTTTTACCTATTTGGGTTTCCCTATAACCATATTGTTGTTATGTGTTGTGCATGTGTATCTTGTTTGTGTTTCAGTACTTAAGCACTTAAGATAAGATTCAAAGTTAAAGCAAAAATTTATAATCGAGTGAACACTAATTAACCCCCCCCCCCCTTCTCAGTGTTCCCATTCCAAACAACATCATCCTTGAGTAGTCATAAAAAAACAAAATGAAATATCAATCACCATAATAAATTTGTATTTTCATAGGGCCACAGAGATAGGTATGAAGTAACTCTAATATACCATTAGGTGAGTAAGATTTTCTTTAAAATCTTGATTCCGTCATCTTACCGATCTAACATTCCTTACACATAAGTTTATCTAGCTGGCTCAATCTTGGTAAACCTTTGATTCTTTTCCTGTTACTAACCTTGATCATGTTATCAAAATTTACATGAAAAAATATTTTATTGCATAACCAAGCATCTTCACTTCTTGAAAATAGACACACTTTTCTATTAGAACTCAGATAAAACAAGTTTCCTTTATATTTTCCACTGGTTCCAATCAAATCTCCAACAACATCATAGATCTTCACTTGTCATTTCTAAAATTCTAGTCACTGACTTGTGTTATTCAGTTGTGCAACACTCAACAAGTTGTACTTTAGTCCTTGAACCAATAAACATTATCACATTTAATATTTTCATTCATCATAATGGATCTCTTTCTTTTTACAAAATATGGAGCATAATTTCCAATCTAAAAAATCCTCCATCATAATCTTCTATATTTTTAAACTTTTCAATATCACTAGTCATATGATGTGAACAACCACTTTCAATAATCCATGGGTTAGTTTTACTAACTTGAGAAATAAGGTCTTTTTCATCTTCATGCATTTCTTCTTCTAAATCATCCTTCATAGTAACATGAACCACTTCCTCACTTTCTTTTGTATCATCAGATTCATCATTGATTAGTCCTTCCTCATCTAGGTAGCATGATTTATTTCCTTTTTCCTTGTATTCTCTAAACTTTTGGTATTGGTTATCCTTCTTATCATTCTTGTTATTATCAGGAAACCTAGATGTAATATGACTAATCTTGTTGCAGTTAAAACATTTTAGAGGCAATTTACCTTTGTACTTTCCTTTTCCTCTTGGTAACCTCTTTGCCAGTAGTGCTTCTAGTTCTTCTTATTCTTTTTCCTTGGTTAGTATATTGTCAAAGTCACTTCCACCTAAAATATAGTGATTATCTCTTCCTATTCTTGAACTACCTATGGTTAGAGATTATTTGAATTTTTTTGTTGGATTATAGAGAGGGGGGTGAATAAGTAATCCCTAATTCTAAATACCCAAAAATATTTTCTCTAATTAACTCGGTGATAGCTTGGTTAAACATAGTTCACTATTTATCGACAATAGTAAATAAACTTTAACAAATAGTAAATCAATCACATAAATCATTCATCACATGTAACACTAGTATTTAACATGGAAGGCCAACTTTGGGAAAAAATAGTATGGGAATTTTCACTTACTAAGAAAATACTCTTCTGAAGTATGCCCAGTTAAGAGCCAATCCGGTTAAAGATTACAATACATAGTATTAGGTGTGACCTGGTCAAGGGATTTTCCTCAAATATATTAGGATCTTCACTCTGTTAGGAGTGACTTGGTTAGAGGACTTTAAACACTCTTTCTAGAATGTCACCTTTTTCAAGGATTTTACAATAAGACTATTAAGTCCACTTGATTAAGATATTTCTCTGTTATAAATGCTAATAATCAACATTAAATATATTGACCTATAAATTTGCAACTATCTTTTCTTAACTAGATCCTTTGTGCTCTCTTCAAACTTCACTTCACACTACTACATTTGGGGGCAAATTTTGATAGACACTTTCGACGAGTCATTTTTTTAATTGAATTTTGTGTTTTATTTTGTAATAGGCCCCGATGGTGTTGGTATTTCGATGGGTGTTTAATTAACCATCAAAATTCTAACAGATGTAGGGTATAGATGAAAAAAAAATTGTGAAACTTCCTCATCATTTTTTAGGTTGAGCAAGAGAAAAGGAGTGAAAGTTGAGCGTGAGAGAAGGTATGTGATTTTTTCTCTTTCAAGCAAATTTCAAATGCATTACATTTTATTTGATCATGCATGCTCTCTAAAATCACTACATTCTACTGGTATCCTGCCCTAGCTCGAGCTTTAACTGCATTATTTGATGTTATTGGTGCTTGTGCTGAAGGATATCCATTTTTTGAAATGTTGACTATATGGAAATTGCTGTAATAAATTTGGAGTTTTGAGGTATTTTCTATGTCTTTTAATCATTGTGTGAGTTGGTATGGTCTTCAAGACCTCACTGCTTGTAATGAACTATTAGAAGATTGAATCAGTACAAGAATACAAGTAGTCTAAGTTTGTTTGAAGATTCTTTATGCAATGTTGCGTAACTTTAGTGGTCACCAGTCTAAAACTTAGAATTGTAAGATTGGTCTTCTAAAATGTTGTGTAACTTACATTCCCACCAATAGTAAGATTGGTCTTCTAGAATGTTGCATAAATTACATTCCCTCCAATATTTTTGAACAAACCTTTGGGGAATGTGAGATCCTATTATGTATTATGATAATTCAAGACTCCAAGTCGGTGACTGTACACCCGCACATTACAAACTGATGCCCTAGGCTAATTACCTATTATGGATTTAGCCAGGGAGGTGGGGAATCAAGTAACAGAGCCCTCAAGAAGGTTGATGGGATCAAGACTTTGGTAGATTCTAATTTGCAAACTTACAGAGAAGTATCCAAGGCTAATTCCTTGCATTAAGCCCTAGTTGATCTAAACTAGCCATTTAGCCTAGATAGTCTGGTGTAGGATTAAGAGTGCTGGAGTGGAGATTGGAACAAAGTCTTGGGAAGTTTGAAGGGGAACAGGATAAAGAGAAGAGACCTATTTTCTTTCAATGTTGATCAGAATTCCTAAATTGATGCTTGTTCGGGAGTAAGAATATTAATCAATCCTAATTAGAATTTGTGGGCTGATTCCATAAATTTGTATTATGGTTGTTTGGGATTGGTAAAATTAGTTTGGTAGGCATTCTTATATTAAGTCCTCTTGCCACAATGTCCTCTTGCCCCATCTTCTTGATCTTCCTAGATAAAGCGGATGAATCCACACACAATAACCCTAAATAAAGGGTTTTGTATCCTTTAATGAATCTCAGTCACTGGTAATGCATGGATAGTCAAACTAGTAGTCTCCAAAGCATTTAATAAGTGAATATGAATGTTTGAAAACTTTCCTCTCAACTTCCCCAACCACTCCTAATCAGTTAGAGAGTTAGAATCTCCACTATTCCTATCCTTACCAACAACTCTTAAACATACTTTATCTAATATGATAATAACATGTGAAACTGAACCAATTGCATGTTCTTCATGTGGTACAAGGAAGATTTGGCTATCAAATCTGCTTCCTTCATGAAAGATGAGCTCGAGAGAAGGCATGTGATTTCTTCATCTTTGATTGGTATCAGTGAGCATTTTATTTGATCATGAATGCTCATTGAAATGACTGCATTCTACTAGTGTTGTGCCCTAACCTGTGCTTTATCTCCATTATTTGATGTTATTGATGCTTGCGATCAAGGATATTGATTCACTATTTTGAAATGTTTGGATTCATGTTTGTTGATATTAGTACCATGACCATTGTATATTAGACCTTTATTAACAATTCATCATATTAGATAAAGTATGTTTAAGAAGATTTAATGTCTAAACACTCAACTAATCCCTCTAACCGATTAGAAGTGGTTGAGGAAGTTGAGAGGAAATTTTTTAAACATTCATATTCACTTATTGAATGCTTTGGAGACTACTGGTTTGACTCTCCATGTGTTACTTCATTTTGGGTTATTGTGTGTGGATTCAAATGTAGGTTTGATTTGGTTAATGTTTAGAAGAGATCAATAAAGTATTTAAAGACATTCTTACATGTTTGGAGAGGTTTGAGAGGAACTTATCATGATTGTACCCTCACAAAAAGTGGTATAGAGTGGTTTTACTAAGTTTCCTTTCTCTATTTTGAGGTTTCACATCTTTGTCACAGGGGTATAGTCAGAGGGTTCATTGACAAAATGATCCTTTGAATGGTTACAATGAATATGAATGATTTGATATAGCATATTTCTCATTTTACTTGAAGTTTGGAATAGCTTGTACAAGGGTGAAAGTACTTTTGATCATTTTGGTCGTGACTGTTCCTCTACACAGTCAGCAAATGTAACTGTCTAATGATTATATGTAATGTTGAATCGATTAAATGATTTATTCTTGGTACAAGTGAATGGAAGGAATAGTGTTTGTGTTAGGTTTAATTTATTATTGAATTCAATGGTTTCCAAGATGTGTTGAGGAGTTTTCTCCTTATTTAATGTTAACTGTTCATGCACAATCCACTCATACAATAGTGAAATGCTATGTGATTGACAATTTCGTACAACGGGTCCTTTGGCATGTATTAAATACAATCCACTCATACAACTGGTATTTTTGTGTGTATTAAATAGAATAGAATTTTTAGCATATTATTATCATTCTATTTCTTTGTTGTAAACATGCCATTCATTTAGTTTTGTAAATTTATTTTCGTATTAATTTTTTTTTTCTATTTTTTCCATTTGATAACCACAGTCAACATTTCAAAATAGTGAATAACATCAAATAATGGGGATAAAGCATGGGCTAGGGCATGACACCAGTAGATTAAAACCGAACCAATGGCATGTTTACAACAAAGAAATAGAATGATAATAATATGCTAAAAATTCTATTATGTTTAATACACACCAAAGGACTAGTCCCAACAATTCTTAAACAATAAAGTATGTTTAAGAGTTGTTGGGAGTAGTTTTCAAACATTCATATTCACTTATTGAATGCTTTGGAGACTAGTGGGTTATTGTGTGTGGATTCAATTGTAGGTTTGATTTGGTTAATGTTTAGAAGAGATCATAAAAGTATTTAAAGATAATCTTACATGTTTAGAGAGGTTTGAGAGGCACTTATCATGACTGTACCCTCAAAAACAACAACATAGACTGGTTTTACTAAGTTTCTTTTGTCTATTTTGAGGTTCTCATTGCCAAAGTGGGCAAAGACAATGTTAGGCTGATAAAATATGGGGATTCTCTTTACCGTTGCAAATCTTTGAAGGTTGCTGCACTTGGATGGATGTGTACCATTGTTAAGAGAATTGGTCCGAGTTTGGCTTACCTCAAACAGGTGAGGCAACATGAGGAAAGGAGCCTCTACTGTCCCAATTCAAAACTTGGAACTTTTCTTTCCTTTCATCTTTAGATTCACCACACACCACTAAATTTAGATTTTCCTCATCTTTAGATTCATGACACACCACTTAATGTTCTTCACCAATAGCTGATTCAAAATCAATCTTTGAGCAATCTGAATTCTCATCCAACCTCTCTTGAATGTCCTCACTACAAGGCACATGTTTTCTTCATTGCATCTTCCTTTTATTTCATGTTTTAATATTTAAGAACTTGATCAAGAACATAGGCTCTAATACTTACTAGGGAAGATGTGGATGTGCAACCTTATGCTTTTACTACTAAGTCTATGTTTTTTGGGCATACTGATTATAAGTACTTGACATATATCACAAATGTTACTAATTAAGGTTGGCGGGATGATTATGCCTATCCTGAAAAAAGACTGTCAAATCATTATGCTTTCAAATCAATTACCTATCGACATATCCCTTGCAAGGGAGAGAAGCCAAACACATAAAGAACATGCACATAAACATGGCAACTGAAAAACATAAATGGAATACACCAAGAAGTACCAAATGATGAATGCTCAATTATTATAATGGAAAAGCATTAGAACAATCCATTTCTAGAACTTGATTTTCTAGTCTAAATGATTTTTCTATAGTCATAATAATTTTTCTATAGTCCTAATAATTTTCCTATAGTCTTAATGATTTTTCTTTTGTCCTAATGTTTGTTGCTCTTGATAAATTAGGCCTTGAATTTGAAGTTTTGTTCACTATTTTATTTCATCTTGATATTTCATTCATTTTTCATATACACAGAGACTACAGATGCTGATGAAAAATGAGCTATTTGATTAAGGTTGACTAGTCATGATTATAAATAGTCAATATTTCTGATGGTACTCCTTGGTGTATTCCATTTTAAAATAATCATGTTTCTATGGCTATGATAAATGTCCCTTTGTGTTGAGAAAATTAGAGTTGGAAAAATGGTTGCAAACAAATCATGCTTCTTCCACCAACATTCTAGTCCAATGTACAAGTAACGAGTCATTCCATTTGAGAAAGACCATGTCTGACAATATCAACCCAAAACAAAATAAGGAGTATGCAGAATTTAGTGATTGTATCTTCCATTAGAGCCACTTCATATGCACAGGTGATGGACATGCATATTTTCCTGAGTGCTATTGGGAGCTTACCCAGCAACACATGTACTATTGTGAAAATCACCACAAATCTATTTGCTCGTGGGTCTAGCTCCTAGTATTGTTTGGTCAAATATGCATGTTTTTCACCTGTGCATATACCTTATACTATCAACTCTTATATGCACAGGTTATGAACATTCAAATTTCCCTAAGTAGTACTTTGAGTAGTCCTCCAACATAGGTACTATTGTGAAAATCATCACAAGTCCATTTGTTGGAGGAAATCTCATAGTACATATATTTGGAGGTCTGAAGGAAATAATAGAATTTGAAGAGTCACGAGTCATAAGATTGTACTTAATATAGCCAAGATTCATTCAATGGTAAATTCAAACATGAAATAAACCATTCTTAAACTAGATTAAACTAGTAAACCAAAGGACATGCTTTTACTACTAAGTCTCTGTTTGTTGGGCATACTGATTATAAGTACTTCACATATATCACAAATGTTGCTAATTAAGGTTGGCAGGATGATTATGCCTATCCTGAAAAAATATTGTCAAATCATTATCCTTTGAATGGTTAGTATGAATATGAATGATTTGATATAGCATATTTCTCATTTTACTTGAAGTTTGGAATAGCTTGTACAAGGGTGAAAGTAGTTTTGATCATTTTGGTCATGACTATTCCTCTACATAGTTAGCAAATGTAACTGTCTAATGATTATATGTAATGTTGAATGGATTAAATGCTTTATTCTTGGTACAAGTGAATGGAAGGAATAGTGTTGGTGTTAGGTTTAATTTATTATTGAATTCAATGGTTTCCAAGATGTGTTGAGGAGTTTTCTCCTTGTTTAATGTTAACTGTTCCTACACAATCCACTCATACAACCATGAAATGCTATGTGATTGACAATTTCATACAACTGGTCCTTTGGCATGTATTAAATACAATCCACTCATACAACTGGTATTTTTGCATGTATTAAATAGAATATAATTTTCAGCATATTATTATCATTCTATTTCTTTGTTGTAAACATGTCATTTGTTCAGTTTTGTAAATTTCTTTTCATGTTAATTTTTTTTTTCTATTTTTTCCATTTGATAACCATAGTCAACATTTCAAAATAGTGAATAACATCAAATAATGGAGATAAAGCATGGGCTAGGGCACAACACTAGTAGATTAAAAGTAAACCAATGGCATGTTTACAACAAAAGAATAGAATGATAATAATATGCTGAAAATTCTATTATGTTTAATACACGCCAAAGGACCAGTCCCAACAATTCTTAAACAATAAAGTATGTTTAAGAATTGTTGGGAGTAGTTTTCAAACATTCATATTCACTTATTGAATGCTTTGGAGACTAGTGGGTTATTGTGTGTGGATTAAAATGTAGGCTTGATTTGGTTAATGTTTAGAAGAGATCAATAAAGTATTTAAATACAATCTTACATGTTTGGAGAGGTTTGAGAGGCACTTATCATGATTGTACCCTCAAAAGCAATGACATAGACTGGTTTTACTAAGTTTCTTTTCTCTATTTTGAGGTTCTCATTGCCAAAGTGGGCAAAGACTATGTTAGGCTGATAAAATATGGGGATTCTCTTTACCATTGAAAATCTTTGAAGGTTTTTGCACTTGGATAGATGTGTACCATTGTTAAGAGAATTGGACTGAGTTTGGCTTACCTCAAACAGGTGAGGCAGCATGAGGAAAGGAGCCTCTACTGTCCAAATTCAAAACTTGGGACTTTTCTTTCCTTCCATCTTTAGATTCACCACACACTTCTAAATTTAGATTTTCCTCATCTTTAGATTCATGACACACCACTTTGTGTTCTTCACCAATTACTAATTCAAAATCAATCTTTGAGCAATCTAAATTCTCAACAAACCTCTCTTGAATGTCCTCACTACAAGGCACATGTCATCTTCATTGCATCTTCTTTTTATTTCATGTTTTAATCTTTAAGAACTTGATCAAGAACATAGGCTCTAATACTTACTAGGGTGGATGTGGATGTGCAACCTTATGCTTTTACTACTAAGTCTATGTTTGTTGGGCATACTAATTATAAGTACTTGACATATATCACAAATATTGCTAATTAAAGTTGGCGGGATGGTTACGCCTATCCTAAAAAAAGATTGTCAAATCATTATGCTTTCAAATCAATTACCTATCAACATATACCTTGCAAGGGAGAGAAGCCAAACACATAAAGAACATGCACATAAATAGGGTAGGTGAAAAACTTAAATGGAATACACCAAGAAGTACCAAATGATGAATGCTCAATTTTTGTAATGGAAAAGCATTAGAATCATCCATTTCTAGAAGTTGATTTTCTAGTCTTAATGATTTTTCTATAGTACTAATGATTTTTCTATAGTCTTAATGATTTTTCTTTCATCCTAATGTTCATTGCTCTTGATAAATTAGGCCTTGAATTTGAATTTTTGTTCACTATTTTATTTCAGCTTGATATTTCATTCATTTTTCATATACACAGAGACTACACATGATGATAAAAAAATGAGCTATTTAATTAAGGTTAACTATTCATGATTGTAAATAGTCAATATTTCTGATGGTACTCCCTTGTGTATTCCATTTTAAAATAATCATGTTTCTATGGCTATGATAAATGTCCCTTTGTGTTTAGAAAATTAGAGTTGAAAAAATGGTTGCAAACAAATCATCCTTCTTCCACCAACATTCTAGTCAATGTACAAGTAATGAGTCATTCCAATCAAGAAAGACCATGTCTGACAATATCAACCCAGAACAAAATAAGGAGTATGCAGAATTTAGTGATTGTATCTTCCATTAGAGCCACTTCATATGCACAAGTGATGAACATGCATATTTTCCTAAGTGCTATTGGGAGCTTCTATGATCAAATATGCATGTTTTTCACCTATGCATATACCTTCTATGATCAACTCTTATATGCATAGGTGATGAACATTTAGATTGGCCTAAGCAATACTATGAGCTTTCCTTCCAACACATGTACTATTGTGAAAATCATCACAAGTCCATTTGTTGGAGGAAATCTCACAATACACATGTTTGGAGGTCTGAAGGAAACAAGAGAATTTGAAGAGTCATGAGTCTTACAATTGTGGTATATTTTGGCAAATGAAGAGTGGAAAGATGATGATATTTCTAAGATTATAAATGGACACAATGTTGTAGACTTTATTGATCTAGATATCTTGCAGAGGCTTGAAGAACTAGAGAGAGGGAAGAAGGGCTTTGGATGGTGGCTGAGGGTGACAAGGATGATGAGATAGGGGAAGTGTTGTTGAATCTTGATGAAAAGGAAGCTCTAGCTGCAATATGGACATGTACTTTGCTTTGAGCATTGTGCTTTATGTTGTGAGCCCTCAAATATAGGATGTAAATAATTTTAGTGAAATATATTTCAAAAGATGAAAAAGGAATGTATTGTTTTATAATTTATTCTATTGCAATATTTAGTGCTTTCTACTTTGATCTTTCCTGCCACACATGTACTATTGTGAAAATCATCACAAGTCCATTTGTTGTAGGAAAGCTCACAGTACACATGTTTGGATGTCTACATGTTTTTCACCTATTCAAATACCAAATGATGAATGCTCAATTGTTGTATTGGAAAAGCATTAGAACCATCCATATACACAATGTTGTAGACTTTATTGATCCAGATATCTTGCAGAGGCTTGAAGAATTGGAGAGGGAAGAAGGCCTTAGGATGGTAGCTGAGGGTGACGAGGATGATGAGATGGGGAAAGGATGAATGTAGTTATCACAATAGTTGAGAAACATAAATGTAGGCATCATAGTCACAATTGTTTTGAGACAATATAATTGAGTTGTATACCCAGCTAATGCAAAACAACTACTACTCCTCTGGTTCTGGAGGAGTAGTGGTTGCTTTGCATCATCTGGGTATACCACTCAATTATGTTGTCTCCAAAAACTTGTGACCATGATGCCTACATTTATGTTTCTTAGTTGTTGTGTCCTAGGACCCCTTATGACCCTTTACGACCCTTTATGACCCCTAAGAATACACATTTTAGAGGTCTTAAAATGTTGTAAAGGGTCATAAGAGGCTCCTAGGAGGGGCCGGATGAGCTTCCACCTTCACGTGGTTGGCCTTGTTAAGTAGAGAATGTTAAACTATTCTTGAAACAAAGAGAAGCTCAATAATCTAAGGTCTCAATCCATGAAGATGGTGAAAAATGACGGGAATCAATGATGGAGAGTTTTTAGATACTGACAAGACGTATATGCAATTGAGGCCAGAAGGGATTTTTGTGGATATTTTCTAGATGTGGAAATTTTCTAGGGAGGGTTTCTAGATTGAGTACCAGTGCAGAGATGATGATTTAGTACTACATCTATAAAACCTTCACAAATATCCCTTTTTTGGCCTCCACTCATACCTCTTCTCAGAATCTAGAAACTTTGGGTACTATTTCTCATCCATGCTTGAAATGTGCTAGTGATCATATAAAATTACTTTTACAAGATTGGGATCAATTATGAGAAGGTAAACAAAAAGATAATTTTATTGTCTCTTTCATTTCTTTTATATTCATATTTTCTACCTTCTCTTATATTAGATACTATGTAGTGTACATAAAGGCAAGGTGGTGAATATTATCAACGAATGACATGACCCAATAGCTAGGACTAAAGATAACAGAGCTCAAGAGACCATCATAGTTGGTCTCTGTCTTTGATCCATATACTGACAAAACATTTTACATTTTGTTAGCTCATCAAATGTGGTGATTTGAAAGAATTTAATGGTTGATATTTTCATGTATAACGTATATTATTTATATTTGATAGCGAATGAATTTATCTACTTCACACACTTGTAGACATCAAGCACAACCATAAAGAAGCATCCCCTCCCTTGGCTTGACTAATGTAGGCCATGGGAGGAGATGCTTCTTTATCATTGTGCTAGTAGTCTACAAGTGTGTGGAGTCGATAGATTCATGCAACATCAACTTAAATAATATACGTTATCATGAAAATATTCTATTAAATTCTTTCAAATCCCCTCATTTGATGAGCTAACGAAATATAAAATGTTTTGTCAATATATGGACCAAAGACAGAGACCAACTATGATGGTCTCTTGAACTTTGTTAGTTTTATTATGCTAGTCTGTCAATTTTTTGATAGGTAGTAAAATTTTTCCAACAATAGCACTATACATTCGTTAGGTCAACTATCAGAGAAAACCCCAATCTGACAGATTGGTGTGACGGGATAACTATAACTCCGACAGGTTGTCCTGTTAGAAATCTATTACATATTCGTCACCTTTCTGACGGACCAAATGTCGTAAAAGTCATTTTTGGACACATCAAGTCCCATGGTATAATTTCTATTTATGTGGCCATTTCCAATGAATAGAAAAGTTATAATACTGACGGTTATCACTATCGTCACCATTTCCAATGCAAAAATGTTGATGGACATATGTGTGAAAGTGTCGACAAATGGCCATTGAAAATATAACAAATGGTTGTCAAAATTTGGCCTCAAATATACTAGTGTTAGTACTTCACTTTCCACTAGATTCAACACTTCATTATATCCTTCTTTCTCACTCGGAATCTCTTCATTCCTTCTACACTACATCAGTCGGTGAGTTATCAACTCTTCAATTTTCCAGCCATTTGTTCATATAAATCCATCCTTTATATAGATACATTTTGTTGCTTAATCTCCTCTATTACATTTTCCTTTAATCAGTATCATCTATTCAATTCATTTCATAAACTTATTCATTGTATCTGGATCTCGGTAAAACATTTTCTTTTCACCTCATAACTTCAACTTTTTTGAAACTTCTTCCTTCTATTTTTTCCATTTAGATCTTTCAATAGATCTTATTATTGAATTTTCATAACTGTAGATCTTTGTAACTAACTTTCCTCATCATCATAACCATCCAGCTCATCATAGCTAATCATTAAATGTCATTCCAATCCTTGAATTTAATTCTTATTCATTGCTCGGTGTATAAATTTGAACTTAGGTTAACCTTTACTCAGTGTTTTAAAATTTCCTACTCAATGTCTTGAGTTCCTCTCACTTTACCAAATCACTTCTTTTACCTTTTACCTTTTACTTTTACCTAGTGACCTTTCCTGCTTGGTAGCCAGAACTATTTTTCTTACCGACTTGTCAAATCTTCTTTACCATGCTTTACCGACTTAACATAATCATATGTTAGGTAAAAAACAATTATACCAACATAATCTTAACATTGTCTGATTTGTATCAATTTCCCATTTATGTTCTTAAACTTCACAACATCTCCTTTCTTCTTCTTCTTCTTAACTCATTCAACTTATATCATATATCAAATAATATGACAACATAATATAAACCAAAAATAAATTGTTTGACATGAATGACAAGACAATAACCGACCTAACCTTTCTACTATCTTGTATTCCTCTGATCTTGGTCGGTTTTCATCATCATCACCATTAGATAATCAGTCTTCAACATTACTATTAGTTATAGTACCAATTTCTTCTATCTTTGGTAAACTATTATCAAATTTACTAAGCTCAAATGCATCCAGCTTACTGATCAAAGCATCAAGAGTAACAACATTAGCAGGTATGGATCTCAATTTATGAATAGTAGAGACTTGAATAAAATATTTAGGTAAGAGAGTTCTAAGAACTTTTCTTACCACATCTTCTCCATTTATTGTTCTACCATCACCTTTGATAGCACTAACCACTTCCTTAATTATGAAACTATATTTTGCAATGTTTTCATCTTCTTTCATTCTCGTCTCATAAAATTTTCCTCTAAGACAATTAACCTTTTATTTATGTAAATGTAGATCACCTCCATAAATAAGTGCAAGTGTATCCGACATTTCTTTTAGTGTAGACCAATCCTTTATGTCATTAAATTCAACATCGGTCAAGGAAGAAACAATCTTAGTCATTATCGAGTTGTGTTCCATCTTATCTCACATCTGATCAACTATCATAGGTCTAGTAGGTGGTGGAGTGAAGTCATTTTCCAAATAGTACAGTGCAAAATCTCCAATTCCAAATAGATGTAGCTTTATCTTTCTTTTCCATGTAGGGAAATTTTCCTTGTTCAACTTCGATACTTCTCTCCTATACATCTTCAGATATTTAGATTAAGTCTTTTAAACATTTATCTCTAAGCACCAAATTCTCTGATACCAATTATTGGATAACTGAGAGGGGGGGTGAATCAGTTATAGAATCAGCTTATATCTTAGGTCCCATATTAATTTTCAACCTTAAAACCTTCTCAGTAACTAATATTTATAATCAAATTTAAGTATTCAACAAACCCAAAAATATACATCAAAAAATCATTAAATAACATGCAAAAATTTAATCACACATTCACACCTGTATTTAATGTGGAAACCCAATTTGGGTAAAACCCACTGCAATAATTATCACTTGTAAAATAATTCACTCTTCTAAAGTGAGCTCGGTTAAAATTCAATCTTGTTAAATATTACAAGCACATTTGCTAGATGTGACCCTGTTAGGGGATCTTAACCAAAGATCAACTAGATCTGAGACCCTATAATGAGTGGCCTTATTAGAGGACTTTGAACATTCGTTAGAATGCCGCCTTACCAAGGATTTATAAATTAGGACTATTAAATATACTTGGTTAAGTGATTTTCTCCTACAATGGTTAGAAAATAATAGTAAAATAATCTAATAGAATATGCAACTACCTTTTTCTATTCAGAACTCCAATCTACTCAATTTTCTCCCTCAAACTCTTTCTTTTTGTCTGATCACCACATGCACTTCATCTCATCACTTTCCTTCACTTGATTCACACTTTTCTTCAACTCTGTTATGCTCGGTGTACCCTTATGTAATAACTTGACTATCTACTCCGAGTTATCAATAAATCATCAATTTAGCATCAACAATATGATCATTGTGATCATCATTTATATAGACAATTTTAGCATGTTGTCTCTTAATCTCATCCGTTCAATCAAATGTGTAGCTCAATAAAACATTTTATGAATCTTTCCAGCTATATATTTGTTGGAAACTGCAATTGAAACATTTGTTGTATTGTCATTGATGTCAAACCTTAACTGGTAAGATAGTTGCTATCTAAGAAAGTACAATATCTATTGATTGATGAAAAGGATTAGGAAAAGAGAGATAACAATAGAACCTAGGGAAATGTTGAGTTATTTGATACTTCAATGAGTACTTGATTATTTGGCACTATGATAAGATAATGTATTTTTTTTATCTAAGTAAGAAGAAAGACTAAAGATGTAGGTTTAACCAAGAAAAACTAAAGAAATCTAATTTAATCTGAGTGAGGTTAGTGTCGACCGAGCACCAGTATATGTCGAGTAAATTTATTGTTGACCAAACATTAGTTTATGTCAAGCGATGGGAAATTACCAAGCAAGATAGTGTTAGCCGAGGAAGACAATTTGTAGAAGTGATCAAGTTACACAGTGATGACTGAGGAGATGAACATAGTATTGACCAAGTGTCAGTAATTTACATTTGGAGGAAGAATTCAGATTTCTAGCTAACATGGTTGAATTCTTGGGTTATGTAAATCATGTTGACTTTATTAATTATTTTGTTATGGATTCAATGAGGAGATTGAAGATGTTTCTAGAAGGATGGATGAAGAACTTAAATGTTGGAAGGATTTGATGAATTTGACCTAACCTAAGATCTACAAAGGAGATCAAGCGGAAAAAGAAGGATCTACCTATCTAGAGAGGTATAAAGGAAACCTAATTGTGAGGTTACAGAGTATGCCAGAGTATGTTGGAGTTGTTGATGTTATTGTTGATAAGTCTAAGCAGAAGGCTGAAGGTGAAGATCGGAGTTGTGATTGTTAGAAATAGAACTCAATCAGTAAATCATCATATATGTGTGAAATGGATCTAATATTTTCAAAGTGAGTTTTATGTTTTTTAGACCAGAAACTACTGCTCCTTTCTAACCATTGTATTAGTCTAAATCCTTTAATCAAGGTGGCATTCTAATCGAATGTATTTAAATCCTTAAACCATGACACTTTTGATAGAGTGTTTAAATCCTTTAACAGGGTCACACATAGTAGTGTGTTTGTAAACCTTTAACAAGGTTGGATTTTCACAGCACTCACTTCAAAAGAGTGAAAATATTAGTAACATATTACTATTAGGAATGGGAACACTGAGAGGGGGGGTGAATCAGTGTTCAGTATATTATTACTTTTTCTTATCTCTTGAAACTTAACTTGATTGCTTAAGTATTGAAATGAATATGAATGTAAACAAGATAAATAACCATAACACATAACACCAAATATGATTATACGGAAACCCAAATAGGTAAAAACCCCAATGGGAATTGACACCCACTAAGAACTGCACAAGTGTTTTATTATCCTTGTTAGAAGATCTATAACCCTGTTAAGAGTTGTTCTTTACAATGCTTTTTGAACAGTGACCTGGTCAAAGGTCGGACCCTATTAGGATTCTCTTACACTAACCCTATTAGGGGTGGAAACACACTATCCTAGAGATGACTTCTCAAGTGGTGAAGGCTACAACCTTTAGATCTCAGATACACACTATATCTACAAGGTAAATTGGTGTTGTGACACTGCTTGTCTGATCAGTTCCTTTTGTGCGCTGATGCTTTATCCTCTTTTAAATCTCTACCACATTCTATCTTCTCTTCATATATTTCTTCTCTTCTTATATCAACTCTATATTCTCTTCCATACTTTATTACAAAGGTGCATGTCATATATATATGCGCAAACAAAACAATTAACTAGGTCGGCCTTCAACCTATTACATACAATGCTTCCAAGTGAATTGGATCAAGTGTGTTTACAAAAAAAATATATTTATATGTCTATAACCTAAACATAATAGGCACATAGCCTTTACAAAAAAATATTATAATATTATATTGTTGGCATTAAGCATGATTGTCATTAGTGACAACACTTATTCTGAACAGTGCATACCGAGCAGAGCAGAGCTTACTGAGTAGAATAGTGCATACCGAGCAGAGCAGAGCTTACCGAGCAGAATAGTGCATACCAAGCAGAACAAAGCATACCAAGCAGAACAGTGCATACTGAGCTCACAAAGTTTCACAGTGTTTACCGAGTGCTGCACGGTTAAACAAGAAATTTAGTTTCTATCGAGTAACACTGTATCTACTGAGTCTCCAGTATTTACCGAGTTCAAAACTATGACCGAGTGGTTAGTATGGACCGAGCCTCCACTTCTACTGAGTGCATGATGATGCCGAGTAACGCAGTGGACGCCGAGTATCAAAAAGTCACCGAGTTAGTTTTTAGTAACCATGTAACTATATTTGGGCTGACTCAGTAATACTTGTATTTACTTGTTTAAGAGCTGACTTTGTAATTGTTTTGCAATTGACTTAGATTGATATATAAACAATTTTTTATGTCATATCCAAAAAGAAATATAGAGAAGTATGAAAAAGAGAGAAAGGTAGAGATAAGCGAATTACAAAGGGCTACAACAGTATAAGAAGCAACAAAGATCTATCCATCACAGAAGGTGATCAGTATATCAGAGAATCTCAATCAGCAAGTACAGTTGCAAGTAAGAGATCTACTATTTCATCCTAATAGGTGAATCATTTTGAAATCCTTTAACCAAGTAGACTTAACAGTCTTTGTAAAATCTCTTAACCAAGTGCATACTTCATTGTATGTTTGTAAATACTCTAACAAGGTGGACCTAGTAGTCCTTATTGCTCCTAATAGGGCAGATCATCACAAGTGATCATTGTAAGCCTTAACCGGCAAAATTTATACTGTAGTATTGAAGTTTTGTGGGTATCATCCCCACCCTAGTTTTACTTTCTACTTGGAAGGTTTCTAGGTCACCAAATCTCTATGTTCAAAGTGTTATGAATGTTTTGTTCTTTCTGTTACTCATGCATGCAGTCAGATTATCAATCTAATATTATTAAGATCTGAATCTGTTAAAAGTTTTGAAGTTACTGATTCACCCCTCCCCTCTCAGTAACCTAGATAGTCTTGAATATTTCCAACAATTGGTATCAGAGCTCAGTGGTTCTCAGAATAAAGTTTGACATCTTGAGAAAAGATTCAGGACAATGGAGATATTCAGACTGAACAAAGTAATTGAGAATGAAAAGCTAGATCTGGAAATGGCCATAACTCAACTCAAAGAAGCAAGAGAGCATCTTTCCCTTTCCCTAAAAAGAAGGAAGCAACTTGCAAATCAGATCAATGACCACCAGTATGTTGAAGAAAAGATTGAAGACTTTTTCCCTTCAAGTAGCTCAAATGAAGCAAACAATGCAATCAAAGAACTTTTAGGAAAGAGTGGATCTCTACAAGAAGAAATGAGAAAATTGAAAAGAGAACAGGAAATTTAGTCAACAAGATTTTGTGAAGTCTTGGAACAAAGAAACAAGATGAAAGATGAAATAGATGGAAAGAACAATGAAATCCAGAATAAAACCCTTCAGCTAGAAAACCTTATTGATCAAATCTCCAATGCAAATGAAGAAATCTTGACTCTAAGATCAGAAAATGAAAATATGAGAGAAGAGCTGAGATCTAAAAAGAAAATCAATTTAAGAGTGATGAGTGACCTAGATGCTGAAAGGAAAATCAATGAGAGAATGTTGAAATCTCAAGAAGATATGAATCGGGTGTATGAATGAAACCTTCATGGGCAAAAAGGAAAAGTAGGACTTGGATACAAAGAGGAAGGTGAATCCTCCAAACAAGGTACTCAAAAGAATAAAAAACCTACCTGTAATCACTGTGGCAAAATTGGTCATACTTCAAACAAATGTTGGAGCAATGGAAAAGCAAAATTCAATGGAAAATGCTACAATTGCAATCAACTTGGTCATAAAGCAAATGAATGCAAGGAGAAACCAAGATTTGAAGGCAAATGTCACAAATGTAGCAAACAAGGTCATAAGGCATCAGAATGTAGAATTAAAACACCCAATCCAGTGGAACAAATTATTAAAGCAATGTTTCGTTGGGATTACAACACTTGGTGTAGATGTCATTACTGTGGAGAATATGGACACATTGGCATGAATTGTGTAAGGCACCACTTGAGAAAAAGGGATTCTACCATAAGATGTTATAATTGCACTAAGCTTGGTCACATAGCTAAAAACTACATGAATTTAGGAAAAGTTGAAGATGAAAAGAAAATAAAAGAAAATAGCATTAGGAAGCAGATGAGACAAAAGTGGATTCCTAAACCTACCAAGAAAACCAGTCCTGAAGTCACTCATGAAGGGAGTGGCTCTATGAATTCTAACTAGTCTCCAAGAAAGCACTGGAGCTGTATCTTCATAGACATATTCCAAAACAGTTCCTGAACTAAAAGGAAGACAGATCCAAATTAGTATGCAAGATACAGTAGGATCACAAGAAGGTCGGTATCAATTACCACCGAGCAAGGTCAGGAGTAACCTAACTTCATTTGGTTACCGAGTAAGGTCGGAGAAGTATGAATTCGTATGATCACCGAGTTGTGGAATCTTCACCAAGCATTTAATGCATAGTGGATGATAGTCTATTGAATTCAATACCCTAATTTTTACTGAGCATTAATGACAAAGTTTTAACAAAAGGAGTGAAATCAAGTTCACTATTCACCGCGAACTTTAGCATATTGAAAGCAGAAAAATCTCCTAGTGCAATCAAGTGTTTTGAAGCATATTTCAGCAAGATATTATCTTTCTTGGAAGAATTTACTGTGTTCACTGAGCTACCATAGCATCATCCAGTGCTAAAGTGAATAAAGGTTCAGAAATGTTAGTTCATGGAGAATGGAAAGCACCAAATTTCAAACTCATGCCCGCAGTTACCGAAACCCTAGACCCGAGTGGAGCTCAATCTTGGATCCCTCCTAAGGTACTCCTTATTAATGATATTCATAGTCATTTTAAGTGTACAATTCAAGAGCTTGGAACCCTAGAGATAGATACTATTCGTGAGGAATTGTGTGTCGATGGTGTTCTCAAACTGAAGCATCAACATTTGGAAGATAAGGGTTTAGTTCACATCACACACTTGCCTCAGAGCTTTCAGATAAAATGGGTTAGATATATCCTTAGCCAAGTACATGAAGGTAAAATATGGCTTGAGAAACTAGTAGAGATTATGAAGAAGATGATTCACTGAATGACTAGTCTTCCCATGCTCGACAAGGCAAAATCTACAAAAACCCTAGGTCGGTCAGAACTGGAAGAGAAAACCCTAGCCAAGTGGGCTGGTAGAGGTATGAAGATAAGCAGCATTACTGATGCAGAATTGAAGTTTGGTATACATATCATAGATCACAAGATATACAGTTCAAGTCGGTAGAACAGTGTTCTGTGTGAAGCAGTTGACCTAGCGTATAAGATTGTGAAGAACAATCTTTCATTTGACCTAGCAGATCTTTTGTTGAAACAGTTCAACAAGAACATGGAGAGCATCCAAACCTCAAAGAACAATCCATGTAAGTTTGGCTCACTATTGGTTTGTTTATTTTTCTATGCTCAAAAGTTTTTCCCATCAAAAGGCATGGTAGTATGGAGAAAAGATGTGTCGGTTCTTTATCAGATGAATGAATACATTTCAGAAATGGGTGACACTTTTGAAAGCATAATGGATAACTATTTTGAATCATTTAAAGAGAAAATGAACAATAGATTCTGGATTCCATAGAAATTGGTGGAAGATTACAAAGATGATATTTGTTTCATGGTGGATTGTGATAATCTATATATACAAGCATAAAAACCGAGGATTGTACATGTGAAACCTCTTCCCTATGAGGTGAATATTGATGAAACCAAGAATATTATTGAAGCCCTAATTAATCAACCTGTTAATCCAAAGGCACCATATTTTGGGACATATGAAGAAGCTAAGGAGAGAATTGAGCTTAGTATAAAGCTTCCATAGGCAATTAACAAAGGAAGAAAGAGGATGGCCAAAATACAAGCTAGCACACCTCTAATGTCAACCAAGGGAAAAGGAGAGGACTTTGAAGAAGAAGAGAAAAAGGATGAGGAGGAAGAAGAACATGTACCAGTAAAGAAGAAAGGAAAAGTAATTATGACCAAGGCACCCAAGCAATCCTCTGCAGTATTCACAAGGAGTGCAAGAGGCAAGGCAAGCAAAGACCATGAAGAAATAGTACTCAAAAGTCCTCCTCCTTCATTAAAAGAAAAGATCAAGAATTTGAGAGAAGGATCTAGATTTGAAAACTTCAAATCTCTCAAATATGAAATTAGATCTGAGGAAGAGCAGCAGGAAATTGAAGATGTTGTTATTGAGAAAATGGGAAAATGGAAATACTCACCTAAAGAGATAGCTTCTCAAATCCCAGGAATTCTGCTAAATAAAATTAAGTTGAGATGGTCCAATGCAAGGCAAACTATCAAGGACATCTATGCTCAAACCTTGAGGCAATTGATGCCAAGTTTGAAAAATGCTGAAATTAATAAGGCATTGATAGATAATGAAAATAAGATGACACTCAAATTCAACAGTTGTTTAGTTTTGATCAAAGATATTGAGTCGGTTGTGAAGAGTGCCACTACCACATGGAAAAACATCTATAATCTTCACAAACAGAGTACTAAAACTGTGATAATCAAAGATATTGAAGATGATAGTGATGAATAGGAAGAAGATACTAAGGTAGACAAGAAAAGCGATGATGAAGATAATATTGTTCAGATAGCTGCAGAAGTCATTGCCTCACTTCCTCACTCTCCAAAAAAAGTTGCTACACCTAGTCCAGAGATAACTTCAAGTATGATTGTGACAACTTCCACAAATACATCAAATGTTAAATCATCACTAGCACAACTCAATGTATCATCGATAGAAATGACTACCACCTCTTTTACCGAGTTGCAATCTCCTATATCTACTTCAGTACCTACTTCTATATCAAGTTTTCCAGTAGTAAGTACTTCAGTTTTGGATACTTCAGTAAGTATGTCAGTTTTTTATTCTACAATTGTGAATACTTCAGTTTTGAGCCCATCAAGTATTCCAGTCGGTAGTTTATCATTTTTCACAGCTAGTCCTACAATGTCTACAATAACTTCTACAAAGGCATTAAGTGCAATAATAGTTGATCCTAAGGCTCAACCGAGTACAATATTTTTGAGTAAGAATGTAGAAGAGGATATAGACTTAGATGAGGAGATAGAGATTCCAAAATTAGAATTTGCAAATCTTTCAGCAGACCAAATGCAAAACATTGGTGAACTCCTCCAGAAGAAAGCAAAGAAGAAGAAACTAAAAGAAGAAAGGGATAAGGAATATAAAATTATTGAGGATGCAAAGGATATTTTGTCAGAAGAATTATGTATTAAAGTTGATTCCTCTCAACATATTTTGTTACAGTTAGCTGAGGTAGTGAGCAAGTTCAATGAGGATTCCTCGGGGTCAGAAAAGATTCTTGAGAAAGCCAAGAAGAAGTTTGACAATAAAGTGCTTGAGCATGTTGCTCAGCATATAGCTATTAATCAGGCAGAATTATCTTTAGTTTTGACAAATATTGAGCCTCCTATTCCAATGTTACCTCACTTTTTGCTAAGCTATGTAATGTTGCCGAGTTCACTAAGGAAGTCAAGGATAAATTGAATAAGATTGATGAGGATCTGAAGATTAGTGCACAAAAGTTGCAACTTGAACCTAGTTCAAGTTCTGCACATCAGATGACAGTTAGATTCCTATCTGATAAGTAGTCAGAGTTATTGAAAGAAGATGCAAGGATCAGATCAACATTAATAGATATTCAGAACATGATCCTTCCCATCATGGACATAATGCAAAAGCACATTGTTCACTTAAAAGCATTACTCCATGACAATCAATTTTCCATTGCAGATCACATGATTGAACTCTCTACAGAAGTCCAAATTGCACTCCAAACATGCAAGATTCTTCAAGAGAATTGGGACAGAACTCTGGCACTAATCATAAAGGTACATTCTAATTTTCTTTCACATTTTGGGTTCTCCCTGTAAAATACTTGTATATACACCTTTGGCATTATTGTCAAAAAAGGGGGAGAAAATGTATAGGAGAAAGTGTATAAGATTAAGGTGTGAAATACGAAAGGGGGAGAAAGTACTCTATATAAGGGAGTCATGAAATGTATAAACAACAGTTTGACAAAGATAAATTTTGAAAAATCTAAAACAGATTCAACATGATTCTTGTATATAAGTTTTGGCAATAAGTGTTTTTGTCATTAATGCCAAAGGGGGAGATTGTTGGCATTAAGCATGATTGTCATTAGTGACAACACTTATTCTAAATAGTGCATACCGAGTAGAGCAGAGCTTACTGAGCAAAACAGTGCATACCAAGTAGAGCAGAGCTTACCGAGCAGAATAGTGCATACCAAGTAGAACAGAGCATACCGAGCAGAACAGTGCATACCGAGCTTGCAAAGTTTCACAGTGTTTACCGAGTGCTACACAGTTAAACAAGAAATTCAGTTTCTACCTAGTAACACTGTATCTACCAAGTCTCCAGTATTTACCGAGTTTGAAACTATGACCGAGTGGTTAGTATGGACCGAGCCTCCACTTCTACCGAGTGCATGATGATGCCGAGTAACACAGTGGATGCCGAGTATCAGAAAGTCACCGAGTTAGTTTGCAATAACCATGTAACTATATTTGGGCCAAATCAGTAATACTTGTATTTACTTGTTTAAGAGCCAACTTTGTAATTGTTTTGCAATTGACTTAGATTGATATATAAATAATGTTTTATGTCATATCCAAAAAGAAATATAGAGAAGTATGAAAAAGAGAGAAAGGCAGAGATAAGTGAATTACAAAGGGCTACAGCAGTATAAGAAGTAGCAAAGATCTATCCATCATAGAAGGTGATCAGTATATCAGAGAATCTCAATCAGCAAGTACAGTTGCAAGTAAGAGATCTATATTTCATCCTAACAGGTGAATCAACTTGAAATCATTTAACCGGGTAGACTTAACAGTCTTTGTAAAATCTCTTAATTGAGTGCATACTTCATTGTATGTTTGTAAATCCTCTAACAAGGTGGACCTAATAGTCCTTATTGCTCCTAATAGGGCAGATCATCACAAGTGATCATTTTAAGCCTTAACTGGAAAACTTTATACTGTAGTATTGAAGTTTTGTGGGTATCATCCCCACCCCAATTTTACTTTCTACTTGGAAGGTTTCTAGGTCACCAAATCTCTATGTTCAAAGTGTTATGAATGTTTTATTCTTTCTGTTACTCATGCATGCAGTCAGATTATCAATCTAATATTATTAAGATCTGAATCTATTAAAAGTTTTGAAGTTATTGATTCACCCCTCCCCTCTCAGTAACCTAGATAGTCTTGAATATTTCCAACACATATTTATATGCACAAATAAAACAATTAACTAGGTCAGCCTTTAACCTATTACATACAATGCTTCCAAGTGAATTGGATCAAGTGTTTTTACAAAAAAAAATATTTATATGTCTATAACCTAAACACAATAGGCACATAGCCTTTACAAAACAATATTATAATTGCTAATCAACATACCAATAGTTAGTTTCATACTCTATTTTGTTCTGGTGTTCACTATCTATGCCACTTCAACTGGTTGTATCTTCATCATACTAAATCATCTGATCATGCGCTCTTAGACTTAGCATGAATACATACTTACAAGCTTAACTTTAAGGGCACATACCATAACTCGAACATACACACATGTGCTAATGCTCTATTCTCCTGGTGCTCTGCTAACTATCCAGTCTTTCATACTTAGCCATATTCTTATCTTACGAGTAAGTGTGCTGACTCCAAAACTCTATATGAATTTATTTCCATAATGACAAAACTATATCTTAGTCATATACAATAGTATAGTCAACTTTCCAATAGTTACAAAGTGGCTTTTTACAAGTTGGGTTTCCACTATAAATCCTGGTGTCATACTTGTGTGAATGTTTTGATGTGAATATTTCTATATTCTACAAGTTAATTACTTTTGGATAGTGGACTGCATGTTATATATTTCTGATATATATTCTTTAGAGGTAGAGTTGTGTTGGTAATTAGATCTGAGATTTTTGAAGTGTTTAAAAGTTCAATTGGTACATCTGGACCTGAGAATAATTGACTCACCCCCCTCTTTGTTGTTCTAAATAATATTGATTGGTATTAGAGTTGTTGGTGCTTACAGAGAAAAAGTTTAAAGGTACTTGCAACAAATGATCAAAATGTATAAAGAGGAAGTACCTAAGTTGAACAAGGATAACTTCCCTACATGGTAGAGTCTAATGAAACTACATCTAGCTAGTATTGGTGATTCGGTGAAATACTATGTTGAACATGACTATGTTATACCTACTACACCTTTCACTATCGAGGAGATGAAAGAAAAATAGGAATACAATCAAGAAATGTTGGAGATTGCATATGCCTTAAGCTATCCTGATTTTGAAGACATCAAGGACTATACTATCGCAAAGAAAATGTGGAATACTCTTGCAACCAACTATGGTGGTGATACAAATGTACTAGGGGCAAAAGATGAAAGCTTGATAGCTAAGTTTGATGAAATGAAAATGCAAGAAGGTGAGAATATTGCACAGTATTGTGGAAGAATCAAGGAGATAGTCAATGATATTAGAGAAGCTAATGGAATCATTGATGATGATAATGTCATTGGAAAGGTATTGAGAACTTTTCTTCCTATATATGCTATTAGAATTTCAACAATTCAAGAATCAAGATGTAAGCCTGGTAATGTTCTAACTCTGGAAAGCCTTGTTGGTAAGCTTACTACTTTTGAAATTTCTAGCTATGATAACTACATTGTTCCTAATGGTGAATCTACATTCAAGTCACAAATGGTGTTTCATAAATCTAAGAGAGAGAAAGAAAAATGTGTGAAAAGTGAAAGTGATAGTGGAAGTGACAGTGACACTTCTGATGAGGAATTGGATGATCTTGAGGCACTCATGGCTAGAAGATTGAAGAGAGGAAAAGGAAAATATAAAGGTAAACTTCTTATAATCTACTTTTCATGTAAAAAATTTGGCCATATTGCTGCAAGGTGTCCTGACATGAATGAGAAGGATGAGGAAAGAGAAAGAAAGTACAAAGATAAGAGAGATAACATTTTGGAAATTTGGCTAAGTAAGATATCAGGTTTTCATCCTCATGGAAACATATAATCAGTATGAAGATCACAATATGATAGCAAGTGGTTATGACATAGTGCAAGTAAAATTGTCTAAGTATAATAGCATTTTCCAATCTAATCAGAGACAATTTTGGGTAGCGATGTTGACAAAAGAAATTTTTGTGCATGTGCACTTGAACATGGATAATTTTATGTATGTTTAAAACTCACCTGAAAGCGCAAGTCTGTATGGCATGTATGAAATAAATTATTGCAGGATTACAGAGATAGTGTTGAAGCTGACAAGACAAAGCAAGAAGATAGAATCATTATAATAGTTAAGGGATTATGTTTTTTATAAAAATAATGACTTAACCATATAAGGGACAACATCCTAGATTTTAACCCTTGGGAAGTGCAAGTTAGTTTGTATTTTGTAAAGTGCTTTAAGTTTTGTAAAGCCAACTCTAAAAGTTATTATTCTGAATAACTTGTATTAAATGTAAGACATATGTAATGCAAATATGTAGTAAGATATATACATGAAAAATAGATTGATGTGAAGTTGTAAATTTTAAAATTCAAGCAAGAAGACTTTGTATATGTAAGGAAAGAGCTAGATCAAAATAGGAAAGGTATTCTACAGTAGTGAAATGTTATATACCTTACCCATTTTGTAATTAGAAATCATTGTATATTACATGTTTGGGTAGTGAGCTCATCTTGTAATCATTATAGTTGTACTACCAACTCTTAGCAGGGTTGAGGCTTCTAACAAGGCCTAGAGTCCTTTAATCAAGATAGAGACACTATATGTATGTAATAGACTCCTAACAGGGTCAACATCCTTCACAGGATACTTTTGATTAGTGGATCATTGTGGGCATCATCCCCACTAGGGTTTTCCCTTGGCCAGGGTTTCCTCAAGAACAAAACATGGTGTTATGAGTTCATTTTCTTTATTGCTATACATGCTATTTAGTTTACTTTGTTTTGCAAGTATCAAGTTAATCTATTATATCTATAATTGGACAAAAGGGAAAGTTTTTAGAATACTAATTCACCCCCCCTCTCAGTATTCCCTATTTCTAACAATTGGTATAAGAGCTTAGTTACTCAAAAAAGAATCATTCAAAGAAAGCCTAGCAGCTTGAGTAAGATCTCTATGGATATGGATCAACTATAGAAGAATCTTGAAGTATCTCTTGAGCAATATGATATGCTTACTGAAGAAAGAGATACTCTAAAAGGGAAATATGATGATGCAAAGAACTTCATTGAGAAGTTGAAAGAAAAAGTGGAAGAACTAAAATCAAAGATGGAACCTATAGTTCAAATTGAAGATTGTGATGAAATTTCAAATATGAAGAAATAAAATGAGATCCTTAAGCATGAACTAAATATTGTAGATCTGAAGTTAAGTTTGAAAGATGGAAACAACAAGAATGGATCAAATCTAAAGTCTTAAAATGAAGATCTAAAGTCTAAGCTATGTAAAGTGACATCTGAACTTGAGAGAACCAAATTAAAGTATGTTGAAATTAAAAAGTACAGTACAATTATGAAAGGTGAACTAACTCAATCTAAACAACATCTTGAAAGATTGTATTCCAGCAATGTAAAGATTGATGAACAAATTTCTTATCAAAAGCCATATTATGATACAACTGGTCATAGATTCAACTCATCTAAGATAAGTGAAGAATGAAAGGAACTAGATCTGAAAGTCTCTAAAAAGAAAGATGAAAATAAATATGATGAAGCTAACAAATGTGAAGACATACCTAATCCACCTAAAGAAGATGAACAACCTAAAGGTAGGCAAAGAGAATTCAAAGGTAAATGTTTTACAAGTAATACTTTTGGACATATGAAGAAAGATTGCACAGGTAAGAAATTTAAACCTCTAAATGGTTATTGTTATAATTGTTATGGTTTTGGACATAGATCTATTGATTGTAAAAAACCTAGATCTAATGATAATAATAATAGTAGAATGTTTAGAGATACTAACCATGTAGATAAGAGACCTACTGAAGATATGAACAGAAGAAATGAAGTTGTGTGTTATAGATGCAACAAGATTGGACACATTGCCAGAAATTTTAGGTCACAAATCAATCAGACAGGACCAAGATATGCAAAAAATGGAATAGTTTGTCAAATATGTAGCAAATTTGGTCATACAACAAGATTTTGCAGAATGAAAAACATGAGAAATCTCAACAATAGGAACTACACAAGAAGAAATGAGAATGAAAGCAACAATCAAAAGGGATGTTGTAGTAATTCAAATGAAGTAAAATTTATTAAAGGTACAGATCAAGGAGATACATTCAACACACAAGGTAATTAGACAAGTGAAGTATCTGATAGTAAGTGTGAACCTCTCGCTAACCCATCTCAAAGCACTTAAATTCATAAAGAATGCATTAGAATAGGAACTAGGATAATGTAGTAGCTAGTGTAGAATGAATTGAGTCTTGCACAGTTAATGTAAGGTAGTATATTATGTAATAATGCTATGGTTAAGAGCACATGAGCTAATATGAATATATGTGAGTTTGCGAGAAGTATGTAGTTTTGCAGGTAAACAGGAACAACTTTTTGGAAAGAAGCAGCAAAAGAATTGAATGTGATGTCAGAATCTTGAAGGATTGAAAGGTTAAAAGCTTATGATTGGTATTATTTAATCATTCAAGTGACTACAAGTGATAAGGAGATCAATACAACGGTGATTGAAAGCAGTTTGCAAGATTTGGTAAAAGAATTTCGTACCAGATCTACTCAAAGCCTTAAATCATGAAATTGAGGTATTTTACTAAGAAAATCTATCAAGAAGTTAAAGCATTTGTAGAATTCATGGATGTATCACTTATTCACAATATAAGAGATACTGTTAGACCTAAAACCAAAAGGGAACCAGTAGAGCCTTTAGAAGAAGACCCTAGTCTTTCTTTATCATTCGTTCCAGATGGAGTTTTACATTTGGAAGATGTAAAAGGTTATTTGAAATGCAAATTTGAGACCCTTGATGATGGTACTCTGATCAAGGAATATGAGAAGATATACAATCAAGAAATATCTGTAAAAGTAGGGTTTGAACACTTGAAGGAAAATGAAATTGTGAAATACTCATTGCATTATGAATTTGAAGATGATGAATGCACAAAGATAATCTTAAGCAGAATTCACAATGGGAAATTTTGGATAGATGATAGAGTAATAGACATCATAGTAGACCTAATTCATGAAGTAACTAGTTTGCCAAAATCTGGAGTTATACCTTTTAATGAGAAGAATGTAAAGAAGATTGTACTGGACAACACCAAATCATCTTATAATGGAAGAGGAATTGTAATCAACAAGATTATACAAGATGATGTTAGATATGTGTGTAAAATCTTAACATCTAAATTATGTGCTAATGTTGAAAAAATGGTCAGCGCTCCCCTCAGGATTCGTGACATGGTTTAACAGCCTCCTGTGTCTTCTATAAGTCTAATGGTTGTATCAGGCATTAACAAATTGACCTTTTGGTGCAACAGAAACTACTACTTATAACAAGTGGTATCAGAGCTTGGTCACAGGTTCAAATCCCCTTGGGTAATGCTGAGGGGGAGATTTTTGAAAAAATGGTCAGTGCTCCCCTCGAGATTCGTGGCATGGTTTAACAGCCTCCAGTGTCATTTATAAGTCTAGTGGTTGTATCGGGCATTAACAGGTCAATCTTTTGGTGCAACGGCAACTACTACTTGTAATAGCTAATTCTAGAGAAGATGGCATGGCAGCTAGTATGGTTCATGTAGCTTATTTGATGTGTGTAGAGAAAGTACAAGTTTATATGTGTGAAATCTTAAGAATTTAGTTGTTTGAGAAACTTGAAAAGATAAAGAAAACCAAAAACTCACAATTTAGATTCTCATCTCCGATCACATACATGTTTTTTCATCTGTTGAGAAGATTTCCATACACTATTGGAAATGATTGGAATGATAACAAAACTTCTATGGTTAAAATCAACAAGGTGTATCTTAGACACCCTGTAGACAATGTTAATGAGAGCACAACATTGGTAATCAAAACATTTCACAACCAAATGAGGAAAAGATCAAGGATACCATAAGCTATAGTAGAAAAGTAGAAAGATGAAATACGTTTCATGGTTGACACTGACATTACTTTTGTTAAAGCAATTGAACCTAGAGTAGAATTCATAGATCCATTTGGATATGAAGTATCTAAAAATGAGATAGAAGAATATGTGAACAGATTGCTTAAGAGAAAATTGGATGAAAATAGTTCTAGATTTGGAACTTATGAGGAGAACTTTAACTCCGCGAAGTCTCTACAAGAAGAAAAGTTATCAAAGAAAAGAGTGGAAAGCACTATCAAGAAAATTCTTAAGGATTTAGGAATGTCAGAACAAGAATTTCTAGTGGAAAAGCATACCGCAGTAACAATAAGAGACATTGGACAAAAAGAAGTTTTGTCTGCTCCACCCCTATCATCAGTTGTAGCTCAAACTAAAGAAGCCCAAGATATGGAAAAGATAATCAAAGTTGAAGAGGTGCAAGAAATAAGGAAGTCTACTAGATCTTCCACCACTCTACCAACAAAAAGAGTTAAGGAAATGGCAAGTGGGCCACAAAAGAGACACAAGATTATTTTCACCCTTGTTCTAACAAGTGTATCTGAAGTGAAAGATGATGAAGAAATTGGAAGAAATAAAAGAAAATGGAAACCAAAAATAGATAGAGTAAATGCTTCGATCATAAATGATGGATATTTTTCTAAAATGAACAAATATTATGAGTTATACAATTTTTTAGAGAAATTGAACTTAGAGAATGTAGTTGTTAGGCATATGATATTGGCTAATAAGAAATTTGATAGTATTCAAGAAAAGATACTAGATGAAATTTTTGAAAAATTAGTGAACCGAAAGAAGAGAGTAGCTAAAGAAGACAATAAGATAAGAGAAAATTTTGTGAGAAAGCTCTATGATATTAAAGATGAAGATCATTTCAAGGAAATCATGAAAGATCTTATTATTCAATTAAGAACAAAAAGGAGAACAATTTTGATAATGGAGGAAATTATGAAGAAATCAACAAGGAAACTAAACAGGAAGTTGTAAAGGTGATGATCACAGGTGTTAGTGAGCACAAAAGTGTAGCAGATCAAGCTTTGAAAGCTGAGCACTAGAAAAGTCCCTCTCCACCACCTACAATTAACATTGAAGATGAAACAATGAATGTGAAAGGAACAAATATTACATTGGATAGTGATGACAATCCTTTCAGAAACCTTGAAAAAATTGTTGACAATTCAGCTATGGAAGAAAAAGACATAACAGTTGCAGAGGAAGAAAGTAAGGAAACAAAAGAAGAAGAGTAGAAACAAGTAGAGATACAAGTAAACATAGAGATAACAGGATAGGAAGAAGCACAAGAACAAGCAGAAATTAGTCCCACTCCTAAAATAGCAGAAGAGCAACCATAGTTAGAATCTATTTTTGCTAATCTTGGATAAGAAGTTGATGATGATGATCAAATAGAGTTGATCTCATCCTTAAAAAAAATCATTGGTAAAAAAAAGAAAGTGAAAAGCCTTGAAGGATCATTGCTTGAAGTGACAGAGAAATTCCAAAGTGTTGTAACCAGTCAGATATTAGTGGTAGATCTATAGGTCAAAGCAAAATAAGTTGTGAAAGCATTTGATAATGAGTTCACGAAATTATCAGACATAGCTACAATAAAAGCTCAAGCAACCTATGAGGCCAAGATATTTCAAGACATATGTCAGAATATCAGAAATGATATCAATAATCTGAATGTGTGTATCAAGGAACTTAGAATAAATATGGATAGAGGTAAAGCCTTGTATATTCAGTGTACAAAATCAGAGAATCATGTATCAGAATTGACAGAGAAGATAAAAGAAAAAATAATGGAAATTCAAACAGAATAAAATCTTTTATCTAGCCTGAATGTAAAGATATCTGATCTTGAGAAGAAAATCAATAAATTGTATGATGAAATAAGGATTCTTAGTGAGGAAAAAGAAAATAAATTGAGAAGATTCACTCTAGAGAGCACATTTCAATTAAGATAAGCATCATTGAAGAACAATTGGAAGAATGTCTTTCATCCAAGACATCTTATGAGAAATTTCACTATGAAAACCTTCAGGCATGTGAAATAGCATCTTATGGTTTATGTGCACTACTCATTGTTTCAGATGCCATTAAGAAAGCATGGGAGAAGGAGATAGAGAGCATAAAGGTAAATTATGCATATTGTATTGCAAGCCTACCAACTTTGCAATTCTAAATCAAAGGTAAACATTTTTGTTATACAATTTTAACACCCTTTTTTGTCATTGTTGTCAAAGGGGGAGTGATAGTAGATAATTGAGTATGATATATAGATATATGATATGAGGTATATTCCTAGGGGGAGTATAGATATTAAGAAGATATTTGGAGATATAAGTATATTGGAGAATTTTTTTGTTATGGCCACAATTTTGAAATTTTCATATGACTTAGCCAATTTTCTCATATGTTGCCACCAATGACAAAGGGGGAGATTGTTGGAAATTTGGCTAAGTAAGATATCAATTTTTTTTCATTATGTTAACATATAATCAATATGAAGATTGCAATATGATAGCAAGCAGTTATGACAGAGTGCAACTAAAATTATCTAAGTATAACAACATTTTCCAGTCTAATCAGAGACAGTTTTGGGTAGTGATGTTGATAGAAGTAAATTCAGTGCATGTGCACTTGAACATGGATACTTTTATGTATGTTGAAGACTCGCCTAAAATCAGAAGTCTATACAGCATGTACAAAATGAATTATTACAGGATTACAGAGGCAATGTTGGACCCGACAGGACAGAGCAAGAAGATAGAATCAATATATTAGTTAAGGGATTATTTTTTTTATCAAAATAATGACTTGACCATATAAGGGACAAAATCCTAGATGTTAACCCTTGGGAAGCACAAGTTAGTTTGTATTTTGTAAAGTGCTTTAAGTTTTGTAAAGTCGACTATAAAAGTTATTATTCTTAATAACTTGTATAAATGTAAGACATATGTAATACGAAGATGTAGGAAGATATATATACATGTGAAATAGATTGATGCAAAGTTGTAAATTGTAAAAGTCAAGCAAGAAGACTTTGTATATGTAAGGAAAGAGCTAGATCAAAATAGGAAAGCTATTCGAAAGCAGTGAAAGGTTATATACCTTACCCTTTTTGTAATCAGAAATCATTGTATATTACATGTTTGGGCAGTGAGCTCATCTTGTAATCATTATAGTTTTACTACCAACTCTTAGTAGGTTTGAGGCTTCTAAAAAGGCATAGAGTCCTTTAATAAGGACATAAACACTATATGTATGTAATAGACTCCTAACAAGGTCAACATCCTTCACATGATACTTTTAATTAGTGGATCATTGTGGGTATCATCCCCACCATGGTTTTCCCTTGGTCGGGGTTTCCTCAAGAATAAAACATGGTGTTATGAGTTCCTTTTCTTTATTTCTATGCATGCTATTTAGTTTACTTTTTTTTGCAAGTATGAAGTTAATTTTTTATATCCATAATTGGGCCAAAGGAAAAGTTTGTAGAATACTGATTCACCCCCCTCTCAGTATTCCCTATTTTTAACATAACAGAGATCACAGAAAGTACAAAGATTACAAGGATAAAGGTAAGAAACCCTGTTATATTTAAGAAGAGGAATCTGATAGTGAAAGTGATGTTTTTGATATTGAATTAGTTTATGTTGTTATGAAAGATGATTTTGATGAAGGTGAGAAAACTACACTTATTTCTTATGTGAGTAAAGGTGATAAATGGATTATTGATAGTGGTTTCTCACATCACATGATTGGTGATTAAAGTAAATTTGAAACCCTATATCATTACAAAGGTAGAAGTGTTAAGTTTGGTAATGATGCACCATGTCCTATGAGAGGTAAAGGATCAATTAAGCTAACTGATAAGATCACTTGTGAAAATACCTATTGGGTTGAGGGTCTTAACTATAATTTGTTGAGTGTTGTATATCTTAATAACATTGGTTATCGAGTGGAGTTTCATCACAAAAAGGATAAAACATTTGATGCTACTAGTGAACTAATTGGAAGTGGAGAAAATACTAGAGGTAATTTGTTCTATCTAGATCTATCTGAAGAAACATGTTTGTTTGCACAATTTTACGATGTATGGTTATGGCATAAGAGGCTATGTCATGTTAACTTTGACAATTTGGTAAATATTAGTAAAAAGAAGAAAGTTAGAGGTTTTTTGAGATTGAAGAAACCTGATAATGTAATGTGTAAACAATGTCAATTGGGAAAAATGAAAAATTGTAATTTCAAGAGAAAGATATTTACTTCTAAGAATGCTTTGGATTTGGTTCATACTAACCTTTTGTGGACCTATGGGTATACAAAGTTACTGTGGTGCTAAGTATTTTATTATGTTTATTGATGATTACACTAGGATGATGAATGTAATGTTTTTGAAAGAGAAATCAGATGCATTTCAGTTGTTTAAGTGGTATTTGGAAAAGGTTGAAAAAGAAATAGGTAGAAGCCTAAAATGTATGAGATCTAACCGAGGTAGAGAGTTTATATCGAATGAGTTCAATATGTTCTGTAATGATAAAGGAATCAAGAGAAAGATGTATGCACCTAGAACACCTCCACAAAATGGTATAGCTGAGAGGAGAAATAGATCTATTATGGATTTTACAAGGACACTAATGATTGAGAAGAATATTACACAAAAATACTAGAGAGAAGTTGTAAGTACAACTATTTAAACCTTAAATCAGGTACAAATCAAGAAAGGTAGAAATGTTACACCATATGAATTATGGCATGGATATGCACCTAATGTGAAATACTTTAGAATATTTGGGAGTAAATGTTATATACTAAAGGATAATAGAAATGGAAAGTTTGATACAAAAAGTGATGAAGGCATATTCCTAGGTTATTCCACTAAGAGTGAAGCTTATAAGTGTTTGAATTCTAACACTAACAAAATTGTGGAAAGTGAAAATGTGAGAGTTGATGAATATGCAGAGAAAAATGAATAAGAAAGCAAAAGAGAACCTGAAGACTATAGATCTTTTGTCTATATGGAAGAAGGAGAGGCAAGTAACACACCTGCGCCAGATGTAGAGTCATGGGTAAGAAATGTTGAGCATCATGAGGATGTTGTTGAGCATCATGTGGATGTTTTTGAGCATCAGGTGGATGCTTCCGAGCATCAGGTGGATGTTGCTAAGAAATCAGAAGCAGAATTTGATAATTTTCATGATGAACCTAAAGACCAAGGAGAAAATAAATCTGAACCTACATTGGCACAATATGTGAGAAGACATCATAAGCCTGAAAAAATCATTGGAGATAAGGAATTTGGAGTCTTGACCAAAAGTAAGTCTAAAGACCCTACATGTTTATTATATGAGTTTGAGACTAAGACATTAAAATATGCCTTAGAGAATGAAGACTAGATTCAAGCTATGAATGAAGAAATAGATCAAATATAAAAGAATGATACCTGGACTCTAGTGCTGAGACTAGAAAACAAGAATGTTATTGGAACAAAATGGGTATTCAGAAACAAGCTTAATGAAAATGGACAAGTCACAAGGAACAAGGCAAGACTAGTATGGAAGGGTTATGCACAAGAAGAAGGAATAGACTATGGGGAAACATTTTCCCCTGTAGCAAGATTAGGAGTGAAAAATCTACTTGCATATGTTTCTTATAGAGATTTAAAGGTATGTCAAATGGATGTCAAGTCTACATTTTTGAATGGTATATTAGAAGAAGTATACATTAAGCAACCTAAAAGATTTGTTGATCCAGACAATAAAAATATAGTTTGCAAACTTAACGAGATGTTGTATGTGTTGGAAATTTGGTTGAGGTAAGTACATGGATCTTTTCATTATGGAAACATATGTTCCCTATGAAGATCGCATAAGCTGGAAAGTAAGTATGGAAGATCATAGACTGAAATTGTCTAAGTATGAAATAGTGTTTTTGACAGAGCACCCGATACAGTTTGTTTTGGCGACATTCACTAGAGCATGATCAGAGTTTGTGTAGTTGAACATAGACTCTATGGTGTCTAAGGATACCCCATCTCAGTGCGCAAAAGAGTACAGACAATACAGACAAAGTTATGATTGTTTTACCGATGACAGTATAGTTGACAGAGCAGTTTTGAAGGTAGAACTAGTAAATGAATTAAGGGATTATTTTTCTTGTCAAAATAATGACTTAATATTATAAAGAGCCAACATCCTAGATTTTTAATCTTGGATAAAGATGTGGAAGCCGACTAGAGAAAGATATTATGTTTGTATCTTGTATAAAGATGTAATATTGTAATGTACTGAACATACTTGAAATGTAACTTGTGATAGTTGTATATTGTGATAGCGGTGAAAGTTGTTGATGTGAAGTTGTAAGCAGTACCATATTGTAATCAATAAAAATTTGTATTACTTGTTTGGGCAATGAGCTCATCAGGTAACTAGGTTTTGCATCTACAACTCAGGTTGAGGCTTCTAACAAGGCCTATAGTCCCTTAACTAGGACTGATACACTATATGTTTGTAATAGACTCCTAACAGGGTCAACATCCTTAATAGGATACTTTTGATTAGTGGATCTTTGTGGGTACCATCCCCACTAGGGTTTTCCCTTGGCTAGGGTTTCCTTGAGAACATATCATGTGTTACGAGTTCTTTACATTTAATGTTATGTATGTTATTTAGTCTCTTATGCTTTGTATGCACTAAAGTAATCTGTTATATCCATAAGTGGGAAAAAGTAAAAGTTTGTGAAATACTGACTCACCCCCCCTCTCTCATTATTTCCTATTTCTAACAATTGGTATCAGAGTGCAGTTACTCAGAGAAGGAACATTCAAGGAAAACTTAGCATCTTGAGTAAGATCTCTATGGATATGAATCAGTTACAGAAGAATCTTGAAGAAGCTCTTGAACAAATTGATATGCTTATTGATGAAAGAAACACTCTAAAAAGAAAGTATGATGATGCAAAGAATATTATTGACAAATTGAAAGGTAAGATAGAAGATCTAAAATCTGAGAAGGAATCTGAAATTCTTGTTGAAGATTGTGATGATTTAGAAAAAGAAAATGTGATCCTTAAACATGAATTGAAGATAGAAAATATGAAGCTTAGCTTGAAAGATGGAAATGAAAATCTGAGATCTGAGAATGAAATTTTAAAGAATGAGAATGAAGATCTAAAATCTAAACTTGGCAAGGTAACATCTGAATTTGATAAAGTCAAATTACAATATGATGAACTTGAGAAATACAACAAGATTGTGAAAGGTGAACTAACTCAATCTAAACAATAACTTGAGAGACTATATTCAAATAGTGAAAAGATTAATGAGCAAATATCTTATGGGAAACCATTCTATGAAAAAACTAGTCTCGGGATTAACACATTGAAGATAGTTAGTGAAAGCAAGAAACTAGATCTGAATGTATGTGAAAGCAGTTAAGAAAAGAAGTTAGATGAGAACAAATATGAAGATGCACCAAAGCAAGAAGAATCACCGAAGTAAGAAGATGCACCGAAGCAAGATGAACCATCCAAAGGTATGCAAAGAGAATTCAAAGGTAGATGTTTTTCTTGTAATACTATTGGTCATATGAAAAGAGATTGTACAGGTAAGCAATTCAAACCTCTTAATGGATATTGTTATAATTGTCATGGTTTTGGACATAGAGCTATTGAATGTAGAAGATCTAAAGTTATTGAGAATAATTATAATAGTAGAATGCCTAGAAATACTAACAATGTAGATCAAAGATCAACTGAAGACATGAAAAGAGGAAATGGAATAGTATGTTACAGATGCAACAAAATTGGACATATTGCTAGAAATTGTAGGACACAAATCAATCAACAAGCACATAGATATGGAACCAATGGAATCATTTGTTAGATATGTAATAAGATTGGACACACAACAAGATTTTACAGAATGAACAATGGAGGTTATCATCACAACCCTAACCCTAGAAACTATGCAAGAAGGAATGAAAATGCAGGAAACAAAGAGAAAGGTTGTTGTAGCAATGAAGATGAAGTAAAATTTGTTAAAGGCACAGATCAAGGAGGCATATTCAGCACTGAAGGTAATTAGGAAGGTAATGTATCTAATGGTAAGAATGAGTCTTTACCTAACCCTTCTTTAAGTACTTAAATTATGTAAATTTTTGTAGTTTAGGAACTTAGAATTAGTGTAGAATTAGATTTTGAATGAGTTAAGTTTTGCGCAGTTAGATGAAGGTTTTTTATGTCATACTAATGCTATGGTTAAGTACGCAAAAAGAAATATTATGTTTTGTGAGGTCGCAAGAAGATTTATGGTTGTAGGTTTACAGAATCAATTTTTTGGCATTTTAGTGGAAAAAGAATTAAATGCAATGGTTACACATATGATTTTGGCAAACAATAAATTTGATACTATTCATGGAAAGATACCAAAAGATTTGTACAATAGAATTGTGAGAAAAAAGATGAGAGCACAAGAAAAAGATACTAAAATGAGAGAGAATGTGATAAGATAGTTCTATGACATAAGAGATGATGACCACCTTAAACAGATCCTCAAGCCACTTGGAACCCTATTAAGAACCAAGAGAAGAACTATACAAATAATGGGAGGTCAATATGAACAAGTGCAGACTGAAACTAAATAGTTAGTTGTGCAAGTGTTAGCAAACTTGGTAGCAGGACAAGATAGCAAAGATCAATCAGTTGCAGAACCAGCAGAGAAACATAGTTCAAAACAGGCATAGGCAGCAGCAGAGGTAGTTGAAGTTGAAGATATTCCCTCTTCTTTTATAAACATTGGCACAAAATCTATGGAAATTGAAGGAATGAAATTTACTTTAGATTCAGATGATGTGGTACTCAATAGTTTGGATAACATTGTTGACAATTTGGCTTTGGGAGAGCAAGAAAAGAGTATTGAAACAGAGACTACATGAACAGAGAAGAAAATGGCAGTAGTGGTCACTACATCTAGTGCACCTATTGTACCTATGATACCACAAGAGGACATTAGTTTTACCCCTAAGACTGGAAAGAAAAGAGAGATTGGTTCAATATTTGAAGATGTAGGCAAAGAAGTGGATGATGTTGATCAACTAGAATTGATCACATCTTTGAACAAAATTTTTGGGAAAAATAATAAGGTCAAGAATTTGGAAGGTAGCCTGAAAGATTTGACTGAGAAGCTACAAAGTGTTATATCTACAAAAGTCTTTAATTTAGATCCACTTGAAAGAGAAAAGATGGTAATAAATTCTTTTGATGTTGAGTTCACTAATTTGACTGATATTGCTAAGGTTAAGGCTTAGGTAGCTTATGAAGCTGAGATGTTGCAAAATATAAGTCAGAATATCAAAAATGACATTGGCAGCCTTGACATATACATTAAGAACTTAAGGAAACATCTTGAGACTGGAAAGTGTTTGTACATTCAGTGTACAAAATCTGAAAATATAATAATTGAGGAAGAGAAGAAGATAAAAGAGAAGCAAGATGAAATTGCAGCAAAGGCAAACTCAATGGCCAGCCCAAACATAAAGATCAGTGTAGTTGAGAAAAAGATCAGAAAACTATGTGATGAGATAAGGACTTTGAATGATGAGAAGAATAGGAAAATTATTAGGATGAACATCTTGAGAGAGCATGTCTCAATCAAGTTGACTATAATAGAAGAGCAGTTAGAAGAATGTTTTACTGCTAAGACATCATTTCAAAAGTTCAACTTTTAATCTCTTCAAGCTTGTCAGATTGTAGCATACGGATTGAGTACTTTACTCAATGTAGCTTAATCAATTAAGAAGTATTGGGAGAAAGATTTTGAGGCTTGGAAGTTAGATTTTACAGATTGTGTTGCAAGCCTACTAGCTTTGCAATAAGATAGTAAGGTAAAAGTTTTGACACAATTTTGTATATCCCTTTCCACCCTTTATTTTTTCATTGTTGTCAAAGGGGGAGAGATACTTAGAAAATTGTCTATATATGATAAGGAAGGATACTCATAGGGGGAGTTCTATGGAGTATTATAAAGTGTTATAGATTATGTGTATATTTTTAGGAGATATAAGGATAATATTCTATGGCCACAATTTTGATACAAATTTTGAGATTTTGACTTGTACACTTAGCCAATTTTCTCATATGTTGCCACCAATGACAAAGAGGGAGATTGTTGGCAATTTGGCTGAGGTAAGTACCTGGATTTTGTCATTATGGAAACATATGTTCCCTATGAAGATCGCATAAGCTATAAAGTAAGTATGCAAGATTGCAGACTGAAATTGTCTAAGTATGAAATAGTGTTTTTGACAGAGCACTTGATACAGTTTGTTTTGGCGATGTTCACTGGAGCATGATCAAAGTTTGCACAGTTGAACATAGACTCTATGGTGTCTAAGGATACCCCATCTCAGTGCATAAAAGATTATGGATAGTATGGACAAAGTTATGATTGTTTTACAGATGATAAAATATAGTCGACAGAGCAGGTTTGAAGGCAGAACTAGTAAATGAATTAAGGGATTATTTTTCTTGTCAAAATAATGACTTAATATTATAAAGAGCCAACATCCTAGATGTTTACTCTTGGATAAATATTTGGAAGCCAACTGGAGAAAGAAATTATGTTTGTATCTTGTATAAAGATGTAATATTGTAATGTACTGAACATACTTGAAATGTAACTTGTGATAGTTGTATATTGTGATAGCGGTGAAAGTTGTTGATGTGAAGTTGTAAGCAGTACCATATTGTAATTAGTAAACATTTTTATTACTTGTTTGGGTAGTGAGCTCATCTGGTAATCAAGTTTTGTATCTACAACTCCTAACAGGGTTGAGGATTCTAACAAGGCCTATAGTCCCTTAACCAGAATTGATACACTATATGTTTGTAATAGACTCCTAACAGGGTCAACATCCTTAATAGGATACTTTTGATTAGTGGATCTTTGTGGGTACCATCCCTACCAGGGTTTTCCCTTGGCCAAGGTTTCCTTGAGAACATATCATGTGTTATGAGTTCTTTACATTTACTGTTATGTATGCTATTTAGTCTCTTATGCTTTGTATGCACTAAAGTAATCTGTTATATCCATAAGTGGGAAAAATTAAAAGTTTTTGAAATACTGATTCACCCCCCCCTCTTAGTATTTCCTATTTCTAACAGTATGGATTAAAGAAAGCCCCCAAAGCATGGTATGAGAGGCTACACAATTATTTAATAAAGATTAGATTTTCAAGGACAAATGACAACAACAATCTGTACATGAAAGATGAAGAAGGTAAAGGGATTTTGTTAGTTGAAATTTTTGTAGATGATATGATATTTGGAGGACAAGTTGCCCTATGTTAGAAATTTTCAAGAGAGATGCAAACTAAGTTTGAGATGTCTATGTTTGGTGAGATCAAATTCTTTGTTGATTTACAAGTCTATCAAATTGAGAAAGGTATCTTTATCACACAATCTAAATATATCAAAGAGATACTAAAAACTTTTGGAATGGAGGATTCAAGGCTAGTAAGTACTCCTATGGCTACTAGACATAAACTATCTAATACTGATGATAGTGTTGAAGTGAATCAAACCCTATATAGATCCATGATTGGAAAGCTACAATATGTTGTCCACAACAAACCAAATATAGACCTAGAAGATGGGATTGTGGAAAGATTCTCTACCAATCCTAAGGAAAAGCATATGATCATTGTGAAGAGAATACTGAGGTATCTGGAAGAGATAGAAGAGTGTGGATTGTACTACAAAAGGAATGAAAATTTTGAACTGAGAGTCTACATTGATGCAGATTGGGCCAAAGATTTTGATAAAAGGAAAGTGCAAGTGGTGGAGCTTTCTTTCTTGGACAAAGATTAGTCTCCTAGACAAGAAAGAAACAAAATTTTATTTCCCAATCTAATCGAAAGCCAAGTATGTAGTAGTTGTAGTGAACTGTTCAAATCTAGTATGGATGAAGCAATTGTTGAAAGGTATGAAAGAGGAGATCACTGAACTAGTTGTTATATTCCATGATAACACAAGTGCTATCAACATATCAAAGAACCCAATTATGCACACAAAGATAAAATGTATTTCTATCAAGTATCATTACTTGAGGGAATTGGTACAAGAAAAAGAAGTGAGAATGGAATATGTGAACACAAAGGAACAACTAGTAGAGATATTCACAAAAGCTTTACCTAAGGATGCTCATGAATATCTTAGAGGTAAATTAGGGGTGCTTCCCCTAACTAAGGTTGCCTAGTTAAACTAGGAGCACTGCATCAAATGTGTTGGAAAGAGTATCTGAAAAATTGATGCAGGAAAGCTCACACTGTAGGAGCTGCCTAGAGTTGTGAAAAGTACAAAAAAGTTGATAATTAGTAATAATAAAGATGATAGAGGGATAAATACTGATACTGAATTAACAAGATGAAATTTACATATGAAATATGTAAGTTCTAGTTACTTCTTTAGCATTATTTTCAAAGAGGGAGAGACTTCAGATGAAAACACATCAAAGAGGAAGAGATTTAGAGAATCAGAGGGAGAGAGATACAGAAAAGATTCTGAGGTAATAACTATGTTAACAGTTAAGAAAGGCTAAGTTATTGAGAATCAGAATGAAGCTAAGGATATTATAAATGTTTCTGATGAAATGACAAATTTTTGTATTGGTTGGTAAATTATGTGTTATTCATGTGGTGTTACCATCAATGCCAAAGAGGGAGATTGTTGGAAAATTCAATTGAAACAATTGTTGTATTGTCACTAATGTCAAACCTTAACTAGCAAGACAATTTCTATCTAAGAAAGTACTATATCTAATGATTGACGAACAAGATTAGGGCAAGGGAGATAACAATAGAACCTAGGGAAAGGTTGATTTATTTGATACTTCACTGGGTACTTGATTATTTGGCACTATGATTAGATAATGTATTGTTTATCTAAGTAAGAAGAAAGACTAAATATGTATTTTGATCTTATGAGTAAGTGTGTTGACTCTAAAACTCTATATGACTTTATTGCCATAATGACAACACTATATCTTAGTCATATACAACAATATAGTCAACTTACCAATAGTTACAAAGTGGCTTTTTCCAAGTTGTGTTTCCACTATAAATCCTGGTGTCATACTTGTGTGAATGTCTTGATGTGAATGTTTCTATATTCTACAAGTTAATTACTTTTGGACATTGGACTGCATGTTATATGTTTCTAATATATATTCTTTAGAGACCGAGTTTTGTTGGTGATTATATTTGAGATTGTTGAAGTGTTTAAAAGTTCAATTGGTACATATGGACCTGAGAACAACTGATTCACCTCCCCTCTTTATTGTTATAAATAATATTAACAATATTCACCTCAGAACTTGAACATTTCTTGGTTCTCAAACTAATCATTAAATCTTCACCATTTATCTGTAGCTAATTTTTTTGATCTGTTGATTTCATTAACTAACTTTGCTCCTTCCTTAGAATCTTCTAGATCAATCCAGATTCTTATTCAATGTCATATTTTAATTGATTTCTTATTTAGTTGACCAAGTTCATCTACTCAGTTAAATATTTCTATTTGATCAACACTTACATGGTTAACATCTTCCTTGGTTATCAGCTTCACAGTTAACTATGACCAACCAATATCTTTACTTACTGACAACCTTTTCTAGATCGGTAGAACATAGTGTTTCCTTTTCTTTTCACTTCACAACTTCAATCCTTTATTATCGACCAACATAACTGACTTTTTCATCATTCTAACACTTCATAAATCATGTAAAACAATCAAATCAATATTACATTTTCACATAATGACTCAATAATTTCCCATTTAATCTCTCATACTTAACATCACTTTTGTGATTCATCTCCTATCTTTACCAACCATTTCTTTAATCAACATCGCATATTTCAAATTAATATGGAAACTTGAAATCAGTAAGTCAATAGACTTGACATCAATGACAACATAACAACTGATCCAATCCTTCTACATACCTTTCATTTCTCAATTATGTTGGAGATTTGCTAGCAAGCCAGTATTGACTGTATGTTTGTTATTGATGACAACATATGGTAAGAAGCATGCATTGTATTTCTATGTAGAGAACCTTGAACATATGTTATATGGATATGTTATTACCATGATATTATAGACACAGAGTTTGATTCTGAGTACAGACATTTGTGTGGTTGATTGTAACAGTAATGTTCTTGACAGTGTTACAAGAAGAGTTTTGTATGTGATTCTCAATATGGTTATGTTGGAGCCTTGCACATTTATATTTGTATTAGTAAACATGTTTTTGAAGCTATGTTCATGAACACATAGTTATTTGTGCAGTTAAAGTGAAGTTATGATTTTTCTATTCGCCAGTTATAGTTTCCTAAGATTGTTTGATGGAGTCGATAGTTTTTATATTGTTTCAGCAGTTGCACCTATGATTTTGATATGCATGGTTAGTTTCATGTTTGGGTATGAGTTAAGAATGTTAAGTTAAGAGAGAATAATTTATTTTACCTTGTAATTAAATTTTTAGTTATTTTGGTGGAGCCGAGTGTGTGAAGTGACGTGTCTACTCATATTGAGCTGCATGGTCCTATTTAGTGTTGTGTGCTTGGTATAGTCATTGGACATCTTATTGGAGAGTTATATTATTTCTCTAATATGATTTCAAGAAGGTTCTAATAGGCCTACTTGATTATATAGTTTGGAGAAGCATACTTATAGTTGGTCATTTGTGATCACTAGAAGTAGGTGTGTATGTTGATATAGAAGCAAAGAAGAAGGTACGAATGTATTGAGCCAGTAAAGCTACATCATACATCAGTTGAAGATCTATGTGAAGAAGAAGAGAGTGTATTCTATTCATTGGAACTTATCAAGATAGCAGGTCTACTTCATAGTTCACCAAGATCCAGATATAGTGTGTATCTGTTATCCAAAAGGTTGCAGCCTTCATCATTTGAGTAGTGAACTCTAGATAGTGAGTCCTCACCCCTCACAAGGTTATTGATAAAAAAAATCCTAATAGGTTCTAACCTTTTACCAGGTCACTACACTTCATGCATTATAAAGATCAACTCCTAACAGGGTTGCAAGATCTTCTAATAAGGATTAGTATACTCTAGTGCAGTTTATAGTAGGTGCTAATTCCCACCAGGGTTTTTTTACCTATTTGGGTTTCCTCGTAACCAAAATTTTGGTGTTGTGTTAAGTGTTATATTATTGTGTTTATGCATAATTTTATTTTGTACTTAATTGGATAAAGAATTGAATCTTGTAGATAATTGATTCACCCCCCCCCCTCTCAGTTATCTCTTGGGACTATTCCTAACAACTGGTATCATAGCCAAGTACCTCGGAGAGAAATTTTAATAGCTTGAGGTTGATCAGATGGCATTCTTTAGGAAAGAAAGTCCTAAGTTTGATGGAGAGAAATACCTAGATTGGAAGAACAAAATGACAACACATTTGCAGTGCATTAGTTTTGAGATGTTTGAAGTAGCTACTCAAGAAGTTCAGATTCCCTCTCTAAAGGATCTTGCAAAAGAAGATGCAACTCTAAAGAAAAAATAATTGTTCACTCAAAATGAAATTTCCAAAGAAGCCCTTATCAGTTCCCTTTTTGACAGTGAGTTTTTAGAGATCAAGAAAGTAGATAAAGCCTACAAGATATGGAAGTATCTAGAAGACATGTTTGAAGGAGACATCCAAGATAAGAATGCACGTAGAAAGACATGGAAGAAAAGATATAATTCTTTATAGATGCTACTTGGAGAGAACCTTAGAGCTTATAATCAAAGAGTTAATGAAGTGGCAGGAATCAAAAATAATGGTGGAGAAATTTAGGAAGAATACATAATGGATAAATTAATGAATACTCTTACAATAGATTATGAGAGTAAGGTAAACATCCTAGATGATACTATGAAGTTTTCAAAAGAATTTAAAAGAGATACCTTAATCAAAAAAAATTTAGCATTTGAGATATCAAGATTGAAGACAGAGCCTAAAAATGAAAAAACATTCAAAGCTTCAATCCATGGTAAGAAATCATTTAACACTTCTGATAATTTTGATAATCAAGATAAGGATAAAGAGCTAGATGAATTCATTGCTATGATTGCTAAGAAAGAAAGAAAAGGAAAATGAAAATATGAAGGTCAATTACCATTTAAATGCTTTTCATGTAACAAGATTGGTCATTTTGCATCTAAGTGTCCTATAAGAGTCAAGAAATTCAAAATTAATTACAAGCCTAAGTATACAAAAGAATGTTACTATGCTGAAGATGGAGTATCAGATGAAGATTCAGGAGAAGATGAAATTGGATTTATTGAAATTGAAGACATGGAGAAAATGTTTGATGAGATGGATATTGAAGATGAAAAGAAAGCACAAGAGCTAGAATTGATTTCACAAGCAGACATCAGGACATATTGGATTATTGATAGCAGATGTTCACATCACATAATAGGAGACAAAGATAGATTTGTAGATCTAGATAAATAAAAAGGTGGTATGGTTAGATTTGGAGACAACACTCCTAAACCTATCTTAGGAAGAGGAGCTATCACATTGGATGGAAAGAATAACACTGATGATATTCTTTATGTTGAGGGTTTGCAGCATAACTTACTAGATATTGAAGATGAAAAGAAAGCACATGAGCTAGAATTGATGGTTTGTAGCATAACTTTCTAAGTGTTGGATAGTTGCTTGATAAAGGATATCAGCTGGAATTCAAAAAAAAATAATGCATCATTAATAAAAAGGAAGGAGCAATGATTGCATCAGGTTCAAAGACAAAAGGTAATGTTTTTTTAGCTTAATTCAAAAGCAAGTTGTTTTTTTGAAAAAATAGATGACAGTTGGTTATGGCACAAAAGATTGTGTCACATCCATTTTGACAATATAGTAAAGATAAGCAATGTAAAGGTAGTAAGAGACCTCCCTAGTATTGCAAAACTAGTTGATACTTTATGTAGGGAATGTGTGATGGGAAAGAATGTAAAGAACTCTTTCAAAAGCAAGAAGAACTCAGCGGAAAACAAATTGGATCTAGTGCATATAGACCTATGTGGACCAACTCAAACAAGATCATACTATGGTGAAAGGTACATTATTTTTTTTGTTGATGATTATTCTAGAATGATGTGGGTTACGTTCTTAAGAGACAAATCTAAAGCATTTGAGAAATTCAAAATATTCAAAGCTAAAGTTGAAAATGAGTCTGGATTAAAGATAAAATGTCTGAGATCAGATAGAGGAGGAGAATTCACATCTGACAGATTTTATGAGTATTGCAAAGAACATGGGATAAAAAGATAGCTAAGTGCACCTAGAACCCCTTAGCAGAATGGAATTGTAGAAAGGATAAATAGGATCATACTTGACATAGTGTGCACTATCATGATTGAAGGAAAATTTGCACACACCTATTGGAGAGATGTGGTCAATACATCAGTCCATACTATCAAAAAAATTCAATTAAGGCCAGGTGCAGACAAGACACCTTATGAGCTATGGTTTGGCAATGTACCTAGAGTAAAATAATTTAGAATCTTTGGAAGTAAGTGTTATATCAAGAAACATGAATCCATTGGGAAGTTTGATGCAAGAAGCGATGAAGGTATTTTTCTTGGTTACTCTACTAAAAGAAAAGCTTATAGATGTTTTAACTTAAGACTAAAGAAGATCATTGAAATTGTACATGTAAATATTGATGAAAAGTTTATGATTCAAGAGAGACATCATGATTATTCACCTATGATTGAATAAGAACCTATGCCTACTAGTAGAGAAGCATTTTTTGAAGAGATGTTTGACAACATTGATGTATTATTCAATGATCCTAAAACAAGTGAAGAAGAATCACAAAAGATAGATAAGAGAGTCACACCTAATGTTCCAAAGTTCACATCTAGATACCACTCAAAAGAAGATATCATTGGAGATCAGAACAAAAAAGTCATGACAAGATCAAAATAAAAAATAGTCAATGAAGCGGTATGTTTACTTTCAAAAATTGAACCTTTAAGTGTTGAATATGCATGTAATGATTCAGATTGGCATGAAATAATGAAAGTAGAATTAGATTAGATAGTTAAGAATGATACATGGAAACTGGTCCCCAGGCCTAGTGACAAAAATATGATTGGAACAAAGTGGATATTCCGAAACAAGATGAATGAAGATGGAACAATAGTGAGAAATAAAGAAAGACTAGTATGTAAAGGATATGTGGAGAGAGAAGGAATTGATTATTCTAATACATTTTCCTCTGTAAGAAGATTGAAAGCCATAAATTTATTTCTAGCCTATGCAACATTCAAATACTTTAAATTATATCAGATGGATGTTAAGTCAATATTCCTGAATGGAGACTTGAAGGAAGAAGTCTACATAGAGTAGCCAAAAGGATTTAGTTTATTGGACAAACTAGACATGGTATGCAGACTGAAGAAATCCCTCTATGGACTTAAGCAAGCCCCTAGAGCATGGTATGAAAGACTACATGGTTACTTGACAAAGATTAGATTTAAGAAAGGAGCAGTAGATTGTAACTTATTCATAAGAGAGACACCTGAAGGACGATTAATAGTTTCTATTTTTGTTGATGACATTATCTTTGGTGGTAATGAAAAACTTAGTGCATAATTTGCTAAAGAGATATAGAGTGAATTTGAAATGAGCATGATTGGACCTATCAAGTACTTTTTGGGATTGCACGTGCAACAGATAGACAAAGGTTTTTTCTTAATTCAGTCTAAATATGTGAAAGAAATATTAAAGAAGTTCAAGATGGATGATTGTAAGCTAGTAAGTACCCCTATGATAATAGGAAGCAAGCTTTCAAAATAAGATGATTCTAGATGAGTAGACAAAACCTTATATAAGTCTATGATTAGTAAACTCATATATCTTACTCAATCTAGACCAGATATTTCTAATGCAGTTGGTATTGTTGGAAGATTTGTAGTAGAACCTAAACAAATTCATCTCATGGCAGTAAAAAGGATATTCAGATATTTGAAAGGAACTATAGACTATGGTTTATGGTATCCTAATTTAGAGAATGTAGAACTTCATGTATATATAGATGCATACTGGACAGGTTGCATTGATGATAGAAAGAGCACCTTAGGAGGAGCAGTGTTTCTTGGAGATAGACTAGTTACCTAGACAAGCAAGAAGAAAAATTGTATTTCTCAGTCAACAATAGAAGAAGAGTATGTAGCAGCAGCATTAAATTGTTCTACAATTGTTTGGATCAAGGAGATGATAAAATATTTTGGAATTCATATTGATTATCCTATTGTTATTCATTGTGACAACACTAGCACTATCAATATGTCAAAGAACCCAACGATGCATGCAAAGACAAAACACATTGAGATAAAATATCACTTCCTAAGAGAGAAAGTTATAGAGAAAGAAGTAAAATTGGATTATGTGAGAACTAAAGAATAGTTAGAAGACATATTCACAAAGCCTTTGCCAAAGGATACATTTGAGTATCTCAGGGAGAATCTGGGAGTGATTCCCTTCCCTGGATTTGATTATAGTTTTAAGTAGTGCATCAGTCCTCAGTGATTGGTGAAAGGTTGACTACCTTTCTCTAGGAGTAGTACCTATGCTTAGTTATTTTTGGCACCCTTTTCCATTGATGTCAAAGGGGTAGTATATATATAGTCTTGAAAAACAAAAAGGGAGACTATATAGTCATGGAAAATAGTATAGTTGAGGAGTATGGAGTAAGGGGGAATATTCAGTAAAAAGATATTGCAATAGTTGGAGGATTCATCCTTGGGGGATTTTTATTGAGGAAATGGAGAATTTTATAATATTATTGTGCATTTGGATTGGTGGTGTTTTTCATTCCATATGTTGCCATCAATGCCAAAGGGGGAGATTGTTGGAGATTTGCTAGCAAGCTAGTGGTGACTGTATGTTTGTCACTAATGATAACATATGGTAAGTAGCATGTGTTTTAGTTCTATGTAGAGAGCCTTGAGAATATGTTGTATGGATATGTTATCAGCATGATATCATAGACATAGAGGTTGATTCTAAGTACATAGAGTTGTGTGGTTGATTGTAATAGTAGTGTTCCTGATGGTGTTACAAGAATATTTTTGTATGTGATTCTTAGTATGGCTATGTTGGAACCTTGCGTGTTTATATTTGTATTGTAGACATGTTTTTGAAGCTATGTTCATGGGTGCAAAGTCATTTGTGTAGTTAAAGTAAAGTTATGATGTTTCTATTCACCAATTACAACTTCTTGAGAATGTCTGATGGAGTCGATAGTGTTTATATTGTTTCAGTGGTTGCACCTATCATTTTGATATGCATGGTTAGTTTCATGTTTGGTTATGAGTTAAGAATGTTTGGTTAAGAGCACATAATGCATTTCAGCTTGTAAGTAAAGTTTCCATTATTTTGGTAGAGTCAACTATGTGACGCAACATGCTACTCATATTGAGTTGTGCAGTCCTATTTTGTGTTGCACGCTTGGTATAGCCATTGGAGATTTTATTGGAGAGTGTATCATCTTAAAATGGAAGCACTTCCATGTTAACAGTGTTTATCCCTCTGAGTAAGTGGTTTGGGGTCATGTCGAATTCCTTGAATGGATATTTGGCTTGGATTTGGCTTTTCCCCCTATTCTATCCCATTTTCCACTTCTTCCTAGCATTTTCCTAGCATTTTCCTAGCATTCTGGACTATGAACTTGATGTTTTGGACCCTAAGGTCAAAGTCAACCTTATGGGGTCAAATTTGACCTTGGCCCTGACTAGGTCAGGGTCAACCTCAACCTTGACCCTAAGGTCTAGGATCTTCAGGGTCTTCTTTTGATTTTAGGACTTCATCAAAATCTTGCATTTTCCCTCTTCGAGGACACTATTTCTCGGATTAAGTGTAGAATTATCAAATTAATATTTGAGGTGGACCTTTCTTGATATTTCTATAGGATTCCTAATTTATTATTGGAGATTAGCCTTTCTCAAGTTTTGTGCCTAATGCTCAAATTAACTTTGGGGTTGGCCTTACCTCAAATTTTGTAACAAGGCTCTTAAATAATTATTAAGGGTGGTCCCCTCCTAGATTTTTGTGTCAAGACTTTAATTTAATTTCCCTTCATGTGCACCTCTCTAGATTTTTGTGCCATGGGCCCTTAATTATTGTTTTCTACGAGGCCCCTCTTGTGCCCTAGATCACTATAAAAGGGAGCCTTCCTCTCTCATTTTCTCATCTCAAGTTTTCATGCTCAAGCTCTCAAGGTGATCATTCAAGAAAGCATCCATTCAAGCATTCAATTCCTCTTCTCCATCCAAGTTCTCCATTGAAGATCAAGGATTTAAGCATTCAAGCCACTAAAGGGATTTGGTTCAAGCATTCAAGATTCATCATTCAAACCCTAGATCTAGCCATCATGATGGTGTGATCTTCCTTCAAGATCCTTTTATTCATCTTCAAGATCTATTCATCCTTCCCTCAAAGTGGATTCCAAGCATACAATCATGGAGGTTTGATTTACATTTATTGTTTTGTTCAAGCTTTCATATTAACATACTTGATTACATTTCAAATATAATTGCATTATCTATTGAATTGCATAGCTTCATTGTTAGATCTACTTCTAATACTTGCTAGCATTCTCCATTTTAATTTCAAGGTTGATTCCAAACCGGGTTTTGACCAAGGCAAACCCCCCAAACAAACAACAAAACCATTTTTATTGTAGGTACAGGTGCAGAACTTCAGATCTGAGAGCAAATTTGGATACCATTTTCAACAAACTCCCAGGATTTGTGAACATAATTCAAATTAGACTTCAAATAAAAAATGTAGTATTTGACCTTTTATGAGGGTCAAACCCAACCTGAGCTCATTTTGGAAAAGATTTATGGGTTTTGTAGATCTCACAATTTCAGTTTTGAATTGCAGAAATCGACAGTTTTTGACATCGTTTGACAGTGTTTTCAGCTGATTCTTTTTTTAGAGGTAAGTACCTTTATTTCTTCATTTCAATATTAATCATCTATATTTTCTTTCCATATCAATACAATTCAAATGTAAGTGTAAAATATTGGTTTTTGGGGTCTCTTTTATGTGTAAACCATTGTTCTAGGACCCCATCCATATTTTATCCTCTATAGAGAGTTATATTATTTCTCTAATATGATTTCAAGAAGTTTCTAATAGGATGAATTGATTATATCATTTGGGGAAGGATACTTATAGCTAGTCATTTTTTATTGCTAGAAGTAGGTGTGTATGTTGATATAGAAGCAGAGCAGAAGGTGTGAATGTATTGAGCCAGTAAAGCTACATCATACATCAATTGAAGATCTATGTGAAGAAGCAAAGAGTGTATGCTATTCATTGGAATTAATCAAGATAATAGGTCTACTTTTCAGCTCACCAAGATCCATATATAGTATGTGTCCATTATCCAGAAGGTTGCAACCTTCATCATTTGAGAAGTGAGCTCTGGTCAGCGAGTCCTCACCCCTAACAAGGTTATTTATAAATCCTAATAGGGTCTGACCTTTTACTAGGTCACTGTACTTCATACATTGTAAAGATCAACTTCTAACAGGGTTGCAAGATCTTCTAACAAGGATCTAATTCCCACTAGGGTTTTTTACCTATTTGGGTTTCCCTGTAACAAAAATTGTGGTCTTGTGTTAAGTGTTATCTTATTGTGTTTATGCTTAATTTTATTTTGTACTTAATTAGATAAATAATTGAATCTTGTAGATAATTGATTCACCGCCCCCCCCCCCCCCCACCCTCGCCCTCTCAGTTATCTCTTGGGACTATTCGTAACAGGTTAACCTTGGTCATTGTCATCATCTCAATATTAATTCATGGAGTAACAATCTCAACCATTGGGGTGACAATTAGAAGGGACATGTTTGACAATATTTTAGGAAGAAATGAGCTTTATTGGCAAGAAGCTTCTTGAGATATAGACTCATAATTTCGTTAGCCATTTCCTCATAAAGCCTATCCAAACTTTGCAGGTGTTCATTCATTTCAAATTTTATATTGTATATTAGTCAAAGCTTAATTAATATTATTCATGACATAAAAATAATATATTTAGAATCTGATGTATTTCCAATTGTTTGTTACTTTATTTCTAGGAATTTTAATGATTTTAGTTGTTGACCTCAAACAACTCCCTCCAGTCAAAGACAAGGTTTATGAACTACAATTGATTGAACACCAAGATGACTTGAAGACCAGTGATTTGAGATCACCAAGCTATACTAGAATGTTTTGAGATATAATTGAATCAATCAATATGTTGTCATTGATGTCAACTAGTTTGACAGTACTTATCATGATAAAAGAAAACATCTAAACATCTGTGAGAAGAGAAAAAGATGAGGAACAAAGATATCTACATGGAGAAAGATGGATATGAAAGATGAGGATAAGGAACACTTTTGGTGACTTATTGATGAGTCTATGAGTCTATATTATTTACTTGATTATGTTTCAATAATTTTTTGTGAAGAAAAAAGCTGAAATGTGCAAAGCAGTGTGGTCGGTAAATGAAGACTTTAGTATACACCGAGCAGTGTTGTGTATACTAAGTGATAATAATAATCGAGCTAGTGTTCACCGACACATTTTTTTCTTAACCGAGAAGGGATACAAGCATTTAATGTTTAGTTTAGCTCACAAGATTGATGAGTTAGAATGTGTATGATTTTGAGGTTAGAGATGAAGATTGTTATGAGATCGATGACTAACATAATTCAAAGAAGATCTAAAGGATGAAATTTAAATGAGCTATTGACACATCTATCAAGGAAGCTTTAAGATGAAAAATCTATGAAGGAGATTAAGCGGCAAAATCTGATGGATGAAAAGTAAATGATTTACTAGTCTATTTAAGAGACATTGATTTCACTATTGTGAATGTCAGAAAAAGGAGACTACAAAGTTTTCACATGAATAGAGCTTCATGCATGCCTGATCAGACTGGTTGAAGAAGAACCAAATTGTAGAGTTAACTGAGCGTCAGAGAGCTATTACCGAGGGATAGTAAGTTACTGAATATTGATAGACTAAATTGATATATTGATCAAAGGATTTTTATGGACTTAGAATAGATCTAGATTTCTACAAACTCAAGTTCTATTATAATCAGACCACCTACTATTTTAGTTTAACCATTGTAACAGAAAAATCTCTTAACCGAGTGGACTTGAAAGTCTATATGTCATTCATAGAATGTACATTGTTATTCTATCAACCCCATAGTGAATGTTGGTTGGATTATAATGGTTGGTTTTAAATCCTCTAACAAGGTCACACCTTATAGTGTGTTTTGTAACCTTTAACAGGGTTGGCTCTTCATCGAGCTCACTTCAGAAGAGTGAAAAGTTTTTGGGTTATCGGTCCTAGGTGGTTTTTCCCTTAACAGGGTTTCCACGTTAAATCTCTTGTGTTATGTGTTTTTGTGTTGAATGTTTGGATTCCATACTGATGCAGGAGCATCTCGGGTCCCAAGCAATCCTGTCACCAAAAAGATGTTTGGAGATTTCAATGTTGGTTGGTTTCTTCTTTGACCGAGTTAGTTCAGTTGTTGGTCAGTTTCTTTTGGTTACTAGGTATGGTCAATTATCTCCTGCGTAATCAGTTAATTCACTAGCGCTCAGTGATGCTTGTCTGGCGTTTGATTATCATTGCTTACCGAGTAGTGTAGTTTAGCTTCCTTCATGGCCGACTTGTGTAATTATTTTGGGTCAAGGATTTAATGATTGTATCCATTATTGGGAAGTGTATGGACCTAGATCTGGTGGTCCCTTTTGTGATTTGTGGATCTAAAGGCTGACTCATTATTGGTTGGTTCTTATATTTAAGTAGAGGCTAGGATTAAGAGTTAGAGAGTTTTTTTTAGTTGGATGGTAGCAGATAAAAGATAGATTTGAGATTGTTGTAGATCCTCGCATGTTTGAGGACTTTTGTACTTCATTGTAATATTTTTCCCTAACCAGGAAGGCCTTACAACCTAGCATGTAAGATTCAATTGTGATTAATATATGAAATATCCTGCATTTCCTTCTCACTTTATTGTTTTAGCTTCCGCATAGTTATTGAGAAGGGTGGTATTGATAGGGTGTGCCATCAAATTTGGCCCCTATCTATCCTCTCTTGCATTAGGTGGTATCAGAACAAGGTGAGATCTGGATCTAGGTTTGCGAATCTAGATTTGTAGGTTCCTTCTTATGAGTCCTAATTGATTTTTGTGGGGTAGATTGCAATCTAGCCTATAATTGCAAAGGATCCAAGATGGTTCATTGGAAGTGAGATGCAGATCTAGGATTAGCTGATATGCTAAGGTAGATTGCTACAAGATTGGAAGCTGTTGAGACAGCCTAGCGTAGAGGAAGACATCTTGAAGATGTTAGTGATCATGAAGTTGAAGAAGAATAAGAAAATGTAGAACCTGCACCTGTGATGGATCAGCGTGAGGAAAGATTGTTGAAAGCCTTGACAAGTTTGAAGTCTACACCACATTTCAATCCTCCTGGTTACAGTGGCAAGTTGGATTTTGATGAATTGATGGATTGGATCACCAAGATGGAAAAGTACTTTGAATATGAAAATGTTCCTGATGATAACAAGGTGAATATTGCAAGCACAAAATTGAAGAGTCATGCATCCTTATGGTGGGAACATCTACAATTGGACAGAAAGAGGAAAGGAAAAGACAAAATCAAGGTATGGAATAAGTTGGTCAATAAATTGAAAAGCAAGTTCTTACCTTGTGATTATCATATTAACCTAGTTAGGTGTATGCAAAGTTTGAGGCAAAAAGATAGCTCGGTAAAAGAGTATATCCTAGGGAATTATATAGATTAGATATCAGATTTGGACATGATGAAGATGATGTAGAAAGGATTGGTAGATATTTGAATGGACTAAGATTTTCTATCTAGGAAGAGATCAACATGGTCAAGTTGGAAATCCTTGAAGAAGCCTATCAATTTTCTTTGAAGCTCGAGGATAAATTGAACAAGAAGCATGAGAAAAGAAAAAGAGGTCAAGGTGGTAGATTCCATCAAGGAAGAGGTAGATCCAATAGTGAAGATGGTAGATCTGAACCTAAAAAGGAAAATTTGGAGAAAGGCAAGACCGAGTGGAAAGGTGAAAGTTCTGCTAGAGGAAGAGGCAGTAGTCACTGAGGTAGATATAATAGAGGTGGATTCCAAGGAACTTGTTACAATTATGGAGGAGAAGTTCATAGATCATTTGAATGTAAGAATGCAAGTAAGAAGGTTGGAAATAGAAAAAATGCTTTGGTGCAAGAAGATTCACTAAATGAACCTGAATTGGAAAAGAACTTGATGGTCCGAAGAGAACTTTGGAGTGAAGGTAAAAAGGAAGACTTAGTAAGGAAAATTTTGTTCAAGACTAGATGTAGAGTTTCTGATGAAGTTTAGAAGGTAATCATTGATAGTGGTAGCTCAGAGAACTTGGCATTTGAGGATATAGTTACTAAGTTGTAGTTGAAAAGATTGAAAAACCCGTAGCCCCATCAGATCTCATGGATCAAAGATGAGCACACACTCTTGGTAAGTGAACAATGTTATGTGAATTTGAAAATTGGGAAGTTCTATGATAAGGTTTTATGTGATATCATGCCTATGGATTGTTGTCATATTTTTTTGGGTAGACCTTGGAAATATAATAGACATGCTATATATGATGGGAGATTGCATAAGTATACTATTTGGGCTGATGTTAGAAAACATATATTATTTCCATTGATTGAAGAGACTATCAGTAGTGTTTGTACATCTATGAAAATTTGTCTAATGGAAGGAAGAAAATTTGTTAAGGATTTGAAAAAGAATGATATATTTTTTGTTGTGGTTCCTAACAAACCGAGTAAGAAAATAGAGGACAGTACCCTTGAGGAGATTGATAAGATACTCACTAAGTATAAAGACATCATTTTTGATAATGTACCTAATGGATTACTACCGAAAAGAAGCAGTGATCATTGTATGGATTTATTTCCAGGAGCTAGTTTACCAAATAAGGCACCACACCAGTTGACACCTACCAAGAATCAGGAATTGAACCAATAGATTCAAGAATTTTTGGAGAAAGGTTTGATCAGAGAAATTTTGAGTCCTTGTGCAATACCTTCTATATTGGCACCTAAGAAGAATGGTGAATGGAGAATGTGCACTGATTCTAGAGAAATCAACAAGATAATAGTAAAATATAGGTTTCCTATACTGAGAATGGATGACATAATGGACATTTTGACTGGAGAAAAGTATTTTACCAAAATAGATCTGAAAAGTGGATATCATCAAATTAGAAACAAAGAAGGTGATGAATGGAAGACTGCTTTCAAGACAACAGAAGGTTTGTATGAGTGGTTGGTTATGCCCTTTGGTTTAACTAATGCACCGAGTACATTTATGAGGTTGATGAAAGAAGTTTTGAAGAAATTCTTGGGAAAATTTGTTATTGTGTATCTTGATGACATTTTGATATTTAGTAAGACAAGTATTGTAGAGATTGAAAGAGAAGTTGTTGATTAATCTAAAAAAAGTGTTCCTTCATGAAAGAGGAGATTTTGTATTTGGGATTTGTGATTTTAGCTGATGGTTTGAAGATGGATCCTAAAAAGGTTGAAGCTATTTTGAATTGGCCTACACTAGAAAATGCTAGTGAGGTAAGATCATTTCAAGGATTGGCAAGTTTTTATAGGAAGTTCATTAGAAATTGCAGTACTATTTGTAATGCTATGATTGAGACAATGAGGGGAGACAAGAAATAATTCAAGTGGACACATGGAGCTAATAAGAGTTTTGAGGCATTGAAGGAGAAAGTTGTTGAATTACCTATTTTGGCTTTACCTGATTTCACTAAAGTTTTTCAAGTGGTAGTGCAATCAGAGCTATGTTGAGTCAAGAAGGTAAACCTATTGCTTTCTTTAGTGAAAAGTTGAATGATGCTAGAAGGAAATATTTTGTGTATGATCAAGAATTCTATGCTATTGTTCAAGCACTGCAGAAATGGAGACATTACTTGATACTAAGTGAATTTGTGTTGTATAATGATCATAAAGCTTTACAGTATTTGGGTAGTTAGAATAAGTTGAACTAGAGACATATGAAATGGGTTGAGTATTTGCAAAGTTACACATTTTTTATCAAGCATAAAAGTGGAGTCACTAACTGAGTTGCTGATGCATTAAGTAGAAGATCCTTGATGATAGAAATGAAAGTGAATGTTCTTGGTTTTGATGACATGAGAGATTCTTATGAATTTGATCATGACTTTTCTAAGCCATGGAGAAAGTGCAGAGCACCTATTCAAGATCAATGAAGTACAAAATGGGAAGACTATTTCATGCAAGAAGGTATGTTGTTTAAAGGAATTCAGTTATGTATACCGAGAGGAGCAATGAGAACAAATTTGATAAAAGAGAAACATAGTAGTGGTTTGGCTAGACATTTTTGAATTGAGAAGACATTGAGTTTGCTAAATGAGAAATACTTTTGGCCACACTTGTATAAGGATGTTCAAAAATTTGTGAAGAGTTGTGCAGTTTGTCAAGTTGAAAAAGGAGTAAGTTAGAATACTAGATTGTATGTACCGATAGCTATACCTGAGAAACCTTGGATTGATATTAGTATGGATTTTGTTCTTGGCTTACTGAAGATAGTGAGAGGTAATAATTCCATATTTGTTGTGGTAGATAGATTTTCTAAGATGGCACATTTTATACCTTGTAAGAAGACATAAGATGTAGTGAATATAGCAGATCTTTTCTTTAAGGAAACTGTAAGATTACATGGATTACCAAGGAGCATTATCTCTCACTGAGATAGTAAATTTGTTGGATACTTTTGGAAGACTCTTTGGAGAAATTTGGGTACCAAGTTGAAATATAGTTCTACATTTCACCCACAGACTGATGGACAGACAGAGGTTTTAAACCAAAGTTTGGGAAATCTTTTGAGATGTTTAGTTGGAGACACACTGAGTAGTTGGGATTCTATGTTGGCAAAATCAAAGTTTTCATATAATAATTTAGTGAATAGAAGTACTTGTAAAACACCTTTTGAGATTGTAAATGGCATACAACCAAGAGGTATATTAGATTTGAGAGATGTTGCTGAGGAAAAGAGAAGTGTTGAAGGAGTAAAATTTGTTGAGTACATGAAGACATTGCATGAAGATGTGAAACTCAAGCTGGAAAAGAGTAATCAGAAATACAAAGACAAAGCTGATAAATAAAGGAGACATAAGAGTTTTGATGTTGGTGATGATGTGATGGTTCATTTGAAGAAAGGTAGATTTCCTGTTGGAACATATGGGAAGCTAAACATGAAGAAGTTTGGTCCTTACAAAATATTGAGAAGATTTGACAGTGGAAATGCGTATGAAATTGAGTTACCTGATGACATGGATATTTCACCGATATTCAATGTTGCTGATTTATATGAGTACCATGAACCTAATGAAGACATGATAGTACTGATGGATTATCCTAAGAAGCAAATAGATCAATTGGAGCAGATTTTGGAGTAGAGAACTAGCAAAAGCACAAGAGGAAAACAATATTTGGAATATCTAGTTAAGTGGAAGAACATACCGATTGAAGAAAGTTCATGGATTTCAAAATCTGAGTTAGATGTAGCTCAGGTTTCTCAAACTTCATGATTTGGAGAAACATTCCAAAATAACCCCAGGTGTCTGATGAAGGAGCATTTGGGGTCCCAAGCAATCCTTTGTCACCAAAATGATGTTTGGAGATTTCAGTGTTGGTCGGTTTCTTCTTTAACTAAGTTGGTTTGGTTGTTGGCTAGTTTCCTTTGGTTACCAAGCATGGTTGGTTATCTCCTAGGTGGTCAATTAATTCACTAGCACTCGGTGATGCTTGTCTAGCACTCGGTTAGCACTGCTTACTGAGTAGTGTTGTTTAGTTTCCTTCATGGCTGACTTGTGTAATTGTTTTGGGTTGAGGATTTAATGATTGTATCCATTATTGGGAAGTGTGTGGACCTAGATCTGGCAGTCCCTTTCATGATTTGTGGATCTGAAGGTTGACTCATTATTGGTTGGTTCTTGTATTTAAGTAGAGGCTAGGATTAGGAGTTAGAGAGTTTTTTTTAGTTGGATGGTAGTAGATAGAAGATAGATTTGAGATTGTTGTAGATCCTCACATGTTTGAGTAATTCTATACTTCATTGTAATATTTGGCCCTAACTAGGAAGGCCTTATAGCTTGGCATGCATGATTCAATTGTGATTAATATATGAAAGATCCTACATTTCCTTCTCACTTTGTTGTTGTGGCTTCTGCATAGTTGTTGAGCAGTGTGGTATTGATAGGGTATGCCATCAGATTTGGCCCCTATCCATCCTCCCTTGCATCACATACTTTGCATATTACAGATTTTATTTGGTCGGTATTCACTATGAGTAATTAACTAGTAATCAGTAAAGGCACATATAGTTTATTATTTGTTGTTACCAAGCTACAGATATTTGCTGAAATTATTTTTAGAGATACAATTTTTAAATGGGCTTACTAGATAACTGATCTAATTTATTCACCCCCCCCTCTCAGTTATTCTAATAATTGGTATTAGAGCATTGGTTTCTTGGAACAAAGTTTTAAGGACTTCAGAAAAAAGATCACAAAATGCATAAGAGGGAAGTGCCAAGACTGAACAAGGACAACTTTACAATATGGAAAAGCCAAATGAGATTACATATATCTGGTGTGTGTGAATGATTGCACCTTCATGAAATTAGGATACTTAACCACAATTCTATGAAAGAGCCTAACAATTTAATCTAAGAATTGTAATTAAAATCCATGACATCTCATGGTTCTCTATATAAGATTGACTAATAAAGATCTCAACCTTAATCCCTACTAGTGACAATCCTAGAATGAGAAATTGATGATAAAATTCCTAGTCTAGCTTTCAATTCTCAAGATTTGATACAAAGATCAATTCAAATGCTCATAATATTACTCAATTGCTATGAAATGCTCAAAAATATTGTTCAATTGCTCTTAAATTTCCTATTGTAATGATTCTTTTCATTTGAATTTTCTAAGATGATTATACTCTCAAAATGACAATTATTTATAGTAAAATCCCAAGGGTAGGGGGTAGAGTTACTTGATCATGATTTAGCCTTGGATTATTCAAAGGCTTTGAGATGTTTTAAAATGGGAGGACAAGTAGGGGGACAATTTAAATGATTTTCTCAAAGGTTTGGACAAATAGACAAATTTGAGTGGTTGAGATGCAAAATTGAAAATGAGTGATTGAGATTCAATATTTTGGAGTGATCCATGTGCATTTTGTTCTCAATTCTTATTGGTTTCTCAAATTATGTTGAAATATATTAGGATTAATTAAATTCCATCAATAAATTAAATTAGCCATGTAGGGGAATAGGTTCAATTTGATTTTTGATTTAAAACTATAAAATTAATTGATTAAAATCAATTATATAGTGTGATTGATCCCTTTAAGCTTGTATTTAATTATTTGATGTCATGATTTGATTTTTCCTTTGATTTAAATGATTTTGTCCAATTTTGATTAATAAATGTCCATTTAAAATTGATTTGATCAATTTTGATAAAAATTGAGCTTTTGGCCAAGATTTGTTGATTTGGATGATTTTAAAACACCTGCCCAATTTTGGGTGTCTACAAATGCCCCTCTTTGAATTGATGTGCATAGTGCATTGATTCAAAGAAAATTGCATGTCCTAATCTTTGATTTGATGCTTGATTTCTTGATACAAAATTGATGTGAAACTTGATTTGATTGATTTGAAAGTGATTTGATTGATAAAACTTGATTTCAAAATGGTGCAACATGCCCCACTAATAAAGTTCAAAAATTTTAATGCCCCAGATTCGATGATGTTTGATGCAGATTTAATGTTGATGCAGATTTGATACTCTGATGATGCCCCCTCAGAAATGAAACAGATTGTTCACTGGATAAAAAGATTTGATGAAATTGGTTCAAAATAGATCCAATATGTTTTCATTTCTAAGAAACATTGATGATGATCATGGTTACAACAAATGCCCTAGTTTGATGGATTTGCAGATATGGGTCAAAAGGTAAAAAATTTGTTCAAAATTAGGTCAAATAGCATAAATAGGTTGAAAACCCCAAATTTACTATTCATTTTTACCTTTCACTATTGAGATTTTTCTCTGGTCATGAGAAAGCTGATTACGATGGTTGTGCCTATTCGAGAGCATCAGTTTGAGAGAGGTCAATGATACTGGAGACCATTAGATTATGGACCTCTTGTGAGTGATTCTAAACCTCCTAGTGCATTTATTATGTGTTTTGTAGCATTTAATAGCATTAAAAACATGTTTTTTAGATAGATCTTTATAAAATGCTGCCTAGGATAGTTTAAATGCCGCTTAAGCTAGTAAAATGTCACCTCTATGCTTTTAAATGCCACCTACAAGAAATGAAATACCGCTTAGAACTAGCGTAAATTTATCAATCTATGTATAAAACACCGCCTGAGAAAATCCTAAGAATTAAATGACGCCTAAGCATAATTAAATGTCGCCTAGGGTCATAAAATGTCATGTAATGCTTGAAATACTACCTCCACATGATGAAGTGACATGTGTGCAAATTTAAACACCACCTGAGGTAAAATTTCACCTCCATCTAGGAAAATGACACCTAAAGTATTATGATTTAAAATTTGTAGTTTTAATGCTCAAACTTAATTTTTTTTTATTAAAATTTGATGTCTCTGGATGAATGATTGAATATCCAAGATAGATAGGTCTATTGTAGTGAAGTGAACAAGTGATTAGGATATCAAGATAATCATAACAATGAATGTTTGATTTTTCAATCTGATAGGATAGATAACTGATCATATTGGTCCTGCCTCAAGATCTAGAGTTTGGAAACAATAAGTTGATTATGCTCGCAAAGAGAAAAGATTGATTGATTTTGATTGATTGACATATGATAATCCACTGATATAGAATACTGGTATGATTCCCTTGATTTGTAAAATAGGTACATTTCCATAAGTTGTATATATAGACTGTCACTTCTTGGATATGGGTATGTGCAAGATCATGAGGGGCCAAAAAGTGGTGATGTCAGTTCAAAACTTTGACAATGTAGCTGATGACTTTTTTTTCATCCAAATTTGATAAAATGAAAAGGGCATCTTATGGAGATTATCAGCTTTCTATGCATATAATTGTTGTCAAATTTTGAATTCGGTAAGTAATTATTAGTTATTTTCTAATTGAGCTACCCCTAAAGTGCTGATTTATATACTGATTGAAAAATGACTCTTACTTTCAGATGGTATAACATTTTTGAAATCCGAAAAGTGCATCACATTCTATGCTTTGCCTACTATAAGGAAAAATAAATAAAAATTGAATTTTGTAAAGTTTTGAATGAGTTAAGGTGGTCAGACACGGGAGTTTTTTTATTTTGAAAATGTTGTAGCAAAAAATTTATAATTAATTGTTTTTTTGGAATAAAATAATAAAAAAATATGTCACATCTGGGCATGAGTCTACTACTTATATATAAAATCTTATAATAAAATATTATCATTTGATTATGATTAAGGTGGTCAGACATACACCTACTCCTTATTTTTTTCCTGAAATTTTTGTACTGCTACATTGAAATCTATACTTTTCACAAATATTACTAACTTTTCCTCAAAAGAGGCCTAGTAGTTTAAAAACTACATTCAATTTTCTATAGATTCTATTCTTACAACTTTTTGATAGTAGGTTCATAGCTAGTTGAAATTTTCACGTCAAGTTGACTAACCCTGATTTGCTGATTTTTCATTGCCACTTAAGGGCATAGTTTGGCCCCTCATGATTTTGCACATATCCATATTAGATTTAGGTCAGGATTTGACCCAGCCAGAGTATTAGGTCATTGAGATGTGCGGTTTGAGTTTCCTTCTAGACATCCCTCGATTTCAATTAAACTGAGGTCTTCTCATAGCTATGGCAGAGCGTTGGCACTCTGACCCCAATACTTTCCACTTACCATTAGGGGAGATGTCTATCACTCCTGAGGATGTGTAAAAATTGCTCTGTATCCCTACTCAGGGTGAGAGAGTATACTATGATTCTATATATGATGGTAGTGTTTGCAGACGTGTTTTTGAGGATGCCACTATTTGTGATGATACCATTACATGGGCACAATTCTCTTCTTTTCTGACATTGCCAGTTGTTTTAGGTGCTCTCATTGGAGGTTTTCTATTGCTAGATCGATGAGGGTGAGGATTTTATGTTGGATGGGGTCACGTAATGGAGGATTTTCCTATACATCCTTGACACCTTGATTGGGGATCTTGTGTATTAGCATAGTTATATCATGATTTACATGAGGTTGTTTATAGATCGAGTGTAGCATTATCAGCAGGTGTAGTTTTTTTGCAGCTATGGGTATGGGAGCATCTTCCCATTACGAGACCATTTTCAGCTTGAACTTGGGGTCATGGGTATCCATATGCATTTTTTTATATTGGTATGGTTGTCAAGGATCATCTAGGCAAACTAGAGTATTGGCGTCGCATGATCAATGATATTGATCAAGTAGTATGGAGGCCATATCTGGGCTATGAGGGCTGGAGAGAGGATGATGATGAGCTTCCTTATATGTTCACACCGAGGTGGATGATAGGCCGATCACCACTTGTGATTGAGAGATTTTGTTTTGGTTGAGTATCGAGATAGTATGGTCATTACATGATATGCCTATGGGTATAGCTTTATATGCTTGAGTTTATTTAGAGAGATCTATGTGGGGTGCATAGATTGATTATTAATTTACTTGTGATCAGGTGGATAGAAAAATGTGTTGCTGCTGGGACATGCTAGCCCATGTTGTAGATGCAAGTATGTCTATTGAGTATCAAGATTGGTTTGCTCAAAATAGATTTTTGAGATTTACTGATCCTGCGGAGTTGATCCTAGATAGAGATGATCCATCAGATGATGATGGTGGAGATGATGATGGAGGAGATGGTGGTAGACTGAGACAACACCAAGCTCATAGAGCATAGAGAGCTCACAATGTGATAGGTAGAGGATGAGGTGTTCATGCCAGAGGTGGTGATATGGATGTCAGACAAGCTCAACAGTTGCAGGGACTTGGATTTATATGGCCTAGAGTAGCAGAGGTAGTAGGATAGTAGAGAGGCAGGCGACAAGCTCATGTTGATGCTACTAGCACTAGTACATTTGACATCATTTTTCTATGAAAATTATCAACCATTAATGAAAATGGTTTAGGTTGGTCGGGGTATAGAAGGAAAAAAAAAAAAATTTTAAACCATGCCCGTGTTGGTCAAAATTTCCACCAATACCATGTCGGTCAAAATTTTGACCAACATGAGAATATTACTTTAAAAAAACATTTGAATTCTCATTTTCATTTTTACTGTTGCAGCGCACGAATTAGGATTTTCATTTCTAAGCTAAGGAGTAGAGCTTAATCTAGGTCATGAAGAGCCCTACACCTGAGGTTAATAGCACATTTCATCATTTATCTTTCATGGATTTTGAGGTATCTTCTGTGTTTGCTATATTTCACTGTGGAGTTTGAGGTATCTTCTGAGTTCGAGGTATCTTCCATGTTTACTATATTTCACCGTGGAGTTTGAGGTATCTTCCATGTTTGCTATATTTCATTATGTACTAGATTGTCATTTTCTTGTCATCTCTATTAGTAATATGCTAGTAGGTGATTGAATCAATGAGTATTCTTAGTGGTGACTAGGGTTTGACTAGGGTTTGTAAATGTTATGACCGAGAATTATGAAGGTTGTGACTAGGGTATAACCAATGCATTTGTAGATTTAAGGCATTTGCAGATTTAAGGGACGCAGGTAAGAGAATTTTTGGCATGCTTAAACACAAATGCACATATCATTTTTTAGAATGTAGCATGACATTGTACATTTGGTATAACCAATGCATTTGTAGATTTAAGGCATTTGTAGATTTAAGGGACGCACATAAGAGAATTTTTGGCATGCTTAAACACAAACGCACATATCATGTTTCACTTGCTAGGTCACAAGAGTATATACAAGATTCTTGATAAAATAGATAGCCAATGCATCCTATTGAAGGGAGAGAAAATAAAAACAAAATAGAAATCAACAACATAGGAACCATAACAATGATCAAGTTCCATAAAAATGTTTCCAGTAGCAGTTCAGTACTCAGTAGTGAAATATATGGTTTGGAAATGTGCCAAAACCTAGACATCAAGTTTGAATAGGAGCTCAAAAGTTTGTTTCTTTCAAAGTTCAAACACCCTGTAGGAGCAAAAATATATAGACATGAATTGGATTTCTTTGGAATTTCTAATTACCCAAACACAATCCCCAGTGAAATAAAAGGAATGATTCATATGTTTCAAGGCAATAATGCAGTAACTGGGGAAGAACATCTAAGTTATTTCATCAATACTACACATGAATATGAGATAGATAATGAGGATGCCATGATAAAATTGTTTGTGAATTCCTTAAAAGAAAGGGCCAAAGAATGGTACAAAAATATCCTAGACAGTAGTACTATTTCTTCATATTCATATTTCTTCATATTTCTTCTAAATAGTGTGATGACTGTCCCAACTTGAGAATCAAAACTTTATATTATAGGTTCTTCATGGAACCTTTCAACTTGTCCAATTATGGAAATTGGCTTGCTTGGGGCAGCTATATCTAGTTGTGAAACATATGAATCATTCCTATTTGTGCATCCTCATTGTCTATTGCATATTCATGTGTAGTTGATTTAAACAATAGATTCATCACTACAATGAGAAAGTTACCACCACACATCAAACATAAGGTGCATTTGATTGAAATATTGGTCATTGTTTACAAGACAAAGGGTCCACAAACAGTTGAAGGATCCTATGCCACAACTATTCATCTTACTGAGAGAAATATGAGGGATTCTCTAGTTGGGACAATCATCACACTATTCCCCTAAGCACTATGGCTTTTCCTTCTCATCCACAATAAACTCTAACATCATTCTAAACTCTTCTATACTCTACCCATATCCATTCCAATCCATTGATCCAATCCATTCATACTTTTCTCATTGACCTTTCCATCATCCATCATTACCAAACTTCTCATTTTCTAGTATTGTCCTTTGCATAATGTCACCTTGGATTAATGTCCTTTAGTGGACTGTCACCTTATCCTCCATACTGTTAGTGAGTCATGCTACTGAGCCTCTAAAATATTTCATGTACTTCTTGCAAAAACTTGACTTTTTGTCTACTCTCCTTTGATCTTCCATCAAGAACTATTGCATGCTCATTGTTGTTTGGCATGACTATCATGGGATGATTGTCCTCATTGTGATGTTTCTTGTGGCTATACTTGGATTGTTGGTTATCTTTAGCTGTCTTCAAAATTTTACCTTCACGGTTAACTAAAAATCCTTTGAGATCAACATTCTTTTGACACCAACTTGTTTAACATTGACTATTATACCTATTAGGTCATCATTCCCTTGGCCTAGTTTTCTTTTTTCAACTCCAACAACATTTGTGATTGTCACATGACCATTTAGATTGTCTTCCATTTTAGCCTTTTAAATTCTTCATAGGACTGACTGTTCTATGGTTTTCCTTTTCTATTTCTCTATGGCAACCATTATCGACATGCCATCCAGCATTTTCAAAGGTCATTCTTGTCTTGCTTGTAAGCTTTTATAGACTATTTCTACACAACCTTAATGTTTGGACTTACAATTGTCCAGTATTTTCTTAGGCAAGACTATCACTTCAACATGAAGGCTGTCATAATTTTGTTTTAGCACTGTCCATTGATATTTATGGGACTTGAATTTCCATCTATTGGACTGTCATTTTTGTTCACCATCCTTTTATAGACTAAATTTCTCAAAAATAATGACAAATGCCAAGGCAAAAAGGCAGTAAATTATATAAGCTCCTCAAGCATGAGTTAGATGATGTGGATACATTAGTTCTTATATCTACATAATCCACATCATGCAACTCATGCTTGTGGACCAAGATTGGATGTAGATCATATTTTTTGTCTCATAATGACTTACTAGGATAGGTACCAATCTTACTATTATGAGATAGTAAATAATATAAGCTCCTCAAGCATGAGTTGGATGATGTGGATACATTAGTTCTTATATCTACATAATCCAAATCATCCAACTCATGCTTGAGGAGCTTATATAATAATCAACTGATTAATGTTTTTGGTTTTGATGTAGTCCTCTCCAACTCATGCTTGAGGAGATTATATAATAATCAATTGATTAATGATTTGAGGGATGTTTTAATTGCCTATTCTAATCACTGATTTGAGGAATATTGATAGTGACTATGAATGAAGACTATATTCTTATTGTTTTGAAATTTTATGAGGGGTTTTATGTAATCTTAGGTTGGAATCAAATCCATTGTTTGATTATGGGAAGAAGCACTATTGTAAACCAATAGAGAACTGCCAAGGAAAATGAACTCCACACTTGGAGACTTGAAATATCTACTAATCAGTGAATGTTAACATTACATATAACATGGAAAACAATGTAGTCAACCTTATTGAGAAACCTAAACCTATTCCAAAACCTAGGCTTGAACTTTGCAAAACCTTTGATATCAAGGAAACTATTAAGGTTGTTGATGGACCCCTATACATTACTATGAAGATTAATCAAGAGCTCTCTTGAGGAGTGCTTATTGATCCTATGTATGGTGACTGTTATTACAAAATAACATCTCTTTACTTAAGAATTTCATCAAGAAACTTATGAAAAATCCGATGTCATGGTTAAGGTGCATGATTATTTTACTTGTTCTACCATAAGTTTTATGACCCTTCATTTGTCTATTGTTTGGGATAGTCACCATAGAATTATTTGGATTGTCTCTCCTCTTGCCTTGCAAGGTTAAAATGACCTTTTTTTCATCCCTCCTTGAATAGACCCTTACCATCTTGCACTTGTGCAATGATAGGACACCAATGTTGCTAATTAAGGTTGGTGAGATGATTACGCCTATCCTAAAAAAAGACTGTCAAATCATTATGCTTTCAAATCAATTACCTATTGATGCATCCCTTGCAAGGGAGAGAAGCCAAACACATAAAGAACATGCACATAAACATGACAACTAAAAAAATTAAATGGAATACACCAAGAAGTACCAAATGATGAATGCTCAATTGTTGTAATGGCAAAGCAATATCAGAACCGTCCATTTATAGTCCTAATGATTTTGGAAATTGTTGACAAAGAGTGTTTCTTTTTTTTATTATAGTATAAATGATTTTTCTATAGTCGTAATGATTTTTCTTATTTCTTGTCTTTTGCCCCTTTTTGATTTCCTATGTATGTGCTTCGTGACAGGATTTTGTCACCTTCTTTTGATGGTATATTTCATTTGCTTTATGTGGAATACTATTTTGTTCACTATTTTATTTCAGTTTCATATTTCTTTCATTTTTCATATACACACAGACTACACATGCTGATAAAAAAATCAGCTATTTGATTTAGGTTTACTTTTCATTATTGTAAATGGTTAATATTTCTGATGGTACTCCTTGGTGTATTTGGACTGTAAAAATAATCATATAAAAATAATAAATGTAGTAATGATGGTGCGGTGCATTATTGATATAGGTTTGATGACTCTTGTCAATGTGCCAAACTATCAATGTGGTGGTGGGAAGTGTGTGTTGAAGACTTCACGGACACTGAACAACCCTGGATGACAATTTTGGTGCTGCCCTAATCGAAAAAAGGTTTCTAATGTGTATATATTTAAATTTTCTAATGTAAATACTATTCATTATAATATAAGAACTAATGTAGACTGGGTATCACAGGGAAATAATGGCTATGGATACTTTAGTTGGGTCGATGAAAACTCATCTGCATCTATCCACCCATCTCCACTTATCCGTGATGAAGGATTTGAGTGCAAAATGTGTCAGGCTAGGGAAAATTCTGAAATTATATTTTTATGATGCCTTCTCTATATTGTAATCGCATATCTAATTTGTTGCAACCATATGTAGAGATGAACTCAGGAATTAGTTAGATTAGTATTTTCATATTGTAACTAATATTTTAATATTGATATGACATAACTTCTCTTTTCCTCAAGTGTGCATATATATTTTTTACATCTTTTTTTTGAGCTTGACTATGGATTAACTATCATTTTCAAGCTTAAGCATGGCTTCATACCACGCACCGTCCATAGATTTGTACGCAATGCTGATTTACAAACACAAATAACACATTGAATGTACTCTATGAACATGCATGGTATGAAGTCTTTCTAAAGTTTGAGCGTAGTGTGGTATCAAGTCTTGTTGAAGAAGAGTACTAAAGAGAGTAGGCATACCATACCAAGGAAGTTTGACAAGAACAAGGAATATGGCTTAAACTGAATGGGAAGACATCTTTCTAGCCTAGGCTTGGATCCTTCGACCAATAGCTTGATAATAAATGAAGCAAATGAGAGCTAAGCAATTAGCTTCCCAAGAAAAATCTTGTAAATGAACTATGTGTACCCCAATTCCTATGCCTTCTACGCATACCTAAATGATATATTTGAAACAACAAGGGTAAATTTAGCCTTACCCTTGTTGTTTCAAATATATCATTTGGGTACGCATAGAGGGCACAGGAATTGGGCTACATATAGTTCATTTATGGGATTTTTCTTGGGAATCTAATTGCTCATCTTTCATCTACATTATTATTAAGCTAATTGCTGAAGGATCTAGGCTTAGGCTAGAAAGATGTCTTCCCAAACACATAAAAAACATACACATAAACATGACAACTGAGAAACATAAATGTAGATTTCACAATAGTTGAGAAACATAATTGTAGGCATCATGGTCACAATTTTTTGGAGACAACATAATTGAGTTGTATACCTAGATGATGGAGAGCAACTTCTACTCCTCTGATTCCAAATTGACACTGCGGGATCCAAATACCATAGATAAGGAATAAATTGAGAGAGTGGAGGAGGGCCATAATGACCAAAATAATACAGGATGAACCTCAAGTTAAATGAGGCAACTATAAACATTTTAATAAAATTCTATCACTCATCATCTAAGTATACCACTCAATTACGTTGTCTCCAAAAAAATGTGATCATGATGCCTACAATTATGTTTCTCAACTATTGTGTCCCAGAACCCCTTATGACTCTTTACGACCATTTATGACCTCTAAGAATACATCTTAGAGGTCTTAAATTTTTTTAAAGGGTCATAAGAGGCTCCTAGGAGGGGCCAGATGAGCTTCCACCTTCACGTGGTTAGCCCTGTTAAGTAGACAATGTTAATTAAACTACTCTTGAAACATAATTGTAGGCATTATGGTCACATTTTTTTGGAGACAACATAATTGAGTTGTATACCTACATGGAGAGAAATTTTTGCACCTCCGATTCCAAGTTGACACTGTGGGATGGATAACAACTTGGATCCGGAGGTGCAAAAGTTTCTCTCCATCATCTGGGTATACCACTCAATTACATTATCTCCAAAAAAATGTGACCATGATGCCTACAATTATGTTTCTTAGAGAATGTTAAACTATTCTTGAAACAAAGAGAAGCTCAAAGAGAAGCTGGAAACAACCAACAGAATGGGTGTGGACACTTGAAGATAAATATCAAATAGGGGAAAAGCACCTGCAACAACAAAGGCAATAGCTATAGATACGGATGAGGATATCGCAAAAATCCCTAATTTAGTGTTTCAGAGAACAAACGATGGACTATGAATCAAGCATTTTTGCGATATCATCATCTAAATCTATTATTTACATTGGAATGCAGCCTGCGAATATTGATACTGCACCGGCCGAGCACAATGGAGGCATCGATTCTAATGTGAATTGTAGTACTAGAGGTATAAATTTTCTATTTGAATTTTGATTAATGAATATTTAATACAAGAAAACATATTCAATTGTTTAAGGTGGATTAGTTGTGATGATGAGATGTGCCATTTAGATGTTAACTATGACAGTCTCTTGGTTTCAGGCAATGCAGAAAGAGAAGCCTAGTTCAATATGCAATCTCAATTCATATACATAGGATATCAGGTGGAGTTGAAAAACACAACAGGGTTTCATTTTTGATAGAGGTCTTTAATTGCGTATTTTAAGTTTTAGACCATCGCGAAAATGTAAATGTGTTGTGTTTTTTCAACTCCACCTGCTATTCGTGCATATTTTGCTTGTGTTGCATGCACATTCTTGATTCAGAGTGGGAAAAATCTTATTTTTGATGTGAGGGAGGGAAGCCAAACACAAAGAACATGCAAATAAACATGACAGCTACAAAACATAAATGTAGGTATCACAATAGCTGAGAAACATAAATGTAGGCATCATGGTCCCAATTGTTTGGAGACACAACATAATTGAATGCTATACCCATAAAATGCAACACAACCACTACTCTTATAGTTCTAAGTTGACATTGTGGATCCAAAAACCATATATAGATTCCTTATCTTTGGTTTTTGGATCCCGCAGTGTCAACTTAGAACTACAAGAGTAGTGGTTGTGTTGCATCATCTAGGTATACTACTCAATTATGTTGTGTTTCCAAAACATTGTGACCATGATGCCTACATTTATGTTTCTTAGCTATTATGTCCCAAGTTCCTTTATGACCCTTTACGATCCCTAAGAATACATCTTAGAGGTCTTAAAGTGTCGTAAAGGGTCATAAGAGGATCCTAGGAGGGGCCGAATGAGCTTCCACCTTCACATGGTTGGCCTTGTTAAGTAGAGAATGTTAAACTATTATCGAAACAAAGAGAATCTCAATAATTTATATCTGAATACCAATTTTGTTCTTATCAAACCGTCAAAACATTTAAATAGCTACTACCTTTATAGAAAATTGCCCTTGGAAGAAGGGTGCCCAGATTTAGGTCCGCACCTAAACACATGCCACAAAATCAATGCAAACACATAGCTATTAGCAATGTCACTGCTCCAATGGCTAGATCTCCAATGGCTAGCTACATCCACGATGCAATGCAACAAAGGCAAGCACATTACACAAGCGCTAATGCCGCCCCTTATTCCACCAATGATGTCACCATGCAAAGAACAATCTTCATGTAGCTATTACACCAAATTAAATCTCCAAGGCACAAATCTATCAGCCCAATCCAACAAACAAAGAATTAGCCACACTCAAATGCCTCCATCCAAGTTGGCCTAGCTGTGCCAAAATAATTCAAGCCAGCCTGCAAATACAAACAACTCATGTCAGCTCTGAATCTGCAAAGCCAAATGTCGGCTCAACTACGTCACTCCTCCAAATGACTAAGGAAAATCTCCTCATTGAATGCATCATTCACCCAACAAAAACTATTCGGGACTTATCCAAGTTGCCCAACTCAGATCCAACCAGTTTCAAAAATCATGTTCAATCTAGCCCCGTTACATCCTCCCCCACTAAACCAAGAGGTGACATCCTCGATGCCTGCAACACCCACCTAGACCAAATGACATTGCGAGAATATTGATCCCAAAAAGAGATCACTCAAGCCAAGTTGAGTTCCCTTTGGCAAGGAACCCAATCAACTCAACCACCACATGATGTTGTTGCTCTCCCCAAATCTAGTCACCTTTCAAACACTTCAGCAATGGATCGATGATCTCGGTAAAGCCTACAAAGTGACCCCTACAAAAGCTAGTCGCACCAAGAAACCATTGCAAGTCATGAACATTACCAATCTTCCTATGAGCTCCATCAATTGAAGTCACTCAAATCTAACTCAAAATAGGAAGAACCCAGTCATCTGCATAGAGCAAACCATTATGCTCAAAATCTGCTAAGGCAATATGACCTCTTTCTGAAAAGACATCTTGCATGCTACTCAAAGAAGTCACCTCTGATGTTGAATCTACCTTAGTCACCATAGGCACAAAACACATCTGCTCTACATCCAAGATCATGATGTAATTCCAGCAAGGAGCAATGACAACTCTAGCCCATCTTAAGAAATCCTGACCCAAGATTAGTTCATACCGATCCATCTCCAAAACCACTAAGTCAATAGATCGCTACCAAGCACCAACCTTCAAAGAAACATTGCAGATCATACCTTGCATAGGCTAAGAAACCTCCAATGTCTCCAAGGTCACATCCAACAACCCAATCTACAATCCGAATTGTTCAGCTCAGTTAACTAATAAGAACATTTAAATAGCTAAATCAAAGCTATTTTGACAGTTTTAAACCGTCAAAGAATTTTGTTCTTGTCTATAATTTTGTTCTTATCAAGCTGTCAAAACATTTGAATAGCTAAATCAAAGCTTCATAAATTCATATATGCACACTAATTATAGACAAGCAATATATTCAACTAAAAGTAGGAATATATTGAAAATGGTGTCACATTTTTTTTAAAACAAAAGTTAGTATTGGTCAAAATTTCATCCTTTACATAGTACTAAATTTGATCAGGATGCTATACGTTCGATGGTCCATTCGATGAATTTGGGTGGATAATTCAATGATAAAATGGACTAAATTCGACCAGGATGCTTTACATTCGATGAATTCGCGTGGATAATTCGATGACAAAATGGTCTCAATTTCAACTGTCACACCAATTGAACGATGTCTAATTCTTCTAGTTCCAAGGGACTGTTGCAATCGATAATTCAACTAGTTATGGGGTCAAAATTTTGACTATTATTCAACATGTAGAAAATTCAAGAAAAAAGATCGACGATAGTTTTAGTCGACTATTCGACCAATTTTTGTAGAAAATTTGACTAATTCTCATCGAAACTTAAGGTAAAATTTACTAGTGTAGACAGGCTCCCAGAGGACTGGCTCCTACATAGGTACCTTTATGATAGGCTCCATTGATTTAGGAGGGACATATTATAGCATAGCAGGTGCCTCATCAGATTCCTAGATCACAGGATATGGGTCAGTCTTCTCAGGGACCATAGGTTTCACAAGCTCCATCTAGTATAGATGTTCTAACATAGGATGTACAGACCTTACAGATAGATTTTTCCATAGTGATTGGTTTACTCAATCAGGTAGCTACTATGATGTAGTAGTTTATGACTATGATGGCTCAGATGCTGAGTGTTGTTATCTCTAGTCAGCTCCTCCTCGTACTCAGGATAGACTAGGTGACAGAGGTCCAAATGGTATAGGTGATGGATCGGGTGCCCTAACAGGATCATGAGATGATTGATTATGGATCTCCTTCAATTTTTGATATTGTATCATGTTTCATTTATTGATTGGGACTTTGATGTATCATGTTGATGATGTTGTTGTATCTTTGATATACAGATTTGATGGATCTTTGATGTTTATAGACATTTTATATGATTATGGACTTTCTTTGATTCTCTTGATTTTTTTATGTGAGATTATCTTTATATGTAGTTCTATATGATGTTTTATGATGTATTTATTTTTTATTATGCAATGGATGCAATGTATCTTACATATGATATAGATAAATGAAAGCAAATGTTTATGGAATTTTGATATGGTTTTTCTATTTTTCCATGTATGGATGCAAACATTTTAATTATTGAAATATGGATAATGAATGAAAATATGTTTTTGATTTTTGATGTATGCAATTTTTAATTGAAATGAAATCCTTAACTAAGTGTATACAAATTATTAATGATTAATGAATCTTTTTTCTTTTCTTTTCTATTCAGTTTATAAGGATAATGAATAATGAGTAATGCTATGAATGAATGCAAAAGATAATCTCACATTATTGATTTTAACCATGGATAATTTTGTAAGAATTGAGCCCCCCCAATGATTGATCAAGATAAATAAATAAATGAACCCCTTGATACTTGGAATAATCCTATAAACAATGCACTTAATCTAACATGAAAATGCAATGCAATGCAACTAATTGTCACTAGCTTTTTAGAAAAGAAATTCCATAGAGATATATTTTCATCATTGAGCATTGTGGGACCAGAAAGAAAGTACAACCATCACTAACCACATCATGATGATATGAATACCACTTTATATCATTTTTGGTAACCTTTAGGAAACTAGTACAACCCTCACTAGTTGAATAACCAACTATGGGAGTATGAATACCAGTTTCAACAGATTCAATGTTGCAATTGGATTTTGGTATTGTATCATCTTAAAATGGAAGAACTTCCATTTTTATAGGTTTAGCACCCTCTTTTAGTACATTATCATGATAGACTTGCATTTAGGATGCATTCTGCACTTGATTTCTTCATTCTAGGTAAAATTAGGGTTAGGATCCCAAGGATTCTCCTTAATTTCCCTCTTCCATGACTCTATTTTCTAGGTAGGACTTAGAAATAGCTCCTCATGGCCTTCATCACAATCATCATAGGAATTGGTGTCTATCCCTAGCATTATTTCCTATCCTCGCATCATTTCTAGGTCTCTGGGTACCCCTAGAAGCTCCTATCCTAATTCTAGCTAAATCTGGGCTCATTAGGTCAAGGTCGAGGTCGACCCTGACCTAGGTCAGAGTTGAGGTTGACCTTGACCTAGGTCAGAGTCAAGATCATCTCTAACCTAGGTCAGAGATGAGGTTGTCTTTGACCCTCTTTAAAATCTATGCCCCCTTTTCAATTTTGGTCCCGATGGGCCCCGAAATCAATGTCGAGCCCTCAGATTGGAGTACAGAAAGGTTTTAATTCAAAATTCATTTAATATTTTCCCTCCTTAGTTGTTTGTTGTGATGAGACCTTAATTCAAGGTGAAATTTGAATTATGGGTCCTCGCATTGTTCTAGGAGCCTCACCTTGAAACCTCTATATAAAGACTCTCATTTTCATTCATTTCATCAAGTCACAACAAGAGATCAAGTATCAATTAAGAAATTGCATGATCAAGGAGATTCAAGCAAGAAAGGAATGGTGAAGTGAAGATGCAAGATTGCAAGAGGATGATATAGAAGATCAAGCCATTGTTGATATCAATCATCTTTGTGAACACACCATTGTGAACACCTATTTGGAGCAAGAGAGATCCCTTCTTCCTTGATCCACCATTACCAACTTTCAAGCATTCAAAGATACAATCATGGGGTAACAATTACAGATTATAAGTTTGGTGGAAGTACTTTAGCCTTGGGGGCTTGGTATGCTTTTCTATCTTATTCAAATCTATGCATTGTTGTCTCATACATAATCATGTTAGGGTTTTGATCTAGAGGATTAGATCTTGGCTTTACACTTTCAATACATACACACACACATTCTATTTCAATAAGCTATTCATGGAGGTGGAGATCACCAAAATGGGGGTTTGACTAAGGCAAAACCCTATATAGCCACCCCAAAAACCCCCTTTTTCAGATATCTACAGTCGTTGTTTCAGGAATCTGAGGATAGATCTAAGTACCCTTTTCACCGAACTTCCAAGATCTATGAACAAAGTCAAAGTAAATCTTCAGAATAAAAATGTAGCCTTTGACCTTTTATGAGGGTCAAAGACTACCTGCTATCAGAAAGATGAAAGTTTTCTGGGTTTTCTCCATCACAACTTCCTGGTCCCAGATCTGGTTGCAGAATCTGCCAAAACCTTGTATAAGTTTTAGAAAATAAGTATTTCTAAATCTATTCCATGATGAGGTATGTGTCTTGATCTAATATATTTTCAAGTATTTCTAGATTTATTTATGCTATTTCAAATTCAATTCAAAATAAATGAATAGTGTTGAATAGGAGTATTGTTAAGGCTCTATTTTTAACCTATTCATTTTGGTGAACCTATTTACGACAAATCTTTCTTTTATGGTGTTAGATTTAAATCTTGCATGCTTATAAGATTACATTTCTTGCATTCATATTTCAAAAATATGAAAAAAAAAATTGCAAAAATTTCCTTAAAAATACAAAAAAAAAAATAGTTACATTTTCATACTTTTAGTGCTTTCTTTGTATTCAACATGTATGATTCTTGTTTTGAGTACTTTGATTGGGCTTTTATTGTACAAGAGGATAGAATCCCTAATGAGGTACATGGTAGTGAGAATGATAATGGTTCAAATAAGATCTCCATGGATCCTATTCCTAGTTCACTCTCCTCCACAACCTCTCTAATTAACTATTACCATAGGGTGTGTGCATGGTTACGTTCATGTCCCACTATTTGTAACATTGATAAACATAAAATGATCTTTCCTAAACCTTTAATGATGGTAAAAGGATGTCCTCATATAACAATTAAGGGTAAACCTAGAGATCCTTTGGATTTCTTTGATAACACTGATTCTATTTCACATGCTTATCGCACATGGAATAACCCTTAGCCTACTATTCTAGTTTCTTTACCTCCTTCTCAACCTATGCTTCCTCAAGCACCTAGGTATCCATCTACATTCAAGGAGTACAACTTAGTTGACCAATTACATGCTACTCCTGCTAAGATATCTTTATGGGAATTACTTCAAACCTCCCTAACATATCATTAGGCATTGCAAAAAGCTTTATCTATGTTTCCTACTTCACCTCCCAATCAAGAGAACATACATTCCATTATGGATTGTATACATACTATGCCTTCTAGACCTCCTATTATGTTTTTTGATAATTATTTACCTTCCCTAGAGGTGTAGAATCAATATGATGCTCTTATGGTGGTTGTCTCTATTAATCAGAGCATCATTCGAAGAACCTTAATTGATAATGGATCTGGGCTTAATGTTTGTAGCATGGATATGCTCAAGGCAATTAAGGCTGATCTTACTACTATTCAACCTGATAATGTTCCTATATGTGGATTTGAAAATGTTGTGAAAAGAACTTTGGGTATTATTACCTTACCTGTTAAAGTCGGTCCAATTATTTTAAATACTCCTATTCATGTTATGCCTGGACCTCTCAATTATAACCTTCTCTTAGGAAGACCATGGTTACATACTATGCATGTAGTCCCTTCTACTCTTCATCATAAGGTTAGGTTCATCTATCACAATTTAATGTATACATTACATGCGGATGATGCCTTGAATCCTTGCTTAAATGCAGAATATGCCAAAATCTCTGAACCTCTTCAACCTAGTAAAGAGATTGAAAAACAACTGAAGATACAACAATCTGAGATTCAACAATAGGAAGCTCCATCTTCTTCTTCTTTGATTGAGCATGATTGGGGGACATTGGATTTTAATCCTACGTTTATTGGAGAATACAAGGTCTCTGATTTGGAATTTATGAAGCAACAAAATGAATTTGAGGAAAAAGTTTTTTCTTCTTCGCTTTTTGAAGAACTAAAAAGTAATTTTGTTTCTGCTTTGACTAATGAAATGATTGAAACTATAAAGCCTGATTGTTATGACATTATGACATATGCAGCCCCTTGGACTCCTTCTAATATGACTGATCGATATGGTCCTGTTTATCATTTTCTTAAGAAATCAGGATTTAATGGGAAAGGATGTGGTAAATATGAACAAGGTATACAAGTACCTTTGGATAATGAATTTTATGATCATACATATGGATTAGGATTCAATCCTTATAGACAACCATCAGATTTTCCTCTTAATGTTAATCATATTTGTGGTGGAAAGTTGAATTTGGTTAACCCATTGCTTATTGACCTTAATCAAGAACCCTCTTTGGATATTTTTCCTAAAGATGAAGCTTTAATGGAATTTTTAGGGGTTTATGACGATTTACCTAAGTTTAATCACAAATGAGGAAAGCCTTATTGTTTAAAAGTCAATGATTATTTTGGAGAACATGATAAACAAGAAATTCTCCCTTTACCAATGGATTCTCCAATAAGAAGTGATTTGTTAATTACTAAAACTATTGATATTCAAGTGGATGAAAATAATTCTGCAAGGGTGATAAAAATTGGGAAATGTTTGAATCAGGACAAACATGATTAGTTGACTTCCCTTTTACTTGAATTTAAAGACATCTTTTTTTGGACATATTCAGATATGCCAAGTAAAGATTCTAAGATCGTTACTCATAACATTGTTTTAAAGCCGAATGTGAAGCCTGTGAAAAAGAAAATTCAAAAGATGAATCCATGAATCACCTTATTAGTCAAAGGTGAAATTGAAAAATTAATGGATTCTAGATTTATCCATTCTATTGATTATTCAGATTGGATTTCAAACATTGTGCCTGTGTCAAAAGGAGAAAATAAGATAAGGATGTGTACTGATTTTAGAGATTTAAATAAGGCATCCTTGAAAGATGATTTCCCATTACCTAATATCAATATGATTGTGGATTCAATAGTGGGTCATGCCTTGTTATCTTTTATGGATGGTTTTTCAGGATATAATCAAAATTTTATTCCTCCTAAAGATCAATTTAAAACTACATTTATAACACCTTGGGGAACCTTTTGTTGGGTCATGATGCTTTTTGGATTAAAAAATGTGGGAGTGACTTATCAACGGGCTATGACTTTGATTTTTCATGATTACATCCATAAGATTCTTGAAGATTATGTGGATGATATCTTGGAAAAATCTACACAAAGACAAGATCATGTTCCTATTTTATGACATATATTTGAAAGGATTAGAAGTTATAACATGAGATTGAATCCTAAGAAATGTGTCTTTGGAGTTGATTTTCATAAATTATTAGGATTTATAATCTCTAAGCGAGGCATTGAAGTAGATACTAAAAAGATTGAAGCTATTTTTAATATGCCTCCTCCTAAGAATATTTCTTTGTTAAGAATTTTACAAGGAAAAATACAAGCTATTCACCACTTTATTTCTAATTTAGGAGATCGAACTATCCCTTTTACTTCCTTGCTTAGAAAGGATACTACTTTCTCTTGGAATGATGAATGTAAACAAACTTTTGAGAAATTTAAGGAGTATCTTGCAAATCCTCCTATCTTGCAGCCTGCTAAATTTGATAAACCATTCCATTTATACACATCAACGACTCCACAAGCCGTGAGTGCATTGTTAGCTCAAATTAATGATGATGTTAAGGAAAGACCTATGTATTACATTAGTCAGACTTTACTTGATTATGAAATAAGATATATAGATTTAGAAAGACAACGTCTAGCTATAGTTTATGCATGTCAGAAACTCAGGCATTATCTTATAAACGCTAAAGTTAATATGATTGTCAAATTTGATCCTTTGAAACATCTTTTCTCACAAACTAATCTCTCTGGTCAGTTAGCAAAATGGGTGATGTTGTTACCGAGTTTGATCTTAATTTTATTTCTTAGAAGTCTACTAAGGGACAAGTGTTGACAGATTATCTAGTTGAAGCCCCTTGTCCTCACTCAGATAAATGTTCTCCTTGAATAGAATTTCCTAATCATAATATCCTATCTATCCAATAGGATGATATTTGGGAATTATATTTTGATGGGTCTAAGTGTAATACAGGTTTTGGTGTGGGTATCTTGATTTCACCTCCAAAAAAACCTATCCCTTTATCATATAAATTAACCTTTCCTTGTACTAATAACATTGTGGAGTATGAAGCTCTTATAGCTGGACTACGAGCAACTTCATCCCTCAATATCAAACATTTACAAATATATGGAGATTCGTGATTGATTGTTGAACAAATCAAAGGAGGATATCAGACTAAAAGTGCTAAAATGACATAATATAGAGATTTATCTCTTGATGTGCTTTCACAATTCTCCTCTTATATGATTCAGACTTTACCTAGGAAGGATAATCGACATGCAAATGACATGGCAAGTGCAGCTTCCTTGGTTTGTCTCGAGAACAATGCTGAAAACTTTCAATTTACTATACAGACTCTTAAAAACCCTACAATTTCTAACAAGATTACCTATGATTGTTTCAATTTGCATTTGGATGAATGGTATTCACATATTTTTCATTTTTTGAAGGATGGTACTTTTCCTAAATCAACAACAAGGAACATGTGTAATCATATTAGGAAACTTGTAGCACGTTACATCATTTTACGAGATATGCTTTACAAATATTCTTATGAAGGATTATTATTAAGATGTCTCAATAGAACTGAAATTCCTATAGCTTTGATGGAAGCTCATTCTAGTTTTTGTGGGGGACATTTTGGTGGAAAATCCCTGGTTAATAAATTTCTTTGAATGGGATATTATTGGCAAACAATGGAATATGATTCTCTATTGTTTGTTAAGAAATGCCCTCAATGCCAAAAACATAGTAATTTGATTCATGCTCCTACTCATGAGCTTCATAATCAGGTTTCTCCATGGCTGTTTAGTATTTGGGGTTTTGATCTTATAGGAAAAATCTCACTAGCTTCTTCTCAAAGACATACTTACATTCTTACTACTATGGATTATTTCACGAAGTGGGTTGAAGTTGTCCCTCTTCATTCAACAATGATGGATGTTATTTGTGATTTTATCCTTAATAATATCATAACAAGATTTGGTATTCCTTTGATGATAATTTTGGATAATGGAACCTATTTTAAAAACAAAGAAGTCATGAAATTCTTGGAGAAATATAGAATTCAACATAGGTTTTCAACTCCTTACTATCTTCAATCTAATGGACAAGCTGAAGCATCAAATAAAATTATTAAACAAATTTTGAGAAAAATAGTTAGTAAGCATGTGAAAGATTGGCATACTAAACTAACTTATGCTTTATGGGCCTATAGGACTAGTGTTCATACTACCACGGGTACTTCTCCTTACAATCTTGTCTATGGTACTAATCCTATTATGTCTTTAGAACTAGAAATACATTCTTTACATGTTTCATTTCATGGGATAATTGATAAAGATACTTTTCATGAAAAATGCTTACAAGAGCTAGAAATGTTGGATGAACAATGAATACATGCATTAGAACATATAAAGCTTATCTTAAATCTCTTTAGAAACAATACAATCATAAGGTAATTGAATGAACATTTGCGGTTGGTGATTTAGTCCTTTATGAGAATCAATGAAATGTGAATGTTTTACTGGGCGAAAAAGGAAAATTTAGCCCTAATTGGCTTGGACCTTTTGTTGTTATTGAAGACTTTGGTTCAGGTGCTTATAAACTTTCTGATATGGATGGTGTTTCTTTTAAGGAACCCATTAATATTATGCATCTTAAGAATTATTGTCCTTAGGTTCATTTGTTCCATGTGCATTTATGTATTCCTTATAAAGTTTTATTTTATAGGTTATGTAGTTTTAGAAAAATTACATATTGAATATATTTATGCACTTTCATTCTTTCTTTCTTTCTATTAAGTTTTATATTGATGAAAGCATAGTAATCAAATATAGAACTAATCAGTAGAGAAAAGTTTTTCAATTCATCTAAAAGAGTTTTTCAAGTTTTAATACATATGAGGCCAATGGCCCTATCTATCACTATGTCTATCACTACATTGCTCTGATGGCCAATGACTCCCAAATCTCTCTGCTTTGTGATGGGAAGATGAAGATTTATGTGTCCATGTATGGCTCCTAGATATGCTCATACCATGTGAACATCCTCAGAGACTCTATACCTCCTCCATCAACTTCTCCTCTCTTTCTTTACACAATCTCTTTTCTTGTTGGATGCATGCAAAGAGTCAGTATGTCACCTAGGATCCCTATGACCGATGGAAGACTCTCACTCATCAACTGGTAGTCGGTAGGATATAATTGTATCCTTGAGAATCTCAAATACAAAACTCCTCCACTCCACTACGCTATTTGTAGAATAAAATTTTTTATCAGTCTAGTGTCCTGTTTATCTCAAATCAAATCACATATTCAATCAAATTTCATGTTTCATACCTAGGTCTCCCTCTTGGATGTCACTAAAGTGTCTAGATGGTGGGAGCATGGAGTGACTACTCTCTCCACACTCAGTGTATCTAGGTCTCGATGGTGGTGTCTATGTGTGGGGCTGTGGGGGGCATCTTGATCTCAATGGTGATGCATGAGTAATCGATATATCCACACCAATATCACTAGCTGGGGGCATGTCCTTGGCTCTCTTCTCTACTCTATCTACTCTCTCCTCCACCATGGGATCTCCATCAGAGATGTGGTTCTCCTTATCTCTAATATCCTCATCCTCCTTGGTGGCACCACTATCCTAGTGTATCCCCTCTGTAAAGCATGGATCACCTATGGGATAATCCTTGGGAAAGATAAGACAAATCCCTTGCAAACTCTAGTACCTGATGTAATCTTGGCTCATGCTTGAATAGGTTACATCTAATGGTACCTCTATGTCCTCTATCTCCTCTACATCACTATCCTCTATGTCTTCTATCGATGGTTAGCGTATGGCACCAGGTCTCTAATAGTATCTTGTAAGATGTACATAGCAAGGTATTGCTTTAGGGACTCTCTGTAATAGGCCGAACTACTTCATCACCTGATCATAATATTAGGGCATCACTATATGACTCTGATGACCCTCTAGTAGCTTATGTTGCTATGAATGTCTCATCTAGAATTGTGTATTAGGCCACTCTGTCATCCAGCAGTAGGGTTTCCATATCACATCTGTGCTCAAAATGCAGTCTAGATGTACTCTCCAATAGAGCATATCTCCAAAATACCAAACATATATCAAGGGATATGTAAAGGATCTTGCTATGGTCACATCTACCATCACTAGAACTCCTTGTGGATGTGTACATGCAAAATTCTTGAACATCCAAATCAGCAAGAACATGCATATCAACAGACTCTCCCGCTGATACATCACTAGCTGACCTAGCTCATGATATAGCTAAGCGAGCATGTTGTGACCCCATGAGAACATGATCCTCTATCTCTCCATCCTCTATATGATATGTGTAAGAGGTGAACAAAATATAGTACCCTTTGAGTTGGGTAACATAACCAAGGCTACTATGCAAAGCATCACCTTCTGTACTAAAGGTGTAGGGCCTAACAGTATGGATGATAATAAGACTTGTACTGACCGAGTCCGCATCTGTGGAAGCCATCATGTACAATAATCTAAATTTGCATGGATCTCCTCACAAGCACATTGTTCTCTAGGTCTGATAGTCTCACCTCAGACTGGAAGATGCAGGATCCTCTAAACATCCTCTAATGTCACTGTAATCTCACTAGAGAGAAGATGGAAAGAGCATGTATCCTCATCCCACCTCTCTATCAGAGCCGATAACATTGATCAGTGTAGTCTAATCTATGGAAGGACTGATACCTATTATAGTCCCACATCCTTTAGTAACTGCATCCCCTCATCATCAAGCTCAAACAGTCTCTTTCTAACCATGACTAGCAATTCCCCAAAGGGATGCTCTCTGAAATAGACCAAGTTCTGCGAGCACAAACAAACATCATATTAGTCATCTTCACCATCAAATCTATAAATATAACTAAAATAGGTCAAAGTCAAACTCAGTTAGGTCAAGGATGACTTCACTATGTCAGGGTCAACTTTTCTAGGTCAGGGTCGACCTTTTTGGGTCAAGGTCGACCTCATCCCAGAAACAAGAAAAAATCCCTTGGTCAATGTCGACTTTCATGGGTCAAAGTTGACCTAGGTGGGTCAATATCAATCTAAATGGGTTAGGGTAGACCTAAGAGGGGAAAATTTGACCTTTCATATAAAAAAAATAGGAATTTGGAAAGTACAAAGGTGGATGACAACAAACTCACCTCAAGTAGTGATCGTCTGGTAGCCAGGCTATGTTTCAGAATCTCTAGACGTGTTGCTCAAAGTTCCTCTCTTCTCGGCATCTTGCTTGTTTCAAATATGAAAATGGTAAGAATGAGTAAGTATTTATCTCTTTTCCTTATTTATAATTTCAAATTAGGGTTTTCATTAGGGTTTCTTTTAGGGTAAACTCAGATTTCTCTTCTTATGCATTTTGACAGACATTCACTCTTTTCATCATAACTTGAGTTTGGTAACTCCATTTTCAGTGCCATCAGCGGTCTTTGAATCATGATTTGGATACCTAACTCCTTGAAATATTTTAGGAAGGTTAAGAATCCTTATAATTGGTTTAGGAAAGGACTTTTCAACACACTGCATATCCAGTATATAGATTTTTTCTTATCACCCTGTTTCACCCTTCTAGAGTAGAAAGCTGAAATAGGGGGGCATAAGGGGCTCTATATACTTCCAAAATTTTCATATAGTAATCCTTAGGTGATTTATGGATTTCCATTAACCTTGTGTGTTGCAGGTTCTAACAATTTTCTGTAGGATCTTTACATCAAGGACTTGGCTATATCCTTTTTATTAAATATGATGTTTTCTTACTTTAGCTTGCATATTCATGTAGTGTCATATCTAAGCTAAAGTGGGGGATAAATGTATCATCTTAAAATGGAATAAATTCTATTTTGATAGGTTTAGAACCCTCTTTTAGTACATTATCATGATAGACTTGCATTTAGGATGCATTCTGCACTTGATTTCTTCATTTTAGGTGAAATTAGGGTTAGAATCCCAAGGATTATCCTTAATTTACCTCTTCCATGACTCTATTTTATAGGTAGGACTTAGAAATAGGTCCTCTTGGAATTCATTACAACAATCATAGGACTTTGAGTCTATCCCTAGCATTCTATCCTATCCTCGCATCATTTCTAGGTCTCTAGGCACCCCTCGAAGCTCCTATCCTAATTCTAGCTAACTCTGGGCTCACTGGGTCAAGGTCAAGGTCGACCCTGACCTAGGTTAGTGTTGAGGTCAACCCTAACCTAGGTCACTGTCAAGGTCAACCCTAACCTACGTCAGTGTTGAGGTCAACCCTGACCTAGGTTAGAGTCGAAGTTGACCCTAACCTAGGTTAGAATCAAGCTCATCTTTGACCTAGGTCAGAGAGGAGGTTGTCTTTGACCCTCTTTGAAATTTGTGCCCCCTTTTCAATTTTGGTCGCGACGGGCCCTAAAATCAATGTTGAGCCCTCGGATTTGAGTGTGAAAAGGTTTTAATTCAAAATTCATTTAATATTTTTCCTCAGTTGGTTATTGTGATGAGACATTAATTCGAGGTGAAATTTGAATTATGGGTCCTCACATTGCTCCAGGAGCCTCACCTTGAAACCTCTATATAAAGACTCTCATTTACATTTATTTTCATCAAGTCATAATAAGAGATCAAGTATCAATCAAGAAATTGCATGATCAAGGAGATTCAAGCAAGAAAGGAATGGTGAAGTGAAGATGCAAGATTGCAAGAGGATGATATAGAGGATCAAGCCATTATTGATATCAAGCATCTTTGTGAACACCTATTTGGAGCAAGAGAGATCCCTTCTTCCTTGATCCACCATTACCAACTTTCAAGCATTCAAAGATACAATCATGGGGTAACAATTATAGATTATGATTTTGATGGAAGTACTTTAGCCTTGGGGGCTTGGTATGCTTTTCTATCTTATTCAAATCTATGCATTATTGTCTCATACATAATCATGCTAGGATTTTGATCTAGAGGATTAGATCTTGGCATTGCACTTTCAATGCATACACACACACACACACACACACACATTCTATTTCAATTGGCTATTCGTGGAGCTGGAGATCACCAAAATGGGGGTTTGACTAAGGAAAAACCCTATATAGCCACCCAAAAGACCCCCTTTTTCAGATATCTACAGTTGTTGTTTCAGGAATCTAAGGATAGATCTGAGTACCCTTTTCACCAAACTTCTGAGATCTATGAACAAAGTCAAAGTCAAGCTTTAGAATAAAAATGTTGCCTTTAACCTTTTATGAGGATCAAAGACTACCTGTTGTCAGAAAGATGAAAGTTTTTTGGGTTTTCTCCATCACGACTTCTTGGTCACAGATCTGGTTGCAGAATCTATCAAAACCTCACATAAGTTTAAGAAAATAGGTATTTTTAAATCTATTCCATGATGAGGTATGTGTCTTAACCTAATTGATTTTCAAGTATTTCTAGATTTATTTATGCTATTTCAAATTCAATTCAAAATAAATGAATAGTGTTGAATACTAGGAGTATTGTTAAGGCTCCATTTTAACTTATTCAGTATTAAGATATGGAAGATCTAAATAGCCAAGGTATCTAGTTGCATAAACAAGAAAAGGTCAACCCTCCATCTTATATGAAAGTCCTTGATGGTTCTTTGATGACCATGTCATTAGACAAATTCACATAAGTTGATGGATCTCCCTCAAGATAGTCACTCAAAGGCAAGAAAAATATAATGTCTCCATCATCGCCAATCTAGTCAAAACATCATCGATTAGCTAAAAAGACAAGATAAAAAGCCAATAAAATCATTAAGAAAACTTCAAGTGTTTTGCAATGTATCAAGATTTTCAAAAATAATTTTCAATTATTCTAATCATTTAAGTGATATCAATTTTGATCTCGAATAATAAAGTCAATGAAGGTTCAAGGATTACATTGTAGGATCAAAATACTTAGTTGTGAACAATGATATCCATCAAAGGTTCAATAAAATCTTTCTCCTCTGAAGTTCTAATAAGTCTCTCTCCGATGTGTGACTGAAAATGGCACTATTGAATCCGTTTGTACCAAAAAAATCCAATCCTGCCCCCAAGTGATAAATGTGTTCATGTAACAAGCTTAGGGAAATATGAAACCTAAAATGCAACAATGTAGCTGAGAGGTTTTATTATGACTATGTACAAATGACAAATGCAATGAAGATTTACAAGTGAGATGATGAAAATGCAATATGTACACATGCAACTAGGAAAGACCTAGGGGAACAAAAGGTGTTTGATTGCCAAGTTTTCACCCTTTGGATTTATTGCTCTTTTTCTCTTTTTCTCTTTTTCTCTTTTTTTTGCTACCAAGGTGCCTATTTGCTAGGTTTTCACCAAGGTACTTTTTTCTTTTTCAAATTCTTTTGTATTTTTTTTTTTTTTTGAATTCTTTTGTATTTTTCCCTTTTTTTGAATTTTTTCATATTTTTCTCTTTTTTCATTTTTTTGTATCATCAAGGTGCCTATTTGCTAGGTTTTCACCAAGACAATGATTTTTTTTATTTTTGAATGTTTTTACTTTCTTCATGCTCAATTTTCTCCTTTTTTTGATTTTTTTAATTTTCTCAATGTTTTTTTATCTTTTTTATTTTCTCATCTACAAAAGCGATGCTTGAATCATTAGATACTCACTCGTTTGATAATATTTCTTCGGATACTCTCTCATCTAATTAGGTATGAAACCTCTTTAAATGGATGCTATTAATGGGCTCTTGTAGTTCATCCCCATCACAATCAGCTAATTTGTAAGTCCCTATTCCAAAAGAGGAAACAATGACAAAAGGACCAAGCCAATTTGCTTCCTATTTACCCTTCTTTTCCCTTTCTACCTAATTTTTAGGTTTTTCCCTTAGCACTAGGTCACCTACTTGAAGTACTCTTGATTTAATGTATTTATTGTAGTTCTTTGAAATCCTATTTTCATAAACTTTCAAATGTTCATAGGCTTGTGCCTAATGTTCCTCCAATAGTTCCAATTGTTGAAGTTGGGAAACTCTATAATCTTCATCTGTTACTAATCCTTACAATGAGACTCTTAGGGATGGAATTTCAACCTCCAAAGTTAGAACATCTTCAGCTCCATAAACCAATGAGAATGGTGTCACTCCTAGAGGTGTCCAGATACTAGTTCTATAGGCCCATAAAGCCGGGTTGATTTTGTATCATCTTAAAATGGAAGCACTTCCATGTTAAGATCATTTAGCCCTCCAAGTGAGTGGTTTGGGGTCATTTAAATAACCTTGATCAGGACTTTTCTTGAATCTGACTTTATCCCCCCCATTTTGCTTCTCTCTCCTCCTGATTTCACCTTATTTCTATATTTCCTAGCATTTTGGGCCAAGATACTGAGGTTTTTGACCTCAAGGTCAAAGTTGACCTTGAGGGTCAAAGTCGACCTTGACCCTAACCTAGGTCAGAGTCGAGCTCATCTTTGACGCCCTGTCTAGATTTCAAAATCCCTTGATTTTTGAGTGTCGAGTTTCAGGGATATTTATTTTCCCACCTCTAGGTCAGCCATTTCGGGTTTCAGAATGGTAAATCCTTAAATTGCATTTAATTTGGGTCCATTTCTAGGGTTTAAGGTTAATTGAGATTTAATTCTCCAATTTTGGCCTTCTCTAGAGGATTGTTCCCTAGTTCACTATAAAAGGAGGCCTTCCTCCCCCATTTCTACAACCACTCATCCATGATCAAGAGCAAGATCTCTCCATCAAATTTTGCAATCTCCTCTCTCAAACTCTCAAGGTGATCAAGAAAGCATCCATTCAATAATTCAAGTCCTCTTCTCCATCTAAGTTCTCCATTGAACATCAAGGATTCAAGCATTCAAGCCATTGAAGGGATTTGGTTCAAGCATTCAAGATCCATCATTAAAACTCTAGATCTAGTCATCATGATGGTGTGATCTTCCCTCAAGATCCTTTGTTCATCTTCAAGATCCATTTCATTCTTCCCTCAAGGTGGATTCCAAGCATACAATCATGGAGGTTTGATTTACATTTATTAATGTTATGTTCAAGCTTTCATATCAACATACTTGATTACATTTCAAATACAATTGCATATCTATTGAATGTCATAGCTTCATTGTTAGATCTACTTCTACTACTTGCTAGCATTCTCCATTTCAATTTCAATATTAAGGTTGATTCCAAACTAGGGTTTGACCAAGGAAAACCCCCCCAAACAAACAAACAAAACCATTTTTCTTGCAAGTATAGGTGCAGAACTGCAAATCTAAGCTTGGATTTGGATACCATTTTCGTCAAACTTCTGAGATCTACGAACAAGGTCAAAGTCGACCTTCAAAATAAAAATGTAGCCTTTGACCTTTTATGAGGGTCAAAGACTACCTGTTGTCAGAAAGATAAAAGATTTTTGAATTTTTTCCGTCTCGGCATTTCCAGTCCAAAATAGGTTGCAGAATTACCCGAAAGCACATGCAAACATCAGAAATTAGCATTTTCCAGATCTTCCCTATTTTGAAGTTAGTATTGTTAGAGTAATAAAGTGTTTACTGATTAATTGAATCATATTGATTTAATTATTCAGTCACTTATTACCTCTTTCTACTTAAGCTAAACTTTAGGCATATAATAATTAATTATCTTTATTAATTATTATTATGCAACCTAGGGTTTTACCTTTTTAGGTTTTCTAATCTTCTTTTATAAGGATTGATCTCATAATACTTTGTAACCTTTTCTAACATTTCATTATTGATTACAACTTTTGTTTTTGCACATCAAGGATTTCTCCTCTCTCGTGGATCAATGCGTTCAGGCTTCCATAGTTGTTTGCTTCTCTCTCTTTCTATGATAGGTGTTTGCGTGCAGGTGTTCATGGGAGTTGTGGGTTGTCTTTCATCAACTCCATCATGGTATCAGAGCTTTAGATCTACTTGCCCCTTTCCTCTTCCTGAGAGATTCAACTGTGTTCATCAGATCTATGTTTTCAGAGAGGGTTTCCCATCAGATCTATGGGGAAACTATTTTTCTAGTCATCTTGGCTTCAAACAAACCTCACGGTTGCATTCAAAGTGTCCAAGAACCCTAAGATCCATATAAAAATTGTCCAATTTGGACATAGTTGGAATCTATGAGAAAACAATTTTGCAATTAACCTTGACATAGATCCCAAGGTGATCAGTATTTTTTAGAGCACTTCTGGCCCAAACGAACCTCACGGTTGCATCTAGAAGGCCCGAGATACTCAAAATCCATACAAGACTTGTCAAATTATGACAAGTTGGCTTCTGAGGAAAATTTTTTTAACCATACTAGGGTCATATAGCCCTAGCACACACATCGAGGCTACTGTACGGTGGTTTCAAAAAAAAAATTTAAAAAAAAAAGAAATTTGGTCGGGCGGCCACCTGCGTGCTACCCAGCCCACCCGCACACCATGTACCCTCTAGCAATGAGCTTAGCGGCCTCTACTGCCACCGCACTCAATGGTCTATAGCCTTCATTGCCACATCGCCCACCTAGAACCGCTCTACTCATCGGCCTCCACTTGCAAAAGCTGCAGTCACGTGTGGGACCAACTACCAGCCCTAGTGCTAGATTCTTAGCCCCCTGGTCACCCACGTGACTAGGGCTTAATTTTTTTAGCCCCCAGGTGCATTTGAGCCATGACGGCCATTTGGCCATCAATTTTAGGCTCATATCTGTTGATGTCAGTAGACATTGCCTCTTTTTTAAAGTTTTTTAGAGGTACCTGGGCCCTTTTGTGAATATCTTGGGCATCTGGGATCATAATTGGGTGTGCGATATATCATTGGAAAGTTGGTTCTGAGCCCGATCTGAATTTACTGGTATAGTTTTGTGAATTTTCCATTTTGATGCTCTTTTTTTCTATCAAAGTCAGATGTTCTCTCTGATCATGGTGTTTCAGACCTCTTGCCTTTCAGGATCCGTTTCTCTTGCATTCAGGCTCTGTTTTTAGTAAATGAGATATTGTCAAAAAGCTCTTTCTAAGCTTTTATCAGATCTGATTGTTTCATGTGGTTTTTTGTCCTTTTTCTGACATCACCCATCCTCAGATCCTTCCAGACACCTTCTTTGGGCCCTCTAGTGCAGCTGTTGGTTTTTTGCTCATATTTTGAGCATACAATGTCAAAATTTATCAATTGAGATATCATCAAAAAGTTGATTCTGAGCTCTTTCCAGATCTAGAGGTGATTTTTTCTAAGTTTATTTTTTTATGGTGTTTTTCTCTATCAAAGCCCAATCTTCAATTCTGCACTCTGGGAGCTCTATCTTACGCATTCAGACTCCATTTTTGGAAAATGATATATCATTGGAAAGATTTTTCAGAGAGCTTTTTAGTGCTATGAGTCATTTTTCTAGATTCTACTCTAGGTTCATTTTATTCAGATTCTTTCTTTTTTACAGTCTAGTGGATATCTTAGTTGTTTCAGGTCCTGGGATCTCTTCCCTTTGAGGGATGGCTCATCTTAGGTTGTTCTTTTGCTTTAGCAACCTTTGATCTTCTTTGAATGGTGTATACTTTACTTTTGTAGCATTCTTAAGATAAAGTGTCATTCTATTGCTTTGATGGGATCTTGCACATGTTCATGCTATTTGTACTCGCACTCCATTATAAAGTGCTAGGGGGGTTTTGATGTTTGCTTTTGTTTGCCATCTTTTTTTGTCATGTGAGCATTCCTCCAATGACATTAGCTTTAGGTATCTTTATTTGTGTTTGTACTCTCTCTGCACATTCAATGTTTTAGATTCATCTTCATCATGTCATTGATATTAGACGATCTATTCAGTGTACCTATCATTACTCCCTTGTTAGCAGTATAGGGGGGTTTCTATTGTTGGTTCTACTCCTTCCTTGGTTTGATAGTGTGAGCTATGTATTCAATATTTGATCCTGTAATACCCCAAAAATGGGCTATAAGTTCATTAACCTCCTACATCATCAAATCGAATGAAATCGACATCAAAGTCCTAACCTAAGGCACATCTAAACATCATCGAATCCTAATTGATTATCTTAAATTCTGCATCAGGGAATATTCCTAGTAATATTTCTAATTATCATAATTATCTTTAATTTAATGATTATTTGGCGATAAATCTTATTTATCCTAAAGTTTGATTAATTGAATATTCTAAATATTTAATTAATTAGATTTAATTCTACCACTTAATTATTTAATTGAAGTTAATTTTATTTATTCCTAAATCATATTATTTAAATTTGACAATAAATCAAAATTCCTATTATTAATTAATTAAATTTTTATTTAATTAATTAAAGCAAGTTGTCAATTTTTAATAATATTGTTTTTGAATAAAAGTTTGAAAAATAATTGATTAACCCATAAATCAATTGTTTTATTTTTCAAAATCAGTTAAGTTGAGAATAAATCACTTTATTTATTTATTAATTCATAATTATCCATGTGCACAATCAAAGAGCAGTTAAACTCCAAATCAAAAAATCAATGCAAGTTATTGACTTTTTGGAACTCAACATCATTTTTTAGTTTTAAAGTTGATCTAAACTTCTAATTTTAGTTAAAAAGCTATTTTTGCATGATTTGCATGTTTTTGTGAATTAACTTTATTTATCAGATAACTCAAAAATCAAGCTGAGTTATTTGAGTGATTTATGGCTTCCTTACATGCACCTCCAAAGCCCTGGATTTCTATAAATTAAGGCCTTAGCTCATCTCAAAGCATCTCATAATTTTGCAAGCTTACTTTGCCAAAGTCATCTACGAATTGCACAATCACATTGGAGAATTGGAATTGTGAATCAAGGCTATTGTGAGATCAATTTGGTTTTTACATTCATTTAGATTCATTTTCATATCATTGTTAGCTTACTTTGCATATTCATAGATCAATTTCATTCTAGCATAATTTCATATCAGTTTTGATCATATCATTGCATCTAAAATCCAAAAAAAAATAGATTAATTGCATTCATATTCCATATCCATCTTTTGCATTCAAATCCTTCATTTAGGTGTCGTCTAGGTCACTGATCTCGATAGCAATCTGAGAACATCGATCTCGCACCTATTAGAAGGTAGTAGATCACTTGGTTAGTTAGCTTTCAATTTTGCACGATTTTGATTTTTGCTAACCTCTAATGTTTTACTGAAGTGTTGTGTCTACAGATTAGGTACAATTTTCACACACACATATCCTATGTACTAGGCAGTTGGAGTGGCTGGGTACCTATGCATTCTAGTGAGATGGATCATTTACCATATGGACACTCTTTTCTTTCCTATTTTTGGATGCACTCTTCCAGCTTTGATTGATCAGCTTTTCAGGCTTTTGGTGTTTATGCTATCTGTATCTTCAAGTTCAGATGTTTGCCTTTGTTTGCCTCCTGATTCGAGTAGTGTTATTTGAGGGCACTCATGTAGATTATAGTCTTCTCTACCTGGTCATATTTCATTGGAGGATCTTCAGATCATCATTTTCTTCTTGACAGAGTTTGCAGTTTCTTGCTTCAGTGATGTTGTATATGTTCATCTTTGTTCCTATTTTCTAGAACATTCCTAGTTTTGGAGGCTTCTTCAATCCTTCAAATTAGTCTTTGTCTCTTTTTGGAGTAGAGTTTTTCCCATGTGGTTTTCTCTATTTCTCTTCTTTGTAGAGACTCTCTTTTGTACTTGGGTACCTGATCAGGCCTTTGTTGTCGGGACCCATTTTCTTTCAGTTGTTCTTTCTAAGTTTTTAGCTTCTCCCAAAGTTTATCTTAAGGGGAAGTGTTAGAGTAATAAAGTGTTTACTAATTAATTGAATCATATTGATTTAATTATTTAGTCACTTATTACCTCTTTCTACTTAAGCTAAACTTTAGGAATATAATAATTAATTATCTTTATTAATTATTATTATGCAACCTAGGGTTTTACCTTTTTAGGTTTTCTGATCTGCTTTTGTAAGGATTGATCTCATAATACTTGTAATACCTCAAAAATGGGCTATAGGTTCATTAACCTCCTACATCAACACATCAAATGAAATTGACATCAAAGTCCTAACCTAAGGCATATCTGAACATCATCGAAATCTTAATTGATTTTATCTTAATTCTGCATCAAAAAATTCTTCCTAAATATTCCTAATTTATCTAATTATCTTTAATTAAATATTATTTGGTGATAAATGTTGTTATTTATCCTAAAGTTTGATTAATTGAATATTTTGAATATTTAATTAATTAGATTTAATTCTGCCACTTAATTATTTAATTGAATTTAATTTATTCCTAAGTTGTATTATTTAAATTTGATAATAAATCAAAATTCCTATCATTAATTGATTAAATCCTTATTTAATTAATTAAAGCAAGTTGTCATATTTAATGATTTATTTTTGAATAAAAGTTTGATTTAATAATTGATTAACCCATAAATCAATTGTTTTAATTTTAAAATCAGTTAAGTTGAGAATAAATCAATTTATTTTTAATTAATTTATAATTAAATCATGCACAATCAAAAAAGCAGGCAACTAGAAATTAACAATCAATTTTAAATTGAAACTCAACATATGATGATGAGTTGAGATTTGATCTAAACTCTATTTGGAGTTAAAGCACTACTTTTGCATGATTTTTGTGAGTTAATTATTCTTAATTTCTTGATAACTCAAAAATCAACCTGAGTTTATCAAGAGTGATTTATGGCTTTTCTCTTGCATCCTCAAAGCCCTGGATTTCTATAAAATCAAGGCTTCAACTCTTCATTTGAGATCCATGAAATTGCATCCTCACATTGTCGAATTGGAGACTGAAGAATCTATCTTTGCGAATCCAAGTTGTTGTGAGATTTCCATTGTTTTTGATCATTCATATCATTTAGAATATCATTGTTAGATCAATTCGTAGCATATCAGTTTTCATCTAGAATAGATTCATATCTGGTTTTTCATCATAATTGCACAGAAAATACAAAAATATAGATTAATTTGCATCCATTTCATATCCATATTTTGCATTCAAATCCTTCGTTTAGGTTTTTTCAATGTCACTGGTCTCGGTCTAATCTGAGAAGATCATATTCGCACCTACTAGAAGGTAGTAAATCGCCTAGTTAGCTATATTGTTCTTATTTGCATATTTTGATTTTTGCTAACCTCTAATGTTTTACTGAGGTGTTGTGTCTATAGCTAGGTACAAAATTCACACACACAATACTTTGTAACATTTTCTAACATTTGATTATTGATTGCAACTTTTGTTTTTGCACATCAAGGATTTCTCCTCTCTTGTGGATCAATGCGTTTAGGCCTCCATAGCTATTTGCTTCTCTCTCTTTATGTGACAGGTGTTTGTTTGCAGGTGTTCTTGGGAGCTGTGGGTTTTATTTCATCAACTCCATCAAGTATTTCCTTTTCAATTATTTTAGATTTCAAGAACAACTCCATTATAGGGAAATATAAGGTTTTCTTCCTTTTTCATATTCTCCATAGATTGATTCGATTGTGCATTAACCTTTTGGTTGATCACTTTGGATCTCTCCTTTGGGAATTTGGATTTAGAAGTGGATCTCATATTTCCCCCATACATTTTAGGGTGAACACTATTTTATCCTATTCATTTTGGTGAACCCAACATACTTACTCTCCTTTCTTTTGTGGATGTAGATGCCCTAGTGTGTTAGATTTGCAGTTAATCTTTTCTTGCATTAAGATTAGGTTTATTTATGCCCTTGCATTTATATTTCAAAAATCTAAAAAAAATGCAAAATTTCTTTAAAAATACAAAAACATTTACATTTTCATACTTTTAGTATTCAACATGTATGATTTTTGTTTTGAGTACTTTGATGAGGCTTTTGTTGTTCAAGATGATAGATATCTTAATGAGGTACATGGAAGTGAGGATGAAAATTGTTTGAATGAGATCTCCATTGATCCTATTCCATTTTCACCCTCCTCCACAACCTCTTCAATTGACCTTTATAAAGATGAGTTGGGCATTGATGTTCATTCTTCTCCTCATATATGTCTTTTCTATGAGCCTAGTTTACAATACAATTTACCTTCTTTCCCCTTTAGGGATCAAGCTTCAATGACTTACGGCACTCCTACAATGCACTTTATGGATAGGGATGATAATCCTCCTATTTGGGATGAACCTTTGGATTTGGATGTTGATTACTCTCTTCCTCATGAAACCATTGTGGATCATCATCCTATTTGGGATCAATCTTTAAATTTGGATATTGATTACTCTCTCCCTCATGAATCCATTGTGGATAATCCTCCTATTTGGGATGAACCTTTGGATTTGGATGTTGATTACTCTCTTCCTCATGAAACCATTGTGGATAATCCTCCTATTTGGGATGAACATTTGGATTTTGATGTTGATTAATCTCTTCCTCATGAAACCATTGTGGATAATTCTAATTTTTTGGATGAACCCTTGGATAAATACATTGATTTATCTCCTCCTTGTGAACAATTTTTGAAATAAAAGGATGACATATTCTCTAGAAAACACTCCCCTTATGTGAAAGAAGATGACATTATAGATCCTTCACCTCAATTTAGGATTCTTTCTAATGATGAGACATTAGTGGAGAAAGATATGCATTCCCTTAACACTCTTCCTCTTAGTGTTGATCTTATGGAAAATCAAGATCCTATCTCATAAACTTCTTACCATAGTATTAATTATCACTTCCTACACTTTTCCTAGAATTGCTAATCTTCCTAATCCTAAATGTATCCTTCCTAATGTGGTTCCTAATCTTCCTAATCCCAATTCTCCATCTACTATTCCTAGTTCTTCCCACACTTATGTTGAGGTTCAAACTATGGTTCATGATGTAGATGTGCAAAGATTCTTCAAAGAACCTTCTCCATATTATCTGATCCATAAAGATAAAAGAAAAGAAATTTCTCCTTTGAGATTTTGTCATAATTTTACCCCACATTTTGATATAACATAGATATTTTCCCCTCTAGACTGGGGGGAAAGAGGTATATTTCTTCTTGTCTTTTAGAATCCATTATGTTCATGCTTTGAGCTTAATTGGTTATTCTTTCATTTATCTCGATGGTTTGTATTATGATAGCTTTTCATCTATTGCTTTCTATTATTTAAGATATCTTTTCTAGGACATGTGTTTTGCAAAGGTATCCCTTGCCTTTCATCCCTGGGGGGCAAGGTTCTCCCTTCTTTATTTTTATCTAGGGAACTACTTTCCTTAGTTTATTGGTATTTATTTATATTGCAATATTATTTCATCATATTGACAGATGTTTTGACTATGGATAACCTTCTTATATGAGAAATTGTTGTCCTAAGTTGGCACTTTTTCTCTATGTTGAAAATTATGTTCTTTATATACTCTCATGCTTGCTTTGGTGTTGGAGTTTTTTCCCTCATTCCAAAGATTCCTCTTCCTCTTCTTTGTAGGGGGCTTGATGATTGAATCTTTGTTCCCACCTTTGAAAGATGATATTTTATCTAAAGCACTCCTCTTTGGTGGGGGTCTTGTTGATAAGATCTCTTTCATTAGAGGATCCTTTACCATGAGTGACATATCCTTTTCATGATTATCTTTGATGTAGGGTTCAATATCCCTCGCTAAGAATATGGCATACATTGTTGCTAAACAAGATATCTCCTTGAATTTTGAAGTAGGTATTCTCTTCCATCTTTGTTCCTACACTTGGGTGGAAAGGATGCCATCTCCTTCTTTTCTCTCTTTCTAGGATTCACCTCTTTCCTTGGTTAAGAAGTATCTATGTATTATGTGATATCCAATCATACATGAAAATTTTGGTTTGCATTGAGGATCTATGTCCTTGATAAAAAACTCTTTTTTTGTTTGACATTGGGTTTCCATGCTTGATACATCTCTCACCTTGGAAACTGAATAGTGTGCTATCCCTCATAAGGGTTACTTTCTTTTCACTTCTTGCATGATATCTCTTTACATTCATCCCTTCCATGGACTCATAGGAGCTATGACCTTCTTGGATTGGACTGGTGTTGTTTATGGATATTGTCTTGATGTTGAAGAAGGCTTTATCCTTATTATTTTTTTTCTTTCCTTAACATGTCAAAATAATATGTTTTTTCCATATTAAGGAGGGGGGCATATATAGGGTCTCCCTCGTACTATATTTTTTTAATTTTTTACATGCTAAATCTTGGAAGGTAATGCACATAAGTTGCTAAATCCTGAAAAGACACGCATCTATATGCTAAATCTTTTGAAGGTAATGCACATAAGTTGCTAAATCCTAAGGAGATGCGCATTTTTCAAAAAATTTCCATATGCTAAATCTTGGAAGGTAACACACATAAGTTGCTAAATCCTGAAGGGACACACATTTCCAATTTCAAATATGCTAAATCCTTTGAAGGTAATGTACATAAGTTGCTAAATCTTGAAGGGACGTGCATTTATATGCTAAATCTTCCAAAGGTAATGCACATAAGTTGCTAAATCCTGAGGAGACATGCATTTTCATATTCATAGTGATATAAGAAGGTGGATCTATGGGTATTTCAGAAGCCATCAAAAGATGCATTACAATTGCAAGCACAGTTTATGGGTGAACCTATTGGGATCTCCCTCCAGGGTGATTCATGGTAAGGTGGGCATCTTACTAGGTGAGGTAATCACTCTTTTCCCTTTCCCTCTTTTTTCTTTCATGCTAGTAGGACTGGATCATGAAGCTATGTTATCTATAGTGTTTCTCTTGTCTTTCTTATGTAATCATTTATGCTTTTATTATAGCTTTCCAAATATGATATTAGCATGAGAAATATTTCTTAGCAAGGTTTCTTATGCTAATTAATTTGGGTTGTTTAGTACTAACCCTTGTTCTTTTGGCACCCTCATGCATGTATGTTGAGTTAGAATCCTTAGTCTAGGGGCTTGTGTCCTTAGCTAAGTGTTATTTTATTTGTTTGTGAATCCACTTGGATCTCTTCTTTATTCTCCTTTACCAAGAGTTTTCATCGAGTCCATACTCTTGCTAAAGTGGGGGCTTAATGTATCATCTTAAAATAAAAGTACTTCCATGTTAAGAGTGTTTAGCCCTTCGAGTGAGTGGTTTGGGGTCATTTCAAGCATCTTGATCAAGACTTTTCTCAAATATGACTTTATCCCCCCCATTCTACTTCTCTCTCCTCCTGATTTCACCTTATTTCTACATTGTTAGGAATATTCCCAAGAGATAACTGAGAGGGGGGGTGAATCAGTTATCTACAAGTTTCAATTCTTTATCCAATTAAGTATACTTAAACATAAAGAATAAACACAATGAAAGAACACATGAACACAACACCAATATTTTGGTTACGGAGAAACCCAAATAGGTAAAAACCCCATTGGGACTTGATACCCACTAATATTTTATACTAGTGTATAATGATCCTTGTTAGAAGCTCCTTTACCCTGTTAGGAGTAGCTTTACAATCTATGAAGTAAAATAGACCTAGTTATGGGTCAAACCCTATTAGGATTCTTTTACAACTGTCCCTATTAGGGGAGAGGATGCACTGTCTGAGAGCTCATTGCTCAAAGGGGTAATGTATAGCACAAATACTTTACTTGGTCACATAGACCTCCTTCTGATGGCTCAACACTTCACACACTCTGCTCTGCTCTGCTTAATCAACCATGAACCACACTCAAGCAATCATAAATGACTGCCTATAAATATCTTTCCTCTAAATGATATAATCAAATCAGCTTGTTAGAACCACCTTGAAATCATAATAGAGAAACCATAAAAAAATCCAACAAACATTTTGTCAGCTCTACTATGCACGCAACATATTCTGGGACCTGTCTTAATAAGATAAATGTAGACGCACGCTACACATTGTCAACTCTACCAAAACAACTGGATCTTTCTCTATAAGTTGAATTAACTCATGCACTCTTAACCAAAAATTAATAACTTATCTCTAAGCTTAACTCCAAGGGTGCATACCCTAAAGATAGGTGCAACTCAATAACCAATAAAATCTCTGTCGACTCTACTAAACAAACACAAGAAACTATTACCGGTGAATAGAGATTGCATAACTTCACTTGCATTCATCATCAGACCATGCATCCATGAAATTAAAATCACTAACATGTATTCAACATATATCCAAGAGAACAAGGCTCTATGATAACTATACAGACAACCATCCATAGAACACTACTTGTAACTCTATCAGGAACACTGCTGATACAAGCTGCTATATAACTGTCTGTACTAACAGTTAACCTTTGCACCCATGATATCATGCTAATATCATGTCCATGCATCATATACTAAAATATTACTTCATAATACATCCACGTATGCTACTTTCCATATGTTATCATTAATAAAAAACATATAGTCAATACTGGCCTATTGGCAAATCTCCAACAATCTCTCCCTTCGGCATTGATGGCAACATGTGGAATGAAAACCCACCATCAACCCAAATGAACATTTATTTTATAACATTCTCCATTTCCTCTTCAAAACTCCCCAGAAGATGAATCCTCCATCTACTACAATATTTTCCAACATTCTCCATTTCCTCTTCAAAACTCCCCAACGATGAATCCTCCATCTGCTGCAATATTTTCCAACATTCTACATTTCCTCAACTAAACTACTGTCACAACTGAATACTACTCCCCCTAAGAATATTACTCCTATTTTTCATGACTCTATATACTACTCCCCCTTTAACATCAATGGCAAAGGGTGTCATACATTTTAAGCACGGGTACTACTCCTGAGGTAGAGTAGTCAACCTTCCATCAGTTCTAGAGGACTGATGTGTTAGGAATGAATGCTAAATGTTTGGCAATCATTCTATAGTAGTTGTTGTTGCATTCATGACTAATATTGTCATTGATGTCAACACAGTGATTGTTAGCTTGTGGTGACTAGTCAAGAAAGTACTATACACTTTTCCTCCCGACCTCACCAGGGTTCGGGGCCGGGCAGGGCCCCGAGCAGGGGTTCGAGGGCGTAGCCTCCGAGAAATTTTTTTTTGAGGTTAACATATTTTTAGTTATTTTGGGCCAACATATTTTAACTCATTTTTACCCTAAAGTGGCAAAAATATTGTATAATTTGGCTTAGGGTTAGGGTTTTTTCATTATGATGTATGATTTTAGTACTTGCGATAGAATTGAGCTGTAAGGGATTATGGATTGTAATCAGGTTGTAATCAATGGATAATAATAATATTGGATTCACTGTTGGTGGACATAGCCCAGGGATTGGGTGAACCACGTTAAATCTTTGTGTCTTATGTTCTCTTCTATGTGTTTTATTGTTTTTTGATATTAGTTATATTTGCACATAATTATTATTTCTTCCTTGTTAATCCTAACAAGTGGTATCAAAGTGAGGTTATTTCATTCATTCTTTCATCTATTCTCTGAAGTAGGTCTCACGAGTTAGTGGGAGAGTCTCTTGGTTAAGTAGGAGAAATGGCAGATGAGGGTAGGCTGAAGGTTGATAAGTTTAATGGGTGGAACTTCCAGTTATGGAAGATGAAAATGGAGGACTATCTCTATCAGAAGGATCTATGGCGACCATTAGAGGGAATAGCCAAGAAAGAGGCAACAATGTCTTAGGATGAGTGGGATATTTTGGATAGGAAGGCACTGGAGAGTATTTGTCTATTCCTGGCACAATCGGTGGCATTCAATATTATTGGAGCCACAAAAGCTAAAGATCTGATGGACACCCTAGAGAAGTTGTATGAAAAGCCTTCATCTTCAAACAAGGTATTTCTTATGAAGTATTTATTTAATATGAAAATGGTAGAACGTGGATCAGTCACTGATCATTTGAATGAGTTTAATATAGTTACAAGTCAGTTAACCTTAGTTAAAATTACTTTTGATGAAGAGGTTAGGGCTCTCTTGATTTTGTGTTATTTGCCAGAAAGTTGGAATGGCTTGGTAATAGCTATTAGTAATTCTATTTCTAGTTCTAATACCCTAAAGTATGATGATGTTATTGGTGTTATTTTGAGCGAGGAAATTCATAGGAAAAGCTCAGGTGGATCCACATCAAGAAGTGTCTTAAATGCACAAAGAAGGGGTAGAACCAATGAGAGAGGAAACAACTCTGGAAATCATGGGAAATCAAGAGGAAAATCAAAGGGAAAGAGGTCTGAATCCAAAGGGCCAAATGATTGTTGGTACTATGGAAAACCAAGTCATAAGAAAAAATATTTTTGGTCTCAGAAGAAAGATCAAGGAGACAAACATGATGGAAACAAGGAGGCAAATGTGGTAAGTAAAAAATCCAAAGAGGATGCTTTGATTCTTTCCTTAGAAAGTATTGATGATTCATGGGTTTTAGATTCTGGGGCTTCATTTCATGCTACACCCCATAGAGGTTACTTTCTTGATTATGTCCAAGGGGATTTTGGGCTAGTTTATTTGGGAGATAATGAACCTTGTCAGATAGTTGGAAAGGGGAAAATTAAGATTAAGTTGCAGAATGAGAATCATTGGCTACTACAAGAGGTAAGACATGTTCCAAGGCTGAGTAGGAATTTAATTTCAGCAGGGCAACTGGGTGATGAGGGTTGCACAATTACTTTTAATGATAGAAATTGAAAGGTTTCAAAAGGTTCCTTAGTAGTATAAAAAGGTGTGAAAGTAGGCACCTTATATCTTTGTATAGGTCATACTGTTCCTTCTACTTTAATTGTTTCAGAAGAAAATGAATGTTCAGGAATAGTGGCTGCAGTTGAGCAGGAAGAACATCAAACCATTGTTGTAGATTCTAACATAGCACTTTGGCACAACAGACTCGAGCACATGAGTGAAAAAGGTATGAAATTACTTCATTCAAAGAAAGTTTTACTTGGTCTGAAATGTGTCAATATGGATTTCTGTGAAAGTTGTGTTTATGAAAAATAAAAGAGAGTTAATTTTGTGAAGAATGGGAAGGAAAAGAAAAATGAGAGATTAGAGCTTGTACATACAGATGTATGGGGACCATCTCAAGTATCTTCCCTTGGTGGCTCTTTGTATTATGTTACATTTATGGATGATGGAATAAGAAAAGTATGGATTTATTTCCTTAGAAATAAATTTGATGTATTTCAAACTTTTAAGAAATGGAAATGCTTGGTTGAGAATGAGACTGGTAAAAAGTTAAAATGTCTCAGATCTAATAATGGTGGTGAGTATTGCAGCACAAAATTTGAAGAATATTGTTCCTCTAATGGTATTCGTGGGTAGAAAACTATACCAAGGACTCCACAAGAAAATGGAGTGGTTGAACGCATGAACAAGACAATAATGGAGCATGCAAGGAGTATGAGGTTGCATGCTGGGCTGCCCAAAAATATGTGGGCAGATGTTGTGAACACTGTTGTTTATTTAATCAATAGAGGCTCCTCTACTCCTTTGGACTATGGTATTCCAAAGGAAGCATGGAGTGGTAAGAAGGTGAGTTATTCTTTTCTCAAAACCTTTGGTTGTGAAGATTTTGCACTTATAGATTCTAAAAATAGAACCAAGCTAGAAGCTAAGTCAAAGAAATGTGTATTTGTTGGATATGGCATTGATGAATTTGGTTATAGGCTTTGGGATTTTGAAAATCATAAAATTGTAAGAAGCAGGGATGTCATATTCAATGAGAAAGTATTGTACAAAGATCTGTTGCTACAGCATGAGAAGAAAGAAAATGATTATGTAGTACTGGATGATACTCCACAAGCTCATGTTCCAGTAGTTCCTTATGCTCTGCAACACTAGCAATAGCAAATACCACACACCCCAATGAATGTTAGACGGTCAACAAGGCTAAGTAGACCTCCAAAAAGATTTTCTCCATCTTTGTATTCTATTTTGTTAATAGATGTTGGTGAACCTGAATGTTATAATGAAGTTGTGCAGGTGGATACAAAGCTTCAATGGGAGTCTACAATGATAGATGAAATGGAATCTTTGCTAAAAAATCAAACATGGGATTTATGTAAGTTACCTATAGGTAAAAGGGCTTTATAGAATAAATGGGTTTATAGGATAAAAGAAGAGGATGGAGGTAAGAAAAGATTTAAAGCTAGATTATTCGTAAAAGGATTTGCACAGAAACATGGTATTGATTTTGATGAGATATTTTCTCCTATTGTTAAAATGACTTCTATCCATACTGTTTTAAGTATTGTGGCTATTGAAGATTTTCATTTAGAGCAGCTTGATGTTAAAACAGTTTTTCTTCATGGTGATTTGGATGAAGAAATATATATGGTTCAGCCGCAAGGATTTGAGGTCAAGGGTAAGGAGAATTTGGTGTGCAGATTGCAAAAAAGTTTATATGGCTTGAAGCAACACCTCAAAAATGGTATATTAAATTTGACACTTTTATGAATGAGCATGGATATAGTCGGTGTCATTCTGACCATTGTATTTATTTTAAGAGGTTTGATGATGGCAGCTACATTATTTTATGTTTATATGTTGATGATATGCTTGTAGCTGGGTCTAACATGGATCACATTAAGAGGTTGAAACAATAGTTAGAAAAATATTTTTCTATGATGGATTTGGGGGCAGAAAAACAAATCCTTGGTATGAAAATTTGCAGAGATAGGAAAAATAGGAAATTGTCTCTATCTCAGGCTGATTATATTGAGAAGGTGTTGCAATGTTTCTCTATGAAAAATGCCAAAGCTGTCAGCACACCTTTGCCTGGTCATTTGAAATTGACTAAGTATATGTGTCCCAAGACACCAAAAGAAGAGACTAAAATATCTAAGGTACCTTATGCTTTAGCTATAGGGAACTTAATGTATGCTATGGTATGTACTAGGCCAGATATTGCACATGCAGTGGGAGTCGTTAGCCGATATATGAGTAACCCTGGTATTGAGCATTGGAATGCAGTCAAATGGATTCTCAGATATTTGAGAGGTACATCTAGTAAGTGTTTACACTTTGGGGATTCTACTACTACTGTACAAGGCTATGTTGACTCATATTTGGCAGGAGATATAGATAGCAGGAGGAGTACTACCGGTTATATATTTACTATTGGTGGGACATCAGTGAGTTGGATTTCTCGACTACAAAAGGTGGTTGTTTTATCCTCTATAGAGGTAGAGTATGTTTCCACTATAGAGGCAGCCAAGGAGATGATATGGCTTCAATTCTTCATGGAAGAATTGGGACATCCACAAAAGGATAATTTTCTACATACAGATAGCCAAAGTTCCATTCATCTTGCAAATAATTCTACTTTTCACTCAAAGAAAAAATACATATAGTTGCAGTACCATTTCATTCGGTCAGTTTTGGATGATGGGAAGTTAAGGATGGAAAAGATTCATACTAATGATAATCTAGTAGATATGTTTACAAAGGTAGTAACAAGGGAGAAGTTGAACTCATGTTCAACTTCAGTTGGTCTTCTAGACTAAACAAAAGAAAGGAACAACTGAGTCTAGGGTGGTTCGATCCAGTGGGAGCCTCATATTGTAATACCCCAAAAATGGGCTATAAGTTCATTAATTTTCTATATCGACATATCGAATCAAATTGACATCAAAGTCCTAACCAAAGGCACATCTGCACATCATCAAATCCTAATTGATTATCTTAAATTCTGCATCGAGGAATATTCCTAGCAATATTTCTAATTATCTTAATTATCTTTAATTTAATGATTATTTGGCGATAAATCACATTTATCCTAAGTTTGATTAATTGAATATTTTCATATTTAATTAATTAGATTGAATATTTGCCACTTAATTATGTAATTAAATTTAATTCTATCTATTATTAATTGTATTATTTAATTTTGACAATAAATCCAATATCCTATGAATAATTGATTAAATTCTTATTTAATTGATTAAAGCAAGTTGTCATTATTTAATAATATAGTTTTTAATAAAAGTTTGATTAAATAATTGATTAACCCATAAATCAATTATTTATTTTCAAAAAGCAGTTAAGTTGGAATAAATCACTTTATTATTAAATTAATTCATAATTAAAACATGCACAATCATAAAAGTAGACAACTATCAATTATCAATTAAAGCTAAACTCTATTTTGAGTTAAAACTTAGCTTTTGCATGTTTTTGTGAGTTAATTATCCTTTATTTAAAAATAACTCAAAAATCAACCTGAGTTATTTGAGTGATTTATGGCTTTTTTTCCCATGCACCTCCAAAGCCCTGGATTTCTATAAAATCAAGGCTTCAGCTCATCTCAGATCATCTCATAATTTTGCAAGCTTACTTTGCCAAAGTCATCTATGAATTGCACAACTATTTTGAAGAATTGGAATTTAGAGAATCAAAGCTTATTGCGAATCAAGGCTATTGTGAGATCAATTTGTTTTTTTCTTTTTTACATTCGTTTAGATTCATTTTCATATCATTTTTAGCTTACTTTGCATATTCATAGATCAATTTCCATTTTAGCATAGATTCATATCAAGTTTTTATCATTATCATTGCATAGAAAATCCAAAAAATATAGATTAATTGCATTCATATTTCATATCTAGATCAATTGCATTCAAATCTTTCATTTAGGTGTCGTCTAGGTCACTGATCTTGATAACAATCTAAGAACATTAATCTCGCACCTACTAGAAGGTAGTAAATCACTTGGTTAGATAGTTTTCAATTTTGCACGATTTCGATTATAGCTAACCTCTAATATTTTACTGAAGTGTTGTGTTTATAGATCAGGTACAATTTTCACACACACATTTCTGGCACCCATCGTGGGGTGCCAGAAATGTTTTTGTGAAAATTGTACTTGATCTATAAACACAACACTTCAGTAGAACATTAGAGGTTAGCTACAATCGAAATCATGCAAAATTGAAAACTATCTAACCAAGCAATTTACTGCCTTCTAGTAGGTGTGAGATTAATGTTCTCAGATTTGAATTTTGATCCCAAAAAAGGATTCTACTTGCTTCTTCATTGGAGGAACCTTCGTGTGAGATTCAGCTCTTGTTAGATTTGAAGAATTGATATGAAGAATTGTTTAAGCTTTGAAGTTCGTTTAGTCATTGTGAGATCATGCAAAGATGAAAAATGCAAAGAAGCATGCAATATGAAATGAAACCTAAGACCTAGGACCTAGTCACTAATCATATGTTGATTTGTTATCATCATTGAACTTTTAGGTAACTGGATAAATCAATACAATGCCCACTAGCTAAAAAAAACCATAGACATATGAATATTGATTTTATTTTTGGAATGTCAGATTAGATATAAGTACCAAGGCATAAATGCCAGGATGACATGAATATCATGTCCATTTTGATATAGAAATTTGTATAAGCATCAAAACATAAACATCGTGATGACCGGAATACTCCTTGCATTGCAAACACATCAAACAGTCAAGAGATCATTCTAAATCCAATGTGAATTACACGTAGTGACCCTTTATCATTCACATCCTTAGGCAAGATCACGTTCCATAGTAGGAGAAAGAACTTACTCAAAAAGACAATAGTTAGATCAAACTTCCTTGAATTGTCTGGGTATCAATGGTCGAGGTACACATGGCCATCCAATTCGAGATAGAGGCTCTTATAGTCGGACACCATTTCAATCCAGAATTTCCAAAGTTGTTAGATTTTCACATACAAGCAGAAAAAAAAGAAAAGATTATGTCCCTAGTCATCACTCTCTAAATCCTATAAAGGACATCATCAAAGAGCTTGAAGGGACATAATATGCAAAAATCTCAATGTGAATCAGTAAGCATACAAGGAGATAAAAGCATGAAAAGCACAAATTGTTTTCAGTTTGATGTTTGATTGCATTGAGATTTTTGCATATTATGTCCCTTCGAGCTCTTCGATGATGTCCTTTATAGGATTTAGAGAGTGATGACTGGGGGCATAATCTTTTCTTTGTCTTCTGCTTGTATGTGAAAATCTAAAAACTTTGGAAATTCTGGATTGAAATGGTGTCCGACTATAAGAGCCTCTATCTCAAATTGGATGGCCATGCGTACCTCAACCATTGATACCCAGACAATTCAAGGAAGTTTGATCTAACTATTGTCTTTTTGAGTAAGTTCTTTCTTCTACTATGGAATGTGATCTTGCCTAAGGATGTGAATGATAAAGGGTCACTACAGGTAATTCACATTGGATTTAGAATGATCTCTTGATTGTTTGATGTGTTTGCAATGCAAGGAGTATTCTGGTCATCACGACATTTATGTTTTGATGCTTATACAAATTGCTATATCAAAATGGATATGATATTCAAGTCATCCTGGCATTTAAGCCTTGGTACTTATATCTAATCCGACATTCCAAAAATAAAATCAATATTCATATGTTCATGGTTGTTTAACTAGTGGGGGTTGTATTGATTCTTGCGCATACAAATCAATATTCATATGTCTATAGTTTTTTTTTAGCTAGTGGGCATTGTATTGATTTATCCAGTTACCTAAAAGTTCAATGATGATAACAAATTGACATATGATCAATGACTAGGTCCTAGGTCTTGGGTTACATTTCATATTGCATGCTTCTTTGCATTTTTCATCTTTGCATGATCTCACAATGACTAAACAAACTTCAAAGCTTAAACAATTCTTCATATCAATTCTTCAAATCTAACAAGAGATGAATCTCACACGAAGGTTCCTCCAATGAAGTAGCAAGTAGAATCCTTTTTCAGGATCAAAATTCAAATCTGAGATCATTCATATTATTAACTACTTGCATAATCGACCTTCAATCATCACAGAAATCCAGTATTCAACTTAACTAATTATCTAACATCAAACTATCAAAATTTCAACTTGGTCAACCATGGTCAACTCATGGTCAAACCTAGTCAAACTTAGTCTCCAGGACCTTTAAATGATGTAGAATGCATTCACCGGATGTGTTTAACCACTTCTCAAATCAATTAACATGCTTCTAAACTCTCAACGCTGAATTTTCTTGTCAGATTTCAATTTTAATCCTGAAGGGGGCATGGTATTGCATATCATTCAAAGTCTGTAATCAAATTTGAAATCATATCTTTATGGAAATCAAATTCTATCAATCTTTCATCAGTGATCAAGATAAACAATCATGTCTAGTTACTGATTCATCAAAAGTCCTCATCGCTCGGGGAAAATCTATCATCACTTGGGGCATATCAGATTCATCGATCCATATCAATCTGGTATTCTCCTAATCTTGTAAACTATATCAATTTTTGCAACCATCAGGTCATAGTGTTCTTTCCTTGGTTCTTCGGCAACTGAAGGATTCGAATGTGATACCTGCTAGTTCTGCTAAGACAATCGAGTCTAGAACCGGTCACTCACTTCTTTGTAATCCTAAGGTTTGGAATCAGGCATTTTGACACTTTTTCGCAATCATAGGCTCATTTTCTGTTATAGTGAACATTATCTTTGGTCATTCAGGACCTATTATCTCCATATCAAATCAATTTTCAATCAGCTTCTGTCTCATATCAATTATCAATTTTGAATCAGTTTCATATCTTTACCAAACACAGGCTGTCTTTGAACCATTGCACTTCGCATAGCAATTCAAAGAGGGGCAAAATGTAATACCCCAAAAATGGGCTTTAAGTTCATTAATTTTCTATATCGACATTTCAAATGAAATCGACATCAAAGTCCTAACCAAAGGCACATCTACACATCATCGAATCCTAATTAATTATCTTAAATTCTGCATCGAGGAATATTCCTAGCAATATTTCTAATTATCTTAATTATCTTTAATTTAATGATTATTTGGCGATAAATCACATTTATCCTAAGTTTGATTAATTGAATATTTTCATATTTAATTAATTAGATTGAATATTTGCCACTTAATTATGTAATTAAATTTAATTCTATCTATTATTAATTGTATTATTTAATTTTGACAATAAATCCAATATCCTATGAATAATTGATTAAATTCTTATTTAATTGATTAAAGCAAGTTGTCATTATTTAATAATATAGTTTTTAATAAAAGTTTGATTAAATAATTGATTAACCCATAAATCAATTATTTATTTTCAAAAAGTAGTTAAGTTGGAAATAAATCACTTTATTATTAAATTAATTCATAATTAAAACATGCACAATCATAAAAGCAGACAACTATCAATTATCAATTAAAGCTAAACTCTATTTTGAGTTAAAACTTAGCTTTTGCATGTTTTTGTGAGTTAATTATCCTTTATTTAAAAATAACTCAAAAATCAACCTGAGTTATTTGAGTGATTTATGGCTTTTTTTCCCATGCACCTCCAAAGCCCTGGATTTCTATAAAATCAAGGCTTCATCTCATCTCAGATCATCTCATAATTTTGCAAGCTTACTTTGCCAAAGTCATCTATGAATTCCACAACTATTTTGAAGAATTGGAATTTAGAGAATCAAAGCTTATTGCGAATCAAGGCTATTGTGAGATCAATTTGTTTTTTTATTTTTTACATTCATTTAGATTCATTTTCATATCATTGTTAGCTTACTTTGCATATTCATAGATCAATTTCCATATTAGCATAGATTCATATCAAGTTTTTAGCATAGATTACATAATTGAATATGTGCATTTGAGGATATAAGAATGATGGAAGATGAATCTGTTAGAAGCTATATTGGTAGAATGTCAGAAATTGTTGAAGAGATAAAATCTCATGTAGGAAAAAAGACAAAGAATGAAGTGATATGGAAAATTCTAAGGACATTGACTCCTATATTTAAGAAGACAACACAAATGATAGAACAAGTTATACCTTGTACTTCAAAATTTACAAGAGAAACTCTTCTTGGAAGATTGGAAGCAATAGAAAAGAACCTGAGGTTATCAGGAGACTTACTTAGAATGGAGACAACATTTAGTGCTCTTAGTGTTCACCCTACATTTTCAAGAAGCGTCAGTGTAAGTGGAGATTATGCTGGTGGCAGCAGATCTAGAAATGAAGAAAACAAAAAGATTAAAGAAGGTATTGCCTTGCTTGTGAAGAGAGAACCAAATGGTAATAAAATCTTTAAATGTTGGACTTGTCAAGAATATGGTCACTTTGCATCTAAGTCTCCTAAGAGAGTCAAAAATTACAAAAATAATTTCAAGCCTAGAAGATCTAAGGAATGTTATTATGCTAATGATGAAGACCTTGAAACTAGTATAGAAAGAACTCTAAGTGAAAGTGATACTCAAAATAATGATGACATAGGATTTGTAGAAATTACAGAAGAGAATCCTGAAACTAATGTCAAGGAAGAAAAAGCCTTAGTTTCCAAAGTTGAAAAGAAAGCTGATTGGATTATAGATAGTGGTTGTTCACATCATATGACTGGAGACATGAAAAAGTTCATAAAGTTTAACAATTATGATGGAGGAGTTGTTAGAGTTGGAAACAATGCACCTTGTTTGATTAAAGGTATAGGATCTATTACTCTTGATGGAAAGACTAATACTGATGATGTTTATTTTTTGGATGGATTGAAACATAATCTTTTGAGTGTTGGATAGTTAGTTGATAAGGGATATCAAGTTTGGTTTACTAAGAAAACTTGTGTGACAAAGGATAAAGATGGAAATCTTATTGGAATTGGATCTAGAACCAGAGGTAATGTATTTCAGTTGAATCCCACTGAGATGACATGTTTGATTACTAAGATTGATGATAGTTGGTTTTTTAGGAATGAATGCAAAGTGTTTTGGCATTCATTCTGTAGCAGTTGTTGTTGTATTCATGACTTGGATTGTCATTGATGTCAACACAGTGATATTCTGGATATTAGCAGGAAAGTAGGTACAATTTTGTTTTGCACACATGTTGTATTATAGATTTGATTTTGTGTAGTTGATGGTATGTTCTTTGGTGGTCTATTAACCTATGGTTAATAGCACAAAAATAAATTCATTCATTTGTAAGAGTTATGAGCATTTTGGTGAAAGCAGTGTTTAGACAATGTTTCTGTGTAATGATGTTCAGAAATCGGAGGATATCTCTTAGATGGGATGGAATCTGATTTTGCATAGTTAAAGGGATGTTGGACACTTGTTAATGATGATGTGGTTCATAGTGAAAACTTTGAGGATATGTTTGGAGAAAGTTACAGTAACTAGAAGCCGACAGTTTTATGTGAATTCTGTGTGTAGCGTGTAGAATTTATTATTTTGTAATTGAGGACCGACTCATTTATAATTATTTGAGTTTGGTACATAAGAAGGAATTTTTTCCTTATTTTAATGTGTACTGAAAAAGATTGAGATGTGAATATATGCATGAAGTGAAGAAAAGAGCTAATTCAATGATAAAGGAAGACTTGTGTGTACAGAGATCTGGAATTGTGATCTTGTGTAGCAGAGAGTGCAGTTTTGGCACAGTGTAAAGGAGGTAATATATTTCATATTATTCTATTGAATAATTCTAAGATCTTTTAGACAGTGGGTTCAGAGATCTTGCCTTGAAGCTGTTTGGGCAGTGGGTCCTTCTGTCTTCCATAAACTCTTAACTGGGTTAGAATCTTTTAACAGGGATTCAAAATCTCCTAACAGGGATTTATATGTACTGAATGTATTTCATAAGACTCCTAACAAGGTCCATCCTCTAACAAGGAACTTTCATATTAGTGCATCATTTTGTGGGCATCATTCCCATCGGGGTTTACTCTTTTCAAGAGGTTCCCTAGTTAACATATCTTGTGTTATTGTGCAATTGTGTATGATTATCTTTCTATGGTTGATCAGTACATTGATTATATTATTTAAATCTATTGAGTGGATAAATTATCAGATGACTGATTCACCCCCCCCCCCTCTCAGTTATCTTGGGGATCTTTACTTTCCAACAATTGGTGTCAGAGCAGCAGGTCCTTAAAAGAAAAGTTTAACAACTTAAGGAGATCCATGGAAAATTTCAGAAAAGAAAGCCCTAAGTTTGATGGAGTAAATTTTGATAGCTGGAAACAAAAGATGAAGACACATCTATTGTGTTTAGGACCAAGTTATTGGTTGATTACAAAGAATGAGAAGACTATCATTGAGGAAGACAATCTAGAGGCAGGAACTAAAGATGAACTAGATCTATTCATGTGTAACATACTTGCAAGAGAAGCACTTTTGTCAGCACTATCAGAGAATGAATATAGTCAGGTAAGATGTTTGAAAACATCTCATGCAATTTGGAAAGCTTTACATTCTACTTTTGAAGGTGATGAACATGCAAAGAAGGCTAGATTACATAATTGGATTTGTGCATTTGAAGATATTAGAATGATGGAAGATGAATCTATTAGAATCTATATTGGTAGGATGTTTGAGATTGTGATAGGAATAAAGTCTTGTGGAGGTGATAAGATAGAGAATGAAGTGATATGGAAAATTTTGAGAACTCTAACACTAGTATTCAAGTAGACAACGTAGATGATTGAACAAGTGATACCTTGTACATCAAACTTTTCAAGAGAGACTCTTCTTGGAAGATTAGAGACTCTTCTTGGAAGATTAGAAACAGCAGAGAGGAACTTGATATTATCAGGAGAGCTACCTAGAATGGAAATAGCATTCAGTGCTCTTAGCATTAGACCTACAAGAAGTACTAGTGTGAATGGAGATTATGCCAACAGTAGCAGATCTGAGGAAGATAAGAAAATTGAAGAAGGTATTGCATTACTTGTAAAAAGAGAACCAGATGGTAAGAAAATCTTTAAATGTTGGACTTGTCAAGAATATGGTCATTTTGCATCTAAATTTCCTAAAAGAGATAAGAAGTATAGAAGCAACTTTAAACCTAGGAGATCTAAAGAATGTTATTATGCAAATGATGAAGATTTTGAAGCAAGAATTGAAAAAAAATTAAGTGACAGTGATAATGATAACTTTGAGGAAATAGGATTTGTAGCAATTAAAGAAGAAAGTTCTGAATCTAATAAAAGGGAAGAAAAAGAATTAGTTTCACAAGTTGAAAAGAAATCTGATTGGATTATAGACAGTGGTTGTTCACATCATATGACTAGAGATAAAAGAAAGTTTGTTAAGTTAGATAACTATGATGGAGGAATTGTTAGGGTTGGTAACAATACACCTTGTTTGATTAAGGGTATAGGATCTATTACTCTTGATGGAAAGACTAACACTGATGATGTTTACTTTGTTGATGGACTAAGACATAATCTACTAAGCATTGGACAATTGGCTAATAAGGGTTATCAAGTTTGGTTTTCTGAGAAAACTTGTGTGATAAGAGATAAAGATGGAAATCTGATTGGAAAAGGATCTAGAACCAGAGGTAATGTATTTCAATTGAATCCTACTGAGATGACATGTTTGATAACTAGGATTGATGACAGATGGTTATGGCATAAAAGGTTTTATCATATAAACTTTGATAATATTGTCAAGGTGAGTACTACACTTGTGGTAAGAGATTTACCTATAATTATGAAACCTACTAACATGATTTGCAAAGAATGTATGATGGCAAAGCAGAAAAGGAGTTTATTTCCCAATAAGAAGTTCACATCGGCAGAGAAGTTGGAAATTGTTCGTACAAACTTGAGTGGTCCTACTAGGACTAGAGGATTCTATGGTGAAAGGTATTTTATGATTCTTGTTGATGATTTTACAAGAATGATGTGGATTGCATTTTTGAAAGAAAAATTTGAAGCATTTGATAAATTTAAGATCATGAAAAGCAAAATTGAGAATGAATCTGGAATGAAGATTAAGTGTCTAAGATCTGATAGAGGTGGTGAATTTACATCTAGAGAGTTTAACACTTTTTGTGAAATAAATGGCATTAAGAGACAACTTCAGCCCCTAGAACACCAGAACAAAATGGTATTGCAGAAAGAAGAAATAGGTCAATAACTGAAGCAACAAGAGCTATGTTGTTTGAAAATGATTTGACTAAAACTTTTTGGAGAGAAGCGGTGAACACAGCAATATACACTATGAACAGAGTACAGATCAGAGTAGATACAAACAAGACACCTTATGAATTATGGTTTGGACATACACCCTCAGTTAAGTATTTTAGAATTTTTGGAAGTAAATGCTATATAAAGAGAGATGATGATATAGGAAAGTTTGATCCTAGAAGTGATGAAGGAATATTTCTTGGATATTATTTAAAAAGAAAAGCATATAGATGTTATAACAAAAGAACTAAGACTATTGTTGAAAGTGCAAATGTAAAAGTTGATGAGAAGTTTAAAATTTAGGAAAGAATGCTTGATTATGAATCTGATGGAGAAGTAGAACCTCAGCCTAACATTGAAAATACAGAATTATTCTTTGAAACTAACAGTGATTTGTTGAATGAAAGTCATACTGAAGAAGACAGAGAAGAAAACAAAGAAGAAAGCAGAGAAGAATCTACAGTCGAAACAAGATCAATAACTATGAAACCTAACAGATATACCTCAAGACATCACCCTGTTGAGCAAGTTATTGGAAGTTTAGATAGAGGAGTTTTGACTCAAAATAAGGTACATTTATATTTGATTTCTCAAATTGAACCTAAGACTACTAATGAAGCTTGTGAAGATGAACATTGGATCAATGCTATGAAAGAAGAACTAGAACAAATTGAAAAAAACAAGACATGGGAATTGGTCCCTAGACCTAAAGACAAGAATGTGATTGGAACAAAGTGGGTATTCAGAAACAAGATGAATGAACAAGGAGAAGTGATAAGAAACAAAGCAAGATTGGTATGTAAAGGATATTTTCAACAAGAAGGAATTGACTATGAAGAAACTTTTGCACCTGTGGCCAGACTTGAAGCAGTGAGAATGTTTCTAGCATATGCAACTTACAAGTAATTCAGAGTGTATCAAATGGATGTGAAGTCAGCATTTTTGAATGGTGAATTGGAAGAAGAAGTCTACATTGAGCAGCCTGAAGGTTTTCCTTTGACACAAGAAGGAGATATGGTATGTAAGTTAAAGAAAGCTTTATATGGATTAAAACAAGCACCTAGAACCAGCCATGCAAGATTGGATAATTATTTATTGAAATTGGAATTTATAAAAGGAACAACAGATAGTAACTTATACACAAAAGAAATTGAGAATGGTTTGTTGGTTATAGTTATATTTTTTGATGATATTATCTTTGGAGGAGAAGATGAAGCTAGTGACAAATTTGCAAATGAAATGAAGACTAAATTTGAGATGAGCATGATTGGAGAAATGAAATATTTTTTGGGATTACAGATAACACAAAGCAAGGAAGGTATATTTGTAAGTCAGACTAAGTATTTAAATGAATTATTGAAAAGATTTGGAATGGAAGATTCTAAACCTGTTGGAACACCTATGGTAACCGGACATAAGTTATCTAGCAAAGATGAGACACCAGCAGTTGAGCAGAAAAAGTACAGATCTATGATTGGAGGATTGCAGTACTTGACACATACAAGACCTGATATAGCACATTCAGTGGGGATTGTAGCAAGATTTCAAGTAGAACCTAGAGAATCACATTATGTAGCAGTAAAGAGGATACTGAGATATCTGAAAGGAACAATGGATTATGGATTATGGTATGAGAATTCTAATGATTTTACTTTATATGCCTATACTGATGTAGATTGGGGAGGCATCGTTGATGACAAGAAAAGCACCAGTGGTGGATCATTTTTTCTTGGAGGTAAATTAGTCTCTTGGCTAAGTAAGAAGTAGAATTGTACTTCACAAAGCACAATAGAAGTAGAATATGTTGCAGCAGCAAATAATTGTAATCAAATTATTTAGATGAAGCAGATGTTGAAAGATATTGGAATAAAGTTTGATGAGCCTACTGTTATACATTGTGATAACACTAGTATAGTGAGTATGTCAAAAAATCCTATTTTACATTCTAAGACTAAACATATTGAGATCACGTATCATGTTGTAAGAGAGAAGGTTGCAGAAAAAGAAGTAAGATTGGAATACATAAGCACAAAGGAGCAAATAGCAGATATATTTACAAAGCCTTTACCTAAGGATACATTTGTGTATCTGAGAGGTATGCTTGGAGTTATGCCCCAACATATTTTTGAGAATTGATGCAGATGATTGCATCTATCCAGTGGTATATGAGCCCTATCTTTCTTCTGGATTGGATGTTGGAACTTCCTCTATGGGGGAGTTTATGAACTGAGTCATGAGGACTCTTGTTATTGTATTTTTCTGAAAAGTGTCTTTTGACATTAAGTTGTTGTTGACTTAGCGATAGAATTTATGTCATTGATGTCAATGGGGGAGAGATATACATGAAAAACATTTTGGATTGTATGAGAGAGCTGAATAGGAAAACGAAGCAAGATTTGATTTGATATTTTGCAGTGATGTTGTAGTATTGGATTTTTGGAACATTGGATGTTTTTCATCTATGTTTCCATTAGTTCCAATGGGGGAGATTGTTAGGAATGAATGAAAATTGTTTTGGTAGTCATTCTGTAGTAGTTGTTGTTGCATTCATGACTTGGATTGTCATTGATGTCAACACAATGATATTCTGGATATTAGCAGGAAAGAAGGTACAGTTTTGTTTTGCACACATGTTGTATTGTAGATTGGCTTTTGTGTAGTTGATGGTATGTTCTTTGGTGTGTTATTAACCTATGGTTAACAACACAAAAAGAAATTCATTCATTTGTAAGAGTTATGAGCATTTTGGTGAAAGCAGTGTTTAGATAGTGTTTCTGTGTAGCGATGTTCAGAAATCGAAGGATATCTCTTAGCAGGGATGAAATCTGATTTTACACAGTTAAAGGGATTTTGGAGACTCATTAATGATGATGTGGTTCACAGTGCAAACTTTGAGGATATGTTTGGAGAAAGTTACAGTAACTGGAAGCCGACAGTTTTATGTGAATTCTATGTGTAGCGTGTAGAATTTATTATTTTGTAATTGAGGACCGACTCATTTATAATTATTTGAGTTTGGTACATAAGAAGGAATTTTTTCCTTATTGTAATGTGTATTAAAAAAGATTGAGATGCGAATATATGCATGAAGTGAAGAAAAGAGCTAATTCAATGATAAAGGAAGACTTGTGTTTACAGAGATCTGGAATTGTGATCTTGTGTAGCAGAGAGTGTAGTTTTGGCATAGTGTAAAGGAGGTAATATATTTCATATTATTATGTTGAATAATTCTAAAATCTTTTGGACAGTGGGTTCAGAGATCTTGCCTTGAAGCTGTTTGGGTAGTGGGTCTTTTTGTCTTCCATAAACTCTTAATCGAGTTAGAATCTTTTAACAAGGATTCAAAATCTCCTAACAGGGATTTATATGTACTAAATGTATTTCATAAGACTCCTAACAGGTTCCATCCTCTAACAAGGAACTTTCATATTAGTGCATCATTTTGTGAGCATCATTCCCACCAGGGTTTACTCTTTTCAAGAGGTTCCCTAGTTAACATATCTTGTGTTATTGTGCAATTGTGTATGATTATCTTTCTATGGTTGATCAGTACATTGATTATATTTTTTAAAGCTATTGAATGGATAAATTATCAGATAACTGATTCACCCCCCCCCCCCCCCCCCCTCTCAGTTATCTTGGGGATCTTTACTTTCTAACATGGTTATGGCATAGAAGGTTTTGTCATATAAACTTTGATAACATTGTGAAAGTGACTACTACACTTGCAGTAAGGGATTTGCCTAAAATTATGAAGCCTACTAACATGATTTGCAAAGAATGTGTGATGGCTAAGTAGAAGAGAAGTTCATTTCCTAGTAAGAAGCTCACATCTATAGAGAAGTTGGAGATTGTTCATACAGACTTGAGCGGTCCTACCAAGACTAGAGGATTCTATGGAGAAAGGTATTTTATGATTCTTGTCGATGATTTTATAAGAGTGATGTGGATTGCATTTCTTAAAGAAAAGTCTAAAGCATTTGATAAGTTTAAGATCATTAAGAATAAAGTTGAGAATGAATTTAGAATGAAGATTAAATGTTTGAGATCTGATAGAGGTGGAGAATTTACTTCTAGAGAGTTTAACACCTTTTGTGAAGTGAATGGCATTAAAAGACAGTTTTCAGCCCCTAGAAAACCTGAACAAAATGGTATTGTAGAAAGAAGAAACAAATCAGTGACCAAAGTAGCAAGAGCTATGTTATTTGAGAATGATTTGGTGAAGATATTTTGGAGAGAAGTAGTGAACACAACAGTGTATACAATGAATAGAGTACAAATCAGAGCAGACACAAACAAAACTCCCTATGAATTATGGTTTGGACATGCACCCTCAGTTAAGTATTTTAGAATTTTTGGAAGAAAATGTTATATAAAGAGAGATGATAATATTGGAAAGTTTGATCCTGGAAGTGATGAAGGTATTTTTCTCGGATATTCTTTGAAGAGAAAAGCATATAGATGTTACAATAAGAGAACTAAAACTATTGTTGAGAGCGCAAATGTTAAAGTTCATGAAAAGTTCAAAATTTAGGAAAGAATGCTTGATTATTAATTAGATGGAGAAGCTCATCCTAAGCCTAACACTGAGACTACTGAACTATTCTATGAGACTAACAATGATTTGGTGAATGAAAGTCATAGTGAAGTCATTGAAGAACCTACACCTAAAGTGAGATCAGAGATAGTGACACCTAACAAGAATTTATCAAGAAATCATCCTATTGAATAGATTATTGGAAGCATTAAGATAGGATTTATGACTCAAAATAAGGTACAAGAATAGTTATGTTTGATTTCTCAAATTGACCCTAAATCTACTAGTGAAGCTTGTGAAGATGAACATTGGATTAATGCTATGAAAGAAGAACTAGTTCAGATTGAAAAGAACAAGACATGGGAATTGGTCCCTAGACCTAAAGATAAGAATGTTATTAGAACTAAATGGGTATTCAAAAATAAGATGAATGAACAAGGAGAAGTAGTAAGAAACAAAGAAAGACTGGTATGTAAGGGATACTCACAGCAAGAAGGAATTGACTATGAAGAAACTTTTGCACCAGTAGTAAGAATTGAAGCAATAAGAATGTTTTTGGCCTATGTAGCTTTTAGGAAATTCAAAGTATATCAAATGGATGTGAAGTCCACCTTTCTAAATGAAGAATTGGAAGAAGAAGTCTACACTAAGCAGCCTAAAGGTTTTCCTTTGACTCATCAAGGAGACATGGTATGTAAACTAAAGAAAGCATTATATGGACTAAAGCAAGCACCTAGAACTTGGTATGCAAGATTGGATAAGTATTTGTTAAAATTGGGATTTACAAAAGGAACAACTGATAGCAATCTGTACACAAAAGAAATTGAAAATGGTTTGTTGATTATAGTTATTTTTGTTGATGACATTATTTTTGGAGGAGAAGATGAAGCTAGTGACAAATTTGTTAATGAAATGAAGACAAAATTTTAAATGAATATGATTGGTGAAATGAAATACTTTTTGGGATTATAGATAACATAGAATAGTGATGGTATTTTTGTAAGTCAAACAAAGTACCTAAATGACTTGTTGAAAAGATGTCGAATGGAAAACTGTAAACTAGTTGGAACACCTATGGTAACTGGACATAAATTATCTAGCACAGATGAAACACCAATAATTGAATAGAAAAAGTACAGATCTATGATTGGAGGATTGTAGTACTTAACTCATACAAGAACTGATATAGCACATTCTGTTGGAATTGTAGCAATATTTCAAGCTGAACCTAGAGAATCACATTATGCAACAGTAAAGAGGATATTGAGATATTTAAGAGGCACAATGGACTATGGATTGTGGTATGAAAAATATGATGATTTTACCCTATGTGCATATACAGATGTTGATTGGGGAGGTAGTGTTGATGATAAGAAGAGCACCAATGGTGGAGCCTTTTTCCTTAGAGGAAGATTGGTTTCTTGGCTAAGCAAGAAGTAGAATTGTATCTCACAAAACATAGCAGAAGCAGAATATGTAGCAACAGCAAACAATTGTAACTAGATAATTTGGATGAAGAAAATGTTGAAGGATATTGGAATAAAATTTGTTGAGCTTGTTTTCATACATTGTGACAATGCCAGCATAGTTAGTATGTCTAAGAATCCTATATTACATTCTAAGACAAAGCATAGAGAAATTAAGTATCATGTAGTAAGAGAGAAATTTGTTGAGAAAGAAGTCAAACTGGAGTACATAAGCACAAAGGATCAAATAGCAGACATATTTACAAAGCCTTTTCCTAAGGATACATTTGATTATCTAAGAGGTATGCTTAGGGTTATGCCCTCGCCTACTTTTGAGTAATGATGCAATTGGTTGCATCCATCGAGTGGTATATGAGTCTTATCCTTTTTCTGGACTGGATGTTGGTACTTCCTCTATGGGGGAGTATGTGTATCTGAGTTGAGTCATGAGGACTCTAGTAAATGTATTTTTTGAATAGTGTCTTTTAACATTGGATTTTTTGTTGACATAATGATGAAACTTCTGTCATTGATGTCAATGGGGGAGAAGTATACATGAAAAACCATTTTTACCATCTATTGAAGAGAACTAAATAGGAAAATGAAGCAAGATTTAATTGATGAAGAAGATTTGAAAATATTTGTCAGAGTAGCAGTGTTGTAGTATTGGATTTTTGGAACATTGGATGTCTTTCATATATGTTTCCATCAATGTCAATGGGGGAGATTGTTAGGAATGAATGTCAAATGTTTGGCAGTCATTCTATAGTAGTTGTTGTTGCATTCATGACTATGATTGTCATTGATGTCAACACAGTGATCTTCTAGAGAATTGCAGAGAAGCAGACAATGTTTTGATTAGCGCACGTGGGATATTGTAGTTGTAGATATGTGATGTTGAGGATATAATTTTGATATGTTATATGTTGATGGTTAAGAGTGTAGATAGTAATTCATTTATTCATGGAAGTTGTGAGCATTTTGGTGGAAGCAATATTCAGGCAGTGTTCCTGAGTAGCGGTTTGTGGAAATTGGATGATATCTCCTAATTGGGATGGAATCTAGTTTTGCATAGTTAAAGAGAAGTTAGAGACACATTGATAGTGATGTGGATGATAGTGCAAACTTTGAGGTTGCATGAGTGGAGAATTATTGTATTTGGAAGCCCACAATTTTGTGTAGCATGTGGAAACTTTTATTTTGCAATTGTGTGCCGACTCATATGTAATTACTTGAGTGTGGTATAAAGGAAGGAATGTTTTTCCTTTTTGTAATATGATATAGTTTAATGTGAATGAATGCATGAAGTGAAGAAAAGAGTTAATGTAGTTGTGAAAGAGAAATTGTGAAGCAAGACATGCGAAGTATAGAGATCTAAAATTGAAATCTGGTGTAGCAGTGAGTGTGGTTTGGCATATTGAGAAAGGAGGTAATATATTTGATATTATTCTATTGAATAATCTTGAGATCACTTGGACAGCATGTTCAGTGATCTTTCCATTGAAGTTGTTTGGGTAGTGGGTCCTTCTATCTTCCATAACTTGTAATAGGGTTAGAATCTTTTAACAAGGATTCAAAATCTCCTAATCGGGATTCATATGTAGTGAATGTATTTCATAAGACTCCTAACAGAGTCCATCCTTTCACAAGGAATATTCATATTAGCGCATCTTTTGTGGGCATCATTCCCACCAGGGTTTACTCTTTGATCAAGAGGTTCCCTAGTCAACATATCTTGTGTCATTGTGTTATTGTGTATGAATATCTTTCTATGGTTGGTAATTATATTGCTTACATGGTTAAATGTTGTTGAAGTTGATAAAATTTATAATTATCAGATAACTAATTCACCCCCCCTCTCAGTTATCTTGGTAGACTTTACTTTCTAACATGATGCCTTTCCTTCTTTCTTCTAAGCAGAATCAGGGAAGGGAATTACTCCCAACTTCTCCCTGAGATACTCAAAAGTATCCTTAGGCAAGGGCTTTGTGAATATGTCTACCAACTAATCTTTAGTATTCACATAGTCCAACTTGACTTCTTTCTCTGCCACTTTCTCTCTTAGGAAGTGATAGCTGATCTCAATGTGCTTTGTCTTTGCATGCATCATAGGGTTCTTTGACATATTGATAGTGCTAGTGTTATCACAGTGAATAACAATAGGATAATCAATCTAAATTCCAAAATCTTTTATCATTTTCTTGATCCAAACAATTGTAGAACAATTCAAGGCTACTGCGACATACTCCACTTCTGTTGTTGACTAAGAAATACAATTTTGTTTCTTGCTTGTCCAAGTGACAAGTCTATCACTGAGGAACACTACTCCTGATGTACTCTTCCTATCATCAACACATCCTTCCCAATCTACATCAATGTACATATGAAGCTCAAAATTTTCTGAATTAGGATACCATAGACCATAGTCCATAGTGCCATCTAAGTATCTGAATATCCTCTTTATTTCAATGAGATGACTTTGTTTAGGTTCTGTTGCAAATCTTCCAACTATGCCAACTGCATTGGAAATATCAAGTCTAGTCTAAGTAAGGTAAATCAGTTTGCCAATCATAGATTTATACAATGTTATATCAACTACTAGTGAGTCATCTTCCTTTGTAAGCTTGCATCTAGTAATCATAGATGTCCCTACTAGCTTGCAATCATCCATCTTGAATTTCTTTAATATTTCCTTCACATACTTGGACTGATTAATGAATATACCTTTCTCTATTTTCTGCACATTCAATCCCAAACAGTACTTGATAGGACCAATCATACTCATCTCAAATTTATTCTGCATCTCCTTAGCAAATTCAGCACTAATTTTTTCATTACCTCCAAAGATAATGTCATCAACAAATATAGCTACAAGTAACAAACCTTTAGATGTCTCTCTAATGAATAGATTACAATTTGTTTCTCCTTTCTTGAATCCAATCTTTGTTAAGTACCCATCTAGTCTCTCATGCCATGGTCTAGGGGCTTGCTTAAGTCCATAGAGGGCCTTCTTTAGTCTACATACCATATTAGGTCTATCTGATAAGGTGAATCCTTTAGGCTACTCAATGTATACTTATTCTTTCGAATCTCCATTTAGGAATGCTGACTTGACATCCATCTGATAAACTTTGAAGTTTTTGATTGTAGCATAAGCTAGAAATAACTTGATAGCTTCTAATCTACTCATAGGTGCAAATGTGTCTGAATAATCAATGCCTTCTCTTTGTGCATATCCTTTACATACTAACCTTGCTTTATTTCTTACTACTGTACCATCTTCATTCATCTTATTTCTAAATATCCACTTTATGCCAATCACATTCTTATCACTAGGTCTTGGGACCAGTTCCCAAGTGTCATTCTTAATAATCTAATCAAGTTCTTCTTTCATAGCATCATGCCAATCTGAATCATTTCAAGCATCTTCAACACTTAAAGGTTCAATTTGAAATAGTAAACATACCGCATCACCACTAGCTGAGTTCTTTTCTTGTGATCTTGTTAAGACTTTGCCACTCTGATCTCCAATGATGTCATTCTTGGAATGGTTTCTAGATGTAAACTTTGGAACTTTAGTTGATGCTAACTCATCAGCCTTAGGAGTTTCTTCCTCACTTGTCTTGGGGTCATTGAATAACACATCAATGCTATCAAAGATTTCTTCAATAACTATCTCACTAGAAGAGGGTATGGGTTCCTCTTCAATCATGGGTGAGTAATCATGATATCTTTCTTGAACCATAAACTTTTCATCAATCTTAACATGAGCACTTTCAATGATCTTTTTCAATCTTAAATTGAAACATTTATAAGCTTTACTTTTAGTAGAGTAACCAAGAAAAATACCTTCATCACTTCTTGCATCAAACTTGCCTACTGCTTCATCCCTCTTGATGTAGCACTTGCTTCCAAAGATTCTGAAGTATTTTATTGTGGGAACATTACCTAACCATAGCTCATATGGTGTTTTGTTAGTGCCAAGCCTTAACTGAATTCTATTGATGGTGTAGACTGTTGTATTGACCGCATCTCTCCAATAGGTGTGTGTAACTTTTCCTTCTATCATGATGGTGTGCACTGTATCAAGAATGATCCTATTCCTTCTCTTTGTAATACCATTATACTGAGGTGTTCTAGGTGCACTTAATTATCTCTTTATGCCATGTTCTTCACAGTACTCATAAAATCTGTTAGAGGTGAATTCTCCTCCTTTATTCAATCTCAAACATTTTATCTTTAATCCAGATTCATTCTCAACCTTAGCTTTGAATATTTTGAACTTATCAAATGCTTTTGACTTATCCTTTAAGAACACAACCCACATCATCCTAGTATAATCATCAACAAAAAAAATGAAATACCTTTCACCATAGTATGATCTTGTTTGAGTTGGACCACATAGGTCTGTATGAATCAGATCCAACTTGTTCTTTGCTAAATTATGCTTGCTCCTGAATGAATTCCTCACATTCTTTCCCATCCCACATTCCCTGCATATAGTATCAACTGGCTTTTCTATGCTAGGTAGATCTCTTACTACCTTAACATTTCTCATCTTTACTATTCTATCAAAATTGATATGACATAGTCTTTTATGCCACAACCAACTGTCATCAAATTTAGCAAAAAAATAATTTGCTTCTGAATTGAGTTGGAAAACATTACCTCTTATCTTTGAACCTGATGTAATCATAACACCATCCTTGTTTTTAATGATTCATTTGTCATCTTTGAACTCCAACTGATATCCTTTTCCAAGTAGCTATCCAATACTAAGAAGGTTATGTTTCAAACCATCAACATAGAGAACATCATCAGTATTGTTCTTACCATCCAAGGTGATGGCTCCTCTACAGACTATTGGTTTAGGAGTGTTGTCTCCAAATCTAACCATACCACCATTGTATTTTTCTAGATGAACAAATCTTCCTTTATCACCTGTCATGTGATGTGAACAACCACTATCTATAATCTAGTCTGTCCTTATATCTGCTTGGGAAATCAATGCTAGCTCTTGATTTACTTTCTCATCTTTAGGAACTAGCTTACTATTCATATTGTCTCCAATAGCAATGAATCCAATTTCTTCTTCACCTAATTCATCATCCAAAACTCCATTTCCAACAAAGTAACATTCCTTAGAGTACTTAGGCTTGTAATCCTTCTTGAACTTTCCAGCTCTAGTAGGACACTTAGATGCAAAGTGACTGATCTTATTACATGAAAAGAACTTAAATGGCAATTGACCTTCATATTTTTCTTTTGCTTTCTTTTCTCTTTTGGAAATCATAGCAATAAAATCATCTAAAGTTTTCTCTTCATCATAATCATCAAAATTACTAGAAGTGTTTTTAGATTTCTTACCATGAACTATTTCTTTGAAGGTTGTCTCACTTTTAGGTTCTGTCTTCAATCTTGAAATCTCAAAAGCTCAGATTTTGCTAATCAAGGTCTCTCTCTTGAAATTAGATGTAAGCTACATGGTCTCATCAAGGATGTTGATCTTGCTTTTATATTCTAGAGTGAGATTAGTCATCAACTTGTCCATAATATCTTCCTCTGAGATCTCTCCACCATTGTTCCTGATTCCAGCAACTATTTCATTAATCCTTTGATTATAAGCTCTAATGTTTTCTTTAGGAAGCATCTCTAATGCATTGTATCTTTTTTTCCAAGTTTTTCTATGTGCATCCTTTGCTTTCTTGTCTCCTTCAAATATGTATGCTAGGTACTTTCATATCTTGTGGGTGGTGTCTACCTTCTTTATCTCTGAAAACTCACTATCTGATCGGGCACTGATAAGGGCTTATTTAGAAATAGCATTCTGATGAAACAATTCCTTTTGTGTTTTAGTAGCATCATCCTTTCCAAGGTCTTCTAGGGTAGGGATCTTGGCTACTTTGATAGTAACATTAAAAAGTTCAAAAGAAATGCACTGCAAATGGGTCACCATCTTGTTCTTCCAATCAAGATAATTTTCTTCATCAAACTTAGGACTCTCTTTCCTAAAGTATGCCATTTGATCAACCTCAAGATATTAAACTTTCTCTTTGAGACACTTGGCTCTGATACAAATTGTTAGGAATAGTCCCAAGAGATAACTGAGAGAAGGGGGGGGGTGAATCAGTTATCTACAAGTTTCAATTCTTTATCTAATTAAGTATACTTAAACATAAAGCATAAACACAATGAAAGAACACATGAACACAACACCAATATTTTGGTTATGGGGAAACCCAAATAGGTAAAAACCCTAGTGGGACTTGATACCCACTAATATTCTATACTAGTGTATAATGATCCTTGTTAGAAGATCCTTTACCCTATTAGGAGTAGCTCTACAATATATGAAGTACAGTAGACCTGGTTAAGGGTCAAACCCTATTAGGAGTCTTTTACAATTGTTCCTATTAGGGGAGAGGATGCACTATCTGAGAGCTCACTGCTCAAAGGGGCAAAGGCTACAACCTTCTGAATAAAAGATACACACTATATCTAGATCTTCACAAACTATGCTTTGACCTTCTGTCTAGATCAGTTCCAATGTATAACATAAATACTTTACTTGGTCACATAGACCTCCTTTTGATGGCTCAACACTTCACACACTCTGCTATGCTCTGCTCTACTTAATCAACCATGAACCACACTCAAGCAATCACAAATGACTGCCTATAAATATCTTTCCTCTAAATGATATAATCAAGTCAGATTGTTAGAACCAACTTGAAATCATAATAGAGAAACCATAACAAACTCCAAAAAACATTTTTTCAGCTCTACTATGCACGCAACATATTCTGGGACCTGTCTTAATAAGATAAATGTAGACACATGCTACACACTGTCAGCTCTACCAAAACAACATGATCTTTCTCTACAAGCTAAATTAACTCATGCACTCTTAACCTAACATCAATAACTTATCTCTAAGCTTAACTTCAAGGGTGTATACCCTAAAGATAGGTGCAACTCAATAACCAATAAAATCTTTGTCGGCTCTGTTGAACAAACACAAGAAACTGTTACTGGTGAATACCGACTGCATAACTTCGCTTGCGTTCATCATCAAACCATGTGTCCATGAACTTAACATCACTAACATGTCTTCAACACATATCCAAGAGTGCAAGGCTCTATGATAACTATACAGACAACCATCCATAGAACACTGTCTATAACTCTGTCAGGAACACTGCTGACACAAGCTGCTATATAACTATCTATACTAATAGTTAACCTCTGCACCCATGATATCATGTTGATATCATGTCCATGAATCATATACTAAAATCTTACTTCATAATACTTCCATGCATGCTACTTTCCATATTTTGTCATCAATGACAAACATACAGTTAGTACTGGCCTGCTAGCAAATCTCCAACATACATTTCCTAACATTCTGGGCCAGGATACTGAGGCTTTTGACCTCAAGGTCAAAGTTGACCTTGAGGGTCAAAGTTGACCTTGACCTTGACCTAGGTCAAAGTTGACCTCTACCTTGACCTAGGGTAGAGTCGAGTTCATCTTTGACCCCCTGTCCAGATTTTAAAATCCCTTGATTTTTGGGTGTCGGGTTTCGGGGATATTTGTTTTCCCACCTCCGAGTCAGACATTTCAGGTTTTAGAATGCTAAATTCTTAAATTGCATTTAATTTGGGTCTATTTCTAGGGGTTAAGGTTAATTAGGATTTAATTCTCCAATGTCAGCCTTCTCTAGAGGATTGTGTCGTAGTTCACTATAAAAGGAGGCCTTCCTCCCTCATTTCCACATCCACTCATCCATGATCAAGAGCAAGATCTCTCCATCGAGTTTTTCAATCTTCTCTCTCAAGCTCTCAAGGTGATCAAGAAATCATCCATTCAAGCATTCAAGTCCCCTTCTCCATCTAAGTTCTCCATTGAAGATCAAGGATTCAAGCATTCAAGCCATTGAAGGGATTTGGCTCAAGCATTCAAGATCTATCATTAAAACCCTAGATCTAGCCATCATGATGGTGTGATCTTCCTTCAAGATCCTTTGTTCATCTTCAAGATCCATTTCATTCTTCCCTCAAGGTGGATTCCAAGCATAAAATCATGGAGGTTTGATTTACATTTATTGATGTTATGTTCAAGCTTTCATATCAACATACTTGATTACATTTCAAATACAATTACATATCTATTGAATGTCATAGCTTCATTGTTAGATCTACTTCTACTACTTGCTAGCATTCTCCATTTCAATTTCAATCTTAAGGTTGATTCCAAACTAGGGTTTGACCAAGGAAACACCCCCCCCCCCAAAAAAAAAAAAACAAATAAAACCATTTTTCTTGTAGGTACAAGTGTGGAACTGCGGATTTGAGCTTGGATTTGGATACCCTTTTTGCCAAACTTTCGAGATCTACGAACAAGGTGAAAGTTGACCTTCAAAATAAAAATGTAGCCTTTGACCTTTTATGAGGGTCAAAGAATACTTGTTGTCAAAAGATAAAATATTTTTGGGTTTTCTCTGTCTCGGCATTTCCAGTCCAAAACAGGTTGCAGAATTGCCTGAAAGCACATACAAACATCATAAATTGGCATTTTCCAAATCTGCCCTATTTTGAGGTTAGTATTTCCTTTTCAATTATTTTAGATTTCAAGCACAACTCCATTATAGGGAAATATAAGGTTTTCTTCCTTTTTCATAGTCTCCATAGATTGATTTGATTGTGCATTAACCTTTGGGTTAATCAATTTGTATCTCTCCTTTGGGAATTTAGATTTAGAAGTGGATCTCATATTTCCCCCATACATATTAGGGTGAACACTATTTCATCCTATTCAGATTTGTACGTGCCAATCTCACCCTAATTTGTTCATCAATCTCTTCAAGATTTTAAGGATATTCTTATTAGTAGCCTCAGCTTGACCATTTCCTTGTGGATAATATATGGAACAATAGTGATGTGTAACATGAAAAGTATCACAAAGCTCATCTGCATATTTTTTCTTAAATTGTTTTCCATTTTTGATGATTATGGCATGAGGAATACCATATCTACAAATGATGTTATTAAGGATGAACATAGACATTTGTTTTCCTATAGCAATGATCAAAGGAATGGCCTCTACCCATTTAGTGAAGTATTTCAGAGCTGTAATAATGTATTTGTGCCCATTAGATGAAGGTGGGTAAATCATGCCAATTAATTCAAACCCCCATTGATAAAATGGCCAAGGTGTAACAAATGGATGTAATTCTTGAGCCGGTACATGTATCATATCACCATGATATTGACATTTTTGCATATTTTAACAAAGTGGCAAGTGTCCTTTTCTAAGGTTTTCCAAAAATACCCCATGTGAAGGATCTTCTTAGCTAAGTTGTACCCACTTGAATGTGACCCACAAATGCCCTTGTGGACCTCATGTAAATCTACCTTAGACTCTTCTTCCTCTAGACATCTAAGCAAAGTTCTGTCAAGACCTTTACGATACAATGTGTTAGAAAGGATAGTGTAATGAGTTGATTGTTTGATGAAATGTCATTTTTGAGCTCAGGATTGGTTTAAGGGTAATACTTGGTCTTTAAGGTATGTGTAAATAGGATTGTACCAAGGTGACTCATGTCTAGTAATTAAGGTAGTAATTTGGGTATCAAGAAGGTCAAATGCTGGTTTTGACAACTCTTCCACCAAGAATTTGTACCTTTCATTTTGATCAGGCTTTTGGAGTAATGAAGCCAAGGTAGCCATTGCATCGACATCTTTGTTCTTCTCTCTTGGAATTTTCTCAAAGGTTATCAATATAAAGTACTTTTTCCAAGCATCAATCATTATCTTGTAAGGCATTAACTTTTCATCTTTTGTATTGTACTCATTATTGACTTGATTGATTACTAACTGAGAATCACCATATACTTGTAGCTCGATAATATTCCATTCTAAAGCCATCTTGATACCAATGACTAAAGCTTCATACTCGGCTATGTTGTTGGTACATGGAAATAAGAGCTTGTATGATTTAGGAATAGTATACCCTTGAGGGGTAATCAACAATATGCCAGCTCTGGAACCTCCTTGTGTGTATGATCCATCAAAGTATAATTTCCATGTCTTAGCTTCGATATTGAAAATTGCTACATCAAGAAACTCCACTTGAATGGGATGTGTAGAAACCAATGGATTTTCAGCTAAGTGATATTCTATCACTTGTTCTTTAATGGCCTTTCTATCCACATATTCAATATCAAACTCACTTAATACCATGACCCATTTTGTTATTCTTCCTGTTAAGGTAGTTTTGCTAAGTAGGTATTTCAAAGGATCAATCTTTGCAATGAGCTTCACTTTGTGCATCAACATGTAGTGTCTTAGTTTTTGGGAAGAAAAAACAATAGCTAGGCATGCTCTTTCCATGAAGGTATAATTAAGTTCATACTTGATCAATGTTCGGCTCAAGTAGTAAATAGCTCTCTCTTTTCCTTGATCATCTTCTTGTGCCAAAAGAACTCCTAAAGACCTCTCGGTTGCTGATATGTACAATAGTAATGATTTTCCTTTGATAGGAGGCATTAGGATTGGTGGATTGATTAAATAAGTCTTCAATAAAGTGAAGGACTTGTCACATTCTTCATCCCATGTAAAAATGGTATCTTTATGGAGTAATCTAGTGAATGAGTGACACTTTTCAGCTAGTTGGGAAATGAACCTCCTTATAGATTGAAGTCTTCCTTGAAGAGACCTCATTTGGCTAATGTTTTTAGGGATTTCCATGTCCATGATTTCTTGTACCTTTTCAGGATCCATTTCATTACCTTTTCCAGAAACTATGTATCCTAATAATTTCCTGGATTACACACCAAAGGAACCATTTTTTGGATTGAGCCTCACTTTGAATTGTTCCAAGCATGTAAATATATTTTCTAGAATTTTCAAATGATCTTTTCTTTGATGTGATTTAGCTAGTATATCATCCACGTAGTCTTCTAAGAATGTGTGCATCATATCATGGAAAATAGTAGTCATCACCCTTTGATAAGTAGCTCCAGCATTTTTGAGGCCGAAAGGCATTACATTCCAACAAAAAGTTCCCCATGGGCATGTGAATGTAATCTTTTCTTGATCTTCAAGTGCAATCATAATTTGGTTATATCTACTAAAATCATCCATCAATGAATACATGGTGTGATGAGCTGTTAAATCCACTATTGCATCTATACTTGGAAGTGGAAAGTCATCTTTGGGACATGCAATATTAAGATCTCTAAAGTTTGTGCATACACAAATGGATTTTTCATGCTTGGTAACTAGTACAATATTTAATATCCATTCTACATAAGTAATTTCTCTTATGAACCCCACCTTTAACAATTTCTCCAATTCTGCCTTTACTAGAAGAGCAATATGTGGATGCATTTTTCTCAGTTTCTACTTGACAGGCTTAACCTCTGGTTTAACATTCAAGTGATGCATGATGAAGTTTGGATCTAATCCTGGCATATCAGCATAGGACCATGCAAAATTCACTTGCTTTTCTTGGAAAAATTTGATGAAGTCCTTCCTCTCTAAAGGTGTAAGTGAAGCTGCTAGATGTATGAATTTGGGCTCCAATTCAGTTCCAATGTTGACATTTTCTGTTGGCTCTATAAGAATTGATGATCTTTCTTCTTCATGTGCTGGTAAGGTATCCAACCTCTCTTCCTTAGGTGCCAAAATTGGGTTTTCACCTTCGGAAACATCCTCTATTTTTACTTTTTTTGGTTCTAGTACTGCCACATGGTGGTTTTCACCACCAAAACTCTTCAATTTCTTCATTTTTTTCATTTTTTTCTTTTGGATTAAGAAGTTGGACCCCTATCTTTCTCATCATGTTTGGATCAAATTCATCAGTGGAAGAGGGCTCAATGGCATTTAGGTATTGTGGTATTGCTTGGTCATTAGGAAAACAAAATAACTCATATAGTTTGTTTAAATCCCAATCAATAAGCTTGGGATACATTAAGGATAAATGGTCAAGTGGAAAGTTGTCATTGGTTGGGTTTAAGGGCATGACTTCATTAGATGGCTCATACATTGTATCATTAAGGTCAATAACATGAGCTTGCTCAAGATGATCCATGGAAGAAGGATCGGATTCTTCTTCACTTGAGTCCTCTAAGACTTCTATGGGAAAGAAAACATGTGGGTTAAACCTAACATTCGAATCACTCTCCCATGAAGGTACCCAAGGTTCACCTACCCATGGATGATTAATGTGTTCTTGCACTATGGTAGATTCTAGTGAATCAGATTGCATGTTTGTAGGAAGTATCTCTGGCTCTTCAATAGCTTGAGTTTGATCTTTGTAACTATTAGCATAAGAATGAATTATGATAATTTCTTTATCATGGAAAGAGTCTTTGGAAAGATAATCCCACTCATATTTTCTTGAATCATCATCACTATTAGTATCAGACTCTATCATGTTCACTTGTTCATAAAAATCATGCATAGGGCTAGAACTTTCTCCCTTGTATTGATAACCTATTCCTGATTTTTCTTCCTTTGCTCTCCAAGAAGGTTCAATAGGATCAAGAAAAATTCTATTTCTTATACCTAAAGGTCCTCTTCCCGTATACCCCATTCTTTTCATAATTGAAAACCCTTTTCCATATTGATTAGTTTGAATATTGATGTGTTGGACTCTTTCCATAGGGTTATTTGAAGTACCACTATCATCTTTGTAAAGCCATTATAGAATCTCATTATCTTCTTCTTCAAGTGTGGCTTTTTCACTTTCTCTTACAAAGTAAGAGTTGTATTTGTGAGGAGGATGTGCATTAGAAGGCTTTCCATCTATCTTCAAAGAAGTAGGTAAATCAAATAGAGAAATGAATATTCTCCTACTCCTTTAGATTTTATTATGTATTGTTTGTCAAACTTGTGCATCATCTCGCTCATTTTTTGATATTGATATTCTTTGGATTTATTTTTCTCCTCTTTGGTAGGTTTTGAAAGTTCTACCTTAGGTGTAGATGTTGTAACTAAATCTTTATTTGGACTTACACCCTCATAACTCACTTTTTCTTTTCCCTTAACCGAAGTAGTTGAGTTAGTTTGAATGGGGTTTGAAGTAGATGTAACATTTGATGTTAACTTAGGATTATCCTCTTTAGTTGCTTCAGTCATAAGATTTGGAACAATCCCTTCTCTATTATGAGGAATAAATAATTCATGAAGAGGCTTCAATGTATTGCAATATTGAAAAGGATTGGAATCCCCTCCAATTGTGATTTCTTCTCCCATGTGTGGGAATTTGATGCATTGATGGTATGTAGAAGGAACCTCTTACATTTCATGTATTGATGGCCTCCCCAATAAAATATTATAAGTTAGCTTCATGTCTAGGACTTGACATATGGTATCCTTTTTTACGGGTCCAACTTGAATAGGTAAGACAATCATGCCTTTTGAAGATCTCTCCTCCTCATCATAAGCTTTAATGGCAATTTTATTCTTTTTGATTTGGAGATAATTTTAACAACTCCAAAATATAAATTTGAGCAAGAGTCTTTTTTAATTGATCCACCAAACTATATGGCTTTGTTTTTTTAGATGTTTGTTTAGCCAAAATGCTTGATTGGGTGGGACCAATAGGTTTAGGAGCAACACCTTGTAGAATAGGTTTAGGAGAAACCCCTTGTAGGGTAATCTTTGAAACTTGTCCTCTAGTTATAGCATAAGATGTTTCACTTTTGGGTTTTTCCTTGATTAAAAAAACATTAACAACATGCTCATGTCTACCTAAAGTGTTGATAGTGTTATCATAATGGTGAGAAAAATTGACATTGTTGTTGCCTTGTTTATTTGAATTGGAAGATTCACCCTTCTCATGGTTATAGAAAGGTTTCTTAAAAGCAATGTGATCTTTATTTTTTTTAGGCCCTTCTATCTTGATCGTACCATTGTCAATCAAATCTTGCACCACGTGTTTCAGCCGCATGCAATCATTTGTTTTATGTCCTTTATTTATGTGATATTCGCAATGACTAGACTCATTCTGCCAATTGGGCTTGTTTGGTGGCTCATATGTTTGAGGTCTAGGTAAATCAATAATCTTATTAGCAATGAGAGTTATTAACACATTCTCAAGGGGCTCACCCAAAGGTGTGAATGTCCTCTTGGGCGTTAGTTCAAAGAAGGACGTAAACTTGTTAGCCCCTTGATTGTTCCCAAAGTTGTTATTATTGGTATTGTTGTTGAAAGGAACTTTGGGTGCTTGATTTGCATTATTCACTTGATTAGGTGTTCTCATGAGTGTAAAAGGAATGGCCTTCAAATTATTAGCATCAACAACCCCATCATTGACTACCCCTTTATTATTGTTCCTCAAACCAAATCGGTTATAGTTAGGAGGATTCTTCTTTTGATTATTTATTGTTGTTGGAGGTATTGTTGTTGTTGTGATTCTTGTTATCCTTGAAAAGTTTTATTTCTCCACTTTTAACCAATACCTCCTTTGTAGTCACTCCATTTTCAATAAGGTCTTGAAAATACCTAGGACATTGTAGCTTCAACCGATAAGTCATTTTGTTGCTTAAGCTATTTATAAATATGTCCATCTTTTCTTTTTTTGGTACACTTCGAGGATATCTAGTAAATAATGTCCTCCATCTTTGTAAGAAAAGTAGGAATCCTTCTCCCTCTCTTTTCTTAGTGTTACATAAGTTAATCATTGTAACTTCATGTTTGATATTATATGAATAATGTGTTATAAATTTCAAGGCTAATTCTTCAAAATTTTGGATGCCGAAAGGTAGTTTTGAAAACCATTCCATGGCCATGCCTCCCAAACTTCTAGGAAACAAGCTCATTAAATAAGTAGTATCATGCATGAACTCCAAGCTCAACACACAAAATTCCCTTAAATGATCTTGAGGATCACATGTTCCTTTGTATTTGTCATACTTAGGAAATACTACATTGCTAGGGAATGGTACCATAATTAAACTCTTATCAAATGGGAAAGGACACAATGCCTCTATTGAAAAGGGTTTTGGAGCCCCACTTTGTTTCATTGTGTCCAATTGAGCTTGAAATAATTTATATTGTTTATTCATGATATCAATCAGATTGTCTTCAACTTCTTCTTGCTTAAGTTGATTGACATCATAGTCATGAGGGAGTTTAAGACTTGCTCGGGCTAGGTCTAGAAAATACTTCTCCTTATCTTTTGCCAACACTTTTTCCATGAGTTTTATGAAATATGGGCTTTGCATGACTTCATTAACCCTTTCATCGATTGCATCTTTAGTCGTTAGTTCACCATTGCCCCCATTGTTAGTGTTGTTAACCCCTTGATTGTTAGGGTCTATTCCTCCTCCTCCATTGTTGTTATTTGACCCTAGGTTGTTTGGGTCAATGCCTCTGTTATTACCCAAACCAATCCCATTTCCATTTCCATTTGTGGCACCAACCCCGTAGTTGTTGGGATCATGCTTACTTGAGTTCATTTGATCCGGCCCCAAGTTACCAAAAGGAAAAATCATGTTCATGTCTACCTCTTGAATGAGTTCTTCTGATCTTATTGAAGGAGTAAATGTGTCACTCGGAAAAGGAAGTTCCTACCTTAGATAAGTTCTATCAAGTTGCAGGGTTTTCTTTACGTATAAGATCAAGTGAAAGCTAGTATGGGCATAAGCCACTTAGAAATAGGCGTTTATCTTACTCATGCATGATCAAATCCTTATAAAAAATTTCAAAATGTTCAAAACCAGGATTTTTGACCAGGTGGAATATTGGAACAAATATAATGTCCAAAAGGGTATTTAGATATGAAATCCAAATTTTTTGAAAACTTCATGAAATAACCACTATTTTCCCTTCTTTCTTTCTGGATGTCACTTTCCTGTGTGTAGGCATGACTTAAATCTTTGTATGCATTTACTGGAATATCTTTAGGCAGCACTCTATAGATTGCAGGTGGTGTTTCTTCATTTATAGGCATGATTTAACTTTTTCTAGATGTCTTTTTAACCATCACAAACATCATTTTACCTTTCATAGGCGTGAATTCTCTGTGTATAGGTAGTTTTATTTTGTGCATAGGTGGTACTTCACAGAACAGGGTGTAAATTTTTAAAATTTTAAGATCAAATCTGAATATTCTTGCTTGAAAATGAAATAAAAACACAACACACACGTCAAATTTATATAATATTCCTAAAACCACACTAAAAGTGTATGTTCTTGGTCATTTTTTACAAGTATGAACAAGAATATCTTCCAAGAAATCTACTTAGAGTCAGATTTGGCTTTTAAACACTTTTGTCTCTACAAGGTAGATTACTACTTAGCAAGGTCTTTATTGAACACTTCCATTCTAAATTATGTCAAGCTCTTTTACCCCCTTGCGGGCTTCCCACATGAACAAAAGTATGATTTGGTGCAATCTTAAAAGACTACTAGAGGAAGTGAAGAATAACTTGTACACAACCTAGTCACTCTTCCTTTAAGATAGAATGCATTTGTTTATAGTGGGTCGAATAGTATCGCAACAAAAGAGATTGTCTCCCACTTTAGGTAGTTCCCTCTCACCGGCCTTGTAAGGCAATTCTTAGGAGGCAAGCCCTCTAAAGATCTAAATTACCTAGCATGTATAGAAAAATAAGAAATTGAACTTAGTTCAACAAATTTGAGAGTTTGATTCACTTAAAAAGTGAAGAGCATATCCATATTGGTGTTCCTTGTTCCAAACACTTCAAACAATTTTGTTCTTTTTCAACCTCTTGACAATGAGGTTCTTATAATGGAAATGTTTGGTTAATTCCTTCCCTTCTTTCTACCAAGTTAAACATGCACATTTGTCTTTTTGATCCATCTTCAAAAAGTGGAGAGAATATGCTTAATGTTTGTTCACTTTGGACAAAAGTAAGGTTCCTCCTATTAGACTAGATTTTGAAGATGAATGCCACAATTTAAGCAATGCAAGCTTGATTTGAAAAATACCTCTTTTTTGTAGCTAGCAAAGGCTAGGCACTTTTTTGAGGTTTTTGACTTTTAGTTTGCTTACTTACCTAGTGGCTATCATTCCTACTTCAACTCCTCCAACAAATTAGTCCAACATAGCCATACAAAGTGAAGGAAACCAAAAAGGAACTTGAATAATCAAACTTTGAATTGAATCTAAGATCTTATTTACAAATTTTAAGAAAAACTTGAATTAAGGTGAGAAAATCTAATTAAGTGAAACAAACTTAGTTTTATATGCTTCTACAACTCCAAGGTAGTTCTTATAAACCTGATTTTCCTCCTCTTATGAATCCTCAAGAACCGATTTGATGTGCACAAAGTTCTCCTTCTTGATTTTCTTAGCCAAAGCCTTCCCTTCTTGGTTTAATCTATTCTCTAGCTTTTGAAATTTCATGTGTATGCTCATTCATTGTAAAAACACAGACAAATAGTTAACAAACCAAACTCAATAATGTAATAGCAATATTTAAGCAAATGATACTAGGTGGCATTATTCAGCTTATAGGCATCATTTAAAAGCTGTTAGGTAGTAGTTAAAAATTTATAGGCATCACTTTATATTTACTACATGGCTTTTAACATTTAAAGTGTGCAACACTTTGTTTCCTACGTGGCTTATGATTTTTAAATTGTGCAACAATTTAACGCATACGTGACTTTTAACTCTTAAATTTCACAACACTTCATAGCATAGGTGGCACTGTAAACTATAAATTGCGTAAAATGAACAATCATAGGCAGCAATAGATAGGTCATAGACATCATTTCTTGACTAACAGGCGGTGCTTTAGCTCACAGGCATGACACTTTATCTCACAGGCGTCGAAAGAAAAAAAATACAGAGAAGAAGAAACTCTTAGGTGTCATTTAACTTCTTGTAGGTGTCGTCAAAATGCTCGTAGGAATCACTTCCTAAAAAATCTATAAAATTAAATAGACGGTGAAGAAAAACAACATACAAACTTTGAAATTATGAAATTTGTGAAGCTCAATACCCCACGGTGGGCGCCATTTATGTGTGAATGATTACACCTTCATGAAATTTGGATACTTAACAAAAATTCTATGAAAGAGCCTAACAATTTAATCTAAGAATTTCAATTAAAATCCATGACATCTCATGGTTCTCTATATAAGATTGACTAATAAAGCTCTCAACCTTAATCTCTACTAGTGACAATCCTAGAATGAGAAATTGATGATAAAATGCCTAGTCTAGCTTTCAATTCTCAAGATTTGATAAAAAGATAAATTCAAATGCTCATAATATTGCTCAATTGCTATGAAATGCTCAAAACTATTTCTCAATTGCTCTTAAATTTCCTATAGTAATGATGCTTTGCATTCAAATTTTCTAAGATGATTATGCTCTCAAAATGACTATTATTTATAGTAAAATCCCAAGGGTAGGGGGTAGAGTTACTTGATCATGATTTAGCCTTGGTTGATTCAAAGGCTTTGAGATGTTTTTAAATGGGGGGACAATTAGGGGGACAATTTAAATGATTGTCTCAAAGGTTTGGACAAATAGACAAATTTGAGTGGTTGAGATGAAAATTGAAAATCAGTGATTAAGATTCAATATTTTGGAGTGATCCATCTGCATTGTGTTCTCAATTATTATTGGTTTCTCAAATTATGTTGAAATATATTAGGATTAATTAAATTCCATCAATTAATTAAATCAGCCATGTAGGGGAATAGGTTCAATTTGATTTTTGATTTAAAACTATACAATTAATTGATTAAAATCAATTTTATAGTGTAATTGATCTCTTCAAGCTTGTATTTAATTATTTGATGTCATGATTTGATTTTTCCTTTGATTTAAATGATTTTGTCCAATTTTGATTAATAAATGTCCATTTAAAATTGATTTGATCCATTTTGATGAAAAGCTTTTGGCCAAGATTTGTTGATTTGAATGATTTTAAAACACCTGCCCAATTTTGGGTGTCTACATCTAGAATAGGGAATTTAATCCCTCACCCTATTGGATAATGGCTACATAGCACCACCTACTAGACCTTTGACTCTTGATCAACTAAGAGATAGACATGAGCATAACATTACTATGATGGATATTGTTGCTGTTCTATCAGATACCGAATTTCAAGATGTCAAAGATTGTGCTACTTCTAAAGATATGTGAGATGCAAATGTAAAAAGAGATAGAGCTGAAAGTCTAAGAGGGAAATTTGATGATATGAAAATGAAAGAAGGTGATAATATTGTGTAGTATTCAAATAGAATTAAAGAGGTAGTGAATGCTATCTGAAGATCTGGTGGTGTCATTGATGAAGATACAGTGGTAAGCAAAATGTTGAGAACCTTATTGCCTACTTATGCAATCAAAATATCTGCAATACATTAAATGAGGTATGTACCTAGAAATGATCTCACTCTTGACAATATGATTGGTAAGTTAACAACTTTTGAATTGAACAAATTTGATAATAGTGTTGTACCATCTGTTGAATCTTCTTTTATGACTTCTCTGAAGATTGGTAAATCTAGCAATAGACATGATAATAGTGATAGTAATACTGATGATGAGCTTGATGAGCTTGAAGCTCTCATGGCCTGAAGATTACCTAAAGGTAAAGGTAGATATAAGGGTAAATTGCCTTTAGTGTGTTTTAACTACAAAGAGATTGGTCATATTGTTGCTATATGCCCAAATAAGAAATAATATGATAGAAACAGAGATTGATCTGGTGAAGGAAGCTATGGAAGGAGGAGCAATAGAAGTTATCAACACAATAGCAGGGACAACCAAGACAACAATGATAAGGGTAAAAAGGTATGTTATATAGCTGAGGAGAATGATATTAATACTGACAATGATGATGATGTTGAAGTGGTATTTGTTGCGGTGAAGGTTGATTCTGAGGAAGAAGAAAGGTATGTAGAAACAACATTGATTTCTAAAGTTAATAAAAATGATACATGGATTATTGATAGTGGTTGTACACATCACATGACTGGTGATGAAGAAAAATTTGATCATCTTGAGCAATACAATGGAGGATCAGTAAAAATGGGCAATGATACACCTTGTATGGTAAGAGGAAAAGGATCTTTACTGATTAATAATAAAATCAAATGTGATAATGCTTATTGGGTAGAGAGACTAAATTACAATCTACTAAGTGTGGAACAACTTAACAATTCAGGTCACTGAGTAGCTTTTGAGAGTAGGAAGGTAAAGATATTTGATGATGGAGTAAAACTTGTTGGAATAGGAGTACAATCGAAAGGCAATTTGTTTTATCTTGATAATGTTGAGTCTTCCTGTTTAATGATGAATAATGAGGATGCATGGTTGTGGCACAAAAGTTTGTGTCATGTAAACTTTGATAACATGATTAAGATCAGTAGAAAGAAAAAGGTTAGAGGTCTACCTAGCCTAACTAAACTAGATCATGCTATGTTCCATTAATGTTAAAAAGGTAAAATGACTAAATCTAGTTTTAAGAGAAAATATTATTCAACAAAAAAAATATTGGAGTTAGCTCACACTGAACTATGTGGTCCCATGAGAACTCAGAGTTACTATGGAGATAGATATTTCATTCTATTTGTTGATGATTACACTAGATTGATGACAGTTATGTTCTTAAAAGAAAAATCATAAGCATTTAAGATGTTTAAATGGTACAAAGCAAAAGTAGAGAAAGAAATTGGGAAAGAACTGAAGTTCTTGAGATCTGACCGAGGAGGTGAGTTTGTTTCTAATGAATTCACTAATTTTTGTAATGAGCATGGTATAAAAAGATAGGTTTCCGCACTAAGAACACCTCAGCAAAATGGGATTACTGAGAGAAGGAATAGATCAATTGTTGATTGTGCAAGGATGATGATGATACAAAAGAATGTTGCTCAGACATACTAGAGAGAGGTAGTTTGCACAACTTTTTATGTTCTAAACTGAGTACAATTGAAGGACACAAATAAAATACCCTATGAGTTATGGTTTGGTCACAAACTAACAATAAGTTACTTCAGAATTTTTGGTAGCAAATGCTTTATTCTAAAAGATGATAGGAACAGTAAATTTGACTCTAAAGGTGATGAAGGGATATTTCTTGGATATTCCACTAAAAGAAAAGCTTATAAGTGTCTGAATAAAGTTACTAACAAAATGATTGAAAGTGAAAATGTCAGAGTTGATAAGTTTGATGCTTTATTCTGAAAGATGATAGGAATGGTAAATTTGACTCTAAAGGTGATGAAGGGATATTTCTTGGATATTCCACTAAAAGCAAAGCTTATAAGTGTCTGAATAAAGTTACTAACAAAATGATTGAAAGTGAAAATGTTAGAGTTGATGAGTTTGATGATAAAAATATTGAAGAAAACACTAGGGAGCCAGAAGACTATGGTAGATTTACTTACATTAAACATCTAGAGTACCTATCGAAGCTGTAAGTTGAGTCAATCGAGGAATCGGAAAACAACACTGAGGAACAACAAAGGGAAACCAACAATTTGAAAGGACCTACTGAGCAAGGAAATGAACCTAAACAAGATAAACAACAAAGAAGAGATCAAGTATTGGCAATATTTGTCAAAAGACATCATCTTGAGAACCAAATCATAGGAGACAAGCAAGTTGGCATGATGACAAGAAGTAAGTTTAGACATTGTAAATGCTTAGTTTGTGATTTTGAACTGAAAAATGTTAAAGTTGCATTAGAAAATGATGAGTGGATAAATGCAATGAATGAAGAGATAGAAAAATTTGAGAAAAACAAAACATGGACTTTAGTACCTAGGCCAAAAGATAAGAATGGTATCGGTACTAAATGGATTTTCAAAAATAAGCTGAATGAAAATGTAGAGGTTACAAGGAACAAAGCTAGACTTGTATGCAAGGGATATGCACAAGAGGAAGGCATAGATTATGGTGAAACTTTTGCACTAGATGCTAAACTAGAAGGAGTTAGAATGTTACTTGCATATGATGCTCACAAGAAGTTTAAATTTTATCAAATGGATGTGGAGTCTTCTTTTCTAAATGGGATACTAGAAGAAGAGGTCTACATAGGACAACTAGAAGGGTTTGTTGATCTAGATAAGAGATACATGGTATGTAGACTACACAAAGCTTTATATGGTTTAAAGAAAGCACTAAGACCCTAGTATGAAAGACTGCATACTTATCTTTTAAGTATTGATTTTGCTAGAACCAGTGAGAAGAACAATTTCTACATGAAAGTAAAGTCAGATGACTCTATTTTGATTGCTGAAATTTTTGTGGATGATATAATTTTGGAGGACATGATAATATCTATAAATCATTTGCTGATGAGATGAGAAAAGAATTTGAAATGTCAATGTTTGGAGAGATTAAGTTCTTTCTAGGCTTGTAGGTTATTAGCAAAGTGATGGAATATTCATCACACAATCAAAGTACATAAAAGAAGTATTGAGGACATTTGGCATGGAAGATGCTAAACCAATTGGTACATTGATGGCCATAGCCTACAAACTGACTAAAGATGATGAATCCACAGAGGTCAACTAGAAATTGTAGCGATCTATGATTGGTAAATTGATGTATATAGTACATAGTAGACCAGATATAACACATGTAATGGGGATTGTTGCAAGATTCTCTACCAATCCAAAGGATTCACATATGGTTGCAGTAAAAAGAATCATGAGATACCTGAAGAAAACAAAGGAATATGGACTATGGTATTCTCAAGAAGGAATGTTTGAACTAAGAGTCTACACCGATGTAGATTGGGCTGGAAATACAAATGACATAAAAACTGCAACTGAAGGAGCATTTTTCTTTGGTGAAAGGCTTGTTAATTGGACAAGTAAGAAACAAACTTGTATTTCTTAGTCTACTGCCGAAGTAGAATATATTGTTGTTGCTACAAACTGTTCAAACATCACCTGCATCAAGAAAGTGTTAGAAGGAATGAATGAGGTAATCACTGAGTCAATGATTATATACTGTGATAACACAAGTGCAATAAATATTTCTAAGAATCCTGTAATGCACTCAAAGACCAAGCATATTTCTATTAAGTATCACTACTTAAGACAACAAGTAGATGAGAAGCAAGTTAAATTGGAATATGTTACATCTACAGAGCAACTTGCTGACATATTTACAAAGCCTCTAACAAAGGATACATTTGAATATTTGAGGACTAGACTTGGGGTATGTCCCCTGTCTACTAGTCACTAAGGTGGTTTGGAGTTTTCAACATCTTATTCTTATTTGAAGATTACTCATGTTGATGCAACATAGCTCACACTTAGGATTTTGTCTAGAGTTTTGACACAATATAGAGAATTGGCATATCTATATACCAAGATACAGTGCATACACTTGAACATCAGATAGTTACATGGCTACAATAGAGCTAAAGACAAAGGGATATTGTTTCTTTTTGGTATTGTTGTCAAAGGAAGAGATTATTTGATGAAATATACAGAGAATCAGTTTATGAGAACACAGAGAAAGGGAGAGAATTGCTACATCTACCACAATCAGTGAGGAAGTTAGAAAGATAGGGAGAGAACTAAAAAGATCAAATCTGCAAAGGAGAGTTTGCATCTGTAATGCTAATTAAGTAACATAGTGATTAAACATATTAAATATGAGCTACAAAAATTACTTACAGAGTTGTAGAATACATGTTTGGTATGTGTATGGCATATTTCATATTGCATATGTCACCAATAATGTCAAAGGGAGAGATTGATGAACTACAACTGATTGAACACCGAGATGACTTGAAGATTGGTGATTTGAGATCACTGAGCTATACTAGAATGCCTTGAGATATAATTGAATTAGTCAATATGTTGTCATTGATGTCAACTAGTTTGACAGTACTTATGATGATAGTTGCAAACATCTAAACATTTGTAAGAAGAGAAAAAGATGAGGAACAGAGATATCTACATGGAGAAAGATGGATATGATAGATGAGGATAAGGAATACTTTTAGTGACTTATTGATGAGTCTGTGATTTCATATTATTGACTTGATTATATTTCAATAATCTTTTGTGAAGCACAAAGATGAAATGTGCAAAGCAGTGTGGTCGGTAAATGAAGACTTTAGTATACACCAAGCAGTGTTGTGTATACCGAGCAATAGTGATAATTGAGCTAGTGTTCACCGACACATTTCTTTGTTAACTGAGAATAGATACAAGCATTTAATGTTTAGTTTAGCCGACAAGATTGATGAGCTGGAATGTGTATGATTTCAAGGTTGGAGATGAAGATTTTTATGAGATCAACGACTAACATAATTTAAAGAAGATCTAAAGGATGAAATTGAAATGAGCTATTGACACATCTACCCAGGAAGCTTTAAGATGCAAGATCTATGAAGGAGATTAAGCAGAAAAATCTGATGGATGAAAAGTAAATGGTTTACTAGTCTATTTAAGAGACATTGATTTCACTATTGTGAATACTGAAAAAAGGAGACTACAGATTTTTCATGTGAATAGAGCTTCATGCATGCTTAATCAGACTGGTTGAAGAAGAACCAAATTGCATAGTTAACTAGGTGTCAAAGAGCTATTACCAAGGGATAGTAAGATATTGAATATTGATAGACTGAATTGATATATTGATCAGAGGATTTTTAGACTTAGAATAGATCTGAACTTTTGCAAACTCAAGTTTTATTGTAATCAGATCACCTACTTTTTCAGTTTAACCATTGTAACAGAAAAATCTCTTAACTGAGTGGACTTGAAAGTATTTATGTCATTCATGGAATGTACATTGTTATTCTATCAATCCCATAGTGAATGATGGTTGGATTATAACAGTTGGTTTTAAATCCTCTAACAAGGTCACACCTTACAGTGTGTTTTGTAACCTTTAACAGGGTTGGCTCTTCACCGAGCTCACTTTAGAAGAGTGAAATTTTTTTGGGTTACCGATCCCAGGTGGTTTTTTCCTTAACAAGGTTTCCACATTAAATCTCTTGTGTTATGTGTTTTTGTGTTGAATGTTTGGATTTCATACTTTTCATATTACATATTTGATTTGGTTGGTAATCACTATGAGTAATTAACTGGTAATCGGTGTTAGGAATAAGGTGTCTCAACCTTGGATAATTCCTATTCTTATTATTTGTTTTGTAAAATGTATTTCTTGCAAATAATGTTGATGTGTCAGCATCTTGAATTGTGTGTAAGGAGATCATGGCTAAAATGGTTATGACGGATTCCAATGACACGTAAGAGCTATGTCAGGAAGATTCAATGATAGGTGAAGACATGTGGCAACTAATAAATTTGAGTACTGTACACTCTTCCCCAATCGTGGGGTTTGAGGCATCACCCTAAAAAACATTTTGGGGTTCCTATTTTCTCAGAGAATGGTAAAACCCTAATACGGTTATCTTTGGGAGTAGCCCTAAAAAGTGAAGCGCATGATATAATCTTTTTTAGGGTTGTGAAGAGATATGATGCAAGTGTATGGTTGGAACGTTTTTATGCTATCGTGATTTGTCTTCAAGGTTTTGGAAATCTTCTGAAAGAACTTGCATTGCAAGTGTATTGTAAGCTGAAATAGTTTTGATCAATACATTATGCAGGTTTTGGAGTGCTGGGGTTTTTACCGAAAGGTTTCCCCAGGGTATATCATTGTGTCATTCTCTATTTTTTTGTATGCATGGTATGTGGTTGCAATATCTTTGTTAAAGTAGTTAACGAATCTGAAATTGTAAGGATTTATAAGAATTTACACAATACTCTCCTATAGAGATTAGCGTAGGAAGCTATTTTCACACCTGAGTTTCCTTCAATCGGTAAAGACATAGATAGTTTATTATTTGTTATTACTGAGTTGTAGATATTTGCTAAAATTGTTTTTAAAGATATAATTTTTAAATGGGCTTACTGGATAACTGATCTAACTGATTCACCCCCCCCTCTCTCTCAGTTATTCTAACAAAGGTACCATATGCAAGTTGTAGTCAAGAAAAGATACTGTGAGAAGAATTCAAAAAGGTCTTCACATTGGAAAATATTTTTAGGCAAGATGCAGAGGACTTTGAACACATAAAAATTCATCAGTTACTCACAAATCTTAGAGATGTGCATCCAACACTTGATGATTTTCTATTTTTTTGATATCAAGAATAAGGAGCAACATTCCTCCAGTGATAAATGATGATTTTGATAATAATCTTTATTTGTTCTCAACTAATGATGATGTTCACAATCATAATAGAAATAAATTACATTCTCTAAGACAACTTGTTGTATGTATTATTGCAACAAAGTTTTAAATTTTAGTGGAGAAGATGACAATTCTACTGATGAACTAAATATAGAATTATTGATTTTAAACCATGCAAGAGTTATGTTAGCTTAAAATATGTGGATATAAGTAGGCTTTGTAAATGGATCTCTAGGTTATGTTCAAGAAATTGTGTACAAACTAGGAAGAATACTACTAGAACTATCCTTGTATGTAATGGTGAAATTTGAAACCTATTTTCGATTTCCATTTAATGAAGAAAATCTAAATGCAGTACCTATTTGTGCTACATAGCTTAGGAAGGGTGGTCCCACAATAGTGTGTCCCACTTTTTGGCCAACTTTGACACTGAGATCAGCATTCTAAAAAAAACTTCACTTTCAAACAACTATTATTTAAAAGCTGTTAGGAATTTGAAGATGATGTAAACTAGAGTCTTTTATAATTTTCTTTCTAGTTTCTAAATTTAAAAAAAAAAAAAAAAAAATTTAATTGATCTGAATCCATTTTCCTTTCTCCTTTGAAAAGTGGTTTGTGTGAAAAATCAATATTTTTAAGGAGTGTCTGTCACTTGGATTAGCATAATTTGTTCTTTCAAAAATGATAATGATGTAATTCTTTCAAGGTTATATTTTTAACTTCGATATCTAATGGATGGAATTGGTTTCATTCATTTTGGTTCAATAATTCATACTTTATTAATTTCTAAAGTGAGAGTAACTATAATTTAGACATAGCTTCTTTTGGATTGCTCTAACTTGATCTGTATATATCAAAATTCATTTTTTCTTTTTTTTGATAGAAAGGTAACACAAATACTCTTTTCCTTTTTCATAATTTTTTTTGTAAGTTACTATTTTTCCCAAAGTGTCGAAGAGACAAGTTGTTGAATGGCCAAACAACCTTTTTTTAATTAAAGTAAAATTTGAAAGTGACAATGAACTCAATATGTATTAAAATTATAGTCATTAGAAAGGTTCCTCCAAGTAGCATCATCTCAAAATTTTCATTTCATAAGATCATCTTGTTTGATCTTTGTTTCAGGCCTTGAAAGACTATTTTTTTGTAGTTTTTTTTTCCCTGATAAAACCTTCAAGTTTATAGTCTTTGCATGAAGACCAAATTCATCCAAAGGGGTTCAAAGGCTTTGTGTGAAAGGGTCTTCGCATGAAGACCCTTTTGGATAAGTCTGGTGTGAACAAGCCCTGCCAAAAAATCATCTGATCTAGTTCGCCCGAACTAGGTCGACTAATTTTTTATTTTTTTTTGTATTGTATAAAAGAAAAAAACATTCACACAATTGCAATCAACTTAATTCATATTTTTTACTATTTCTCTAATTTTTTGAAAGGCATTTTTTTGCAAGAGAATTGCAATTGGTGTTTTTATCAAAGATTATTTTTTGGAGAGGAGAGTGACTAGTAAGGTGATTTTTTGTAAGACATTTTTTTTAAGAGGAGAATTACAATTGCGAAACTTTTAGAAGACATTATTTTGGAGAGAAGAAATGGGGAACAAGAAGGCAAGACAAAGTAAATCTACAAGAAAAAGCTCACCTAGTACCGAACAAAGAAATGGTGAAGGTGCATTGACATATTATTATAAAACTAAAGAAGGTATGGACCTAGAACTCTAATTCTATGTGCCCAAATTTTATGGAGATATTCTCTATTTTTATCTAATTTAATTAATTTTTATGCATGTATCTCGCAATCAACATGGTCAAGGTGAAGGAGAAGCTCAAGTAGGAGGGTCAAGCCAAGTTGAAGAAATGCACGTTGAAGAAGGGTCAGGACCACTCCCTACGAAAGCTTGAGAAATTGATGTTGGAGAAGGGTAAGTATCATGTGCTCCTACTAGTATGGATGAAATTATAGGTCTATCTCAAACTATAAAGATAAATATTAATTATAGAAACTTAGATCCTTTACTTATAATGGATGTGGAGAAATTGAGATCATTTGCTAATGTTCAACCTTTAAGTCTTCTAAGAAGAGGTCAATGGATAACCTAGAAAGAGAAATAATGGTTAAATTTTATAATAATGAAACACTTGAACTATCCAAATTGATTTCAGTTGTACTTATAAAAAAAAGTAGGAAGATACATTAAAATTATTGGGTATAGACACAACATTAAAGAAGAGAAAAGTTGTTGACATGCAAACTGATATGATTGAAAATCTTAGGAAAGGTTTGAGCCAGGTAGGGAAGCAATCTCAAACTAAGGATAAGATCATTACAAGAAGAGTTATCTTTAGATCCATTGTAGGTAACATGAATATACTCTGAAATAGATAAATATCTGTAGTTTCATCTCAGATCGGTTTTAGTAGGGAAAAAATATCATGATATGTTAAGAGGAGAATATTTTGGATGATAGTGTGTGATCAAAAGGTAACACACTTCTATAAACCATTGTTCTTGAGAGAATCCATGAAGAGGAGTGTTAGAATGATTTTATAATAACTCAGAGGGGGGTGAATTAGTTATCCCTAGGTCTAGATGTACCAATTCAACTTTCTAGCTCTTCAACAAACTTAGATCTAATCAACAATTCACTTGGTCTCTATAGAATATATTAGTAACATAAAACTTGTAGTCCACTGTCGAAAAATAATCAAATTGTAGAATATAAAACTTTCAACAACATTCATATCAAACAACATTCACACAAGTATAACACCATGATTTAATGTGGAAACTCAATTTGGGAAAAACCACATGTAACATGCTACTGATTTTCACTCTTTTGAAGTGAGCTCTATGAGAAGCCAAACTTGTTAAAGGTTTACAACACACACTATTAGGTGTGACCCTGTTAAAGGATTGAATACACCTATTAAGAGTGGCCTGGTTAGAGGACTTAAGAACATTCCATTAGAATGTCACCTTGATTAAAGGGTTTACAAAAATGAATGTTAGGTCAACCTTGATCAAAGGATTTTGACTGATACAATGGTTAGAAAGTAATAGTAGGTTCTGATCTAAAATATACAACTCACTTTGCAAATACATATCCAATGCACTCATATGTTGATTTACTAACTAACCTTCATTTCCATCTCTATCTATGATCTTCTCAAAAGTCTCTTCAAGCAATCACCTCAACTTTATTTAGCTCTTCACAGCTTCACCTTAGCCTTCTACTTAGATTCATTAGTCAATAACATCAACCTCTTCCACTTACTCTATAACATCATAATTAGGTCATCCTTATACCTCCTTGATCATGTAGATTAATCTTTTGTCTCTTAATCTCTTATGTAGATCTTAGGTTTAGGTCAGATTCATTAAATCATTCCATCATTTTATTCTCCTCCTTTTTCTTCTAGATACATCTTCAAACTTCTCCTTGAATCCATAAGAAAAGGGTTTACCATGCATTGAATGATCCATATCATTCATTAATAATTTCAACATGTTCTACATATCCCAATAATTCAACTATGTTGGCTAGGATTCTCAATTCTTTCACAAACTAGAAATTATTGAAACTCGCTCAATATTGTGTTCATCTCCTCAGCAATTATTATATATCTTGTTCATCGCTAAAATATCCTTCTCAGCAAATATTGTCTTCTCTCAGTTAATTATTTTTTCTCAACAATTACTGATGTTCGATCGACACTAAATTTTCTAGGCTTATAATGGCACTCAGTCGACACTAGCATCACTTGGCTTAAACTAAATTTCGTCACTTTTCTTTAGTTAAGCCTATGTTCCCAGTCTTTCTTCTTCACTTAGTGTTAAAGATAAACAACACATTACCTTGTCAATGTGCCAACTAATCAAGTACCCATTGAAGTATCACATAAGTCAACCTTTCCTTAGGTCCTCTTGTTATCTCCTCTTTTCAAATCCTCTTCATCAATCAAAAGATATGGTACTCTACTAGATAACAATTGTCTGACCAGTTAATTTTTGACATCAATGACAATATAACAATTATTTCAATTGTAGATTCCAACAATATCTCTCTTTGACATTAATGGAAACACCACATGAAAACCATGTGATTTACCATATAATCCAAAATATCTATGAATTATATCATCATTAATATCCTTAGCTTCATTTTGATTCTCATCAAATATTTTTCTTAGTCTGTTCAATTTTATTGAATCTCTCCCTCTTTACTTAGGGTCTTTTCTGTATCTTTCCCTCGTGTTCATTTAATCTCTCCCTCTTTGACAACAATGCCAAAGAAACTTTTATCTATCACTTGCATCTTTACCATGTAGATATCTTCATGTAAGTTCTCTCATTTGTATGATCCCTTTGTCATCTTTCTTATGACTGATTTACATCTTTTGCTTCACTTCTCACAACTCTAGGCAACTCCTAAAGTGTGACCTCTTTTGCATCAATTTTTTAGATATTCAAATTAGCACTTTTGATGCAATGCTCCTATATGTTACTAGGTAGCCTTAGTTAGGGGAATCACCCCTAATTTACCTCTAATATATTCATAAGTATCTTTAGGTAATACTTTTATGAATATATCTACTAATTGTTCCTTTGTATTCACATATTCTAATCTCACTTCGTTGTCTTGAACTAGCTCTCTCAAGTAATGATACTTGATAGCAATATGCTTAGTCTTAGTGTGCATAACAAGATTGTTTGATATGTTGATAGCATATGGGTTACCACAAAAAATAACAACTGGCTTAGTGATTTCCTCCTTCATACCTTTTAACAATTGCTTGGTCCACACTAAATTTGGACAATTCACTAGTGCTGCTACATATTCAGCTTCTACTGTAGATTGGGAAATGCATTTTTATTTCTTTCTTGTCCAAGAGACTAATCTCTTTCTTAGAAAGAATGAACCACCACTTGTTCTCTTTTTGTCATCCACATTTCCTTCCCAATCTACATCAGTGTAAAATTTTGTTCAAACTTATCATTCTTTTAGTAATAAAATCCATAGTCCTATGTTCCTTTTAGATATCTCAATATCCTTTTCACTTCCATTATGTGAATTTCCTTAGGATTTTCAAAAAATATTACAAAATTCCCAACTGCTAGGATAATATCCAGTCTTCTATGGGCAACATATTGTATCTTTCCAATCATAGATCTATACAAGGTTTGATTTACTTCAGCTGTATCATCAGTTTTTGATAATTTTTGTCTAGTAGCCATAGGTGTACTTACTGATCTAAAATCTTCCATACCAAAAATTTTGAGTATCTCCTTGACATACTTACATTGATTAATATAGATACCTTTCTTCATCTGATAAACTTGCAAACCAACAAAGAACTTGATCTCACCAATAGCTCGGATACCAATTGTTAGAATGGTTTTAGAATAACTAAGAGGGGGGGTGAATCAGATATCCTCAGGTCTAAATGTACCAATTACACAATAGTATCATAAGTATATTTCTTACTCTTGAAACTATACTTTGTCATTTTTCCCAATTGACACTATTTACACATCACATTATTAGGTTTATTCAATCTTGGCAAACCTCTAACTTTCTTCATCTTACTAATATTTACAAAATTGTCAAAGTTCACATGAAACAACCTCTTATGCCATAACCATACATCATCAAATTGTGCAAACAAACATGTTTCTTTAGATTAGTTCACTAGTGGCATCAAATATTTTAGGCTTTTTGTGATGAAATTCAAATCGGTAACCATTACTATTCAATTGTACAACACTCAGAAAATTATAGTTAAGACCTTCAACCCAATAAGCATTATCACATCTTATCTTATCAGTTAACCTTATTGATCCTTTCCCTTTCACAGGACATGGTGCATCATTACCAAGCTTAACACTTCTACCTTTGTAATGATTCAAGGTTTCAAACTTACTATTATCACCAGTCATGTGATGTGAGAAACCACTATCAATAATCCATTTATCACCTTTACTCACATATGAAATAAGTGCATTTTTTCCATCTTCATCAGAACCATCTTTCATAGCAACATAAACAACTTCTATATCACAATCACTAGTTTCACTGTTAGTTTCCTCTTCAACAATATAACAAGATTTCTTACGTTTGTCTTTGTAGTCTTTGTACCTTTTGTGATCTCTGTCATTTCTTTTGTCTTTGTACTTCCTTTCTCTTCTTTCATCCTTGTCAATCCTATCAGGGCATCTTGTTGCAATATGGCCAACTTTGTTACATGAAAAAAAGATTATAGGAAGTTTACCTTTGAATTTTCCTTTTCCTCTTGGTACCCTTCTAGCCATAAGTGCCTCAAGATCATCTAGATCATCATTAGAAGTATCACTAGCATTTTTTTTGTTACTGTCATTGCTCACACATCTTTATTTTCCTTTCTTGGTCTTATGAAGAACTATTTTATACTTGAATGCAAATTCAATGTTGTGAATTGTGAAATTATCAAAATTAGACAACTCAAAAGTAGTAAGCTTGCCAATAAGACTTTCCAAAGTTAGGACATTACCAAGATTACATCTTGACTCTTGTATTGCAGACACTCTAATAACATAGATAGGAAGTAGGGTTCTCAACACTTTACTAATAATAGTTTCATCATCAATGTTTCCATTAGCTCCTCTAATAGCATTTACTACCTCCTTGATTCTCCCACAATATTGAGCAACATTATCACCTTCTTTTATTTTCATTTCATCAAACTTGCCTCTCAAACTTTCAAATTTGTCTCTCAGCATATTTTTGACCCCACCATAGATAGCTTCTACTATGTCCCACATTTTCTTTGCATTAGTACAGTTCTTGATGTCTTCAAATTTGGGATAGCTTGGGGTAGATGTAATCTCCAATATTTCTTGATTGTGTTCTTGTTTTTCTTTCATCTCCTCAGTTGTCATAGGTGTAGCAAGTGGTACATAGTCATTTTCCACATAGTTTTTCACCGAATCACAATACCAACTAGGTGCAATTTCATCAAACTATGCCATGTAGGGAAGTTCTCCTTGTTCAGCTTTGGTACCTCCTTTTTGTACATCTTGATCATTAGCTTCAAGCACCTTTAAAATTTTCTCCTTGCAAGCACAAATAGCTCTGATGCTAATTGTTAGAATGATTTTAGAATAATTGAGGGGGGTTGAATTAGTTATCCTCAGGTTTAGATGTACCAATTCAACTTTCTAGCTCTTCAACAAACTTAGATCTAATTAGAAATTCACTCTGTCTCTATAGAATATATTACTAACATAAAACTTGCAGTCCACTGTCCAAAAGTAATCAACTTGCAGAATATAAAACTTTCAAAAACATTCACATCAAACAACATTCACACAAGTATAACACCAGGATTTAACATGGAAACCCAATTTGGGAAAAACCACTTGTAACATGCTACTAGTTTTCACTCTTCTGAAGTGAGCTCTGTGAGAAGCCAACCTTGTTAAAGGCTTACAACACACACTATTAGGTGTGACCCTATTAAAGGATTTAATCACCCTATTAAGAGTGGTGTGGTTAGAGAGATTAAGAACATTCCATTAGAATGTCACATTGATTAAAGGGTTCAAAACAATGTTTGTTAGGTCAACCTTGATTAAAGGATTTTGACTAATACAATGGTTAGAAAGTAACAGTAGGTTCTAATCTGAAATGTACAACTCACTTTGCAAATATAGATCTAATGCGCTCATATGTTGATTTACTAACTCACCTTCATTTCCATCTCCATCTCTGATCTGCTCAGAATTCTCTTCAAGCAATCACCTCAACACTATTCATCTCTTCACAACTTCACCTTAGCCTTCTTAGATTCATCAGTCAATAAAATCAACCTCTTCCAAAAACTCTATAACCTCACAATTAGGTCATCCTTATACCTCCTTGATCAGTTAAATTAATCTTTTTCCACTTAATCTCTTCCGTAGATGTTAGGTTTAGTTCAAATTCATCAAATTCTCCCATCATTTCATTCTCCTCCTCTTCCTTCTATATACATCTTCAAGATTCTCCTTGAATCCATAAGAAAATGGTTTACCATGCATTAAATACTCCATATCATTCATTAATAATTTCAACACATTTTACATATCCCAAGAATTCAACTTTATTGGCTGGGATTTTCAATTCTTTCACAAATAGTAAATTACTAACACTCAGTTAATATTGTGTTATCTCTTCGGTCATTACTGGATATCTCGGTCATCACTAAAACTTTCCTTCTTGGCAAATACTATCTTCTCTTGGTTAATTACTATTTCTCGATAATTCCTGATGGTCGGTCAACACTAAATTTTCTCGGCTTATACTGGCACTCATTTGAAACTAGCAGCACTCAGCTTAAACTAAATTTCTTCACTTTTTCTTGGTTAAGCATGTGTTCCCAGTATTTCTTCTTCAATTAGTGTTAAATATAAACAAAATATTACCTTGTCAATGTGCCAACTAATTAGGTACCCATTGAAGTATCACATAACTCAACCTTTCCTTAGGTCCTCTTGTTATCTCCTCTTTTCAAATTCTCTTCATCAATCAAAAGATATGGTACTCTACTAGATAGCAACTATCTTACCAGTTAAGATTTGACATCAATGACAATATAACATTTTTTTAATTTTAGTTTCCAACAGAAGAGATCCCAAGAGGTAGATTATAGCTTCATATATATGATGTGCAAGAATGTAAACATTATGGATAGTGGCTCTCAAATAAACCTCAATAAGAAACCCTTGCAAGGTTCACCATAGAATGGAAGATTCAAAATGAAGATGAAAGCATGAAATACACACACACACATATATATAATGCAAGATATAAGCTAGAATGAAAATAAAAGAAGAAGAAAGAAAATCTAATCTAACAAGATTACAATGCCTCCTAGTTAGGCTATGTGATTTAAGCTAAAATGCAAGTAAAATAGAATACTCTTAAGAATGAAAGTAAAAAAAATGATAGCATAACTAGTATGAACGATCTAATATAAAACTATTGATTGAATAACTAACTAGGAATGAGGAGAGTGTCTCCTTTTATCAATTTTAGAAATGAATGGACGGTCAAGATTAAGAGGCAAAAATCCAATGGTGGAGAATAATCTCCATTTTGACTTTAGGGCACAAATTCTCAAGAGGGAAAATCAAGTGGATGAGAATGGTTAGGTGGAAATGAGTGGTGGAGATTAAGAGGCAAAAGAGATTCCACTTTTGTCTTTTTATCTTTTTTCAAATTAAGAAATCCCTTTTTCATGTGCACACATAAGACAAAGTGGGTTTTATTTAATTAAAAGGGGACATGTTCTTTAAATCAAATAAGGCTTAGGATAAAGTGGTCAAACTTTAAGATATTATCAAATAAATGATTAGATAATGATGATTTGATCAAGAGGTAGTATATTAAAGAAATTCACAAGATCGATTAAGCATAAGATAAGGTCTAATATTTTTAATGTTTAATGTTAGAGTGGAGATCAAGGTTTACTAGACCATTTTTTAGTGATTACATGTTTCCCCTCTTTGACTAATGTGTGAGTGATTTGGGAACACATTAAGTCAAATAATAGATATTAAGATAGTTGAAAGAGATCTAACTCTGAACTTGATCGAACATAGCACAGAGAGATAGCTAATCCTGAACTTGATCGAATGAGAACTAGAAAAGGTAGGTAAGATAGATCTGACTCTGAAATTGATCTAACAAAGCATAAAAAAAAAAGCTAATCCTAAACTTGATTGAATGAGAACTACCGAAGATAGGTAAGATTGCAATTTAAGAGATAGATTGATAGATTATTCCACTTTTATCTTTTTATCTTTTTTCAAACTAAGAAATCCCTTTCTTTTGTGCACACATAAAACAACGTGAGTTTTATTTAATGAAAATAGGATATGTTCTTGTTACTCCAAAATAGCATTAATTATTTTCATTAGTATCATTTAGTCATACAGTCATTAAAGGAGACAAGACATGACACTAGCTTAATACACAGAACCTAGACACCAAGTAGAACACAAGGCAAATAACTATGATAACTGAATATAGTTTTGACAGAGTACTTTTACCGAGCTAGATGATTAATGAGTACCAAGCACAGTAGTCACCAAGCATTCATATGAACCAAGCACTAGTTAATTACCAAGTGATGGATGTAGTGTATACCAAGTAAAATAGGAAATGATGTAGCAGTTTGGAATGGCACAAACTACAAGACAAATGGTTTACACTTATTAGAAAATGGTTTACCAAGATCAAAATAAAATTTATTATGGATGTAATTATTTAATTTTTGATGATTCCGATGTAAAGATGATCTAGGTTTTTCATTTCTATCGTTGATCTTAGGTCTTCTAAGATAGTGTCTAAACCCTAATTAGGTCAAATTAGTTTAATATGAATATTGTATAGATGCCATTTTGACATGTACCACACATGTAGTAGTTGTCATTGGAAAACATCTAAAGATCAAACAAGGTTATGATTGACAAGAACTGAAAGAGCATACAATTTATCAAAAATAAAAGGCTACAGAGAAGAATTCAGAGATGAGATCAATCACATTAAGGTGATAAAAGTAAGTACATAATAGATCTGATATCATGCAAGATTAGTTTCTATTTATAGATCAATCTTACAGTTACTTTTTAACCATTTTACCATACCTCAAATATCTTATTAGAGTGGACATAACAGTTATTTTGTAAAATCTCTTAACCAAGTGCACACTTAATTGTGTTGCTAAAATCACCTAACCAGGTAGATCTAGTTGATCTTATTGTTACTCCTAACAGGGTAAGATCACTAGAAGTGATCAAATCTTTGTAGCCTTAACCAACAACTTTGTTACTATAGTAGTGAAGCTTTGTGGGTGTCATCACCACCGTAGTTTTTACCTTCTAACAAGGGTTTCGCAATACCAAAATACATGTGTTATGTGTATGAAGTTTCATGAATGATTTGTTGATTAGATTACATGCATTTACATTTTAGTTATATTATTGGATGTATAGTGAATGTAAATGATATAGTTGGTTATTGATATACATGTTTAAAAGGATTTAGTTTGAGATGTTTTTAAGGGTACTGATTCACCCCTCCCCTGTTAGTACACACCTTTCCATAATTCCAAAAATTGGTATCGGAGCTAGTTCTCTTGTAAAGAAAGTTTAATCACTAAAGAGAAAATATCTAAGGATGGATAGGTATAAGCTTGACAAGACTATTAAAAATCAAAAATTGCATATGCAAATCTACATTGAACAATTAAAGGAAGCCAAAGAAAAACTAAGAGAGCTAATAGTCAAAAGGAAGGTGTTAGCCCATTTTCCAATCAATGCAAAAATCCAAAGAAAATGGTCTATTCCCACAATACTCTAAGGAAATTTTTATGCCCTAGTTGTAACACATTTTTGACCTTCGATGAAGATATTTGATGTTTTATGGCTTGCACCTTGAGTCAGAGATAGTTCAAGATGTGTACAAGCTTCAATTAAGAGTGCATGTGTTGAAATGCAAAAACCAGTGAGATATGGTAGTTTTAAGGTCTAAGAAATAGGGTTTATCCATGAATAAGGGCTTCCAAAATTTATCTAAGTCCATAAAACCTTGGTGAATTCTATTTCTCTATTACCTTTTCGGGTCACTTAAAGTCCCCATTATGCACAAGTTTTATTCTATTCGCCAAATCTCTAAGTTCTTAGGAAATTAGTCTTTTTATTTGGTGTTCTAATGACTATGTATTCACAGAATCTCTTAGTCTGGGTGATTAAGTTCCTAACATCCAGTGACTTGGAAAATGGTTAATATTTCCTTCAGTCATAGATTCTCTAGATGAACCGGCTAGGACACTTAACACTCAGAGATTAAATCAAAACCATTGATGTAGATTGTGATCGACGGTATTCACGTGTTCTCCAAATTTAACCCATAGTCAAGAAAATATCTAGCAACTCCAAGTTTTCTTCAGTCATGCAATCTCCAGATGGCTTGGGTTAGATCAAAGTTAGCATGAAGTTTGGGTGTGGTGGTGATGCAAAGGGAGTATGGAAGGGGCCAAACTTTGGCACACCCTAACTAGATCTACCCTGATCAAAACTACATGGAAGCAAAACAACACAAGTGAGAGAGAGAATTCAGATCAACTATTATTTATTATCATCAAAATGAATTATACATGTCGAGCTATAAGTCCTTCCTGATATTGGCTAGATATTACAATGAAGTACAAAAGTCCTCCAACATGCAAGGATCTGCCAACAATCTCTAATCTTTTATCTTCTATCTACAATCTAATTCTACTACCAACTTCTAACCTAACATCTACTTTTATACAAGAGACAACTGATATGAGTCGGCCTTCAGATCCACAAATCATAGAAGGGACAACCAAATCTAGGTCAACAAGCTTCCCAATAATGGATACCAACATTAAATCTGTGACCCAAATTAAATGCACAACTCGACCTCAATAGAAAACTAAAATAAACAACTCGGTAAGCAAGGATGATCGAGCACCAGACAAGCATCATTGAGTGCCAATGAATCAATCGACCACCCTGGAGATAACCAATTGAACTTGATTAACAAAAGAAACTGACCAACTACCAAGCCAACTTGGTAAAAGAAGAAACCGAGCAAAATAGAAATATTCAAACATATTTTTGGTGACACGGGATTGCTAAGGACCCAAGATGCTCCTACATCAGACACCTAGGGTTATTTGAAATGATTCTTTGAATCATGAAGCCTGTTCAACCCAAGCTACATCCAACTTAGATTGTGAAATCCATGAACTATCTTCAAATGATCTATTCTTCCACTTAACCAAATATTCCATATACTATATTCCTCTTGTACTTCTGCCAATTCTTTGCTCCAAAATCCACTCCACTTCTTATGTCTACTTCTTAGGATAATTTGTTGGTACTGTCATGTCTTCATTGGGTTCATGGTACTCATACAAATCAGAAATGTTGAATATAGGTGAAATATCTATGTCATCATGTAACTCAATCTTATAGGCATTTCCACTATCAAATCTTCTCAGTATCTTGCAAGGACCAAATTTCTTCATTTTCAGCGTCCCATATGTTCCAATAGGAAATCTACCTTTCTTCAAATGAACCATTACTTCATCACCAACATCAAAATTCTTATGTCTTCTTGATCTATCAGCTCTATCTTTGCATTTCTGATTACTTTTCTCTAGTTTATGTTTCACATCTTCATGCAATGTCTTCATGTACTCAATAAATTTTACTCCTTCAACACTTTTTTATCCATCAGCAATGTCTCTCAAATCTGATATACCTTTGGGTTGTATGCCATTTACAATCCCAAAAGGTATTTTTCCAATACTCTTATTCACTGAATTATTATATGCAAACTCTTCTTGTGCCAACATAGAATCCCAATTACTTAATGTCTCCAACTAAACATCTGATTTCCCAAACTTCTATTTACAACTTCTGTATGTCCATCAATCTATGGGTAAAATGTAGAACTATACTTCAACTTGATACCCAAATTTCTCCAAAGAGTACTCTTCCAAAAGTATCCAAAAAATTTACTGTCTCAGTCAGAGATAATACTCCTCAGTAATCCATGTAATCTAACAATTTCCTTAAAGAAAAGATCTGCTATATGTATTGCCTATGATGTCTTCTTACAAGGTATAAAATGTGTCATGTTAGAAAATCTATCTACCACAACAAATATATAATCATTACCTCTTACTGTCTTCAGTAAGCCAAGAACAAAATCCATACTAATGTCAATCCAAGGTTTCTCAGGTACAACAATCGGTACATACAATCTAGTATTCTGACTTACTCCTTTTGCAACTTGACAAACTCCACAACTTTTCACAAATTTATGAAGATCCTTATACAACTATGGCCAAACTTATTTCTCCTTAAGAAAATTAAATGTTTTATCAATTCCAAAATGTCCATCCAAACCACTACTATGTTTCTCTTTTATTAAATTAGTTCTCATTGCTCCTCTCGGTATACATAACTAAAGACCTTTAAACAACATACCTTCTTGAATGAAATAGTCTTCCTATTTTGTACTCAATTGATCTTGAATAGGTGCTCTACACTTTCTCCATGGCTCAGAAAAATTGTGATCAAATTCATAAGAATCTCTCATATCATCAAAACCAAGAACATTAATTCTCATCTTAGTCATCAAAGATCTCCTTCTACTCAATGCATCAACAACTAAGTTAGTGACTCCACTTTTATGCTTGATCACAAATGTATAACTCTACAAATACTCAACCCATTTCATATGTTTCTAATTCAACTTATTCTAACTACCCAAATATTTTAAAGCTTTATGATCAGTATACAACACAAATTCACTTGGTATCAAGTAATGTCTCCATTTCTTCAATGCTTGAACAATAGCATAGAATTCTTGATCATACACAGAATATTTCCTTCTAGCATCATTCAACTTTTCACTAAAGAAAGTAATAGGTTTACCTTCTTGACTCAACATAGCTCCTATAGCACTACCAGTTGCATCACATTCAACTTGAAATACTTTATTGAAATCAGGTAAAGCCAAAATAGGTAATTAAACAATTTTCTACTTCAAAGCCTCAAAACTCTTATTACCTCCATGTGTCCACTTGAATTCTTTCTTGTCTCCTCTCATTGTCTCAGTCATAGCATTACAAATAGTACTAAAATTTATAATGAACTTCTTGTAAAAACTTGCCAATCCATGAAATGATCTTACCTCACTAGCATTCTCACATGTAGGCCAATTCAAAATAGCTTCAACTTTTTCAATATCTATCTTCAAACCATCAACTCAAATTGCAAATCCCAAATACACAATATCCTCTTTCATGAAGGAACACTTCTTTAGGTTAATTAACAACTTATCATCTTTCAATCTTTGCAATACTTGTTTAACATGAAATAGATGTTCTTCTCTAGTCTTACTGAATATCAAAATGTCATCAAGATATACAATCACAAACTTACCCAATAATTTCTTCAAAACTTCATTCATCAACATCATAAAAGTACTCGATGCATTAGTTAAACCAAAAGGCATAACCAACCACTCATATAGACCTTCTCTTGACTTAAAAGAAGTCTTCCGTTCATCACCTTCTTTGATTCCAATCTGATGATATCCACTTTTCAAATCAATTTTGGTAAAATATTTTTCTCTAGTCAAACTATCCATTATGTCATCCATTCTCGGTATAGGAAACCTATATTTCACTGTTATCTTGTTGATTTCTTTGGAATAAGTGCACATTCTCCATTCTCTATTCTTCTTAGGTGCAAATACAATAGTTACAGCACAAGGACTCAAACTTTCTCTGATCAAACCTTTCTACAACAATTCTTGAATCTGTCGGTTCAATTCCTGGTTCTCAGTAGGTGTCAATCAGTGTGGTGCCTTATTCGGTAAACTAGCTCCTAGAATTAGATCCATACAATGATCAATGCTTCTCTTCGGTGGAAAACCATTAGATACATTATCGTAAATGATATCTTTATACTTAGTGAGTATCTTATCAATCTCTTTAGGGATGCTATTCTCTATTTTCTTACTCAGGTTTTTAGGAATCACAGCAAAACATACACCATTCTTCTTCAAATCGTTAACAAACTTTCTTCCTTCCATCAAATAAATTTTCATGGATGTACAAACACTACTAAAATTTTCTTCAATCAAAGGCAACAAGATTTACTTTCTACGATCAGCCCAAATAGTATATTTATGCAATCTTCCATCGTATATAGCATGTCTATCATATTGCCAAGGTCTACCCAACAAAATATGACAACAATCCATAGGCATGATATCACATAACACCTTATCATAGTACTTTCCAATTTTCAAATTCACATACATTGTTCACTTACCAAGAGTGTATGCTCATCCTTGATCCATGAAATTTGATAGGGCTTCAGGTGTTTCAACCTTTCTAACTGCAACTTAGTAACCATATCCTCAGATGCCAAGTTCTCTAAGCTTCCACTATCAATCATTACCTTCCAAACTTCATTAGAAACTCTACATCTAGTCTTGAACAAACTTTTCCTTACCAAATCTTCCTTATTACCTTCACTCCAAAGTGCTCTCCTGACCATCAAGTTCTTTTGCAACTCTGGTTCATTCGGTGAATCTTCTTGCACCAAAGCATTTCTGCTACTGCCAACCTTCTTACTTACATGTTTACATTCAAATGATCTATGTACTTCTTCTCCACAATTGTAAAAATTTCCTCAAAAACCACCTCTTTTATAACCACCTTAGTAACTACTACCTCTTCCTCTAGCAGAACTTTCACCTTTCCACTCAATCTTGCCTTTATCTAGATTTGTCTTTTTCAAGTTTAGATCTATTGTCTTCACCATAGGATCTACCTCTTCCTCTAGGGAATCTATAACCTCTACCTCTTTGTCTTTTCTCATGCTTTGTATTCAATATCTCCTCAGCTTTCAAGGAAAACTAATAGTCTTCTTCAATGCTTTCCAACTTAACCATGTTGATCTCTTCCTAGATAGAAATTCTTAGTCCATTCAAATATCTACCAATTCTTTCCACATCATCTTCATGATGTCCAGATCTGATATCTAATCTATAGAATTCCTCATTATAATCTTTTGTTGAGCTATCTTTCTGCCTCAAACTTTGCATTCACCTAACTAGGTTAATCTAATAATCACAAGGTAAGAACTTGCCTTTCAATTTATTCACCATCTTATTCCATACCTTAATTTTTTTTTTGCCTTTCCTCTTTCTGTCCAACTGCAGATGTTCCCACCACAAGGATGCATGACTCTTCAACTTTGTGCTTGCAATTTTCACCTTCTTCTCATCAAGAACATTTTCATATTCAAAGTACTTTTTTGACACAAGGGAGTACTGACAAGGGCCAAATTTGATGGCACACCCTATTAAACCACCCTGCTCAACAACTATGCGGAAGCCACAATAACAAAGTGAGAAGGAAATATAGGATCTTTCATATATTAATCACAATTGAATCATACATGTCAGGCTATAAGGCCTTCTCAATTAGGGCCAGATATTAAAATGAAGTACAGAAGTCCTCAAACATGGAAGGATCTGCAACAATCTCCAATCTATCTTCTATCTCCTATCATCCAACTGAACTCCCTAACTCATAATCCTAGCCTCTACTTAAATACAAGAACCAACAAACACTGAGTCAATATTTAGATCCACAAATCATGGAAGGGATGACTAGATCTAGGTCCACACGCTTCCCCATAATGGATACAATCATTAAATCCTTGACCCAAAATAATTACACAAGTCAGCCTTGAAGGAAACTAAAACTACACTACTTGATAAGCAGTGATAACTGAGGGCTAGACAAGCATCACTGAGCACCAGTGAATTAATTGACCACCTAGGAGATAACTGACCATACTTGGTAACCAAAGGAAATCAACCAACAACTAAACCAACTCGGTCAAAGAAGAAACTGACCAACACTGAAATCTCCAAACATCTTTTTGGTGATACAGGATTTCTTGGGACCCAAGATGCTCCTTTATCAGACACTTGGGGTTATTTTGAAATGATTCTCCAAATCATGAAGTCTAAGCAACCCGAGCTACATCTAACTTAGATTGTGAAATCCATGAACTATCTTAAATTGGTATGTTCTTCCACTTAACTAGATATTCCAAATACTATTTTCCTCTTGTGCTTCTGCTAGTTATATGCTCCATAATCTACTCCACTTGATATGTCTACTTCTTAGGATAATCCATTGGTACTATCATGTCTTCATCAAGTTCATGGTACTCATACAAATTAGCAACATTGAAGATTGGTGAAATATCCATGTCATCAGGTAACTCAATCTCATATGCATTCCCATTGTCAAATCTTCTCAATATTTTGCAAGGACCAAACTTCTTCATCTTCAACTTCCCATATATTCCAACAGGAAATTTGCCTTGCTTCAAATGAACCATCACTTCATCACCAAAATCAAAAGTCTTATGTCTCCTTGATCTATCAGCTCTGTCTTTGTATTTCTGATTTCTCTTTTCCAGCTTGAGTTTCACATCTTCATGCAATGTCTTCATGTACTTAGTAAATTTTACTCCTTCAACACTTCTCCTTTCCTTAGCAACATCTCTCAAATCTGATGTGCCTCTTGGTTGTATGCCATTTACAATCTCAAAAGGTGTTTTACCTGTACTTTTGTTCACTAAATTATTATATGTAAACTCTGCTTGTGCGAACATAGAATCCCAACTACTCGGTGTGTCTCCAACTAAACATCTCAAAAGATTTCCCAAACTTTGGTTTACAACCTTGGTCTATCCATTAGTCTATTGGAGAAATGTAGAACTATATTTCAACTCATTACACAACATTTTCCAAAGAGTCTTCCAAAAGTATCCAACAAATTTACTATCTCGATCAGAGATAATACTCCTCGGTAATCCATGTAACCTTACAATTTCCTTAAAGAAAAGATCTGTTATATTCACTGCATCTGATGTCTTCTTACAAGGTATAAAATTTGTCATCTTAGAAAATCTATCTACGACAACAAATATGGAATTATTACCTCTTACTATCTTCGGTAAGCCAAAAACAAAATCTATACTAATATCAGTCCAAGGTTACTCAGGTATAGCTATCGGTACATACAATCCATTATTTTGTCTTACTCCTTTTGCAACTTGACAAACTACACAACTCTTCACAAATTTTTGAACATCCTTATACAACTGTGGCCAAAAGTATTTCTCTTTCAACAAACTCATTATTTTATCAATTCCAAAATGTCCATCCAAACCACTTCTATGTTTCTCTTTTATCAAATTTGTTATCATTGCTCCTCTCAGTATACATAACTGAATTCCTTTAAATAACATACCTTCTTTCATAAAATTGTCTTCCCATTTTGTACTCGATTGATCTTGAATAGGTAGATGCACTTTCTCTATAGCTTAGAAAAATCAGGATCAAATTCATAAGAATCTCTCATGTCATCAAAACCAAGAACATTCACTTTCATCTCTGTCATCAAATACTCAACCAATTTCATATGTCTTTGGTTTAACTTATTCTGACTACCCAAATACTGTAAAGGTTTACGATCAGTATACAACACAAATTCACTCGGTATCAAGTAATGTCTCCATTTCTTTAGTGCTTGAACAATAGCACAGAATTCTTGATCATACACAGAATATTTCCTTCTAGCATCATTCGGATTTTCACTAAAGAAAGCAATAGGTTTACCTTCTTGACTCAACACAACTCCAATTGCACTACCATTTGCATCACATTCAACTTGAAAAACTTTATTGAAATTAGGTAAAGCCAAAATAGGTAATTCAACAACTTTCTTCTTCAATGCCTCAAAACTCTTATTAGCTCCATGTGTCCACTTGAATTATTTCTTGTCTCCCCTCATTGTCTCAGTCATAGCATTACAAATAGTACTAAAATTTCTAATGAAATTCCTTTAAAAACTTGCCAATCCATGAAATGATCTTACCTCACTAGAATTTTTTGGTATAGGCCAATTTAAAATAGCTTCAACCTTTTCAGGATCCATCTTCAAACCATCAGCTGAATTTACAAATCCCAAATACACAATCTCCTCTTTCATGAAGGAACACTTTTTTAAATTAATCAGCAACTTCTCCTCTCTCAATCTCTACAATACTTGTCTAACATGAAACATATGTTCTTCTCTTGTCTTAATGAATATCAAAAATTCATCAAGATGCACAATAACAAATTTACCCAATAATTTCTTCAAAAATTCATTCATCAGCCTCATAAAAGTACTCGGTGCATTAGTTAAACCAAAAGACATAACCAACCACTCCTGCAAACCTTCTTTTGTCTTGAAAGTAGTCTTCCATTCATCACCTTTTCTGATTCTAATCTAATGATATCCACTTTTCAAATCAATTTTGGTAAAATACTTTGCTCCAGTCAAACTGTCCATTATGTCATCCATTCTCAATATAGGAAACCTATATTTCACTGTTACCTTGTTGATTTCTCTAGAATCAATGCACATTCTCCATTCTTCATTCTTCTTAGGTGCCAACATAGTAGGTACTACACAAGGACTCAAACTTTCTCTGATCAAACCTTTCTCCAACAATTCTTGAATCTGTCAGTTCAAGTTATGATTCTCGGTAGGTGTCAACTAGTGTGGTTCCTTCTTCGGTAAACTAGCTCCTGGAATCAAATCCATACATTTATCAATGCTTCTCTTCAGTGGCAATCCATCAAGTAAATTATCATAAATGATGTCTTTATACTCGATGAGTATCTTATCAATCTCCTTAGGGGTACTGTCCTCTATTTTCTTACTCAGTTTGTTAGGAATCACAGTGAAATACTTTTTCAAATCTTTAACAAATTTTCTTCCTTCCATCAGAAAAATTTTCACAAATGTACAAACACTACTGATAGTCTCTTCAATCGATGGCAACAATATCTATTTTCTACCATCAGCCCAAATAGTATACTTATGTAATCTCCCATCATATATAGCATGTTTATCATATTGCCAAGGTCTACCCAACAAAATATGACAACAATCCATATGCATGATATCACATAACACCTTACCATAGTACTTTCCAATTTTCAAATTCACATAACATTGTTCACTTACCAAGAGTGTATGCTCATCTCTGATCCATGAGATCTGATAGGGCTTTAGGTGTTTCAATATTTTCAATGAAAACTTAGTAATCATATCCTCAAATACCAAGTTCTCTAAGCTACCACTGTCAATGATTACTTTCCAAACTTCATAAGAAACTCTACATCTAGTCTTGAACAAACTTTTCCTTACTAGATCTTCTATTTTACATTCACTCCAAAGTGCTCTTCAGACCATCAAGTTCTTTTCCAATTCAGGTTCATTTGGTGAATCTTCTTGCACCAAAGCATTTTTGGTAGTGCCAACCTTCTTACTTGCATTCTTACATTCAAATGATCTATGACCTTCTCCTCCAAAATTGTAACAAGTTCCTTGGAATCGACCTCTTTTATATCCACCTCGGTAACTGTTGCCTCTTCCTCTGGCAGAACATTTACCTTTCCACTCGGTCTTGCCTTTGTCCAAATTTGTCTTTTTCAGGTTTAGATCTACCATCTTCACCATTGGATCTACCTCTTCCTCTATGGAATCTACCACCTTGACCTCTTTGTCTTTTCTCATGCTTCTTGTTCAATTTATCCTCGGCCTTCAAATCAAACTGATAGGCTTCTTCAAGGTTTTCCAACTTGACCATGCTGATCTCTTCTTGGATAGAAACTCTTAGTCCATTCAAATATCTACCAATTCTTTCTACATCATCTTCATCATGTCCAGATCTGATATCTAATCTATAGAATTCCTTATTATATTCTTTTACCATACTATCTTTCTACCTCAAACTTTGCATTCGCCTAGCTAGGTTAATCTGATAATCATAAGGTAAGAACTTGCCTTAATTTATTGACCATCTTATTCCATACCTTGATTTTATCTTTTCCTTTCCTCTTTCTATCCAATTGTAGATGTTCCCACCATAAGGATGCATGGCTCTTCAATTTTTTTCTTGCAATCTTCACCTTCTTATCATCAGGAACATTTTCATATTCAAAGTACTTTTCCATCTTGGTGATCCAATCCATTAATTCATCAGAATTCAATTTTCCACTTTATTTAGGATGATTGAAATGTGGTGTAGACTTCAGAGTTGTCAAAGCTTTCAACAATCTTTCCTCACCCTGATCCATCATAGGTGTAGGTTCTACATTCACTTGTTCTTCCTCAACTTCATCATTACTAACATCTTCAAGATGTCTTCCTCTTTGCTGGGCTATCTCAACAGCTACCAATCTTGTAGCAATCTACCTTAGCATATCAGCTAACCCTAGATCTATATCTCGCTTCCCATGAACCATCTTGGATCCTCTATAATTGTAGGTCAGATCACAATCTACTACCCCACAAAAATCAAATAGGACTCACAAGAAGCAACCTACATATCTAGATTCGCAAACTTAGATCTAGATCTCACCTCACTTTGATACCACCTGATGCAAGGGAGGACCGACAGGGGCCAAATCTAATGGCACGCCCTATCAAACCACCCATCTCAACAACTATGTGGAAGCCACAACAACAAAGTGAGAAGGAAATGCAGGATCTTTCATATATTGATCACAATTGAATCATACATGTCAGGTTGTAAGGCCTTCCTAGTTAGGGCCAAATATTACAATGAAGTATAGAATTCCTCAAACATGCAAGGATCTAAAACAATATCCAATCTATCTTCTATCTCGTATCATCCAACTGAACTCCCTAACTCCTAATCCTAGCCTCTACTTAAATACAAGAACCAACCAACATTGAGTCCACCTTCAGATCCACAAATCATGAAAAGGGTGACTAGATCTTGGTCCACATGCTTCCCCATAATAGATACAATCATTAAATCCTTGACCCAAAATAATTACACAAGTCGGCCTTGAAGGAAACTAAAACTACACTACTTAGTAAGTAGTGATAACTGAGTGCCAGACAAGCATCACTGAGCGCCAGTGAATTAACTGACCACCTAGGAGATAACTGACCATACTTGGTAACCAAAGGAAACCAACCAAAAACCAAACCAACTCAGTCAAAGAAGAAACTTACCAACACTAAAATCTCCAAACATATTTTTGGTGACAAAGGATTACTTGGGACCCAAGATGCTCCTGCATCATTTTCCATCTCAGTGATCCAGTCCATCAATTCATTAGAATCCAATTTCCCATTGTACTCAGGAGGATTGAAATGTGGTGTAGATGTCATATTTTTCAAAGCTTTCAACAATATTTCCTCACCCTGATCCATCACAAGTGCAAATTCTACATCAATTTGTTCTTCCTCAATTTCATGATCGCTAACTTCCCCAAGATGTCTTCCTCTGCATTGGCCTGTCTCAACAACTTCCAATCTAGCAGCAAGTTGTCTTAGCATATCTTCCAATCCTGGATCTACATCTCACCTCCCATGAACCATCTTGAAATCCTCTACAATTACAAGTTAGATCACAATCTGCTACCCCACAACAATTCAACTAGGACTTGACAAGAAGGAACCTTCAAATCTAGATTCGCAAACCTATATCTAGATCTCACCTCACTTTGATACCACCTAACCCAAAGGAAGTATGGAAGGGGCCAAACTCTAGCATACCCTAACCAGATCCACCCTGCTCAACACTACATACAAGAAAAACAACACAAGTGAGAGAGAGAATGCAGATCAACTATTCTTTATTATCATCAAATTGAATTATACATTCCAGGATGTAAGGCCTTCCTGATTTCAGCTAGATATTACAATGAAGTACAAAAGTCCTCCAACATGTGAGGATCTACCAACAATCTCTAATATTCTATCTTCTATCTCCAATCTGATTCTGCTACCAACTTCTAATCTAACATCTACTTTTATATAAGAGACAACTTATATGAGTCAGCCTTCAAATCCACAAATCATGGAAGGGACAACCAGATCTAGGTCCACGCGCTTCCCAATAATAGATACCAACATTAAATCTACAACCCAAATTAAATGCACAAGTTAGCCTCAATAGAAAAATGAAATAAACCACTCGGTAAGGAAGGATGACTGAGCACCAGACAAGCATCATCGAGCACTAGTGAATCAACCAACCTCCCAAGAGATAATTGACCAAACTCAGTTAACAAAAGAAACTAACCAACTACCAAGCCAACTCGATCAAAGAAGAAACTGAGTAACACAGAAAGCTTCAAACATCTTTTTGGTGACACAAGATTGCTAAGGACCCGAGATTCTCCTGCATTAGGTGGTTAATTATTTTATTCAGCAGTGGGGAGACTAAGTGATCTCATGTTCTCCTAATCTTGGTGGTTAGGAACTAAACATTCAGTGATCCAGTGACACGGTTATCTCTTGATCTCCAAATAAATGGCTAAGTCATGAAACATTTAGTGAATTTGTCAAGAACCGTCGATGTTGATCTTGATCAACAACTGGTGCTAATTCTCAAGATTGAAACCTCAGGTCAAGGAAAGATTGAGTGATTATGTGAATGCCTTTGTTTGCATGATCTCCATACTTGGCTTAGGTTAAATAAAAGATTCAGTGATCATGTGAAATCTTCAGTCACATGTTCGCCAGGTTGAGATGAGTTAAGTTAAAGGGTTTTGAGACTCAGCGAGGATCGTAGGATGATGGAAAGATCAGTGGCTAGCATTTATTCACTTGATAGAACTCAGGGTTAAGAAAAGACATGGTGATCTAGTGAATGCTTCAGTCGTGTGATCTTTGAACCAAGCATGGGTTAGTTAAATTGTTCAGTGACTTGGAGAATTCTTTTGTCATTAAATTGCTAGATCAAGCATGAGTTAAGGTTTGAAGGCTTGGAGATAGAATCTGATCCGATGATGTAATTGAGATTGGGTGGTCGTCATGTATTCTCTAAATGATACTCAGGGTTAAAGAAATATTCAGCGATCACAAGAATACCTTTTTTTTCTCAATCTCCAGACTAGACCCGAGTTAAGATAAATGTTTTGTGACTTATAGATTGCCTTCAGTCACGTATTCTCTAGATCCAGTGTGGTTAAGACTTTTCATGGGTCAGAAAGATGAAGATAAAGGCAGGTCCAGTTGCCAAGTCATGCACATTTTCTTGTTCCTAATTGGTCACCAAAGATAGATGATGTGGCCAAACTTTTCAAAGCTTAGTTGACTATTATGATGATTTATGAGGATCGATCGATGTGCCAGGAAGAGATTAGGATCGATGACCATGTTTTAAACCTAATAAATTAACCATTGTTGGTCCATATTTGAATTTTCTAAATTAGGGTTTGCAGAAAATAGAAATGACCGTGCCCTATAACAAGAAACAATAAGATTTTTTTCTTCTTGAGCCATAAATGATAAATTAGTAGTTGAGGAATTGAATGAGCTCCAAGGTGGTTGAACCAAATATGATCATATTTTCTAGCCACCTTGAAGCTTGATATTTTGCAAATGGTTTCTTCTAGATGTATCATTAATGTTTTGGACCAAGTTTTCAAAGAATTCATTTCCTGGTATGCAGAGTTAGCTGAGATATTTGTAGTAATGTTGCTTATCACAAAGATAAAGGAATCATCCCTAATTGCAGTTTGAATACTAGGGTTTTCAATGTAAAGATATCAAATTTGTCTCTAATATTTCTTGATTGTTATTATGATCTTTCTCCTTGTCACTTCTGTAGTAAATTAGTTCTTGATTTCATGTTGCATTAGTTGAAAATGTTTCCCTAATTGTTTCCCTAAAATGATCTCAAGCTTGTTGCAGTCCTTTATAAGGATTCCCAAGATCATTTACAAGGGTTTTGAATTCTCTATAAATTTCTTCAGAGTTGGTCCCAAGAGTTCTTTTTCGGGGTTGATAAAAAGGATCATTTGCAAGAGACCAAAGATAGACTTAGATCTATAGGCTTGCATCCAAGGATTGGTAGAAGAGGTCTGTAACCTCTCTATTTTACAAACATCTTAATGAATCTACAATTTTCTTATTTATTTAATGGAATATTTTATGCTCAATAAATCACTCATGTATTAGTTTGTGGCAACTTATATAAGGATTTCAAGAATTGCTTTGAATCTCATCTCTTGTTTGATGGTTTTTTATTTCCTATTATCTTGTGACTTGATGACCTCAAGATCAATAGCTTCAGACATAGTCTATATATTTTGATATGTTTTGTTGTTAACTTGAAAAGTTAAGTAAATGCTTAATATAACCTAACAGAATATTAGGGTATAAAGGAGGATATATGTAAGTAGTGATATTCTCATTTGATTTTCATTTGCAAGGTGAATGATAAGAATCAAAAAACACAATGATGAGTTGTTCTGAATATGTCTGATGGATAAGGGAATGGTCACAGACATTTTTTCAAAATAGATGTTCTTTCTTGTCTAACAGTTCTACCCCAAGACAAATAAATCAAATTATAAATATTTAAGTCAATAGTTGTGGACTTAAAAGAAAAATATGTTAGGAATGAATGTTGAATATATCCTATGGGGAGTATTCATAGCCATTCTATAACAAGTGTTGTTGCATTCATGACTAATATTGTCATTGATGTCAACACAGTGATCTACTAAAGATTAGGAGAGAAGTAGACAATGTTTGTATTAGCACACATGGAATATTGAAGATCAAGCTATGAAAATTTGAAGACTTAATCTATGATGTTTTATAATATTATGGTTAAGATCGCACATGAAAATTCATTTATTTATGATAGTTATGTGTAATTCGGTGGAAGCGATATTCAGGAAGCATTCCTGAGAAGCAATTTGTGTAAATTGGATGATATCTCCTAATCAGGATGGAATCTAAACATGAGAGGTTTCACAGATGATGAAGACATGATGATAGTGATTTGGACATGATAGTAAGGTCACAGGTCACATGAGTGAAGAATTATTCTATTTGGAAGCTAACAGTTTTATTTAATTGTGAAATTTTGTGTAACGTGTGAAAGAATTTTATTTTTTAATTTGTATGTCGACTCATTTGTAATTATTTGAGTGTGGTATAAAGGAAGGATTTATTTCCTTATTTTTTATATATGAGGAAGTGTAATTTGTAATTTGGAAGTGAAAGTGAATTGCAGATTTGAGCAATACTTGTTGAAAGAGGATATGAGAAGTACAGAGATCTAGTATTGAGATCTGATGAAGTAGTTGGTGTGGTTTGGCATAGTCAAAGGAGAACTAATGATTTATTGAGATCAGTAATCTTTTGGTATTATTTTTTTCATTAATACAAAGATCAGTTGGACAGTTTGTTCGGTGATCTTACACCTAAAGTTGTTTGGGCAGTGGGTCCTTCTATCTTTTATAACTCCTAACAGGGTTAGAATCTTTTAACAGGGAATCAATATCTCCTAACAGAGATTCATATGTACTGAATGTATTTCATAATGCTCCTAATAGAGTCCATCCTCTCACAAGAAACTTTCATATTAGTGCATCTTTTGTGGGCATAATTCCCACTAGGGTTTACTCTTTGATCAAGAGGTTTCCTAGTCAACATATCTTGTGTTATTGTGTTGTTGTGAATGTATATCTTTCTATGGTTGTTGATTACATTGCTTACATGGTTAAAATTTGTTAAAGGTGATAAAAAATTTATTTATCTAATAATTGATTCTCCCCCACCCCCCTCTCAGTTATCTTGGTGGACTTTAGTTTCTAATAATTGGTATCAGAGTGATAGGTCCTTGAAGGAAAATTTTAACAGCTTAAGGAGATCCATGGAAAATTATTTCAGGAAAGAAAGCCCTAAGTTTGATGGAGTAAATTTTGATAGCTGGCAAGAAAATATAAAGACACACCTACTTTGTTTAGGATATTGGTTAATCACAAAGAATCAAAAGATAATCATTAAAGAAGACAAAATTGAAGAATGTAATAATGAGGAAAGAGATCTATTCATTTGTAACATATTTTCCAGAGAAGCACTTTTGTCATCCCTTCCTGAAAATGAGTATAGTCAAGTAAAATATCTAAAAACATCTCATGAAATTTGGTTAGCTTTACAATCTACTTTTGAAGGTGATGAACATGCAAAGAAAGTTAGATTACATAATTGGATATGTGCATTTGAATATTTAAGAATGATGGAAGATGAATCTGTTAGAAGCTATATTGGTATAATGTCATAAATTGTTGCAGGTATAAAATCTTGTGAAGGAACCAAGATAGAGAATGTAGATGATTGAACAAGTTATACCTTGTAATAAGAACTTCACCAAAGAGAGTCTTCTTGAAAGACTAGAAGTAGCAGAGATGAACTTGAGACAATCAAGTGACCTACCTAGAATGGAGACAGCATTCAACACACTTAATATTCACCCTACTTTGTCAAGAAGCATGAGTATGAGTGGAGATTATGCCAGTAGTAGTAGATCTAAGAATGAAGAAGACAAAAATATTGAAGAAGGAATTTCCTTACTTGTGAAAAGAGAACCAAACAGTAAGAAAAAACTTAAATGTTGGACTTGTCAAGAATATGATCATTTTGCATCTAAATGTCCTAAGAGAGTAAAGTAGTGTAGAAATAACTTTAAGCCTAGAAGACCTAAGGAATGTTATTATGCTAATGATGAATAATTTTAAGCTAGTATAGAGAAATATCTAAGTAAAAGTTATAATGAGAATGATGATATAGGATTTGTAGCAATAAAAGAAGAAAATCCTAAAATAGAAGTTAAGGAAGAAAAAGCTTTAGTTTCTCAATTAGAAAAGAAATCTAATTGGATCATAGATAGTGGTTGTTCACATCATATGAATAGAGATATGAATAAATTCATAAAGTTTAACAATTATGATGGAGGAGTTGTTAGAGTTGGAAACAATGCACCTTGTTTAATCAAGGGAATAGGATCTGTTACTCTTGATGGAAAGACTAACACTGATGATGTTTATTTTTTGGATGGTTTGAAACATAATCTTTTGAGTGTTGGATAGTTATTTGATAAGGGATATAAAGTTTGGTTTACTGAGAAAACTTGTGCAATCAAAGACAAGGATGGTAATTTGATTGGTACTAGATCAAGAACCAGAGCTAATTGTTAGGAATGGGAACACTGAGAGGGGGGGTGAATCAATGTTCACTCAATTATTACTTTTTATTTTTGTTAGAAATAGGGAATACTAAGAGGAGGGGTAAATCAATACTCTGCAAACTTTTACTTTCACCCAATTATGGATATAATAGATTCTCTTAATCCATGCATAACATAGTAAACTAAAGAACATGCATAGCAGTAAAGAAAATGAACTCATAACACATTATTTGTTCTCAAGGAAACCCTGGCCAAGGGAAAACCCCAGTGGGGATGGTACCCACAAAGATTCACTGATCAAAAGTATCCTATTAAGTATGTTGACCCTGTTAGGAGCCTGTTACAATCATATAGTGTCTTAGTCCTGATTAAGGGACTTTAGGCCTTGTTAGAAGCCCTCAACCCTGCTAAGAGTTGGAAGTACAAAATATGATTACAAGATGAGCCCACTACCCAAACAAGTAATGTACAATGATTACAAATTACAAAATAGGGCAAGTTACATAATCTTATACTTTCTTGCTTTGCTTTCACAACTTTGAAATAATATCTTTTCGCATACATTCCACTATATCATCATCACATGTATATCTCTATTACATTCTCTCTTTCTCATTCCATATGCCTTACATTTATACAAGTTATTAGAACTAATAGCTTTACAGTTGGCTTCACATAAGCTTATTACAAAATACATATTACCAAAGAGTTAACATCTAGGATGTTGTCTCTTTATATTTTTAAGACATTATTTTGATAAACAAAATAATCCCTTAACTCTTTACCAATTTTGTCTTCATATTATGTCCTGTTAGCTTAACATTGTCTGCAGTAAAACTATCATATCTCTTTCCATACATGTCATACAGACTTGCACTCTCATGTGAGTCTTCAATAGTCATCATAGTATCTATGTTCAAGTGTTCAAGCACTGAACTTCCTTCAATCAACATCACCAATGAAAACTGTCTCCGGGTACACTAAGAAAATTTTGCTTTACACTTAGACAATTTTGCTTTGCGGTCTGTTATTATTGCTCTTTGTCATTTGCATTCTTCATGTAGAATATATGTTTCCATAATGACAAAATCTAAGTATCTAACTCAGCCAAATTGCCAAAAATCTCCCCCTTTCTCATTGGTGTCAACATATGAGAAAATTGGCTAAGTCTCAAAATTATAAAAACTCAAAATTGTGGCCATGATAACAAACATACTTTGTTGTCCTTATACCTCCATAAATCTTATCTATATTCTTTACTCCCCCTAATAAAATACTTCCTTATAATATATATACATTAAATTTTTGCTTTATATCTCTCCCCCTTTGACGACAATGACAAAAAAGTGCCAAAAACTATGATTTCAAAAAAAAGTTGTATACCCTGATTCAAGATTGCAGAGCAGGTAGGCTTGCAACACAATCTGCAAAATTTACTTTAATAGTCTCTAACTCCTTTTCCCATACCTTCTTAATGGATTATGCCACACTAAGTAGTGCACACAATCCATAAGATGTGATCTCACATGCTTGAAGGTTTGCAAAACTAAACTTCTCAAAAGATGTCTTTGATGAAAGACATTCCTCCAATTGTCCTTCAATAATGCTATTCTTTACTGAAATGTGCTCTCTTAGAAGAGTGAATCTTTTCAATTTCCTACCCTTTTCATCACTTAGAATCCTTATCTCATCAAATATCTTTCTGATTCTTTTCTCAATCTCCAAAATCTTCATATTAGGGATGGCTAATAATTTTATTTCTAACTGAATTTCTTCTTCTTTGGCCTTAATCTTCTCAATTTCTTCAGATGCGTGGTCCTCAAATTTTTGTACACTGAATGTACAAGGCTTTACCTCTATCCAAATTCTTTCTCAATTCTTTCATACATATATCCAGATTATTAATATCATTTTTAACATTTTGACTTATATCATGAAATATTTTGGCCTCATAGGCTGCCTGAGCCTTCACTTTAGCAATGTCTAATAGATTAGTAAACTCATTATCAAATGCATTCATTACTTTCTAAGCTTTCTCTAGTGGATTTGCCTCTTCTATCCGGTTACTTACAACACTTTGTAACTTCTTTGTTAATTCCAGTAATGAGCTTTCAAGGCTTTTCATCTTCTTGTTCTTTCCAATGATTTTATTCAGGGATGTGATCAAGTCTATCTGATCATCATCATCAACATCTTTTCCAAATCTTTCTAATATTGATCCAATCTATGATTTCTTTGTAGTCTCTAGTGTAATACTGATTTCCTCTTTGTTGGGAACTTATTTTTGTCCTTGAATTTTTGTGCTTGATTGAATATTAGTTTGTTTTTCTTTGTCTTTCCTTGTTTCTTCCTTTTCTTCTATACTAGCTCTATCCTGTTCTTCTAGAGCCGAATTGTCAACAATGTTTTCAATATTTTTGAATGGATTGTCATCACTGTCCAATGTGATCTTAGTTCCTTCCACACGCATTGATTCATCTTCAATGTTGATTGATGGTGGAGAGGGAATCCTTTGTTTCTTGACTTCCTCTACATGTTCTACTACCTCTGCTGCACTAGAGTGTTTACCAACACTAGATGTCATCACTTTTACTATTTCTTCCTCTGTTTCTTTATTAATTTCTTCATAATTTCCTACCATTATCTGAATCATTCTTTTCTTTGTTCTCAGAAGGGTTCCAAGTTCTTTCATTATCTCCTTAAAGTGATCTTCATTTCTTATTTCACATCACTTTCTTACAAGATTTTCTCTAATTTTATTATCTTCCTCTATTTCTCTCTTCTTCCTGTTAACTAGCTTTTCAAATAAGTCATCAGGAATCTTACCTTGAATTGTGTCAAACTTCTTATCTATTAGAATCATGTGTCTTGCAACTGCATTTTCCAAATTCAATCTTTGTGAATAATAGTAAAGATCATAGTACTTGTTCATTTTTAAAAAATCTCCATCACGAATGATCTGTTCTTTCACTTTCTCAATCTTTGGTTTCCATGTTTTCTTTTTCACTTGTATGTCTTCATCCTCTCTGATTTCTGCCATCTTTCTTTGTACTGGTGGAACTATTGTCTTCTGCCTTTTTCCCAGTTCAGTAGTCATTTCCTTCATCCTTTTTGTTGGTGGAGTTGTAGATGATCTAGTAGGCATCCTTATTTCTTGTTCTACTTTCACTTTATGCTACAAATTTACAATTTCAATTGCTAATAGGGGTGGAATAGACAAAACTTCTTTTTGTCCAATATCTCTAATAGCTACTGTTGTTTGTTTGGCAATCTCAAACTCTTATTTTGTCAATCCTGTGTCTTTTAGGATCTTCTTGATTGTACTGTCAACTCTCTTCTTTGATTGTTTCTCTTCTTGAATAGACTTTGTAGAGTTGAACTTCTCCTCAAAAGTCCCAAACCTATTCCTATGAGTATCCACTTTTTTCTTAAGCAATCTACTCACATACTCTTCTACTTCAATTTTAAAAACTTCATAGCCAAGAGGTTCTATGAATTCTATTCTTGGTTCAACTGCTTCAATGTATGTAAAGTCAGTATCAACCATAAAACATATTTCATTCTTATATTTTTCAACAATTGACTGAGGAATCATTGACCTGTTCTTCATTAGGTTATGAAATGTTTTTATTACCAACACTGCACTCTCATTGACCTTGTCAATAAGAAGTCTCATGTACACTTTGTTTATCCTTTCCATTATTGTCTTACCATCATTCCAATCATTACCAACAGTGTAAGGGAATCTTCTTAACAAATGAAAAAAACACATAAGTGATCAATGATGAGAATCTAAACTGGGAATTCTTAGTTTTCTTTATCTTCTCCAAGTTCTCAAATAATTGAATTCTCAAGATTTCACACATGTCCACTTGAACTTTGTCAACACACATTAAATAGGCTGCATGAATCATTCTAGCTTCCATGTCATCTTCTCTTGAATTTGCACAAAACTGAGTTCTAAGGATCTTGCACAAATATCTGACATCATCCTTTTATATCTTGCTAATCACTATACCTCTACCATTGTAAGGTGATTTTTTGTTGTCTAATACATTTTTCTTCACATTCTTTTCATTAAAGGGTATGACTCCAGATTTAGACAGTCTAGTTACTTCATGAATTAGGTCAGCAGTAATGTCTATTACTTTGTCATCTAACCAAAACTTTCCATTATGTATCATGCTCAGAATTATCTTAGTGCATTCTTCATCATCAAACTCAAACTGTAAAGAATACTTTATGATTTCATTTTCATTCAAATTTTCAAATCCTACTTTCAATGAAATATCTTGGTTGTAAATATTCTCATATTCTTTAGTGTAATCACTATCACTAAGAGTTTCAAGTTTGCATCCAAAATATCCTCTAATATTCTCTAAATATAGAACTTCATCTAGTATGGATGATAAGGCCAATTTAGGATATTCATCCAAGGGTTCTACTAGTTCTCTCTTAACCTTAGGTCTATTCTTATCTCTTACATTGTGAATCAAAGAAACATCCATCTTTTCTGCAATATCATTTAACTAATTTAGAGATCTTAGTATAATACCTTAATTCTATGTTTTAGGGCTTGCATAGATCTGACACAAAATTCCTTCACCAAACCCTTGCAAACTGCTTCCAATCACTGCTCCTTGATCTCCTTAGCACTTGTATTCTCTTTAATGATCAAATGATACCAATCATAACCTTTTAACCTTTCAATCTTAAAACATTCTGACATCGCATTCAATTCTTTTGCCGCTTCTTTCCAAAAGCAAAACTTAAAACTTCTTGCGATCTCACATATCATCATATTAGCTTATGCGCTCTTAACCATAGCATCAATACATCATATAATACCTTACATTAACTCTGCAAGACTCAATTCATCCTATACTAACTTCTACACTATCCTAAGTTCCTATTCTATAGTATTTTTATGAATTTAAGTACTTTGAGATGGGTTAGGTAGAGATTCACTCTTACCTTTAGATACTTCACCTTTTTTATTACCTTCAGTGTTGAATGTGTCTCCCTGATCTGTGGCTTTAAAAAACTTCACTTCTTCTGAATTTCTACAACATCCTCTTTGACTGTTGCTTGTATTATCATCTCTCCTTGCATGACTTCTAGGATTAGGGTTTCTCATTTTATTCATCCTACAAAACCTTTTTGTATGACCAATCATGTTACATATCTAACAAACTATTCCATTGTTTCCATATCTCGGTCCAGTCTGGTTGATTTGTGATCTACAATTTCTAGCAATGTGTCCAACCTTGTTGCATCTATAACATACTATTCCATTTCTCTTATTTATATCTTCAGTAGGTCTTTTATCTGCATGGTTAGTATCTCTAAACATTCTACTATTATTTTTATTCTCATTAAATTTAGGTTTCCTACATTCAATAGCTCTACGTCCAAAACCATGACAATTATAATAATATCCATTAAGAGGTATAAATTTCTTACCTGTACATTCTTTCTTCATATGACCAAAAGTATTACATGAAAACATCTACCTTTAAATTCTCTTTGTGTACCTTTAGGTGATTCTTCTTGTTTAGGTGGTTCTTCTTCTTTAGGTGTATCTTAAGATTTTTCAACTTCATCAGATTTCTTTTCATCTATATTTTCAGAAACTTTTAGATCTAGTTCCTTGCTTTTTTTACTCACTTTGGATGTGTTAAATCCAAGACCATTTTTATCATAGAATGGCTTTTGATAAGACATTTTTTTATCAATATTCTCAATAGTAGAATATAGCTTCTCAAGTTGTTGCTTAGACTAAGTCAATTCACCTTTCATAACTGTATTGTACTTTTCAAGTTCAACATACTGCAATTTGGTTTTCTCAAGTTTAGACTTTAGATCTTCATTCTCAGATTTCAGGTTTTCGTTCTAAGATTTCAGATTTGCTTCATTCTTGCTATTTCCATCTTTCAAACTTAACTTTAGATTTTCTATCTTCAATTCATGTTTAAGGATCTCATTTTCTTTTTCCAGATTATCATCACAATCTTCAATTTGAATTGTAGATTCATTTTCTGATTTCAATTCTTCTAGCTTGTTCTTCAATTTCTCAATGAGGTTCTTTGCATCATCATATTTTCCTTTTAAAGTATCTCTTTCTTCAGTAAGTATATCAATCTATTCAAGAGCTTCTTCAAGATTCGTCTATAGCTAATCCATATCCATAGAGATCTTACTCAAGCTGCTAGGCTTTCTCTGAATGATTCTTTTTCGAGTAACTAAGATCTGATACCAATTGTCAGAAATAGGGAATACTGAGAGGGGGGGTTGAATCAGTATTCTGCAAACTTTTACTTTCACCCAATTATAGATATAATCAATTATCTTAATACATAAATAACATAGTAAACTAAATAACATGCATAGCAGTAAAGAAAATGAACTCATAACACATTATTTGTTCTTGAAGAAACCTTGGCCAAGGGAAAACCCCGGTGGGGATGGTACCCACAAAGATTCACTAATCAAAGGTATCATGTTAAGGATGTTGACCTGTTAGGAGCCTGTTATAATCATATAGTGTCTTAGTCTTGATTAAGAGACTTTTGGCCTTGTTAGAAGCCCTCAACCCTGCTAAGAGTTGGAAGTACAAAATATGATTACAAGATGAGCCCACTACCCAAACAAGTAATGTACAATGATTACATATTACAAAATAGGGCAAGGTACATAACCTTATACTTTTTTTCTTTCCTTTCACAACTTTGCATCAATATCTTTTTGCATACATTCCACTATATCATCATCACATGTATATCTCTATTACATTCTCTCTTTCGCATTCCATATGCCTTACGTTTATACAAGTTATTAGAACTAATAGCTTTATAGTCAGCTTCACATAAGCTTATTAAAAAATACATATTACCAAAGAGTTAACATCTAAGATGTCATCTCTTTATATTGTTAAGACATTATTTTGATAAACAAAATAATTCCTTAACTCTTTACCAATTCTGTCTTCATATTTTGTCCTGTCGGCTTAACATTGTCTTTAGTAAAACTACCATATCTCTTTCTGTACATATTGTATAGACTTTCATTGTTTATAGTTGGCTTCACATAAGCTTATTAAAAAATACATATTACCAAAGAGTTAACATCTAGGATGTCATCTCTTTATATTGTTAAGACATTATTTTGATAAACAAAATAATCCCTTAACTCTTTACTAATTCTGTCTTCATATTCTGTCCTGTCGGCTTAACATTATCTTTAGTAAAACTACCATATCTCTTTTTGTACATGTTGTATAGACTTTCACTCTTAGGTGAGTCTTCAATAGTCATCATAGTATCTATGTTCAAGTGTGCAAGCATTGAACTTGCTTCAATCAACATCGCCAATCAAAACTGTCTCTGGGTACACTAGGAAATTTTTGCTTTACACTTAGACAATTTTTCTCTGCGCTCTGTTATTCTTGCTCTTTGTCATGTGTTTTCTTCATGTAGACTATATGTTTCCATAATGACAACATCTAAGTATCTAACCCAGCCAAATTTCCAAAATTTTAACTCAGAATCTTATCTTAAGTGCTTAAGTACTGAAATGAACTTTAACATAAATAAGAAACACAACCATAACACATAACACCAATATGGTTATCGGGAAACCCAAATAGGTAAAAACCCTAGTGGGAATTGACACCCATGAAGAACTGCACTAGTGTCTTATAATCCTTGTTAGAAGATATGCAATCCTGTTAGGAATTGTTCTTTACAATGCATTTAGTATAGTGACCCGGTCAAAGGTCAAACCCTGCTAGGAGTATTTTACAATAACCCTGTTAGGGGTGTGGACTCACTATCCTAGAGTTCACTACTCAAGTAATGAAGGTTACAACCTTCTGATGTCATATACACACTATATCTATTGGATGAACTGTGGCTTGACACTGCTTGTCTGATAAGTTCCTTTTATGCATTGATGTCTTAGCCCCTTGTAAAGATCTAATACATCTTATCTTCACTACACATGTCTCTACTCTACTTATCTCAACTATAAATCATCTTCCATACATAATTACAAAGGCTCATCTAATATTTATATGTGCTACCTAAACAATTAACTAGGTCGGCCTATAGCGGATCATACACAATGCTTCCAAATGAATTGGCTCAAGCGTGTTTACAAAAAACTTAATTACATGTCTAAAACTCAATTACAATAGGTTCATAGCCTTTACAAAATAATATTATCACCGTTAAACAATTTACCAACTATCGGTTGCTTTCTCTATTCTTCTCTAGCATTCACTATCTGTGAAACTTGAACTATCTATATCTTCATCATACCAAATCTTTTGATCATGTGGTTTTAGACTTAGCATGAACATACTCTTACCAACTTATCTTCTAAGACACATACCATAATTATGTCTTATGCATGTGCGCTAATGCTCTAACCTTCAGGTACTCTACTTTCTATCTAGTCTTCAACACTTAGCCAATTTTTTATCTTCTTATCATGTGTGCTGACTCCAAAATACTATATGACTTTTTTTCCATAATGAAAACACTATATCAGTCATATACAATCAATATAGTCAACTTTCTAACAATCTACCCCTTTTTCATTGATGGCAACAAAGGAATATGGAAAAGTTACTAATATTCCCCTTACAAAAAACACTTAATCACACTCTATCTTATATCTCCCTTATATTTGTACCATACATCTTCTTTACATATCTATAGCTCCATATTCTATACATTACTCCCCCTTTGACATTAATGACAAAGGTGCTACAAAACTGAATCTCTACAAGTACTTACATGGTAAGTACATCCAGGTATGCTATCTGTAGATTGTGGATCTCTTGCTTCCATAATGAAATCAGTGCATTAACTATTTGGAGATGGGCACATAAGGCATATTGTAGCTTCTCCATCTTCTCCAAATCTAAACTAGGACATTGATCATATGTCCCCATGGTGGCATCGATCTCCTTGATATTCTGATTCTATACATCTAAGGAGGGCGCAAGAGCATTTCTAAGTTGTGTTTGCTTTGCCATTATTTTGGACATCTCCTTCTCTTCCTTCTCAATTTTATCAATCTGCCCTTGATATGCATTGTTACACATGTTGACATCAGTAGAGGGATCTTCCACATATTTCCTCACATTTTCTATCATAGCCTCTACTTCTTGAATCTTCTTGTAATGATCAGTTGTTAGCTTGTCTTGATTCATGCAGTCAACAATTATCTTTCTACCTTTTGCTGCAAACTCCTTCAAGGATGTTTGACCAACCTTGAGTGAACTAAGGTCAAGTGAAAAGTTACTAACTAGTTCACTTAGCTTCTTCTTCATATACTTTTCCTCTACAACTAAGGATGTTGATTTTTCCAGGCTAGAGAAATTTTTCTTGAAATGTGAAAGAATTATGCTTACATCATCCACTGAATGTACCTTAGATACTTTCTTATCTACTGGTAACAAATTATTCAAAATGTTTACTAATTCAAAAAATAGGGGATTTCTCATCACATGTTTCTCCTTGGCCTTCTCCATAGCTAAGACATTGATCTTGATCAGGTCTTCTTCTCCCCATGAATCCAAACTAGTGGTATCTAGTGTCAAACTAGACAACAATGATGCTGAGGGTAATGGATTAATGGGAGTATTGTCCATTACTTCTTGCTTTACCTAAATTTTCATCTCAACAGATGCCTCATCTATTTTCATACTTTCTTCTCCTTTCTCTTTTTCTTCTTCTTCTTTTGTCTCTTTTTCTATTTCTTCTTCTTCATCGGTTATATCCTCAATCAATACTTCTTGTTGATTGGGAGGAGTGTTACTGTATACACCTAAAAATGGTCATCTAGACTATTAGTCCCTTTTGCTAAAATCATCAATTGTTTGTTCTTGATCAAATCCTAGTCCTATCATTTATTCGATTATTTTCTATGGGCTAACCATTTTATCCTAAGTCTTTATTTAATTAAAAGGAATATTTCCTCCCCTTTTATTAAATAAAAAGCCCCACTTTTCTTCTTATCCTAAGTTGCACAAATAAAGCATTTAATTCTTATTTATAAAGAAAAATAAAAGAAAAGCACTTTTTATCTCACATGGACATAAAGTAAATGCTTCTAATTTTCCTATTGGAGGATATTTGTGCACAAGGATCAAGCTTCTTTTTTTTCTCCACCGTTGATTAAATATTTTGCCTCTTAATCTTCATGGTCCATTGATTTTTCACCTCCTATAAAAGAAGAGCTCTCTTCCTCATTTGCACACACAAATTTTTATGTTATTGTTATGCTACAGGTTTTCTAGGTCATCTTGGAGCTTTTGGAGATATTCTTGCATCTAGGGTTTGAAGATTTGGAGCATTGGTGGCATTCATCTTGGATCTTCATCAACACTCTATCTTCTTGTCTTCATTCTTGAATCATCATGGCTTTCTTGCTTCATAGTTAGATTTCATTTTCATGCATAGTATTTGCATTTTCATAGCTTCATTCTTAGCTTAGATTTCCTTTTATGCAATAGATTAACTTGCATTGTCATATAGATTTGCTTTGCATTGCATAAATTTGGCTTCATTGGAGATATTGGCATTCTTTCCATTGTCTTCCTTGAATCTCCCATTGCATGGTTTACTAGCAAAGTTATAGGCTTAATAGCTCTAGCTGAGAGCATTCTTAAAAACCCTTGCACTCCATGCCTAGGGAGCTATGGATTGATTTGTGAGGGCTCATTCTTGAGTTTTCTTGCATGTAAGGATTCATAGAAGTGTGACAACATTTTAGCACACATTTTTGGTGCCCACCGTGGGGCAACCCACTTTTACATGCTAGTTTTTTATTATTTTTGAAGCTAACCCTTGTGCAGATTTGTTTGGAGATGGAAAAACCCTAGATTTGAAAGATTTGATCATATCTCCCAAATGGCTTGGTATTTTGGTCTGAAAATTTTTTTTCAAGTTGATGATGTATTAGAGAAGCTCCAAAAAAAATTTCATAATTTTTGGAGGTGATTTGTATTTTTTATGATTTTTTTTTATTTTTCATAAAAAATCAATTTTTGGTGCAAATCAACATATTTTTTAGAAATTTTTATATTTCTGGAAAGGTCTTGGAATTCTACAGGGGGTCAATTCACTGTGTTTTTAATTTAGAAATCATATCATAGCTCATTTAGTCAATTTATTAAAACTGGTCTATTTTGGTAAAATGGGTCTCTAGGGCACAAATGAAGAGATTTTTATGAAATTTTTACATTTTTGGAAAGCTCTTTGTTTTTTGATAGAGGTCTCTTGTCTACATTTTGGGTTTAGGGTCTAAATTCATGTGGTAAAAATCAGATCTTGTTGACTAGGTCAAATGCAAAAAAAATAAAATTTTGTGATGGGTATGCACTTATTTTTCATTGTTCAATGCATGATATGAGTTATCATTTGGATTATTTGCTAGTTATCATTGCTCCTAACAATTGATTTTCAGATCTAACCATAGGGTTTGCATAAGTTGGATATACATTGCATATCTTGTTTGCTTGTTTTCTTGTCTTGTTCATTTGAAGGTGCATGACTTGCTTTCATGAAAAATGCTTAAAACAAACAAAAAAAGGGTGAAATCTACTAAGCGCGTTGTGTTGGACTTGAGGTATTTTGTTACAACTCTACAAAATTTGGATCTTGGGATTAAAATTGAATCTCTCATATGCTTGGCTTGAGTGTTTACATGCTTTCATAGAACACATTTCAATTGATGCTCTTAATGGGAAATGAATGAACATAGATTTGCTTTCATACAAGTTTGTGTAAGTGAATGTTTGTGTTTAAACCTTAAGTAATTCTTGTTTTCAATATAAAATATCTCATTGAGTGATTGAGGGCATGGATTCATTCTTTGTTTACATAGGGAGTTAAATGCACCACTTTGTGGACTCACTCTATGTTTGCTTGGAAAGTTAAATATTCCATTGATTCAACCCTTTGTCATTTGTGAGTAGTATTGATAAGAAACTTTAGATTACTTGTGATTGATCTAGATTTCTATCTTGGGTTATTCGACTCGCTAATCCGTCGGCCCCTCATTTCCACCCCGTAGTTGCAAGATCAGTGCTACATTAAAGGGGAGGGGTCTACAGGAAAGAAGCATTAATTGCTCCACTAGGCAACCCTTTTGTGCTTTTTGGCTCACTTTGAGTTGGTGTGAAGAGTTAAATGTTCCACTTTTGGACTCACTTCACATTCACTTGAAGGGTTAAGTGTCCCACTTTTGGACTCACTTTGCATTTACTTGAAGAGTTAAGTGTTCCACCTTTCGTGCTCTAAATACTTTTGATAGTGAATTACTTAGTTTTTATTTCTAGAAGGCCTGCTTGGGGACACACCACCTCAAGGGATGACCTTAACTCCTATGTTCTGATGGAGTATAAATAGCGGGTGGTGAATCGAAAGACACCTCTCTTGGGAATTGAATTTGATATCACTCTTGGCTAAGCCTCAAAGAACTTTATACCTTTGAGAAGTGAAGGAGGAGATTTGGGTTACCGTCTCCCCCCGGCTATGTGATTTTGGATTTTTCTCATCTACAGATTTGGGCCTCACATACCTTACGTATATCGAGGACTCCCTTTAGCAAAGCTATGTATATCCTTGTAGACAGCTTGATAAGGTGTTGTTGTGTTCTAAGTGCCTACTAAAACATTTTCAAGAACATACACAAGTAGAATCTTTAAGGAGTAGATATACTAAGTCACTATTCTTGTTCATGTGCAAGGTTGCTTTGCCCCTTGCTCATTGTTTGAAGACAACTGCTTGCTTAAACTCCTTGATTGCTATCTTATGTGCTTGATCCATGATAAAAATCTATTGATATACTTACTTGATCTTTTAAAATGCTTCAAAACTAAGATTTTTATGTTCATTGATCATAGAGTCGTATGACTCTGCAACAGTGTCACCCAAAACCTTTTTGTTGTCTTGTTGCTGTTGCAATCTGGAGCTGCTAAACTTGCATTTTAACCAGTCGTAGAGTGTCTTTTTATGTTCTTACCTGAAGCTGGTCTGTTATCTACATGCTTAGACTTGTTCTAGACTAAAACAAATGAGCTTAAACTATTGGATTTGAGCTTAACGAATGCTACTCTTGATCACTTGTCACATCACGGTTACCTCTCTAGCTACTTGCTTATTGAGCTTCTTGCTCGCTGCTCAGCTTTAGTCAATTGATTGTTGTAAGTGCTTGAGCACTTTTGACGAGCCATCTCTCTATTATTCTACTTTGACAAGTGATCTTTATTAGCTTTTCTTATCTCAAATCTGAGAAACTTTGTCTCATTCTATTAGTCAACCAACATCTCTTTTCATGCTAGTTACAACTCGGTCTTAATTTGAGCAGGAGAGTCATCCTCCATTCAATTATACATAGTTACCTTCTCCAACTAGACACTCATGAGCACCCATTAGCAACAACAGTTCTAGTTCTGACCAATCTGAGGATTCTAAGGCTACCCCATGGTACAAAGGAGGTTTCCTCTTTTCCGCATTCAAGACCCCCAAAAACACAGATAGTGTCTCACTCACTTTGACGAAACAAGAAAAATTTCAACTCTTGCAAGAACACTTTGAGCATAAGGATAACCAAGCACGCTTAGAAAAAGAACAAAGTCAACAAAGGATGGATGCTGCTAGGTGCATGGCTTATAGAGGGACATTTCATGAGCAACCTGAGACTAGTAATCATGAGCATAGATCTCTTTTCAATGGCAACAATGGCAACAACACGCCACTAAGATCTCCTCCAAGACCCACTTTTGGTATGCCTTCTTCACCTCCTAGACCTCCTCCCTCTCAACATGAGGAAGAGGCTGATGATGAGATTTCTAGTGAGGATCTTATGAGATTTGAACAAGATGTGGTCTCTCAACGAATGATGAATAAGCTTTTAGAGCGTAACAGCGATCAGTACTTTCAATATATGACTTCTAGAGGATACAAGCTTCCTCCCGGCTATGATGTCAGACAAATTGTCCAACAAAGAGTACCAACTAAGTTGGAAGTTCTTCAAGAAGAATTATGTCAGACAAATCAACGCCTTACCCAAATGGCATTAGAAAGAGAGCCTCCAAAGGTCTCTTTTGTAGAATCAATTTTTGCTCTTCCTTTTGATAAAGATCTATACATGGTCCCGTTTCCTAAGGATATTGAGGTTCCTAAATATGACAAGTATGATGGAAATGGTGACCCTCATGACCATGTGCATCATTTTTATGCTCTTAGTATGGAATTTCTTCATGAAGACACATATCTTCTATGCTTATTCCCTCGAAGCTTAAGAGGCCAAGCTTTAGAATGGTTTGCAAAATTGACACCACCTCTTAAAACTTTTGATGAGTTGGCTCAACGATTTACCTAGCAGTACTCTTACAACATCCAACAACCTATCACTATGATAGATCTCGATAATCTAAGACAACATCAAGGTGAGCCATTTTCAACTTACTTACAATGTTGGAGGTCATTGTATTCTCAATATCCTCGTCAGCTACCCGAAAGAGAAAAGATTGACATTTTTGTCAACACACTTGTGCCTGAGCTATTTTATGATCTAAGGAAGCAACTGTTCTCCTCCTTCCATGACATGGTTGAAAGTGCATATCGGATTGAGGATGTAGCTATAAGAAAAGGGGATATTGTTATTAATAAAGATGCTAAAGGCAATGGTAAAGACAAGAACAAACCTTGGAATAAGAACAAGTATGTTGTTAATGATGGGGTTGTTGAAACTCCTAAAGTTAAAGAGCCTGCTTTCAATCTTTCCAATGCTATCTACGCAGCAAAACAACAAGAAGCTACCAATGCTCATAGTGCTCCTAAACCTCAATATGTAGATAAGCCTAAGAATTCATTTCGAAAGCGAGTCTATACCAAGTTGGTAGAACCTTACAATGTAATCCTCAAGACTTTGGTTGACAATGGATATCTTACGCTTCCTGATAAACCTGGTAACTGGGATCTGATAAATAAGCCTGATTGGTGGAGAGAGGATCATTACTGCCATTATCATAGAAACAAGGGACATCCAACAGACAATTGTTTTAGGCTTAAGGATGATATTCAGGATCTTATTGAGAACAACACAATCTCCACTGATGGCTTAACTAAAAATGCTGATCACACAGCTTTCAAAGATCCTCTACCTAAGCATGATAAGGGGGAAACCTCTAAAGCACATAAGAAGAATCATGATGCTAAGATCAATTACACGTATCCTTCTAATACACCTGTGATCAACATGGTAGAGCCCATTGAGAGCATTCTAATGATGAGGTCTCAAGATGATAATAAAGCCAATCATGGTAAGCCAAAGTTGATCTTGCAAACACATGATAGTTCATCTTCCCAAAGTGAGACACTGAATGCTATTACTAGGGGGCAAGCCAAGATTGTCCTTAAAACTACGCAAAATCCCAAGCAAGCTTTGCCTTCCAAACAAGTGGCTCCTTCAGCCACCCCTAGCTATGATCTTGTCCAACATTTGCAAAATACATCGGCTCAGATATCTATCCTTGAGTTGCTTCGGTTATCCCCTTCGCATAGAGAGATTCTTGATAAGGCTCTACGTACAACATGTGTTCCCAATGACATTGATCCAGATCAATTTCAGGCTATGGTCAACCACATTTCATCTCCACTATCTCTCTCCTTTTCTACAGAAGATGACATATCTATTGCTCATTCGCATAATCTGGCTTTACACATTGAAGTTCTTGTCTACAATACCCGAGTCTACCGAGTCCTGATAGACAATGGTGCAGGGTTAAATATTGTTTCTTTCAATGTCATACAACAATTGGGTTTGTCAAAATTTGTTGTAGATTCTAAAAAGAAGATTACTATAAAAGCTTATGATGAAGTGGAAAGATCTTCCAAAGGTCTTGTCACGCTACCTGTCCGAGTGGGCCCTATCACAAAAGATATTAACTTCCAAGTATTGGACATTCCACTCGCATATAACATTCTTTTGGGTCATCCTTGGATCCATGACATGCAGGCTATTCCTTCCACTTATCATCAGTGCATCAAATTTCCATACAATGGCACTAAAATTGTGATTCCTGGAGACCATACTATTGCTATTAATGCTCTTGCTGCTACTAAAAAATTTGTTCCTCACAATGAACCTACTGATGATCCTAGTACATCTCTAGTTGCTACTGAGAAATCATTTAAGATGATGAGCCTTGGTACGGGTGAATATAAACTAGATTCCTTTACTTCTATACCTATTTCTCCTAGGTCATATGGGAAACCTTCCACTTCTTCTATGGTGATCCTTGAAGCCGAAAGAGAAGAACAAGCTATTCAAGAGTGGATCTATAGAGAAGATGCCTAAAATACTCCCATGCTCAGTAATTCAGACACAGATACAAATGAGTCACCAATACACACTATGGCTCACATGGGAGATGATCTTCCCTCTACTTCACTTCTTTGAGGATAAAAATGTATACCTACTGATGATATGGATGTTGATATGGTTCATTCTTATAGTAACCATCCTGACGTGGTTGATGGGTCTTGTGTGGGGTTTGATGAGTTTGTTCCTCGTATTGCCTTAGTGGACCACGCTGGTTCTTCTATGACAAGTCTAGATCTAGCTACCTTTGGAGCTTACCCTATAGGCTCAACCTCTCTTGTTACTAGAGATGAAACCCCTCGCATAAATGCTATTGAACCGATCACTTCATTTCATCTTGCATCAACACCTGTTACTTCTTCCACCAGCGAACTAGCCACAAAAAAGATTGAATTAGCAATCAAACATCACAATCATCAAGTCAAAAGAAAAGAGCAATGGTCAGATGGAAAAAACCACATTGTGGTGGTATCCGCACCTAAGAAAAGTAAAAATAAAAATCTGCTCAAAAATAATGATTCTCAAATAAAAGATGACAAGTTGATTCTCTACAAAAAAATGGTGCACTACTTCAAGCATGATCTCATATCTGTTATATTTCAGCCTATTCCTAAAGCTAAGAACAAAGTTGCTAATGCCTTGGTTGCTTCTACATCCATCTTACAAATGAACAAGCGTAAATTTTTCTTCAAGTTCCTGGTGGATGAATTACGCTATCATGCTTACAAATCTTACAATCCTACCATCTTTTTATATCTTCCACCTCATATTCCTCTTGCAAATCCACCACACCATTCCTTCTGCCATCCCTTACACTTTGCCTTTGTCTCTGGTGACTTGTATAGGAAGGGTCTAGATAGAACTCTCCTTAAGTGTCTAGAAATAGAGGAGTCAGAAAAAGTGCTAGCTGAAATCCATGATGGCATATGTGGATCACATTCTAATGATCCTCTGCTAGCTCAGACATTGCTTAGGGCTGGTTATTATTGGTTGAACTGGTTGAGACCTCCTATCATCATAGTTGTAGCATTTGGGCCTGTGCTTATCAGTTCTCTACATTAGAGGAAGCAGATTCTTGATGCCCATTTCTGTCTGGGGCATCCTTTGTACATATTTCATGATCCTGAAAAAATACAAAAAAAATTCATATATGATGCTGAAAAAATCCTAAAAATCATAAAAAGTACTGAAAAAATGAGCATCCTAGTGAAAACCTAGCAATAGGTGCTTTGATGTCTCACCAAAAAAATCAAAAAATTCAAAACATCAACAAAAAAAAAATTTGAAAAAGTGCCTTGGTGAAAACCTGGAAACAAGCTCCTTGGTAGCAAAAATACAAAAAAATTATAAAAAGTCTTGAAAAAATTGCAAAAAAATCTATCAAGTGGTGAAAACCTAGAAACAGGCACTGCTTGAGACCCTCTGCACCTATGTCTATCAGTCTTGTGTGGTGCTCCTTCGCTCCACTTCTCTCTTTGCCTCTCTTAGCCTGGAATTGACTCTTGTCTTAGTCTAGGGAGCATCCATTTTTTTCAGCTTATCTGGGGTCTCTTTGTGCATCTGGGTTTCTTAGGTACCTCGTAAATGGTGTTTTTCAACACCACCTCAACTGTGTTTTTCAACACTACCCTTGCGTCGAGTGTTTCTCAACACTTATCAGATGTCCTACCCGCAGTCTAGATGATGCAATATTTCTCACTGGCAGATGTGATACTCAAAGTTTGACTCTATGACCTACACACACGCACTTGACTTGCTGAGATTTGTTTGACTTTATTTCTTTGCATGCTATCTATAATGATTTCTTTGCTAAGTGGTCTCTCCCTGAGAAGTTTTTGATGATGCATAGCTAGAAGACTGAGGGTATGAGAACATGTTTTATTTCTTTATTTTCTTGTGGGTATATTTTGTTGGTCCTCACTGTCATGAGCATTTATGCTAGTCTTACTTGACACTATGGACCTACAAGGTATTATCCTTGACTGTTTTGTGAGTGCATGCTTCTAGTTATCCTAACTTTCATGTGTCTTGATACAAGCATAATCTCACCATATCAAATTTAGGTGATCTCACTGCATTAGTCATCTGGACCTACATGTCTTTGATGCTTAGGTGGGATTCTCAAATTTTTATCTGATATAGATCATATTCAGATCCACATAGTTATGCTAGTGTGTATTGTATGATCTTGTAATGCTACCAATAATGCTCAATGATGAATATTAGATGTCTATTGGCTTTGTGACCTTGCAAGTAAACCAATTTTCATGTAGCTTGCATTCTTAAGTTCATGTTAGTTAGTTTTGCATCTTGCATATGGAGAGAGCTCTCCTTTATCTTTCATGGACTTGTTAATCAATTGCGCTCACCTTTTTCTTCTTCCCAATCATGTCTTTCACTTCTTGTCTTTCATATCACATCATTTTCCTTTCATTTTAGGATCCAAACCGAAATCCGAGTTCACCTTGATCACCCAACTCAACTTTTTCCTTCTTCCATGTAGTTGGTTAACCTTTTGAGGCCTGATCCTTCGATCTTCGCTGGGGCATTCTTCACCTCTTCATCCCCATCTCTCTCAACTTCCAGTCTTTCATTCACTTTCAAATCCCAAGTTCAAACTCCTCTCTCCATGGTGTTTACGGGTTGAGGGACCGATAGGTTCGTGCCCCGTGTCCCATGTGTGGGGCATATCTTCACTGCTTGATGGTTATTCTATTCTCTTTCTTTGATTATGATTTCTAGTGATTTGATCATGTTGCTCTTGCTTCTGCATTCCCTCCACCTGGATTTCACTTTCGATCCTGAGGGGGCAGACACATCATATCTTATTGGTTATCTCTTTCCTAAGTGTTCAGTACTGTCACTACCAGGCTAACCATGTAGGATTTTCTATCTCTTTGCACTTCATTCTTTGGAGTCAGATCGCTATTTGCTTGCCTTCTTGGCTATCTGCTTGCCTTCTTGGCTATCTCTTGCCTTCTTGGCTGATCTATTCTTTGACGTAATGTGTTCCCAAATCGATCACACATTAGTCAAAGAGGGGCAAATGTATACACCTAAAAATGGTCATCTAGACTATTAGTCCCTTTTGCTAAAATCATCAATTGCTTTTTCTTGATCAAATCCTAGTCCTATCATTTATTCGATTATTTTCTATGGGCTAACCATTTTATCCTAAGTCTTTATTTAATTAAAAGGAATATTTGCTTCCCTTTTATTAAATAAAAAGCCCCACTTTTCTTCTTATCCTAAGTTGCACAAATAAAGCATTTAATTCTTATTTATAAAGAAATAAAAAATAAAAAATAAAAGAAAAACACTTTTTGTCTCACATGGACATAAAGTAAATGCTTCTAATTTTCCTATTGGAGGATATTTGTGCACAAGGATCAAGCTTCTTTTTTTTCTCCACCGTTGATTAAATCTTTTGCCTCTTAATCTCCATGGTCCATTGATTTTTCACCTCCTATAAAAGAAGAGCTCTCTTCCTCATTTGCACACACAAATTTTTATGTTATTGTTATGCTACAGGTTTTCTAGGTCATCTTGGAGCTTTTGGAGATATTCTTGCATCTAGGGTTTGAAGATTTGGAGCATTGTTGGCATTCATCTTGGATCTTCATCAACACTCTATCTTCTTGTCTTCATTCTTGCATCATCATGGCTTTCTTGCTTCATAGTTAGATTTCATTTTCATGCATAGTATTTGCATTTTCATAGCTTCATTCTTAGCTTAGATTTCCTTTTATGCAATAGATTAACTTGCATTGTCATATAGATTTTCTTTGCATTGCATACATTTGGCTTCATTGGAGATATTGGCATTCTTTCCCTTGTATTCCTTGAATCTCCCATTGCATGGTTTACTAGCAAGGTTATAGGCTTAATAGCTCTAGCTGAGAGCATTCTTAAAAACCCTTGCACTCCATGCCTAGGGAGCTATGGATCGATTTGTGAGGGCTCATTCTTGAGTTTTCTTGCATGTAAGGATTCATAGAAGTGTGACAACATTTTAGCACACAGTTACCACATAGAGTCTCAACCTCTTGAGTACTCACAAATGATTCTTCAAACTTATCCAAATCAATATCTGAGTCCGCCATTGCAATCTCAACATTGTCAATGAATATTGTGTCATCTTTTTGTATTTCTACCATAGGCGCAGGCTTCTCTGCCTTTGTAGGTGTTACAACTATGGGCGCTCAATCCTAAGGACATGTAGATGGTACACTTATGGTCTCTAACTCCTTTTCAACCTTTGTGGGCATTTGAGTAGTGGGCGCAGTAGCTGGGAACATGTGCCTGTTCAAGAATACTATCTCAAAGGCTTTCTTTGTTTCCTTTACTACTAGCTCATAGTTCTTGTCCATTATGTGCAATGTCCTTGACTTGGTTCTACAATGTGGCTTAACTAGATCTAATAACAATGTCTTCTCTAGAGAAAAAACTAGTAGGCTCTCATCTAAGATCTTCTCTCTTATCCTTAAGTCATCTTCAATTGCTTGTCTTTTTAAGAAATCTAATATGTTCCATACATTATCTAGAATCACATTCTTTAGTTCTAGCATTGTCTTCTTAAACTTAAGCATATGTTTGATAATCATGCTATGAATCTTAGAATTATCTATTTCAATGTACTTGTCATAGAATTTTTCTATCTGATCAATCCTTCCTTCTTCTATTATCCTTGAACTGAGTACTTTTAGACTAGGTCTAAAACTTAATTGAGGTGGTGCTTGAGTACTCTTCCTCTAGCTTCTTCTAGTGCATGAGGATGGATGACTTGTTCCTATCTCTTTCTTCCTCTTGTCCATTGTCTTATACTCTAGAGGAGTAGTAACATCAATAGTTTCCTTGGGTACAGGAGGGGTAACATCTATTTTACCCTTCTGATCATCAAATTTCTCAACTTTCACCTTCTTTAACTTTAGATCATCATATTTTTCTTTTTTTGTGGATGCGCTCTCAATTCCCAAAGATATCTTCTCTTTCCTTGCTTTGTCAAGGTCTTCTTGAGTTACTTCATGAATCTTTAGTATTTTAGAAGTGACCTTAGCAAATTTTCTTTTTGTTGCTAAGTTGTTCAACACTGTATCAACTTCTGTAGGTTTCTCCTCATAAGTCCCCCATCTTGGTTCATTAGGGTCCTTAGGTGCTGACAATAGAACTTGTGCATAGGCTTCTAGGATTGGCTCCTCAACCTCATATCTAAGTGGTTGAATCCACTTTGTCCTTGGTTCAACTATTTCCATACATGTTGTATCTGTCTCCACCATGAAACAAATGTTGTCCTTATATTTTTCAACAATCTTCTTAGGTATCCTGTACCTCATCTACATTCTCACCCTAAATATTTTCAACTCCAACTCCATGTAATCCTTAAGGGTACTTTCACTAGATGCCTTGAAAGATATTTGAGGCATTGTAGGAATAGTCTTATCTAGATACAAATCTGACACCTTTCCAAGTATATGGAAGTACATGTATATTATCAAAGACCCAAACCTAAATATCTTGGTCTTGTCATGCTTTATAGCTCTTATGTTATCTATCAATTGTGTGCGCAAGATCTCACACAGGTTGAACTCTCAATTCTCTCTCACCAATCTTATTGTTGCAAGAATGGTGGCCACTGACACACTGTTAATCCTACTGGTGTACTGAAACCTATATCCCAGTATCATGGACATCAATTTTATGTCTTTATCCTCTATAGGCTCAATTGTCATTCCATGCCTATCACTTCTAGACTTTCATGCTTGTTCCATAAGTTTTCTAACATCCTTTCCCGCTGGAAGAATGGCGCCTATCCTTGAGAGGCTTGTCATCTCATGAATTAGGTCTCCTATTATTCTAACTGACACTTCACCTATCCAAAATAGGTCATCATGGATTCTACTGAGTGGAATCTTGATCAATTCAGACTCATAGAACTCATATGTCATAGCATATTCCACTATAGGGTGGTTTTCAAACTGCGCATACTCATCCATGAAGGTTTTATCTAGTTTCATCATTGTTTCTATGTGCGCTCTAATTTTTTCAAGTCCTACTGGTTCCTTCTTACAGTATATGTATGCCCTAATGTCTTCCACATGCATAACACCCATGGGAGTGCGAGAGAATGCCCCTTCTAGGTCATCCAATGTGTAATTAAATGGATGCCTCTTAAACACATATCTTTGCTTCTCCGCAACATAAAATACAATAGGAGTAGCCATGACTTACTTGTATATCACTTTCCAAATGGTTTCAAAGAACTTTTGAATTGGCGTGATAGATTAGGGCTTTTGCAACCGATCAAATGCACTACTTATCACTAGTAAATCAATCTGCAATCCTTCACAATCAACTGCTAGGGCTCTTGTGCTCTCCAAACACTCTGAATTCAAATGCAATAAGTGATCTATAAGCTTTTGTGTACTTTAAAGTAAAAATTCTACCATTAATGCTTGCCACGTAAACCAAACTTTCACTTGAAAATCTCCAACCTTCATTCTGCTATCAATCAGGTGGTGCACTTTTGCACACATCCTCTAATAGTCTCTAGAAGGTTAAGTCCAAAGATGCATACTCTGAGAGTGAGTATACTGGCCACGCAAGGGTCTAGAGCTAAATTAGCTCCCCCTATGACCCTGATGGTCATTTATCCAAATGTAGAAGGTGCGTCCACTGAGGATACATCCAATACAATCTCATTTACTTTATCCTACTTTGCTTCTAGCCAAATCAAGCTCGCACCTTCTATTTCTTTCACAAACTTGACTTCTCCTTCGGTATCCAATATTGAGACTCTTGGCTTTTTAGAGCTTTCCTGTCTTTGAGTCCTTGATCTACAAAACTTTGAGATATGTCCAGCCTTGTTACAAGAGTTACAACTAAGTAGAGGCCTTAAATTCCTCGACGCATTCATGTGAGTTACCATTTTACACTATCTTGCTAAGTGACCATTGTAATTGCAAATCTGACATGTAACATTCTAAGGGCTTCTTACACTTGGTTGATTTTGATTTCTCTAATTATGTTGAGTCTCTTTCTTCTAACTTGTTCTACAATTCATAGCTCTATGACCAAATTTATTGCATGAATAACAGTAACCATTAAAAGGTCTTACCTCTTTACAATCCCTTGCAAAGTTTCCATGCTTGTTATAGGCATAACAAGTTTGGTCTACTAGCTTGTGCTCATCCTTGGATGGTTCAACATTGTCTTTAGTCTTCTTTCCAATCTCCTTAGCATCTGTAGTATCTACTGGTGCTTTCTTCTTAGCTTGCATGTCATTAATCTGATTATGTGCTTCATTGTATCCAATACCACTAGTATCACCTTTAAGCTTTCTTGCATACAACTGAGATTCTACCAAATCATTACTAGTGTACAATTTGTTAGTGTGATCCTTTGCATCTTTCAATGTAGATTCCAAATTTCCTTTGTTGATCCTTAGCTCCAAGATTTCCATGTTTGCTAGCCTCAATTCTTCATTCAATTGAAGGTTCTCATTGATTTGTTCATCATATACTTCTTGATTGTGTGTTATCTTTTCATCTAGCTCTTCAATTTGATCTTTAAGAGATGTTTTATCCTCATTTAGTTTCTTGACCATCTTTCCCAAATCATTTCTTGTACAATTCTTCAAGTCTTGTCTCAATTTCTTGATGAAGGTTTGACAACCACTGACTTTCAACTTTAGTTCCTCAACTACTTTTTCAGATCTGTCAAGGTCTTCAAGAGTTGCCTTAAGATTCTCCTTCAGATTCATTGCTTCTTCTGAACCCATTGATCTCCTCAAGTGGTTAAACTTATCTTCATAGGACTAGAGCTCTTATACCAATTGTTAGGAATGGGAGCACTGAGAGGGGGGCTAAATCAGTGTTCACTCAATTATTACTTTTTATTTTAACTCTGAATCTTATCTTAAGTGCTTAAGTATTGAAATGAACTTTAACATAAATAAGAAACACAACCATAACACATAACACCAATATGGTTATGGGGAAACCCAAATAGGTAAAAACCCTGGTGGGAATTGAAACCCACTAAGAACTACACTACTGTCTTATGATCCTTGTTAGAAGATCTGCAACCTTTTGAGGAGTTGTTCTTTACTATGAATTTAGTATAGTGACCTGGTCAAAGGTCAGACCCTGTTAGGAGTCTTTTACAATAACCTTGTTAGGCATGTGGACTCATTTTTCTAGAGCTCACTACTCAAGTAATGAAGGCTAAAACCTTCTGATGTCAGATACACACTATATTTGCTGGATGAACTGTGGCTTGACATTGCTTTTCTGATCAGTTTCTTTTGTGTGTTGATGCTTTATCCCCTTGTAAAGATCTAATACATCTTATATTCACTTCGCATGTCTCTGCTCTGCTTATCTCAACTCTACATCATCTTCCATACATAATTACAAATGTGCATCTAATATTTATATGCACTACCTAAACAATTAACTAGGTCATCCTATAACTGATTATACACAATGCTTCCAAATGAATTGGCTCAAGCGTGTTTACAAAAAAACTTAATTACATGTCTACAACTCAATTAAAATAGGTGCATAGCCTTTAAAAAAATAATATTATCACCACTAAATAATTTACCAACTGTCGGTAGCTTGCTTTGTTCTTCTCTGGCATTCACTATTTGTGAAACTTGAATTGTCTATATCTTCGTCATACTGAATCTTCTGATCATGCACTTTTAGACTTAGCATGAACATACTCTTACCAACTTATCTTCTAGGGAACATACCATAATTTTTTCGTATGCATGTGCACTGATGCTCTGACCTTCATGTACTCTACTCTCTGTCCAGTCTTCGACACTTTGCCAATTTCTGATCTTCTTATCATGTGTGCTGACTCCAAAACACTATATGACTTTGTTTCGATAATGAAAACACTATATCAGTCATATACAATTAGTATAGTCAACTTGCCAACAATAATGTATTTCAGTTGAATCCTACTAAGATGACATGTTTGATTACTAAGATTGATGACAGTTGGTTATAGCACAAAATATTTTGTCATATAAACTTTGATAATATTGTGAAAGTGAGCACTGCACTTGTAGTGAGAGATTTGCCTAAAATTATGAAACCTACTAACATGATTTTCAAGGAATGTGTTATGGCTAAATAGAAAAGAAGTTCATTCCCTAGCAAGAAGTTTACAATAGCAGAGAAGTTGGAAATTGTTCATACAGATCTGAGAGGTCCCACAAGGACTAGAGGATTCTATGGAGAGAGGTATTTTATGATTATTATTGATGATTTTACAAGAATGATATGGATTTCATTTCTTAAATAAAAATATGAAGCATTTGATAAGTTTAGAGTAATTAAGAATAAATTAGAGAATGAATTTGGATTGAAAATTAAATGTCTGAGATTAGATAGAGGAGGAGAATTTAATTCAAAGGAGTTTAACACCTTTTTTGAAGTGAATGGTATTAAAAGATAGTTTTCAGCCCCTAGAACACCCAAACAAAATGGTATTGTAGAAAGAAGAAACAGGTCAGTAACTGAACCAACAAGAGCTATGTTATTTGAAAATGGATTGGTGAAGATATTCTGGAGAAAAGCAATGAACACAGTAGTGTATACAATGAACAGAGTAAAAATCAGAGAAGACACAGAAAAGAAACCCTTTGAATTATGGTTTGGACATGCACCATCAATTAAGTATTTTAGAATCTTTGGTAGTAAATGTTATATTAAGAGAGATGATGACATTGGAAAGTCTAACCCTAGAAGTGATGAAGGTATATTTCTTGGTTATTCATTGAAGAGAAAAGCTTATAGATGTTATAATAAGAGAACTAAGACTATTATTGAGAGCGCAAATGTTAAATTTGATGAAAAGTTCAATATTTAGGAAAGAATGCTTGATTATGATTCAAATGAAGGAACTCATCCTAAAACTAATTCTGAGAATGTTGAGTTATTTTATGAGACTGATAGTGATTTGTTGAATAAAAGTCATACTAAGGAAATTAGAGAAATGTTAGAATAACTAAGAGGGGGGGTGAATCAGTTAGATCAATTATCCACTAAGCCCATGTACAAAATGTATCTCTAAAAATAATTTTAGCAAATATCTGCAATTCGGTAACAACAAATAATATACTACCTGTGTGTTTACCGATTACAAGTTAATTCCTTATTGTGATTACCGACCAAATCAAATATGAAATATGCAAATTATGAAATCCAAACATTCACCACAATAACACATAACACAAGAGATTTAACGTGGAAACCCTGTTAAGGGAAAAATCACCTGGGACCGGTGACCCAAAATATTTTCACTCTTCTGAAGTGAGCTCAGTGAAGAGCCAACTTTGTTAAAGGTTACAAACACACTGTAAGGTGCGACCTTCTTAGAGGATTTAACACTAATCATTATAATTCAACCACCATTCACTATGGGGTTGACAGAATAACAATGTACATTCTATGAATGACATACAAAGACTTTCAAGTCCACTCAGTGAAGAGATTTATCTGTATACAATGGTTAAATTGTAACAGTAGGTGATCTGATTACAAATGCAACTTCAGTTTGTAGAAACTTAGATCTATTATAAGCTCATAGAAATCCTTTGATCAATATATCAATTATGTTCAATCAATATTTAGTTACTTACTGTCCCTCAGTAATTTCTCAATATTGCTCAGTTAACTCTACAGTTCGGTTCTTCCTTCAACCAGTCTGATCAGGCATGCATGAAGCTTGTTCACATGAAAACTTCTATAGTATTAATATTCTCCGGCATTCACAATAGTGAAATCACTATCTCTTAAATAGTCATGTAACTCATTTACTTTCCAACCATCAATTTTTTCCGCTTAATCTCCTTCATAGATTTTTCCTCTTAAAGCTTCCTTGGCAGATGTGTCTATAACATGTTTCATTTCTTACCATTAGATCTCCTCTGAATTATGTTAGTCATTGATCTCATAATGGTCTCTAGATCTCAATCTCAGATTTTGAGATGCCAGCTCATCAAACTTTTCTTGGCTAAACTTTGCATTTAATGTTTGTATCCATCCTCGGTTACCAAAGAAATGCATCAGCAAACACTAGCTCGATTATCACTATCGCTCGGTATACACTACACTGCTCAGTGTATACTATAGTCTTTATTTACCGACCACACTACTTTGTGCATTTCATCTTTGTTCTTCATAACAGATTATTGAAACATACTCAAGTCAATAATATGACCTCATAGACTCATCACTAAGTTACCAAAGATATTCCTTATCCTCATCTATCTTGTCCATCTTTCTCTATGTAGATATCTTTGTTCCTCATCTTTTTCTCCATTTTACAAATGTTTATATGTTTGCAACTAACATGATAAGTACTATCAAACTTGTTGACATCAATGAAAACATAATTACTGATTCAAATATATCCCAAATTATTATTGTATTGCTCGGTGATCTCTAATCACATATCTTCAAATCATCTTCTCGGTGTTCAATCAGTTGTAGTTCATCAAGAAGAATCTAGAGCAGAATCTACAATTGAAACAAGAACTGAGACAATGATATCAAACAAGAATCTATCAAGAAATCATCTTGTTGAGAAGATTATTGGAAGCATAGACAAAGGAGTTCTGACACAGAATAAGGTACAAGAACAATTGTGTTTAATTTCTCAAATTGATCCCAAATCTAATAATGAAGCCTATGTAGATGAGAATTGGATTAAAGCTATGAAGGAAGAACTAGATCAAATTGAAAAGAACAAGAATTGGGAGTTGGTCCCTAGACCTAAAGATAAGAATGTCATAGGAACTAAATAGGTATTCAGGAACAAGATGAATGAACAAGGAGAAGTCATAAGAAATAAAGAAAGATTGGTATGTAAGGGATACTCACAGTAAGAAGGAATTGGCTATGAAGAAACCTTTGCACCTGTAGAAATAATTGAAGCAGTAAGAATGTTTTTGGCCTATGCAGCTTACAAGAAATTTAAAGTGTATCAGATGGATGTGAAGTCAGTATTTATGAATGGAGAGTTAGAAGAAGAAATTTAAATTGAGCATCCTGAAGGTTTCCCTTTAACTCATGAAGGAGACATGGTATGTAAACTGAAGAAAGCTTTATATGGACTAAAACAAGCACCTAGAACTTGGTATGCAAGACTAGATAAGTATTTGATAAAATTAGGTTTTACTAAAGGTACAACAGATAGTAACTTATATGTGAAATAAATTGAAAATGGTTTGTTGGTTGTAGTTATTTTTGTTGATGATTTTATCTTTGGAGGTGAAGATGAAGCTAGTGATAAATTTGCAAATGAAATGAAGACTGAATTTGAAATGAGTATGATTGGAGAAATGAAATATTTCTTAGGATTTATGATAGCACAGAATAGTGATGGTGTCTTTTTAAGTCAAACAAAGTATTTGAATGACTTGTTAAAGAGATTTAGAATGGAGAACTATAAGCTGGTTGGAACACCTATGGTAACTAAACATAAGTTATCTAGCATAGATGAGACTACTACAGTTGAACAAATGAAATACAGATCTATGATTGGAGGATTGCAATATTTAACCCACACAAGACTAGACATATCACATGCAGTTGGAACTATAGCAAGATTTCAATCTGATCCTAGAGAATCATGTTATACAGCAGTAAAAAGGATACTAAGATATCTGAAAGGCACAATTAAGTATGAACTATGGTATGAAAAATATGATGATTTTACCCTATGTACATATACAGATGTAGATTGGGGAGGTAGTGTTGATGACAAGAAAAGTACAAGTGGAGGAGCATTTTTCCTTGGAGGAAGATTGGTTTCATGGTTGAGCAAGAAACAAAATTATATTTCAAAGAGCACGGCAAAAGAAGAATATGTGGCAGCAGAAAACAATTGTAACCGGGTAGTATGGATGAAATAAAGGTTGAAGGATATTGGAATAAAATTTGATGGGCCTATTGTTATACATTTTGATAACACCAGCACAGTTAGCATGTTGAAGAATCCTATACTACATTCTAAGACAAAGCATATAGAGATAAAGTATCATGTAGTGAGAGAAAAAGTGGTAGAGAATGAAGTCAGACTAGAGTATATAAGCACAAAAGAACAGATTGCAAATATATTTACAAAGCCTTTGCCTAAGGATACATTTGAGTATCTAAGAGGTATGCTTGGGGTTATGCCCCAACCTACTTTTGAGAAGTGATGCAGATTGTTGCATCAGTCTAGTGGTATATGAGCCTTATCTTTTCTGGACTGGATGTTGGTACTTCCTCTATGGGGGAGTATGTGTTTCTGAGCTGAGTCATGAGGACTCTAGTAAATGTATTTTCAAAAAGTGTATTTTGACATTGGAATTGTTGTTGACATAGTGATGTAGTATTTGTCATTGATGTCAATGGGGGAGAAGGATACATGAAAAATCATCTAGTAAAAGAGAATCTGAGGAAGAAGGATACAAGAAATATAAAATGAAAAACTAAAAGAATTGAACAGGAATAGGAAAATGAAGCAAGATTTGATTGATGAAGAGGATGTGAAAAGATTTCAGAGCGGCAGTGTTGCAGTTTCGGTATTCATGGAACTTGGATGTTTTCATCTATGTTGTCATCAATGCCAATGGGGGAGATTGTTAGGAATGAATGTTGAATATATCCTATGGGGGAGTATTCATAGCCATTTTGCAAGAAGTGTGGTTGCATTCATGACTGAGATTGTCATTGATGTCAACACAGTGATCTACTGAAGATTAGCAGAGAAGCAAACGGTGTTTGTATTAGCACATGTGGAATATTGAAGATCAAGCTATGTGAAGTTGAAGACTTAATATATGATTTTTTAAAAGATTGATGTTAAGATCGCACATGGAAATTGATTTATTCATGATAGTTTTGTGTAATTAAATGGAAGCAGTATTCAGACAGTGTTCCTAAGAAGTGGTTTGTTGAAATCAGATGATATCTGCTAATCGGGATGGAATCTAAGCATGAGAGGTTGCACAGATGATGAAGACATGATGATAGTGACCTAGACATGACAAAAAGGTTGGAGGTCACACGAGTGAAGAATTATTCTATTTGGAAGCCGATAGTTTTATGTAATTGTGAAATTTTGTGTAACATGTGAAAGAATTTCATTTTGTAATTTGTATGCCAACTCATTTTTAATTATTTGAGTGTGGTATAAAGGAAGGATTAATTTCCTTATTTTTATGTATGAGGAAGTTTAATTTTTAATTTGGAAGTGAAAGTGAATTGTGGATTTGAGCAATACTTGTTGAAAGAGGATATACGAAGTATAGAGATCTGGTATTGAGATCTGATGAAGTAGTTGGTGCGGTTTGGCACAGTCAGAGGAGAAGTAATGAGTTATTGAGATTAGTAATCTTTTGGTATTATTCTATTGAGTAATAAAAATATTAGTTGGACGATGTGTTCTGTGATCTTACACCTGAAGCTGTTTGGACAGTAGGTCCTTTTGTCTTCTATAACTCCTAACAAGGTTAGAATCTTTTAACAGGGATTCAAAATATCCTAATAGAGATTCATATGTACTAAATGTATTTCATAAGGCTCCTAACAAAGTCCATCCTCTCAAAAGGAACTTTCATATTAGTGCATCTTTTGTGGGCATCATTCCCACTGGGGTTTACTCTTTGATCAAGAGGTTCCCTAGTCAACATATCTTGTGTTATTGTATTGTTGTGAATGTATATCTTTCCATGGTTTTTTATTACATTGCTTACATGGTTAAAATATGTTAAAGGTGATAAAAGTTGTATTTATCTGATAACCAATTCACCCCCCCCCCCCCTCTCAATTATCTTGGTGGACTTTACTTTCTAACAAAATCCCCTGCTTTATTTGTGAGTAACTTGATAGTGTGCTTAGCTTCACATCCTATCCCTATATGTCACAGATAATAAGAATTATTATGGGCATATATCTACTTTTTGAGGTTTAGTGAAAAGGCTGAGATTAAGTGATCCTGATCCTAGGTGCACCTACCTAAATTTTGTAGAGTTCAAAGTGTAGAAAGCCTTAGTGATTTATTCATTGGTCCTTGTTCTTGTATGAATGTATTAATTGTGGGAAATAAGCTATGTCATGGGTGCATCTCTGCATTAATAAAGGTTTTTAAAATCTTGCTAAACCAAGAGCCAACAAAAGGAAATAGAATTTCAATACAATGAGATTGATTATCATGAAGAAGAGATAGAGGATCCATTTGAAGCATCTGGATCTGGATCTGGAAGTATATCTGATAAATCTAAAGGAACCATATAATATCTATGTGAAAAGAATCAACATCTTACTAAATAAGTGAAAGCACTTCAAATTAGTCAAGACACTCAAATGGTTACAATGATTGATGTCATGAACAATGCAAGATAGGCTGAACAAGAAAGGAATTTATCCATTGAAGATAGAAGGAAAATGACTAAAAATATAGAAGAAAAGGAATCTGAGATATTGGGACTCACTGAGCATCATTCTAAAATTTCCATTCAAATGGTTGTCATAAGTCAGGAAGTCAACTGAGTGAATAGTTAGCTTACTAAGAAATTGGAAGACATCGGTGAATTAAGAGAATAAAATGAAAGATTGAAGAATGAAGTGAAGATTCAACAACAACATAATGAGATGATTAAGAAAGTTGAAGAAAGTGCTAAAAGAATGGATGAATTCCTAAGAAGTCAAAGAATACTCGACAACACTACTAGTTTAGGCTATACTAAGCAGGGAGGGTCATCAAGACAAGTTGAAAAAGAGAATGCCTATGTAAAACCAAGGGAAAAGAAGCTCTCATGCTATCATTGTGGAAAACCAAGAAACACATCAAATGTTTGCAAAAGAAAAGAAAAAGGTATTCCTAAATCCACTCCTAAATTTGATGATTATTGTTATAATTGCAATAAGTATGGGCATCAAGAACATGAGTGTAGATCAAAGCTGAATAAGTCACCTAAGAAACACTATATTGAAAAGAGATTTTACACTTACAACATGAATGGACACATATCACAAGAATGCAGGACAAAGATGAAGCAATTCTGGAAATTGAAAGGATAATTTAACAAGACATGCCAACTAAGAAGGAAAGGTAATGCATATACTTGGGATTACAACACTTGGAATAGTTGCACATGTGGTAGATATGGACATATAGAAAATAATTGCATGAGAATGCACTGGAGAGGAATATCTTGAAATTGGACAAATTCTAGAATGACATGTTTGCACTATCACAAGATTGGTCATTTAAGAAAAGACTGCAGAGACCGAGCACTAGAGGTGAATGTTAATACAAATGGAAACACCATTGAAGAAATCATGAGGATAAGAAATCAAATGTAGAGGAGAGAAAAAAATGGCAATGTTGGATCAAGCACAGCAGTTGGTGACACCTCACCCTTTGGATTAGGCGATTTCACCACCTCCACCTAAGAAAATCAAGTATGGAACTATATTTCAATCGGTTATCTCTAACAATATTTTATATTTCTATTGACTGAACACCAAATCAACATGAAATAAGATGCACTAGGGTATTATATGTTTTGAGCATAAAATGTGTATAGTTGGTAAAAGAGTGACCAAGTAAAATATTGTTAATCAATGAAAGTATCAAGGTTAATTGAGTTGAAGTATCAACCGAGCAATAGTTAGTGTTAACCAAGCTAAAGTTTCAAAGTGATAACTGAATGTCATTGTATTAACCAAGTTGTGGTAGGTAAAGAATTTAATTAATAACTTTGAGCAGGAAAATGAATTTTAGGTATAAATACACATCGATGCAAGTCATTTTACCACACAACGATCAAGAGCAGAACTAGAGATATTTGAGAGAATTTGAGCAAAGAGTTTTTTGAGCATTTCAATAGAGATTTGAGTAGATCCCAAGCTATTTAATATCATTTCAAGAAAGTTCTTTGCGACTGAGTTATTTTCCCAAAGATTTTGTGAAGCCTTAAATTTTTTAAAACTATCGCATCTTCATTCAAGTCTACGAAATCCAAGATTGAAAGTGACATGAAGGCCACATTGATTAAGTCTATAACATATGAAGAACCTGACTACAAATTGCACCCTAAGATTGCTTCACAAGTTGATCAATCAAGCATACAGCCTAGGGTTTTACTGGTATATGATATACATTATTATATTCACTGCAAGATAAGTGAAATCAGAGACTTCAAACTACAATCAACATACCAGGAGCTAATTGAGAATAGAAAGGTCAAGGATGAGCATAAACACCTAGAAGTCAAAGGATTGACAAATGCCCTATATTTCTTGAGGGATTTCAAGTCAGAATGGATTAGGGTTGTACTTAGCCATGTTCACAAAGGCAAAATGTGGTTGGATAAACTAGTTAAAATCTCTAAGGATGTTATCCATGTGTTTATCGAATACCCAACAAATGATAAGGCAAAGGCCATAAGAAACCCTCCAAGGGAAGAGACCGGAAAGCTAATAGGAGCTGAGTGGGATGGTAGAGGCATAAGGATCAACACCATCACTAATTTGGAAACAACATTTGGAACCTATGTTATTGGCTATAAGACTTTTCAATTAAGCAGGCCCAACAATGTCTCATGCGGAGTAGTAGACATAGCTTATAATATTGTCAAGAAAGGTTTATAGTTAGACCTCACCGAGCTTGTAATACCCACCCGTAGGATGCTCTTGGTTTGCTTTGTGTTTCTGATGTTTGACCGAATTCTTTTAGGTCACTTTTCATGTGATCGATTATTATTTCATTAATGATGATGATGGATTATTAACATATGTTATCAAGTGTATGCATAGATTAGATAATGATGTTTTATGATGATAGATTATATGTTTTATATTGATTACGATGTACTTACCCCATACTTGCATGTGTATGGTGATTATGTGTCTATATTTGTTTGACATGTTTGTGTGGTAGAGGACGGAGGCGTAGTTACTTGCATAGTCAAGATCCACACGTCTGACCGTACACTATCATTGTCTGCTATATATTGTATGTACATGCTTCATCTTTTGATGATAGGTTTGTAGGTACAGGGCATCATCTTCCCTGAATTGGCAGGAGTGAGCGTGCCCACAAACATTCATCTCAATGGTAAAGAGGGGAGATAATACATAGACCCAAAACCCTAACCTTAGCCTAATTTGTCCTAGGTTTGGACAAGTACCAGTATAAATACCCTACCCGAATTCACCTGGTTGTTATGAATTCATGGATCTTGTTCTTGAGTCTATGCATGGTTTCAGTTTGCTTGATTTATTATGCTTGTTTTTACTGTGCTTGATTAAGTTGATTCATGACTATTTAGGTGATTTTATATGAATATCAATGTTAGGATTATAGTTGAATTTAATGATTTAATTATGTTCCTATGTTTAATTTGGAAAATTATCTAAAGTCAATTATTTAATTAATTGGAAATAATTGATTATGAAATTGGAATTAGGATTAATTATGATTGAGTGTATTATTAAATAATTGAATATTTAAATGCATGCTTTAGGATGAAATAAATATTTAATTTATTTAATTTGGTTTTAATTATTAACATGTGCTCAAATGGTAAATGTTTAGAATTATGCTTGTTTATATTATTAAATAATTAAATAATTAATTGCATGAATTTGTGATGCATTGATTATTTAATTTAATTAATAAATGACTTTTATTTATAACATGTGCAAATTGGTAAAAGAGTTTGTTTTCAAAAAGATAACTAGTTTTCAAAAGACAAGTTGAGTTGTGCTTTTAAAAGATATTTTTAATTAATTAATTTTATTTACTTTCAATTTTGGAATTGGAGTTGGATTAGGAGTTGTCTTCTGAGTCATTTTCTGATTTGGAGTTAACTGGGAGTTAGCTTTTGAGTTGTCTTTTGTGATTGCTTGGATTTTGGGAATTGAATTCCTATTAGGGGATTTTTGCATTCATTTTTGGAGAGACAGGTTTTGGAGAGGAATTTTGGAGAAGGCTTGTGTTTTGGCAATTTGGAGAATTATGGAATGTTATGGCTATTTGTTGATTTGAATTTCTCTGTGCATCTGGATTGGGCACCTAGTTGCAAATTAGCTTTCTGATCTGCAGGTTGTGTTTGCTTTTGGAGAGAATTCTATTTTCAGATCTGTTTGGGTTTCTATTTTTATTCTGTATCTGGCATTGGATCTGAGGTAGGCTTTGGATTTGTTTGTCAAATTTGTTTCTACATCTGTTTATCTTTCTATGATTTATAGTGTTCTATGTTTTCAATTTTAATAGATCTTTGCTTATAATGGATTTGGATATTCTGAAACCCTAGTATAGTTGTTTTATGTATTTTATTACTACTTGGCAATGTAGTGTTACTCTAGCAAAATTTAGTTAATTAATTCTTTATGGTTTGCCTAGGATTCATTAAATCAGTCCTGGTCTATAGTTTTACCAGAGGGTTGAAGATAAATAAATTCCTATTAAAGAAATCTCATTGTTGTTTAAAAAAACCCAATCTGGGTATAAATACTCATCTTGGAAAATTAAATATTCTTTCACTGTTCTTTTTATTTTCTTTGGAGAAAGTTAAAAATGGTATAGTCAAATTAATAGGATCAAAATTCCTATGTGTTTGGAAAGAATTCTGGAATATAATTATTCTCTATTTAAAAAAGAATATAGTCTATTATAGACCAGTAAAATATTAGGTTTCCTAATATTTCCATTTTCAGAAATAAAGTAAATATATGAGATTTTGTAAATATGTTTCTTTATTTGTAAAAAGTGCTTTGTTAAAAAGGAATTTTCAAATATATATATATATATAAAAAAAAAACATATATTATAATTTGCATCGATATTTGGATTAGTTTTTGTTTGATTTTTAAAAAAATTAAATATCTTTTAGATGGGCGGGGACCACCTATCCCCTACCCATCCTCGACTGTCATAACAGGTCGGGCCTGCCGACGATACCTGAGGGTACTGTGCGGTAGGGTAGAGCCTGTCGACAGTACCCAAGGGTACCATTCGGCAGAGCTCTACCACCGACAGTACTCAGAGCCGTGCGATCAGCAGGAGCTAGTGGGGTGTGGGGCCCGCAGGGACCCCCGCCATAATTTTATTTGTTTTATAAATTTTAAATTAAATTAGTTTATTCTATGTTAGTTAATTTTATTTTATGTTAGTTTAATTTTTATTTATGAATTATTAATTTTGTTAATTAATGGATTTTATGAAATTTCATATTATGTGTTGGAAATTAATTTAATTAAATTTAGATTAATTAATTTTATTTTTGTTGAAAGTTAGTTTGTAATTAAGTGAATTGTAGTATTAATTTGGTTAATCAAATTGGTATATTTATTTTGTTTGATAATAGATCAATTTAGTTGGGTTATTTAAATTTGGTTAGATAATCTATCTTGAATGCTTAAATAAATGTTAAGTATTATGTTATTAAAGGAATAGAACATTTATGTTTACATTAGCGCATGTTTTTCTTATAAGATGATTATTTGTTATTGGATCGTTCTTTTGAAATTGAAGTGCAACCACTGAAATTGGATCTTTTATTTCATCAAAGTCATAGGGCAATACTAAGGAATATTCTCTAATTGTGATATTATTGTATTGATTATATTCTGATTATCCTAGTGGGATTCCTTGTTTATGTACTTGAAATCAATTATGTTCAAAATGGAATTTGGTATTCTTGTGATTTTAAGTGTTCTATGATGCAATGTGTCTTCTTCATGCCTGAATTGTATTCTTGTGCATTACGTGATGTCAGGTATTAGAATGACCTAGGGGAAACAGAGGTAGGGATCTTTCTCAGTTGGATTTGTTTTTAGCAACATGTTTGATGTGTGTGCTTATTTTGATTATCATCTATGTTTCTATCTTATGGGCTCTTGTTGATTTATTATCTGTTTATGGTATCATGGTAATCATGTTAGTTTCTTATGTGTGAAACTGCTTCTAGGATTACTTGATGGTATACCTACTTTGATGTTTATGAGATTATGAGCCTAGGGGAGATTGATTAAGTGCACCTTAGGGGAGTGGCTTACAATAGGGGCCAGGACCCAAAGTGGTCAGCACCTGGGTAACCTATTGTAGGCTATGTAATTAAGTGATAACATAGTAATTAAAACTTTATAGATCATTAAGAAGATAAGTTAGAGTATGGATATGATTAGAATTCCTCAAATTTGAGAGAGAGTATTCTAATCCCACATGGATCGTATTGAGGGTCCGAGGCCCAGAGTGGTCAGTTCCAGGGTAACTCAATACTTGAGGGTCTGAGGTCCAGAGTGACCAGTCTAGGGTAACTCAAGTAGATAGACATGTGATGAAACTCCCATAGCATGTAGCCTAAGTCATCTCCTGAGTATTTGTTTATGCCTCTGGATTAGTGAGTCTTACCTTTCTCTTTATTTTTGTAAACTTTGAGTAGAGAGCTTTCAGGATTCCTTTCTCAGTGGTTTTATCCATGTTTGGTTTTGGTCATCTGATTGGGGTTTGTGGTTATCTCCTCAGCACGGTGGGGTAGACCTTTATGGTTCTACACGAATGGGTGGTAGTGATTCTCTACCATTTGAGATTCAACGTCCTAGTGTCGGTGCTATTGATACTCCTGCAGTTGGATGCTTTTATGGTTCTTCATTGATTCTTCATTTTTGGTTTCTTATCTTACCTTCATTTATGCATTCCTATATTAGAGTATTGCATGTGATACCTAATATGGACATTGTACTTCTTTGTTAGATTTATTATTACATACCTTGCAGCATGTGCAGTGGATGTCAGTTAATTAGTTATCATGGATGTCCATGAGGATTGTATTCATTGTTGTAAGTTGTATTTGTATCATTTATGATATGGAATATTTTTTTATCTTTCTTTATCTTTTTTATTTGTTCTTAAGTAATTCTACGTCAAGGGACCCTCGGGATTTGTAATCTATTTTGGATGTTGTTTCAATGTGAGTAAATGGTAATTGCTTCCACACTATTGTTTATCTTGTATGTTAACTTTAGAAAAAAAAAATGTTCACCAAACTTAGTAGCAAGTTATAGGTTGATCTCTCTTGGGTTCCCTGGCGGGGCGTTACAAAGCTATTGTTGAAAAAATTGGAAGAGAATATGAGGACTATCCAAGTAGAAAAGACAAACACTCGTAAGTTTGGTTCATTACATCTTTGTACATTTTTCTACTTACAAAACTATTTCCCATCTATCGCTAATATTGAGTGGATGTCAACTAACCTGTCATCATCCAAATTAGTGAGTTTACTAAGAACTTAGATCAAAATTTTGAGGTTGTGATGGATGACTATTTTGGAAAGTTTAAGGATAGAATGCACAAAATGAGCAGGATACCTAGACAATTAGTTGAAAAACATAAGAATGATATCTATTTTCTAGTGGACACCGACACCACATTGATTAAGGAAGTTGAGCCAAGAATGGCATGGCTACCTCCAACGGGCTATGAACTTGATATTGATTGAGCCTCTAGGTCAATAAAGGAATTGTTGGCCAAGCCCAAAGATCCCAAAGCTACTAGGTTCAAAACCTATGAGGAAGGAAAGCTAAGAATAAAAATGGACTTAGTTAGATTTAAGGTAAGTAGAAAATCCAAGAAAATGATGGAAACACTAGCTAATAAATTCTATGAAGAAGAGGAAAAGGAAGCAGTAGATAAGTCGGTTGAAGAAGAAATTGAAGAACAACCTATGAGTGGTAATAGTGAACATGAAGAGGAAACCAAGTTAGATAAATAACTCCAAGTTGCACCAGTAAAGGCCACACAAAAGAGAAAACAAGAAGATACCCCTACTCGAGTGAGGAAAATATCCTCTATAGTTGTTTCTCCACCCCTGAAATGAGGAATTGCAAAGATTACAAGGCCTACTCCTACAAAAATATATTAAAATAAAAGAGGTGCACAAGCCACCACCGAGAAACCAAAGAAAAAGAGAAGACTGATAAGAGGTAAGGATGATGTAGACTCTGAAGAAGAAGAAGATGATCAAAGTCAATTTAAAGTTTTAAATAAAAATTAATCAGTTGATAAGATAGTTGAGAACATAAAGGAAATAGGTAGACTAAGTCACCCTAAGATGAATTGGTATGTCCATATGTCAACTGAGGATCAAGAAAAAGTTGAAGAGGCAAGAAAACGTTTTGTGGTCAAAAAATTTGGATTCTAAGGCTGAAGGAGACAAAACTACACTGGCAATAATCCCTGAGAAGAAGGTAAAAGGTAAAGGAAAAGGGGTGCCTTCAGATGATGTCAATATAGCTACTAAAGAGGCAATTCATATATCAGATACTGAAATACAAGATGATACATATGTCAAATATTTCTATCCGACAGGATATATTGAAGAATAAAAATAGGATACTCCTGAGTAGTTAGTAACAATTGGGACTAATAAAGTAACAATAGAAGATATTACCAATGGAGATCCTAATGATAAAGAAAAGACTGATTAAGATATCACAATGAATGCAAAAAATAATGAAGAAGATCAACCTATTGAGGCAACAATAGTAAACATACTAGGTAATTTAGCAATATTGGTACAAGCAATTGATATTGCCACTCAAGGTCAACCCGAGGAATAGGCACCCAAGAAATAGAAAGACACCACCGAAGGATAGGGTGAAGAAAGACCAAACGAGACAAATGAGCCTGAAAGAAAAGAGACATAAAATAAAGAACCTACAACTGAAACAAGGTAAGAATCCCAAGGACATCAAATCAAGGGAACATTCAAATGGTAGGATAAGGAAGAAAGTGTGTCAACCGAACAAGAAAAGTCTAATCAATAGACTAAATCTCTAGTTCCTTATGGAAAATCTCCCAATCCAACACTCAAAAATAGAAGAAAAAAAAGAAATATGGTAAGGTTCAAGTCACTTTAGATGAGATCATTGAAATTCCCACTTGTGACCTGAGAACCCTAGACCCAGAAGCACTAAGAAGATATGGATAATTGTGCACAAGAGAAACTAAGACAAGAAAGTAAGGATAAGAAAGTCTTAGAGGATGTTAGAGAAATTTTGATGCAAGTAGTCCCCGATATCAATGTTGATGAGGCAACTCCCATTAGTGATCAACTTGTTACTCTAACCAGCCACATTAATTCTCCAAACATAGATGCTAAGAAAAGAATAGAAGAAAGAGAAGAGGAAAGATATAGCTAAATAAAGTAGAATTAAATAAAGTAAAGTTATATAATTTAATAACTGAGGTCGATATTATTATTCAATGATTTATTACAATTTTGCACAAGATATGCACTATAGACCATTTCACTACCGAGCTTAGTGAGAAGATACAAAAATTAGATGAAGAATTAAAGGTTAGTGAAAATAGTCTTTTAGCTGATCCCAATGCATTTTATGAGAATTATGCTAAAGTTCAACAACTCTAGCAGTTAAGATTGGAACTCAGGAAGGAAGAAGATAAAATCAGAGAACAAGTAATTGAGATATAGGAAGAGTTAAAATCACACCTAAAGGTGATGCAAATGCATGTGAATAAGGAAAAGGAGTTAGTTGCCACCCTTGACATATATGTTATACAAAACATTTTTTATATGCATGCACAAGTTGGATTAGAGAAGATTTCTCTTCAGAATCTCAAAGAGGAATGGAAAAACCTCTTGGCTACTTTGCAAAAAACCCATCAGAACCTTTTTGACAAGTTGTAAGTACATTTTTGGCATTAATTTCAAAAAATGAAGAAAATATATGTATATATTATTCTTATATGTACTTCACACCGAGAGCATGTGCAAAGGGGGAGTTCACATAGATTTACATTTTTGGTTAAGTTCAAATTTTGCATTCAATACACATATACATAAATTTTTTGATAATAATGCCAAAGGGGGAGAATGTTACTCCTAAAGAGCATCAATGGTTTTCATTAGCATCATTCATTCATACAGTTGGTTAATACATAAAGCCTAGACACAGAGAAGAACACAAGGCAGATCACTATTATAACTAAATACAGTTTTGACTGAGCACTCTTACCGAGCCACATGATTACCATTTATCGATCACAGTAGTGACCGAGCATTCATATGAACCGAGCACAATTTAATTACCAAGTGATGAATGTAGTATACACCTAGTGAAATGGGAAACAACATAGAAGTTAGGAATGGCACAAGCTACAAGGAAAATAGTTTACACCAATTAGAAAATGGTTTACCAAGACCGAGATGAAATTTAATATGAATGTAATTATTTAATTATTGATTATTCCTATGTAAATATGATCTAGGTTATTCATTTCTACTATTGATCTTAGGTTTTCTAAGATGGTGTCTAAACCCTAATTAGGTCAAATCAGTTTGATATAAATATTGTATAGATGTTATTTTGACATGTACCACACATGTAGTAGCTACCATTGGAAGACATATGAAGACCATACAGGGTTATGATTGACAAACACTGACAGAGCATACAATTTATCAAAAATAGAAGGCTACCTAACATAATTCAGAGAATAGATGAATCACATTAAGGTGATAACAGATAAGTACATAATAGATCTGATATTAGGCAAGATTAGTTTCTATTTACAAATCAATCTTACTATTACTTTTTAACCATTGTAGCTGACCTTAAATCTCTTCACGGAGTGGACCTAATAGTTCTTTTGTAAAATCTCTTAACTGAGTGAACACTTAATTGTGTTCCTAAAATCCTCTAACAAGGTAGATCTAGTTGATCTTATTGTTACTCCTAATAGGGTAAGATCATCATAAGTGATCAAATCTTTGTAGCTTTAACTGACAACTTTGTTACTGTAGTAGTGAAGCTTTGTGGGTTTCATCCCCACTGAGGTTTTTACCTTCTAACAAGGGTTTCTGCAATACCAAAAAACACATGTTATATGTATAAAGTTTCATGAATGCTTTATTGATTAGATTTCATGCATTTACATTTCAATTATATTATTGGATGTATAGTGAATGTAAATGATATAGTCGGTTGTTGATATACATGTTTACAAGGATCCAGTTTGAGAATTTTTTAAGGGTATTGATTCACTCCTCCCATCTTAGTACACACCTTTTCAAAATTCCAACAATTCTTTTAATCAAATAAGACTTAGGATAAAGTGGTCAAACTTTAAGATATCATCAAATAAATGATTAGATAATGATGATTTGATCAAGAGGTAAGATATTAAATCAATATGCGAGATTGATTTAGCATAAGATAAGGTATAGTATTTTAAATATTTAATGTTAGAGTGGAGCTCAAGATTTACTAGACCATTTTTGGGTGATTATAGATAGAACCTTGGAAGTCAATTGGGAAATCGTGTGCAGATATCCTCATTCTTATATGATTGATGAGGGAATCAATCATTTGTTCACATTATTTTGGAATGATAATACTCGTCCTTCATCAAACAGTAGAGATGTTATCAGACATAGAATTACAACTAATTAATATGAACATCATACAAAAAATTGGTTGGACACAATGTGACATGAAATGTCTGTGTCATTTTGTACTTCAATTCCTAATATAAAGATTGGGCAAACAATATTGTTTGAAATATTGAAGTATTATTATGTCACATCAAAAAAAGTGTTTGAAACTTTTTTTCATTATCATATTGTATTTGATCTTCACTATCAAGTTTTTTGAAAGTTTGTGGAAGACACTTATCGTTCTAAATATGCTCCTCCTACTAGAAGTGAGTTCATCTCATCCATTTTATATGACAAAAGAGATGATGAAACTAGTCAAATAAATTTCATAAAAGGAATATGTGAAACATGTGCTGATTTGGCTATTTTTCCTTTGAAAAATGAAAACATTGTTGTCACAAAGATGGTCAATTGAAAGAGTTACAAATATGTAAAGAATGAAATAAAATTTTGGAAATAATCCAAAAGGTTAGAATATGTTGAAGAGGAATTAACTGTTGGAGCATTTATGGACAAATTTTAAAAAATTGATTCAACCCTACATTCATCATGATTTTTTGGCAAAGTGGCAAACACAACAATTCCAAACACTGAGAGACAATTTTCCACTTGGAACTGTAATCACCTGAAAATGGACAAGATCAATTAAGTGAGAAACCAAGGCAAAAACAAGGCAATTAAATCAAATCAAGCTAAAATCAAAGCTAAATTGCAATCGAGCCATAATCCAAATTTAATTAAAAATCAAAATTCATAAAATCAAGTGAAATCAAACAAATCAATTAATTTTGTAATTAATCTAATTAATTACATAGTTCATTTAAATCAAATCAACCCATTCAAGGGGTGCACATGGCTAAAGATATTAATAAAATTCAATTGTTTAAATACCATTTTCTCACAACCACCAAATGGGAGGAAAAATCATCAACCAATAGGATTTGAGAACCAAGCTCACATGGATCAAGCTCACATCAAATCTCCACCACCCATACAGAGAAAGAATCTTGTCCACTCATTTTGTCCTCTTGTCCCAAGCTTTGAGGATAAAATATGTAAATGGTCTCCAAAGGTGGAACCATAGAATTGACCCTAACCTAACCTTGATCAACTTGACTCCACCCCCTACCCTTGCCAAAATCTATAAAAGCAAGGCCAAAATCCTGCAATTATCATCCACAATTTTTAAGAAGCATCAAACCTCTTATAAATTTGAGTTAGAAAGGCAAAATATAGAGCTAACTAATATGTTTATTTTGGAATTAATCTTTTAGCTTGTTTATCATTTACTTTTCTCATATTAGGACTGTCACTAGTGACAACTTGTTGAGAGCTCATCATTAGCATCCCTAATTAGAGAGCCATAGAGTGCTTAATCATCTTTAAATTTGCTTGATTAGATTTCTAGTTGTGGTTATTTAATTATTATTTTTATTTATTGATGATACTAACCCTATGAAGGTACTAATCATAGTACACAAAATGACACCCACCGTGGGGCATTAGGCCTCATAAAAAAGTTTATTCGGAGAATTGATTTTTTTCTTGCAAATCCTTTTATTGTTCTCTGTTTGCAGGTTTTTTAGCACTTTTGCAAGTTTCTCCAGCATGTACAAGGTCTGAAACAATGCTTCTATAGCAAAGTTGTATGCATTTACATAGAGTTTCAGTGCAATTAAACTTTCTACTTTCTTATCTTCATTCTTTCAGCACGTGTGCCCTGACTCTGCAGCACTTCCAATCCATTCTTCGACGCATTCAAGGATTTCTTTTACCACCTTTGCTCATTTTAACAATGCATTTAAATGTTATTTATGCACTTTTAATCTTTTTATACAGCACATTTGATAGTTTAAATAGTGCTTTCAATCATTTAAATAGTGCATTCAATAGATTTTGATATGCATTTAATTAAATTTAAAATTTCCAGAATCTAACATTCAGAAAATGATTTCTCTGTGTTTGCAAGATGAATGGTCATAGAAAAATTAAAAAGCCAGAGACTAGATTTAACAATGAGGGAAAGGCCTTGACCAAAAAGATCAAGGAGGAGAAAATAGCACAAATCAAGCTAGTTTTGGAGAATTCACAGCAAGAAATAGAGGTATATGAGCAATATTTGAGAGTTGTAGAAGCCTATAAATCTAAATTTGCTTCATTTAATTGGATTTATTTACCTTAATCAATTTGTCTCAAATTTGATAAATAAGGTTAGATTTCCAATTTTGTTCTTGTTTTTCTTCATTATGCTTGTTGGTGTTGACTAACTTGTTGGAGGAGAAGTGAAAAGAAAGGAACGAACGCCACTAGGTAAGCATAAATCATGGAAAAATCATTAAAAATGCCCCTAGCCTTTGCTAGCTTCGATTGAAGGTAAGTCTAAACTTGTTTAATTTTTCTTTAAATTGTGGCCTTTTGATTTTTGCTCAAATCTAGTAATTAAACTAGCTTTAAGGGATAAATCAAGCACTAAATTGAATAACCCCTTGTTTGTGGAAAAGAGTAGAAATACTCAATTCCCATTAGTTAGTGGGTTTGGTAATTGAACCTTGTTAATAGTGCTTGGGAAGAAATAATAGATAGGGATATGCTCTTCACCTTTTGGTGAATCAAACTCCCAAAACCTATCTCTTAATTCTATTTTATTGATTTCAATATGAACATGCTAGATCCATAGTGGGTTCGCCTCCCAAGATTTTCCTTAACGAGGCCGGTGAGAGGGACAGCCCAAAGTGGGATACATTTTCTTTTTCCACAAAAATCTGACCCACTATAAAATGAAATGCATGCATCCTTAATGGGATGTGTGACAAAAGGATATTAAGCTTTCTAACTTCCTTGAGTAGTCCTACGGGATTGCACAAAACTCTAACATACCAGTGGTGGGATGCCTCCTTTGGGGGATGAAACTTAATGTCTATTTTGAATGGAATCTTGATTAAATGCCTTGTTAACTTAGCAAAGCCTACCTTATAGAGTCATGTTTATGAACCAACTTGTGAACTAGGTAGATTGCTTGAAGTGTCTTTTTGTGCGAAAACCCGTGATAACATCCTTACAAATTCAAACACGTTATGTGTAGAGGGTTAAAAAGAACAAGTGTATTTTTTATTTCTTTGTTTGAAAAATACATACAACAAGTGAGAGATATCCATTTTGAAAATTCCTCTTATATTTTTAAATCTTCTCATAAAAGAAAACATTTACCAAGTTTGGGGGAAAACAATTCTAAATCAAACCTTTGTTGAATGCCAGTTTCTACATGATCTCATAGACTCAAATTATCCTTACAATAGGGTGACACTTGCATTGCAAAAGAGGTCCCTGAATTTGAATCATAAAACTTCTTCACAAATCACAACCAAGGGGATAGTCTCCCAAATTTTTTTGAGAAGAGAATTTGATCCAATGGATAGAAACTCCACATTTCATGATTACCTTCATGGAGGAAACAATGACAACATTAATAATGCTAATCAAGGACCTAAAGAAACACTCAAAGATAGAGTTAATAGGGCACTTCAATACATTGAATTTCTTGAAGTCATGGACAATTTAATAGAAAGAGATAGCGAAAAGATACTTCCTTAATCTAGCTCAAGTAGGGGTAAAAATTCCACATGATTATGGCATTGACCAACTTAAGAAAGATAAGAAGTATGACAACCCAATGGGTGCATTGGTTAAACAACTAAAAAATTTCCAAGCACAAATCGACCTAATGAAGAAGGCAACTGAACCTAATCCATTTTCCATCTAGGCCTTGTGCCCATTTCCTTTTGATTAAAGCTTGGTTATGGCACCTTTTCCTATAAATATGGTATTTCCAAAATATGATAAGTACATGGGTAAATCAAACCCTCAAGATCACCTTAGGGAGTTTTGTGCTCTAAGCATCAAATTCATGCACAATACGACTTATCTAATAAGACTTTTTTTGAGAATTTTAGGAGGCCAATCCATGGAATGGTTCTCAAAACTTCCACAAGGCATAAAGAAATTTGATCGATTAGCCTCTAAATTCATGACTCATTATTCCTACAACATTTAGCATGAGATCACCATGCTTAACCTATACGACACCAAACAACGAGATGATGAATCTTTCCTATGGTTTCTTCAAAGGTGGAGAATAGTCTTTGCAAGATATCCACCAAGCATACCTGAAAAGGAAAAGATGGAGATATTTATGAATAACCTAAATGTGGAGATGAATTATAGACTCCAACTTCAATGTCCCCCAACTTTCAAAAAACTCATTGAGAACGAGATCAAAATTGAAGAGGTGTTGGTTAAAAGAGGGGAAATCAAGTTATTCAAAGATTATAAACCCTATACCAACACTAAAAAAATAATAACTTATCTAATTATAACAATAATAAAGGAGCTAACAATCACAATGATAAATCGAGGCTATGGTTGAAAAACAATAACAAAAATATTGTGAATGATGGAGTTGTAGAAGCCCACAACTTGAAGTCTACCCCCTTTAATTTATCAAGCGGGTCAAACTCAACATATAATGTTAATCAAATGACCAAGGCTCCTTAAAACAAAAAAAATACTAATGATACTCAAACAATAATTCTAACAACAACAACAAAAATCCTTTTAATAACACCAACATCAACAAACCTAAGCCTTTCTTTTCCACATATCAAAAGAGGAAATTCACCTTTTATGGGAACCTTTGGAAAATGCATTAATAACTTTGGTGGCCAATAAAATCATTACTCTACCGGAGTCAAGGCCATATGAACCCCAAGTCAAGCCCAATTTGTGGAATCATTCTCATCATTGTGAATACCATCACAACAAAGGACATAAAATGAATGAATACATGAAATTAAAGCACCTTGTCCAAGATATAGTTGATGATGGAACCATAAAAGTTGAAGGACCTCAAAATAATGAGGATCATATGGCCTTCAGAAATCCTTTCCTAAACCATGAAAAGGATGAGTCATAAAATGCTAATCACAACAATAAAAGAGGTAATAAGAAAGTGAATTTTGCCCATACCTATGACAACACCATTAATACTCTAAGTGGTGATGAAAATACAATAAATGTGATTGTGGTTAAAGAGAAACCAAGGGAGGAAACATCTAATGTTGTGACTAGGGGGAAAGCATCAAAGATTACCCTATCAAGAGGTGCCCCAAGGATCGTTTTACCAAACCAAACCTCATCTTCATCTTCAACGCAATATAATTTGGTAGACCAATTGCAAAGAACTCCTACTCAAATCTCTATCCTATAATTACTTAAGCTCTCACCAACTCATAAGGAGATTCTAGAAAAGGCCCTTGTTGAGACTAATGTACCCTTGAACCTAGATGTGGACAAATTCCAAAATATGGTAGGACATCTTGTTGAACCTCATAGCCTATCCTTTTCAGATCAAGATGATATGCCTTTAAACTATGCTCAAAATCTACCTTTTCATATAGAGGTCTTGATCCACAAGGATATAGTGAAAAGAGTCCTCATTGATGGAGGAGAAGGCCTAAATATTTGTACCCTCAATTTGGTAAAAGGCTTAGGATTTTCTGAGGAAGCTATTGACCCAAAGAAAAATATAACCATTAAAGCTTACAATGATGAAGAAAGAGCCTCTAAAGGTGTAATAGTCCTTCCCATCCAAGTTGGTCCAATGCAAAAGGAGACCATTTTCCAAGTCCTTGATCTAAAATTGACCTACAATATCTTGTTAGGAAGGCCATGGATCCATGAAATGTAGGTTGTACCTTTGACCTACCATCAATGTCTCAAATTCCCCTACATGGATCAAGAAGTCATGGTAAGTGGGGATTCAAACCCCTTCCAATATTGTAATAACATGAAACCTATTAATGATTTCTTGGTCCTGCATAATGCAAAAGGGACTATATCAAAAAGAATAGAGCAAGGACAAATCTCGAAGGATCTTCCATCCTTAAAAGGAAAAGAAAAGGAAGATAATGTTGTTGAAAATCACTAAATTTTCACTAACTTAACTACATCGACTAAAGGAAAAGATAAAGTTAGTGAGGAAAGTACTCATGAAGAATTAAAAGAAGACCAAGCTAGATCTATCCAAATTTACACCAAAGATTCCCATTATCAAAAGATGGATCATATGATGAAGAATTTTGAAAAGCAATGTCAAATCAAACAGAAAGGTGTAGGGGAATATTCATTATCTATGATGGACTTACCCTTATCTCCAAAATCCCATAGAAGACCATCTAGTCTACCCCATAAATACAATAATCATTTTGTGAGAGAGAAAGTACTTCTTCATCCATAGATGAAGAAGATAATGAAATCTTAAATTGGCTATACAAGCATGAGGAATCAAGTGCTCATGAAAAGTGCATCAAAAATATAAGAATTCCCACTTATCAATATGGTAAAGGATTTAAAATAATGCATAAAATGGGATGTAAAGGGTGAGGGCCTTTAGGTAAAATAAATTAAGGATTAATAGAATCTATTGAAATGACATGGAGAGATAGCAAAGAGAAGAGTGGATTAGGGTACCAAGAACAAGAGTATACTCAAAATAAGTACCCTATGGTTTATGATCAAATCTTACAACTAGGTTCTCAAAGTGATGAGAATTCAAACAATTGGGAATGGGACTCATTTTCAAGTGAGTCATGTCAAGATAAGTAGATTGATGTCATTCATACCTATACTTCTAGCAAAGGAAAATAACTAGTCTTAGGATCAGATCAAAATCAAGCTTCAAGTTCTAGTCAAGAGATCTTAGATAATGTACCAAGTCAAGAATCTAAGAAAACTCAATGGGTAGGAGAGCCTTATGTTCCATCATGGAGACCTACTATATAGGGATCTAACACTAGGTTCAACCTAAGATATTTTTACCCAATAGAAACCCTAGAGGATTTGAGTGAGGAAGAGTTTGACCTAAGTTCTCTAGAACACCTAGAAGAGGAACATATCATAGACTTAAGTGATATAATGTTCAAACCTTCAAATGAGGTCATGTCCTTAAACCCTATTGAACTAAACCTACACATGGACCCTTTATCCCTTATATATCTAGAGCTTATTCAATGGGATTCCATTGAGCTTACTGCCATTCCCACATTCCTGAATGATAACTTGGTGTCCCAATACCTAAATGTGGTTGAACCTTCTTCTACCAATGAATATCAAGAATAAGTGATAAGGGGAAGTATCCAATCTCTCAGTTTAGTTAAAAAAAATTTTAAAATGGAAAAATTGAAATAATCTAATGGTGATAACCACATTGTGGTAGTATTAGATAAAAAAGAGAAATAAATAAAGGATGTTTCCAATGGTGAAAACCCAATAGAGGCACCTAAGGAAGAGAGATTGGATACTTTACCCGAGCACTATGAGGAAAGATCACCCATCTTAATTGAACCGACAAAGAAAGTGAACATTGTCTCAGAAACAGAACTGAGGAGTATACACCTAGTAGCATCCCTATCAAATGATGAAAGAGAAAGGTTCATAAACTTTTTCAAAGAAAAAAAAATCAATTTTGCATGGTCTTATGATGATATTTTAGGATTAGATCCAAATTTAATCATGCATCATTTGAATATCAGAGAAGGAGTAAGACCAGTGAAACAAAAATTGAGAAAGATGCATCCACACATAGCATTACTTGTGAAAGTGGAGTTAGAAAAATTGTTGAAAGTAGGGTTTATAAGAGTCATTGATTATGCCAAGTGGTAAACATTTTTCCAGTTTCCAAAGTAGATAAGTCCATTAGGATTTGCACAGACATCAAAGATCTTAATCTCACATGTCCAAGAGATGACTTTCCTCTACCAAGCATAGATGCCATTGTAGATCTCACAGTAGGACATTCAATGTCCTCACTTATGGATGGATTTAGTGGTTATAATCAAACCAAGATAGAACCTAAGGATCAAGGAAAAATAGAATTTACATGTGCATGGGGGACGTTCTATTGGAATGTTATGCTCTTTGGTCTAAAAAATGTCAGAGCCACATATCAAAGAGCCATGACAGCCATATTTCATGACATGATGCATAAGTTCATCGAGGACTATGTAAATGATATAATTGCTAAATCCCACTCAAGGGAATAATATCTACCCATTTTAGAAAGGATTTTTACTAGATTGGAACAATTCAAAGTAAGGTTGAATCCAAAGAAGTGTGCATTCGGTGTACAATCAAGGAAGCTACTAGTGTACATTATTTCAGAAAAAGGAATACAGGTAGACCCGACTAAATTCAAAGCCTTCATGGAGATGGGGGCACCTTGAAACATAAGTCAAATGAGGTCACTTCAAGGAAGAATTTAATCCATCAGAAGGTTTATCTCCCAATTAGTAGAAAAGTGCCACAATTTCACTCAACTCCTTCACAAAGACACGGTTTTCAAATGGGATGAGAAATGTGAAGAAGCCTTCACCTTGTTGAAGAAATATATAATGAAACCTCTAACTTTGATGCCACCAATAAGAGGAAAGCCCTTAATTCTATACATCTCAGTGAAAGAACATGCATTGGGGGCACTCTTGGCTCGAGAAGATGAATCAGGAAAACAAAAGGCTATATAGTATATAAGAAGAACATTGGTGAAGCATGAGTTGAACTATACCTTCATTGAAAGAGCATGTTTGGTTGTAGTTTTTGCTTCCCAAAAGCTACGCCATTATATGTTATCTCACAAAATTTGACTCATAGCAAAGATTGACCCTTTGAAATACCTTCTTAGTAAAACAACATTAAATGGAAGATTGGCCAAGTGGGTTATGGTTTTAAGTGAATTTGACATAGAATATGTGAACTAAAAATCTATCAAGGGCCAACTAATAGCTGATCAATTAGCAGAGTCTCCTCTACAAGATGAACATACAATCCAAGTAGAATTCCAAGATTCTGAGATCATTAATGTTGAAGCAAAACATGGAAACTATATTTTGATGGTTCCTATACGCAACATGGTTTAGGAGTCGGGATACTTTTGATCACTCCTCAAGGGTCTACCATTCCAAAATCATATAAATTACTATTACCTTGCATAAATAACATAGCTGAGTATGAAGCATTGGTCATTGGCATAAAATTGGCATTAGAATGGAAAGTGACAGAGTTACAAATCTATGGAGATTCCCAACTAGTTATCAATCAAATCAATGATGAAAATCAAACTAAAGATGACAAGCTGATACCTTACAAGAACATGATTGAGAATCTCAAGAAATACTTGACTCTCATCACATTTGATTGAGTACTAAGGGATAAGAATAAGCTAGCAGATGCAATTGCTACTTTGGCATCACTTCTCCAAATACTAGATCAAAGTGCTGAATATGAATTCATGGTAGAAGAGGTTGAGAAACCCACATTTGACCCTACCCATCCTCACACTATTTTTTTACTAATTGAACATGAGTAACCTTGGTATGGAGACATTTACACCTACTTAAAAGACCAATTCCTACCTATGGACCAAACCAGGAATAAAAAGAAAAGTTTTATCTGACAAGCCTCTCATTATACCTTCATATCTTAGACATTGTATCGTAAGAGTCTAGATGGAAGGCTTCTAATATGTCTAGATAAGGAGGAATCAAACGTAGCCTTACGAGAAATCCACGAAGGAATTTGTGGGTCACATTCAAAGGGGTTAACCCTAGCTAAGAAACTTCTTAGGATAGGATATTTTTGGCCTTCTATGGAGAAAGATGCTTGCACTTTGCCAAAACTTGTCACAAATGTCAGTATCATTGCAACTTGATCCACGTGCCAGCACAAGAACTTCATCATATGACTACACCTTGGCCTTTTTATCAATGGGGTTTGGATTTGATAGGTATGATTTATCCACCATCTTCAAATGGTCATAAATTCATCATTACTGCAACAGAGTATTTTACCAAATGGGTGGAAGTTGTACCCTTATCAACTGCCACGGGAAAGAAAATATCCTTGTTCATTCTAAATCACATAATTTTTAGATATGGTGTACCTCATTCCATCATAACGAATAATGGAAAACATTTAAAGAATAAGGACTTGAAGGAATTATGTACTAAATTCCACATGATACATCACTCATCTTCAATATATTACCCCCATGGTAATGGACAAGCAAAAGCAAAAAACAAAAATATCTTAAAGATATTGAAGAGAACAATGGATAATTCAAGTAGAGATTGGCACATGCAAATAAACCCAACTCTGTGGGCTTATAGGACAAGTATCAAAACACCAACAAGAGCTACACCATTTTCCTTAGTTTTTGGATGAGAAGCAGTTTTACCTTTAGAGGTATAAATTCCATCTTTAAGAGTATCCCTACATGGGTTGATAAGTGAGGAAGACTAGGGTTGCTAGATTATAAATGAAAAACAACAACAAAACTTCAATCATATGAAAGCATATCAAAATCGAATGTCAAGGAACTATAATAAGCATATAAAATCAAGGACATTCCAAATAGGTGATTTAGTATTGTGAGAAAATCCCAAGAATCAAGAAGAAAGAGAAAATAAAGGAAAATGGGAAGAAAACTGGTTAGGAACCTTTGTGATCACTTCGTCCTTTGGGACAGGCACCTATAAACTAGTTGATTATGATGGGGAATAATTACAAGAACCTATCAATAGCATACACCTAAAGAGGTTCTACACATGAAGCAAATGAAAGGGTATAAAGAAAAAGAGTATCAAAAAATTAGATGAAGAGCATCCTATTTATTGTACATAGTCAAAAGAGATCTTGAAAATACCAAAACATTGAAAAGCAGAAAAGAGAAAACAAATCAGAAATGTGGAAAAGATCAAAAATAATGGAAAACTGAGCCTGAAGAAAGTCAAAAACATTCAGATATGATCCTCAAAAGATGTTGTCTTGGTGAAAACCTAGCAAATAGGCACCTTAGTAGCAAAAAAAAGAGAAAAAGCTTGAAAAACAAGAAAAAGAGCAAGTCAATTCAATAGGTGAAAACCTTGTAAACAGGTGCCATTGGAAGTCCAAATCAGTCTCATACCTAGTTTTCATCCTTGCAAATATTGCATTCGCCAGCATTTGTATATATTGCATAATAAAACCCCGCAGTTGCATTTGTGAGTGCCTAAAGATTTTGGTCACCTAATCTGCAAATTGTTCCAAGTCCAACAATGAAATCACATCAAACTGGGGGCAATCTACTCTAAAGGAGAAAAGATTCATCAAAGAAACTTTAATCAAACACCAAATCAATTCATCAATGCACAAGTGTAACACTTATTCGATTAGTTTTAATCCTACTCCAAAATTCAAACCAAATGCCAAAATTTGATCCAAGATCTCACAAAGACCCTATCTTTATCAAGATTAAAAATATGAAATGGATGGAACTATATTTGAAATATGGATTTGAAAAATAGTGCAAATTTTTTTTCTAAGTGTTACTAAATTTTTGGAACCATGTCTTTTTAGCAAATCAATGAAGTTTTACTAGATGAGCAATAATGAAGACATGATATTTTCTTGATTTCTTCTTGTGTGCTTGTCAAGTTGATTCATAACAGTATACGAATCCATCTAATGACATGATCAATAAAGAATCATCGAGGACATTTGTATATGAAAGGGATCAATTCTTTGTTTGTTTACTTGCAATTGTTAAAATCTAAGGAAAGATGTATCCATATCATTATGGTTGAACTAGTGGTGATTGTAGTAATTTTAGGTCTCAAGAATAGCTTGATGATGAAAATGAGCTTCCTAATTTTGAATAGTGACAATTAGCTACATACATCCTAGATTAAATGCATTTAAGGTATTTTCCTTTCTTAGTATGAAAACATATTTGAAAAAGAGAAATAGAAAAGGGGTGGAGTTATTATCATCAAAGGACCATATCAAGATACATCAATATCTATATTAGAATAAATCAAGGTACATCATCAAATTTATATCAATGTATAATCAAATTCCTAATCAACATCATCAATGCTTGAAGTATCCATCATCAAAAATCATGCTCAATTTGATCATCAAAAGTACATAAACATCATCAAGATACAAGTACATATAAATCATGATCCTTCAAATGATTCATGCTTCATCAAGGACATCATCAATATTTAATCATGTTGATCAACTAGCGGAAACATGACTCTATCCATCACTTATATTTTTATCTATACCTACACTAGCAGATGACCCTTCTCTTCTCCACTCTTTATTTTTACATCATAAGAACATCCAATCAACCCCATATCATCAAAAAATATAATCATACCATATAAAATATCAATCAGTCAAATCATCCAATTGATCATCTAATGTCAATCAAGTTATCTTATCATCCATTTGCTCATCGTGAGCCCATCAAAACTCCTAACTCTAGATCTTGAGGAAGAAAAATCATTGTTTTATCTCTCTAGATCTTAAGAGAAAAATATCAACCCATCAACTTTATCCTATAAGATTGACATCAACATTAAACAAGTGATTCTGACTGACATGAAACAATATCAAAACATCATCAACTTATCCACAACATCAACAACATTTTATCAACCAAATATCTCCTCATCAAATTCTCTCATTATCCAGGCATTTCCAAATTTCTATATCGAGAAACAAATCAAAATTTCCCAATCCAAATAAAATCATCCAAAATCATTTTGATTCATTTCTTAAGGGGCATACACTCAAATTATCAAGCTCAACATCACCATAACATCAAATCAAAGCTTAATCTTTCATCAAAAAAAAATTTGTTTATCAATCAGAAATGGGCATCAAACATCAAATCATATCAGATCAGGTACCATATCAAGAAACTTATCATCAAAATGACCATTGAGGACTGTAAATCAATCAAAACGGCATTAATCCTATCATCAAAATCTGCATCTTCTATCAAATATTGCAATCAAGCATCAATCTAATTAGTGGCTTCGCATCAAAAAAATAGGACATTCTTTGAATTGATAAGCTTTGTGCATTGATTCAAAGAGGGGCATTTGTAATCACCTAAAAATGGACAAGATCAATTAAGTGAGTAACCAAGGCAAAAACAAGGTAATTAAATCAAATCAAGCTAAAATCAAAGCTAAATTGTAATCGATCCACAATCCAAATTTAATAAAAAATCAAAAGCCATAAAATCAAGTGAAATCAAATAAATCATGATAAATCAATTAATTTTGTAATTAATCTAATTAATTACATAGGTCATTTAAATCAAATCAACCCATTCAAGGGGTGCACGTGGCTAAAGATATTAATTAAATTCAATTGTTTAAATCCTATTTTTTCTCAACCACCAAATGGGAGGAAAAATCATCAACGAATAGGATTTGAGAACCAAGCTCACATGGATCAAGCTCACATTGAATCTCCACCACCCATAAGGAGAAAGAATCTTGTCCACTCATTTTTTCCTCTTGTCCCAAGCTTTGAGGACAAAATATTTAAATGGTCTCCAAAGGTGGAACCATGGACTTGACCCTAACCTAACCTTGATCAACTTGACTCTACCTCCTACCCTTGTGAAAATCTATTAAAGAAAGGCTAAAATCCTGCAGTTATCATCCACAATTTTTAAGAAGCATCAAACCTCTTGCAACTTTGAGTTAGAAAGGAAAAATATAGAGCTAGCTAGTATATTTCTTTTGGAATTAATCTTTTAGCTTTTTTATCATTTACTTTTCTCATATTAGGACTATCACTAGTGAGAGCTTGTTGAGAGATCATCATTAGCATCCCTAATTAGAGAGCCATAGAGTGCTTAATCATCTTTAAATTTGCTTGATTAGATTGCTAGTTGTGGCTATTTAATTATTATTTTGAATTATTGATGATACTAACCCTATGAAGGTACTAATCCTAGTACACAGGAACTATTCTATCAGTTGTTGATTTCTCATAAAACCATTCCTTTGATCATTAAAAGGCAGTTCAATTAGAATACTATTTTGAGAGAAAATTACTATTATGGTACATGTGTGTTATTGACATGCATAGTTAGATTTGGTTGGTATTTAGAGCACATTTGAAGCACGGGTAATCAGAAGGAATGTCATTTTTATGTAAGTGGTGATAAAGAGCATGACATTCATTATGTAGAACACTGCTTCAAGATGTTTTTTTGCAAATTTGAAAGAAATATGCATAAAAATTGATAAACATAATATTTGGTCATATGGATGTGCTACACAATTCAAATCATCTAGACCATTTTATGCACTATGTAGATATCATCGTAATGAAAATATACCATGTTTCTAGATTTTCCTTGAGAGTGGACATGGGAAAGGTGAACATGAAGGTACTGGAGCTTGCATCAAACGTGCTCTACGAAAGTATCAAATGAATTATAAGGGACTTCATATAAAAAATGCACATGATGTTTTTGAATGGTGCAGGACACATTTCGCATCAAATGAGGATGGCACATCATCAGGAATGACACAAGTGGTAGCACATAAAGAATTTTGGGAGATAAAAGGTATGCACATGTTTCTAAATTATGCATGTGTGTGATATAAATATTTACTATTATTTAAATTTTATATTCTTTATTAAATTTATAAAATGAGATTCATATTATATATGCATGTGTTCAGGTGTGGATAGAAAAATTATATATGGTTGTAAGAGGATAGAAAAGATGCAATATTTGCATGTTCAATTATGAGTACAAATTGTCGCAATTGGATGTTGAACACTAGGGACTACTCATGCTTTTGTTGTCACTGCATTATTGACAACTATGAGGAATGCACCAATCAAGAACGTGGATATATAGGTGCCTGAAATCTGGTGCCACTAATTGTTACTAATACATTTGATAGAGATGAAGATGAAAACTTTGATGATGTTCCTTCAATTTCTATTGATTACGATCATATTTCAGGATTGGTCAAAATTGGTAAGTATAATAAATTGAGTTTCACATTATATGGCATTGAGTTGCATGTATATATATATAGATTAAAGTAAATCAATGTTAGGATCTCACATGTATATAAATTTGGTGTGCAAGAGATGTCTTTGAAGTGATTTTTGAGCCTGGAAATGTAGAAGGAATTAGTTACTATTTATTGCTATGTATTGCAAAGAGGATGAAATTAATTGTTCCTAAAGAAATCGATGGAATGTTTTTCCCCATGGGTTTGCATTCTTTACATGTCAATATATTTTCATTTTGTAAATATTAAATTTCAAAGTTTTAACAAATTTTTAATTTAAAATATTTTATTTAAATTTATATTGTTAAAATTTGTGACTTGCAGGTTCATTTATTTTAGAGGAAACATATTTCAAGAAAATCAAAGCAATTCAACATGGTATTCATTTTTATTACTAAATAGACAATAAGGTGTTTCAATATAGTCACCTAGTAGTTACCACCTTCCTTTGTCTCCATCCAGTTAAATATCAACGTGGACATCATAAGTGGAGACTAGATAGTGAGAATCATGAGAGAATATTATTGTTACACATTATTACATAATGAGTTGTCATTAGTGTCACACATATAGTCGGTAAGGGAAGAAAATAGACTAGTCAGTCAAAACACCAAGTATAGCAACTAAGCAGAGCACAAGGAAGAATGACAAGGTAACCAAGCACAGACACCGAGCCAGATGATTACTGAGCACACCGAGTATAGTTATAACTAGGCATCAGTATTTTATTGAGATAAGAATGCAGTATTTACTGAGTGATATAGGATTGACGTAGAAGTTTGGAATGACATTGAAAACAAGGCAAACAGTTTATACCGAGCTAGAAAATGGTTTGCATAAATCGGGGTAAAGATTTATTGGATTTGTAATAATTGATTGGTGATGATCCAAATGTAGTTTTGATTTAGGCCATTCATATGGATCGTTGATCAATTGTTTTCTAGATGAGTCCATAACCCTAATTAGGTCAAATCTTTTCTATATAAGAATTATTCAAGATGTCAGATCAAAATGTAAATGAGAAGTAGCCACCTACAAGAGACATATGAAGATCAATCAGGGTTATGATGTTAAGGTTTTGATAGAGTATTCAAGGATTATAATAAAAAGTAGACCACAGGCTATTGAGTAGTATTTGAAGTACAAATCTATCACATAAAGGTGATATCAGTTAAGGGCTAAGCAGATATGATAGTTAGAAAAGAAATTTTCTACATCCAGATCAATTTACTGTTACTTTCTAACAATTATGGTAGACAAAATCTCCTAACGGAGTAGACCTAATCATCTTTTATAAATATCGTAACCGAGTGCACACTTAACAATGTTGGTTAAATCCTCTAACAAGGTAGATCTTAACAAGTCTTAAATGTTACTCCTAATAGGGTAAGATCATCATAAGTGATCAAAAATTATAAACCCTAACAGGAAACTTTATTATTATAGTAGTGAAGCTTTGTGGGTGTCATCCCCACCACAATTTTTACCTTCTAACAAGGGTTTCTACAATACCAAAATACATGTGTCAAGGGTATTAAGTTTCATGAATGTTTATTTGTTAGATTAGAAGCATTCTATATTTTAGTTATGTTATGAATGAATGGAAATGATAATATAACAATCGGTTAATGAAAGATATTATCACAAGGATAAAGATCAAAAAAAAATTAAGGTTATTGATTCACCCCTCCCCTCTCAGTAACTCGCCTTTCCATAATCCCAACATATTACATGTTCTCCATGAGAGATCTGAACTACTTGAGTTTGTCTAAAAAGTAAATTACATACATATTTCATGTGTTAGGACCTACTTAACATCGCTAGATTAAATTGACTATACTTTGTTGATATATTGAAGCATATGATGGATTACATTTTTTTATTTATTAATAAGACTTTGACTATATACTTTGACACAGTTCAATGCTTTTATATATGTTTTGATGGCTCAATGGTTTTAATATATATTTATGTATGCTTTTATATATGCTTTTATACATGTGGTTTTATATGTATGTTCTTAGGTATTATTTGATGGTTCAATGATTTTTATATGTAGTTATATAAATGTTTTTATGTTTGTTAAATTGAATGTGCTAAATGGATTATATTAAGTTTAGAAATTACTTATTATTCATTAATTACATATTAACTTATTTTTCATGATGGTTCAATTAGATTACTTAATAGTTAAAGATCCCCTTAATGCATCCCCTTAAGACATTAGTTAATTACTAATGACATTAACTAGATTACTTAGGACATGTTAGTTCTAGATTACTTATATTACTTATGGTCCATTAGTTACATATTAGTGTTATTTTTTATGATATTAAAATTAGATTACTTATTAGTTAAAGATCCCCTTAAGACATTAGTTAGGTTACTAATAAAATTAGTTAGATTACTTATGACATGTTAGTTCTAGATTACTTATATTACTTATGGTCCAGTAGTTACATATTAGTGTTATTTTTATGATATTAAAATTAGATTACTTATTAGTTAAAGATCCCCTTAAGACCTCCCCTTAAGAAATCCCCTTAAGACATTAGTTAGGTTACTAATGAAATTAGTTAGATTACTTATGACATGTTAGTCCTAGATTAATTATATTACTTATGGTCCATTAGTTACATATTAATGTTATTTTTTATAACCATCTATCAAATAAAATCAAATCATGTAATTGTCTAATCATAATCAATGATCATATCATATAACCATCTATTAAATAAAATCATATGACCATGTATCAAATCATATAACCATCTAACCATAATAAAACAAAATCATGTAACCATAATCAAATCAAATCATGTAACCATCTAACCATAACATTTAAATGCTAACCATAAACACATAAATCATCTTTGCATAGGTCTAGAACATTTAAATGTCAAACATATGTGAAATGTCCAGAACATAAATCAAAGATGCACAACAAATATCCTAAGGTATCTTAGACAGATCAAGTCACATACAAATAGAGTGACCCTCTAACCGAGTGTCCAGAGCATCCTTTGCATGCGAAGAAACAACAAAACTCTGCAAATTTAGTACAACAACTTGTCAAATATATATGTAAATTTATATATAATTATATTCAAAGTATTTGAAATATATTAATACGTGAATTTAAACTTGTATATTTAAAACCTACTTGAGCACTAGTAGGTGTCACCTCTGTAGAATCTCTCATGCATACATTATCTAATCCCATGTTGGAGGTAGTACGCTCATTCAATTGTGCCTACAAATATTATATATAGAATACATATATACTAACATTAGTACACGCAACTATGTAATCAATTTATTGACTAAAACTAAATTGAAAATTAAATTTATACCTAGGTATAAGGAGAAAGAGGATCATCAATGTGTACCATCACATCATATACAAAAACACTATCATGTGCATCATCTATGGTACCAATCCTTTCTAATGAGGAGTGTAATGGGGTGTGTAGCTGAGAAGGGAGTGGTGTAGAGTCTGAGTCTAGATGAAGTAGAAGATCCATCTATGAAAATATATGTCAGTGTTAGTGTCGGTATGTCTCAATCCCTTTAACTGCTCCTCAAAACCATCAAGGCCCTCCATTATGATGCAAACATCACTAATTTGTATCCCTCCATGTGTAGTTGCAAAGTGATCAGTGGGTGCAGAGTCTTGTGAACTATGAGATGCATGAGATTATGGTGTGCTATGGGGTGGTGGAACTAGAGGGCCTTGATAGAGTCTAATGGTCTCTCTAACAGATTTTATAGCGACCCTCTCTTACTGAGCAATATAGGTATATGCATGTAACAGGTCCTCCAATAAATATTATGTTACCTCAAGGTAACTTTGATATCTAGTAAGAGCTCGTATATCACATGGTCTATGGAGACCATTATCTCTATATGTCTCATCAGTAGGGGGTGCACTACTAGATGATGCCTCTGAATATGCTCAGGGTTGACTTGGTCTAGTAAAAATATATCAAGTGATTGTATCATATGTAATGTTGGTAGCCACAACTGCAATGTGTCCAATCCTATCAATTGCTTCCCTTTGGGAAGAAATGACAACTATGTCAGCAGCATCGGCCATAGATGGTGCCAATGTGGGTGCCCTCTATCCAACCAAGTGTATGTGTCTTGGCACAACATGATCAGCCTTACGATATTGATCACGATCTGCAACTATGTCATGCCCCTATCCAAAGTAGCCCAAAAGATCTAGGTAGTTCACGTTGAGGCCCAAACATACTTCAGCCTAAACCTACTATGAAAAGTAGAGTGGAATCCGGTCATTATTGGGATAATGACCATGTGTAGCAAAGAACCGTGGGTATATCATGTGTGCAATCTTAGGAACCACACACCGCATAAACTGATATACTCTAACCTTTCTCTTCTCTCGATAGAAAGGGAAAACCTCTCCTTTGATAATATTCTATGAGCCCTGTGCCTAGACCTCAGCTAAGGATATATTGTCAGGGATCTTAGATCTCAACTCTCAAAAAATGGAACCAAAAATCTATGGGGTATATGCAGCCTGTCTACTCATGTGTACAGTCAGATATTCTAAACTCTGTAAAATGGTGGTACAAATATCTCTATACACGCTCTCTTTAGAAGAAGCAATAGAATCCCATAAGTGTTGCATCTCCTGGGCAGAAAGATGAAATATCACTCCCATATTAGGAACACTAGGTGCCTAATGTGGGGCACCCTGTGCTTTTTCATCCTGGAGTAGCCTATATCAGGTCATCATGGGGTGGGGCACCATGTGTTGGGTCATCCTATGGTGGCGAATCCTTTATCGGGTCACCCCAAGGAACCTCATCTCGAGGTACATGGTCATGTGTGTCCATATAGGGGGGTAAAAAATATTATTAAATGTTAAAATTTAAGTAAGTACATTACATGTGTAGGTAAAATAATACTAAAATATAAAATTATACAAATATAATTATAAATTAAACTATGTTAATGAAACAAAAAACATAAGATGTCTTAAGAGGGAGAGAGAGAGTGTGTGTGTGTGTGTGTACTAAGGTAATGAATAAATTAAATTATCTAGGATGAAAGATGCAAGTGAGGAAGCCTAGAGGACACCTAGATGGAAAGTTGAAACAAGACTTCAAGGTTTGAGTTTCCTATGTTTTGAAAGTTTGGACAATATTTTTTATCAAGGTTTGATAAATACATAGGGGAGATAGAGTCTTAATGGAGAGAGAGAGAGAGAGAGAACAGGAATCTAATTTTTAGGAACAAGAATCTTATGATATGTTGGGAATATTTTATGAAAGTCGTCCATGTCTAAAACGTATATTGATGCCAAAAAGTTGGATTAGGTGGCCTTTGCGCAAAGACTATATTGCACCTAATTTTTATGAAATACAAGATTCTCATTGAGTGCAAAAAAAGAATGAAACATACTTTTCCTAAAAATAGTTTATCCACGTAAACATAGATCTATATGTAAGGGGAGTGGAGAAAGAGATTCCTAAGGGGGGAACCTTAAGGAGTGGGGAGAGAGAGTCTTAAGTGGGGAGACAAATAGTGTTAAAGAGTGCGGAGATATTTTTAAGGGGGTGGGGGGTGTCTTAAGGGGTTTGGTGGTAGAGTCTTAATTAGTGTCAAATAGTAGTGAGAAAGAAATAGTCTTAATGGGCAAGGAGAGAGAGAGTCTTAAGAGGGTGTGGACATAGTATTAAGGAGTTTGGTGAGAGAGTCCTAAGGGCATGGGGAGAGACAAAATTTTAAAATTTTCTAATATTTTCTAATAACTTTCTAATTTTTTCAAAGGTTTCAATTTTTCTAAATTTTCCTAAAGTTTCAAGTTTTTGTAAATTTCCCTAAGGTTTTAATTTTTTGTAAATTTTCTTAATGTTCTAAAATTTTCTAATAAAAATAATTTATAAGTAACATTTTGACATTAAGTTAATTAAAAATAATTTAAAAATAAGCAATAAGATTACTAAAAAACTAAAATTTTCTAGTATAAATTCTAACATTTACTAACAAAATTTTGTAATTTAAATCTAATTTTTAAAATTAAAAATTACCAAAAATGAAATAACTATTTGAAAATTAAAAAAAATGAACTAAAATAATTTATGAACATATAATTTACAATAAAAAATAATTAAAAAGGGAAAAATGTGTGTACTTGGAATATACGATAGTCGAAGGAGGTTGATAAGAAGGGAAGGAAGACGAAGGAAATGAGGTCATCAGGGGGTTCGCTCCAACTCTGGGGGTCTACAAGCTCTCCAGAAATAGTGATTGAGAAAATAACCCTTCCACCGGAAATTTGTAGGAAATCCGGCATAGGGGTACTTCAGGCGAAGGGGTCTTCGCTTGAAGAGGGTCTCACCCCTTCGTGAAAAGTACTCCATGTCAAGGTCGTCAAATGAAGGGGCTCTACCACTGCATCCGAAGACCTTTCTACAACTCAAATACAATTACAATTGGCTCGGGCATTAACAATACACAAATCTCAAGGTTTGACACTTGAAAAGGAAACAATTGATATTGGAAAAACATAGAGAACATGAATGACATTTATGGAAATATCTCATGTAAAGTCATTACAAGGATTGAAAATAATGCCACCATTTTCTTATGATCACTACAGAAAAAGAAAAAGGGGAAACAACTTGATAAAAGAAAATTAGAAGAAAGAAGGCCTAGAGCAATAGCAATTATGTCATATGACATTTCTCAACAAATATTACAATAACTTTGATTGTAATAAGGACTTGCTTATAGTACTAGAATCAAATTCATTTGTAGATAGATATATTTTTAAAATGTTATTTGGAACATTTCCTCGAAGCTTCTACATAATTATTTTTGTGAGACCACTTGAAAAAAAATGTTATTTTCTCATTTCTTGATATTGACTTCATTTGAATTGCAAATTCTAATGTTTTTATCAAAAAAAACTTATTTTTATTTTTCTATGTTAATGTGTTCCTCATCACATGTAGCCTTGTAATTTATTAAAAAATATTGTACATGAATATTTTTGTCTCTTTTATAGCCTTTTCTCAGCATTTTTTTCCAAATATGTGAAGAAAATTAATATGTTAAGACAAAGGACAATTAGAATTGATGACTCGTATGAGCATATTGATCTTTAAATAATTCACAATGAAGAACATGGATAAACTATTTATCTTCAAAATGGCTTCTTCAAGAAATAGGTCTACTAAGGTTTCAACCACCAAATCTTCAAAATTTTGACCACTTCTATAAAGGTCCTATTTTCACCAAATTGGTTTGTTGTGAGGAGTGTGATCCTTCTGAAATGTAATTTGTTCCTACAAAGGTTTTTTTAGAGCAAGCTCTATATCCCATTAAATCAGGTGAATATGGCCCTCACTGGTTAAAAATAATGCTTTGAGCACCACATGTTAGTACTGAGGGTCCAGAAAATTTATCCTATCACGGTCAAATCTTTCTTATACAATTTGTTGGATTGATGGATATGTCATGGAATCAACATGTGGTTGAAAGATGGGAGCCTCAAGGGGTTTTTTTGAATCTTCCATTTCATGAAAGAATAAGGAAATTTATCATAGATCAAATACCCACATGGACCCAATCAATTTGTGAGTTTTTTGCAATGAGGCATGATGATATAGGCTCTTGGAATATGCAATGACGAACCTTTGAGCAAATATATTGGTTCGACGTATTGAACCCTGGAGCTCATGACTTGATTCCACGAAACATCATTTATTGTGAGGATGGTAGTGATTTAGATTATAATGATTGATTTTTAGAGTATAATTTTTTAATTTCTATGTTAAAAAAAATTCCATGATCATTTCAATGTTGAATATAACAGTTACACATGAATAAGGTAATTTATCATTGAAATTTATATATATTCATGTTATAGATCATATTCAACTATGTTACAAATCATATTCATATTTAAACAATGAATTTTGCATATTTAAAGTTCAAATAAAAAATCACATTTTGTGTATGAACCATTTTTATACTTTTATATTGTCACATGCACTATACACAATTTGATCTTCACAATATTGATATAGTATAATAGTAAATTGTATTTCCCTTTATTTTAATTGAAAACGTGTACATTATTTTCTATAGTGGTTTTTGAAAGAAAAAAAAGTACATGTGTATCTCAATACAAAATTTTCATTTTTCTTTGTTGTAAATTGTATTTTTTAGGATATACACGTTCTCTATTTTTTTGGCTCCCCCATACAATACTTTAATAATAATTATTAATTATTAATTTAAAATATTTTACTATTTTTTGTTAGGAGATATTATTAAAATAATAGATCTTTCTCAAAATGAATTTAAAATCATTGTGCCAAGTCCAACTACCTTCATCAACTCAATTCTAATGGATCTTCTCAAACGCCTATTGATAAATGTGAAAGATTTGTATCAGAGTGTTGTTATAAAATGCTTCTACATTTTGAAAATGTAGAATTATTTATTGATTTGGTCTAAGAGAATGAAAAATGTTGTGAAAAAGGTCAAGGAGGCATACTAGAATAGCTGCTTTTCTCAATTTTTTTGGAAGAATTCAAACATGATCATTACGAAAATGAAGCTCAAAATACTTTTCTTATCGGTGATTATTTTGTAAGGTCTTTAGACCGGCCCAATTAAGTGTTTTTTATGCATGACTATTTTATATGCATGATATAAACTATTTATAAACATTTGTATTATCATGCACAATATATTTATTCATTATATATTGTTTTCCCTTGTAGTTTCAATCAAAACATGTATGTCATTCTCAAAGGAGACAAAAAAAAAATCTATTTTTCAACTATATGTGTTTTATTGCTTATATTTCATTATGTTTAACATATTTTATTACACTTTAGTCATTGAACAAAATTACGAATAAATAGAAATTTAGTATATAAGAAAATTTGACTTCAAACATTAAATAAAATAAAAATATTTTTAAAAATGTTTAAAAATCATCTAAAATAAGCATATTTAAAATTTTATATATGTTTACATGTAATATTAAGATCAAAGTCATACAAATATATTTGTAAGATTATATTTTGTTTTTATTTTAAAAAGTTTTCTTTGAAACTACCATAATAATTAAAATAAAACCAAAACAAAAATGTATTAAACACTTCTATTTTGAAATCATATCAAACATAGATTAAACCATGATCCCAATATCGAATTAAAACGAAGTCAAGTCTAAACTAAATACTTTATACAACCCTAAACCAAAAGAAACCCAAATCTTATTCAATTTTTAACTCTTTTTAGTACTTTAAGCAAGTACTATTGCATCCATTTTTTATTTCTTCCATTAACTAGTGATTAAAACTGATCGCATGAACCAATAAAAATTTAACATATTTTATATTCTATTATAAATTTTAAGTTTTTCATAGTACATATCCAATATTTTTAACTTCATAAATTTTCAAAATTATCTTTTGAACGTGTGATTGGTCCATTTAGTTTGAGTCTTATTGCACGGATTTCTTGGAAAATAAATTACCTCCACTAATATTGTGTGAAAAAATGGTTCATAGTAATAAGGAAAACATTGGACAATATGAATTATCAAATGATCAAATTTTATTTGAATGTTTGAACCTCTCAATGTTTATTTGGATTGTTTATTTTTTAAAAATTATTTTGTTATGTTCTTATGAATTTTTTTATTTTTTATTTATTATATATCAATAAATTTACATTAAAAGTTATATTTTATAAATTTATTTTAGTTTATACTATTTACTTTAACAAAATATTACAATTTAAATACAAATGTATGATATTATAATATATACTAGCACTTGCACCAACAAGGTGCAATGTTTTCACCAATAGGAACATATGGTGTACTATTTTTACGTAGTTTAGGATGTATGTATTTTAGATTTTTATCATAGGTTGTGACTTGTGGGCAAGTCTCAATATTGATTGAACATAAAACTCATATAACAAAATTTTGAAACACCTGGTATAATATGTTGTTTTCAATTACTTCATTTTTGTGTAACATTCTTTAAAAACCAAAACCAAAGGGAAACATATATGCTAGATTATGAGTATTAATGCTGCAAAGTAGGAAATGTTAGTTGATGTAATAAACTGCCCTTATCAAAATTCATTCATAATTAAAATTCTCTATCCAAACTTCATAATTCAAATTATGTCATTAAACATACATACCAGATTGAAAGAACGGATGTCTCAAGTTTTGGATTGGGCAAGAGGCACAAGCATTTCGAAGGACCAATAGTCCAAGCTATTCACAGCCATAGTTTTTTGAATTTACAAAATAAGTTTCACATCAGGCAAAGCCTTCGTTGTAATGGATGTCCATGTCCTCTTGCATTGAGGACATAAACCCCAAGCAAGTGCTTTTCTTTTGCCCCATAGGCCTGTCCACATAGCGTTTCCAATGCACTTCCCATTCCCATCTGTACAGAATGAAGAGTTAAATAGTTGGTCTTTTAAAGAAGACTTCATTTGTGACTTATAAATAAGCTTAATTCTTCAATTGCTGAATAGATGAGTAATTTTTTTATTAGAATTGTAAAAGAATTTATGCTATTGAAAGAGCAGTTACACAACCAGATTTAATGTTGAGTTATATTTAGCATTGCTTTTTGAAGTGCCATCCCATCTGTAAGTGTTGTTTTGTTTTTTTGTTGCACTTGTGTTACACAATAAAATGTACACAACCATATTGGTGAAAATACAAACATAGTTTTTTGACGTGTAAGAGTGTAAATAGTTATAGCTGTTACCTACATCAATTTGTGTATGAGTATCTTCTGATTGTATCTTCTTATTGGATACATTTGTATAGATAATACCATTGTCTCCTTCATGTGGTAATCATATCATTATACATAAATTAGATTTCCATAAATATTTTTTCAACAAAATTGAATTGTTAGTTTCATTTGAAAGTATATTTGAAAAAAGTGTTGCGTACCTTGATTGTAGTGAGGGTGAGCTTCTCTAATCGAGCTTCTTCTTTTTTCCTTATGATTGTATATGGATTATTTTCTATTTTGGAGTATCTTTCAATGGAGAACATTGGCTGAATGCGAAGATCATTTAATGATTTGACTCTGAAAATTGCTGTGAAAGTCCGTCCTTGCCTTTCTATTTTTTCAATGTCAATTGTTGCTTTTTGTAGTGTGAGCCCTTGTGATTTGTGTAGGGTTAAAGCCCATGCCATTGTTAGTGGCATTTTCCTTCACGTGCCCAATGATACTAGAGTTATTGGTATTAATTTAGGATCATCTACTTTCCATGGTGGACCACTATAATTATCGATCCTTGCTGAAACATAAAGTGGTAGATCAGGGGGTTTGGAACTAGGGTTGTAAACTATTTCAATTATTTCACCCAATGCTCCATTTACAAGACCTGCTTGTGTCCATATGTTTGTTGTGAGCATGATGTGTTGACCTTTGCAGAGCAAAATTTCCTTTTCAAGATGTTCATCAATAGTTGCATATTCTGTGTTGCTTCTAGTGCTAGTTGCTACACTTATTGCAATTGGACAATTTAGTTGTTTTAACATTTTTTTTTTGTGTAGTTTGACTAGATCATTTGTAGCAAAGAGATGCACTGATTTGTCAAATTCTTCTTTCTCATTTGTTGTGATATGTTTCTCTGAACGTGAAATTAGGACCTCTCAGTCCTCTTTTGTTGGTTTTGCATTTCATATGTTCTGCAACAGTTGACGAAACTGTGTTTGCACTATATTGTCACCTTGTTGGCGGAATATTGCTTGCAATGTGATAACTATTGTGAACTACTCCCACAATGTTCTAGCAATAGAATGGGATGTGTACAGAGGCTTGTCCATCACTAGAGGTGGTTGAGCAAGGTCACCAACCAGGATTATTGAAAGTCCATCGAAGCATAGTTGTTGATTTTGAGGAAATGCTTGTCGTAGTCTACTATCTATTTTCAGTAGTAGCTTTGGGCCAATGAAGCTAAGCTCATTAATAAGAATGTATCTTACTTCCTTTAAGTCTTCTTGGAATATTGTCAATTCTTGTCCTTGTAGTGGCTGCATTTTTTTTATAGGTATCCTAAGCGTTGTATGTATAGTTGATGCATTTATGTTGAATGTTGCAACACCTGTAGGAGCTATTGTGAGGAGCTATTTTTTTTTTTTGTTGACCATGAATATTTAGTGCATTTCGTATGCAATGAATTAAGTATAATTTCCCCGTGCCTGTTGTACCTTGAATGATCATATAGAGTGGTGTAGTAAGTCACAGTTGTTGTGCTCTTTAATTATCATCAAAGCTACTTCTTGGTTTTTTGATAATGTATAGCTTGGAACATGGTAGTCTAATAGAGTGTCCTCTACTTGTGCACTTATTTTTTTTGAATATATGAATTGTGTTGCAATTTCATGTAGATGTTGTGGTATGTTATTTTGATCCCATGTGTTGTTGTTGTCAAATTCATGCCTACCAAGCATGTCAAGTTCGTTGATGGTGCTATTATTTGAGGGGCCCATTTGTGACAAGAACTGCCATTCATTCATTTGAATCTGAGCTTAGTTATTTGTGTCATTGTTGCGTCCTTCTTCTTCTTCTTCTTCTTCTTCTGAGTTTGTTTCATTTTGGTGGATTATCTGCCATTATCTGAAGAACAACTATTGGAGATGAGTTAAAAGTAGTACCAAACAGAATTTATTACCAAAATAATATTAAGAAGGTTATAGTAAAATCTGGTTTACATAGTGTAGAAGATAATATGCACTGCATATATTTATATCATGAGAAGGGTTATTTTATGGGCTAGAAATTGATGAATTCATGTTTCTAAATCATTTTTAATGTGGTAGAGTCATAGAGATGTGTCAAGCTAACTACAGAGAGGCACACAAAAGTTGCATTTTTTTAATATGTAACACAAATTATGAGGAATATACAAGGACCTCAACAACATTGTGTACCTTTTGTTGATGGAAAGTTGAACACCTAATGTGTAATGTTTTGTGTTTGCAATTGTGTTGTTTGAATCCTGCACGCACAAGTTGAAATGTATTAATATCTAATACAAGTTTTAAGAAATAGCAATATTAATATCTAGTACACTTCAAAGGAAGCTTCGAAATCTTCATAAGTAAAGAAGCTTTAAAGACTTTCTTCACATGAACAGAACCGATATCCTCTGGAAGTGCCTAAAATCCTGAATGAAATGCACATGTTAATACATTCACTGCAATATTTTTGCAGGGGCCGCCATGTTTGCTTTTCTCATGCCCTCATTGATTTTTTTCTATCAAATGTTAGTTTGATTCTGGTAATTGTGTTTTTCCCTTCATATTTGTCGGAAATAAAGTTAATCATTTTTTTAGTGTTTTATGTTCTTTCTCCATGAATTGACTGCTATTTCTTCTAAGATCATCTCCACGAATAAAGTGTTGTTTTCTTGTTTTTTTTTAATTTGGAGCTTAATCTGAGATGAATGTAGACAATGCTACATCCACAGTTTATTCCAGAAGGCTCGGAGGGTTACTTATTGGCCATTAGGGCTTTAATAAAGCTAGCTCTTGCAAACTCTAAACTTGGTTAAGACATGACCATCTTCTGTGCTATTTCAGAATGATATAGATTAGTTAAAAATAAAACCATGTAGGTGCAAGGCCATCCTGTAGGGTTATCTACAAGGGTAAAAAGAACCAATACTATCACATAATTTCAGTGGTAATTTTATTGGAAAAAAAAACCACCAATTGATTTGAGTGGTAGTGCTATCAATTGTTTGATTAATTTATTGTTCAAGATTTCTTCCTTAAAAATTATCTTACTCTATGTTGACTTCTTTAACATGAGTATTTTAAAATGAGGCACCTAGAGACTACCAGAATTGAAAATGAGGTGTAAATTGCAGCAGCCCAGTGCTGTCAACTATTTGATTAGTTTATGGTTCAAGATTTCTTCCTTAAAAATCATCTTACTCTATGTTGACTTCTTTAACATGAGTTCAAGACAAAAAATGGGACTTTTACCTTCTAAATATTGTTGAAGAGCTCTTGTAGAGAAGAGTTGACTGTGGTGTTATTGGAGATCTTCTAGCATACTGTTTACTCTTCTACTTGCCTACTAATTACGTTTTGATCTTTATTACATCTAATATCTTAATGGCTTGATGGCTTCCAGGTGGCTCATAATGGGGAGGGTTAAAATGCTTTTCTAAATTGATTAGCAATGTAAATGCTTTGGTCAATAGGCTTTCTTCCACTGCATGATTTTTGAAAACTTCTCTGATTAGAAGCCAGGGGAGGTGTTATATCTTAAAATTGTTAAGGTCGAATAAATATTTGGATGGTATTGCCGAAGGGGAGACCACTACTGATGTTGGGTTGCAGCAAAATTTGTCTAACAAGCCTCACTCTCCTCTTTACAATAAACACTACTATAATAAAAGCCAAGCTGCCTGTAGGACAGCAGATTGATTCTAAATAATTCCATTTCATGGATTGTGAAAATTGTTATCCCTAAAAAATTTTGGTTAACTACTATAATGTATATAATTTCTAAATTTTACTATGTTTGTTCTTTCTGAAGAGCTATAACTAACCTTTCATAAATTGTGGAAATCTGCTATTGCTAAATAATTCTGTTAATTATTTAATTTTGCTATGCTTGTTCTTTCTAAATTCTATGCTAAGAGCAAGAGAGAATTGGTCGACACATTTTCACGAAAATATAATCAAAACTAATATTGTGTTATATATGAAAGCGTTTACTACACTCAAAAAGCACTGAAAGAAGCACACGCAAGTCTTCTGCCGAGGGTTAGCCTAAACAGTGAAATTTTTTGACAGTGATGGAGATGGGACTCGAAACAACAACCACCTCTAGGTTTACGATAGTCTTTGTGTTTTGCGGCAGTAGTCAAGGGAAAAAAAGAGCTATCAAACTGCAACAGTAGAACTCGCAAACGAAATGGTAACGAAATGGGAAAAAGAGAAGGAACTGGCAAACCTACTACAATAATATACAGTATGTAAGACCAATGTAGAGTAATATACAATACACCATGTTTCATTTTCCCTTTTGGTTTTTCTATGTATGTCTGAGGGAGTTGATCTAACTTACTTGCCTTTTCGTCACATGCCATCTTTTTTGGACTGCAATAATTGTTATGATGTTGAAATGGCCATATAATTCTTTTCAAGTTCAAACTCCCACTGTATTGAAATACACAGTACAAAAAATACATTGGTTCTAAAATAAAGAAATACACAGTACAACAAATATACAATAGTTATGATACCCTGAGGAATTTAGTCTTAAGGTCCTGTTTCAATGATTAACATTCGGTGGAAGAGGGAAAACAGCCAGAGGGCATCTAAAAACTTCAATGCATAAACAGGGAATCATTTGACGGTAAGCTTAATACAAAACCTTTAGAAAAATAATGAGGAACAAACCTGTTCTCATAACACACAGGGTATAGTTCACAGAGCAGAATGGCTTTCCCATTAGGAGACCTGCATTGCAGTCACACATTCATACTTAAATACATAAATAGCGCATATTTATTGGTGTTCAAACCTAATATCAAATCTTTAACAACTAAAATGAGAGGGAAATCTGCAAACCTGTTCTCACAACACATAGGCTAGGGCTCACAGAGTACAACAGCTTCCCCGTTCTCAGACCTGCATTGCAATTACATATGAATACTGAATACATAAACAGGGGATATTTATTGGTGTACAAACCTAATATCAAATCTTTAACAAGTAAAATGAGAGGGAAATCTACAAACCTGTTCTCACAACACATAGGCTAGGGCTCGCAGAGAGATTGTGCATGGTTTGTACACCTTTAGGCTGATTTATACGGTAGCTTGAAAGTGGTTCAGTGATCTCCATATTGTTCGGAAGGCAACAAAACTTATCCACATATCACCCACGCTCGCAACCACTCCAAGAATAGGAACTTATCCCACAATTTTCGTGCTTTGTCATTCATAATCACACAAAAATCAGAAGGTTTCTGTGTTTCAGGGCACGACAGGGTTTCAACACACTGTTTTTCCACATTTTTCATCGATATGCAATATGAAAGTTTCGGACCACTATTTTTAACCTGTAAAAAGTTTCAAGATTTGGACCAATTACCGAGCACTCAGATTTAAGCCGGAAGTTGCAAGTTAGTTTCGGACCATGATTTTTAAGCGATTCGGACCAGTTACCGAGCACTCAGATTTAAGCTAGAAGTTGCAAGTTAGTTTCGAACCACAATTTTTAAGCCATAATTAAGCCGTAAATTAATTCATTTCGAACGACTTTTCGAGTACTCAGTTTTAAGTCGGAAGTTGCAATTTTCTGACCAGTCAACTGACACTTTTCCGTTAGCTGACACTTTCCCGTCAGTGGACTTTGCCAAAAAAAAGTCTATCAGCTTAAATAATTTTTATTTAAATTAATATTTAATTTTATTATCTTAGTTTTATTTCTAAAAAATAATTTTAAAAATTATTAGAAAATTAATAGCACAAATTAAAATGTTTAATTTTTTAACTATGTGAAATATAATATTTATATTAAAATATTTTGAATATATATTTATATTATTTTTAGTAGTTCAATTTCAAAATAAATCGAATATATATTTATATTATTTTTAGTAGCTCAATTTCAAAATAAAAATTCTTGATTATTAAATAGAATTATACTTTATAAAATATAATAAATTTATTAAAATTCTAATTATATATTTCACATTATAATTACAAAGCATTAATATTTAAATTCTAATGTGTAATTTGTATCATATTATATTAAAATAATATTGACTATTTTTGTTATATTATAAAATATTGAATATTTTTTTAATTTATTTTAATTTATATTATATAAATTTAGATTTAATAGAATAACATTATAATATTGCTGAAAAATAGTTATTTGGACTAAATAATCAATATTAATATTAGTTATAAGTAGAACTATTTTACAATTTAAATTAATTACAATTAATATTTTATAATTATTTATAAAATTAAAAAATATTATTAGAACTATAATTATAATAATTTTATAATTATTTATAATTAAATAATTACTTTACATATAAATTAAAATTAAAATTAAACTTAGTTATAAATTATTATAATTAAAAATTCACTTTACATATAAATCAAAATTAAAATTAAATTTATTTATAAAACTATAGGCAAGTACTTCGCCACTATGTCGCACTTGTTTTAATATATAACCAACAAACCCCTACTATGACCCTACATTCATTTATACCATATAATAACCCTATATTGCAACCCTTACCCAAAATATCATAAACACAATTCAATTCATACCATACTTTAAGATAGCCATATTTTAAAAATATTTTTTGGGTGGTACAACAAAATTATTTTATTTTAGTATCAAATTATTATGGTAAATTAATATCTAAATCTAACTAAAAACACAAATATACAATAAAACTGTCATAGTACAATATTGAAACATAATTATAAGTAAAATCTTATAATAAATAAAAAATATCATAAAATAATAAGAATATAATATTAGACCATAATTGTAAACAAACTCTTATATAACACTAACTGAACACTAAACCAACTTGAACACTATCCCTAACCCAAATTGAACACTATCTGTTCCTAATCCTAACACAAAACCTAAGTAAACTATAATCCAAAATTTAATTAAAATATAATTCTAGTGCTAAACCAAAATTCAAATTGAGCCTAACCTAGAAACCTAATTTAATAGTAAAACTAGGTAAACATTTTCCCTAATCCAAATATAACTCCATTGATAAACCAAATAAAAAACTAAATAGATTGAACTCTAATCTAAAATTAATTAAACTATAATCCTAGAGGTCTAAGTAAGTATTGTAAGTTGCAATAAAATAAATTGAATCCTAAAACTAATTATAAACAAAACCAAATGAATTTCTATAACCCTAACACTAAATCAATTGAAACACTAACCCTACCCATAAAGAAAATTGAATCCTAATCCTAACACTAGCACTAGTTAAAATTGAATTCAAAATCTTATTAAATTGAGATTAACAACTTAACTTAAATACATGCATATATGTAATAGTTCAATTAGGGTTGGATTTACTTTGGATTATACATTTTTTCATTTGTAAAATATAGATGCAAATTATTTAACTTTATAATATCTAGAAATTAATTTTAAATTATATTACATGAGTTTATTTTAGTATATAACTCACTTTTCTAATGTAAATAAAAATATTGTAAATATATGATATAATATAATATATATTTATTCTCATTTATATATTTTTTTTAAATATTTGAAAATCTATTATGTGTTAATTATACATTAATAAATATTTAGGTAAACAAATGTGTGATATATTAAGTCTTGACATTTAGGTAACAAGCATTCAATTAGTAGTTTTCTTAATATTACAATATATCTTATTATTAGTACTTGCCGGTAGGCTAAGTATTATTGTATTCGTTTTTGAATTTTTGATGTTAACTAGTGATTAAATGAACTATTCTACACCAATGAAAATAATTCTTTTTTATATTTCATTATAAGTTTTTTTCATTTGTAAAATATAGATGCAAATTATTTAACTTTATAATATCAAGAAATTAATTTTTGACCATCTCATTAGATCATTAGATGAATGCATTTGAAGTCTTATTACAGGAGTGAACCAATTAAAATTTACCACATTTGTTATTTATATAAATACAATGAAAACATATAATTTAATGGTTAATGTGAAAATTAAAGAATTTTATTTTTTCAAAAATTATTAAAATATATACTATTACAATATACCACATAATATAATATTGTAACTTTTTTTATCATATATAAATTAAAAATATATTAATAAAATATATTAAATTATAATATAAAAACTATATTATTAATACAAACATATTAAATTAATTAAATATAAACTTATATTTATTTATATATTATTGAATGTAAAATTAATTTTATTAGATTTTGATTAAATTTTTCAAAAGTCTATATTTAGACTATATATATATTTAGCAGAAGGATATCTAGGTGCATTAGTGTATTTATCTAAAACTATTTTCTACATTATTTATTTATACCTTTAACCTTTTCCATGACATTTTTTATTTATAGCTTTATTTATATACTTTTTATGTTAGAATATTTAGTTCTTTTCTTTTTGAATAGTGCTCCAATTCGTCTACAATTTTTATTATTTAAAAGAAGCTTACAGTAATCTAGGCTCTCGTTCTTGCATGTGATATTAAACCTCAGTGTACTCAAAATGGTTATGTTTATTTACTTTTCACATCTAAAATGTGAAGCTTTTGTTTGTTTAGTTTTATCTTTATGTTTTAGTTTTAAGTTTTTAACCAAGCATGTGTAATAAGATTCAAACTTTATAATTAGAAGTGATATTTAAGTTTTTCCTACAACACAGAACTACTATATTGTAAATATTTAATATCAGGTATTTGGATACCATTGTATAATATTATTATTATATTATGTAGTTATTTTAGGCCATCTTTTGTATTAGACTTTGTAGTAGCTTTTCAATTATTAATAATTTACTTGGCCACTACGTGGCACTTATTTCTATTACTACCTATTTTTAAAATTTTAAATTAATTACAATGCACATAATTTTAATCAAATTATGTTTAGTTTACTATCTCTATTTTTAAATTATATAAATAGAAATCAACTGTACTAGCCACTACGTGGCACTTGTTTAATTAGTCTTACGATTAGGTATGAGCTTATATGGTAAAGATTAGGATCTTAGTTAAGGATGGGGTTCACATATAAGTACAATTAACTTTTTGGTAACATTTCAAATAAAGAACTAGGATTAAGATTAGTTCTAATTTTAGATTATGATTTAATTAAGATTTATTATTAGTGTTATTATTTGTGTTCATTTAAAGTTAGGGTTTAATAAGGGTTATAAATATGAAATTCATCAAATTAATAATAATGTTAATCATTACAACAAATGAAATTGAACCATAGCATTAATGCAAACCTTTTTGAAACCCTGACTAAATGAAAATTCAACTCCAATCCGAAACTAATTTGAAGCTTAACTTATACTAGATTGAAACCGTACCTTAATGATATACAAAATTGGACTATAATTCCAAAGAAAATTAATAAAATTATGTTACTTAAATAATAAATATAAGTTATTTTGATTTTTAAACAAATTATATATATATATATATATATATATATATATATATATATATATCAAATTCAAAGAATTATATTATATAAAATAAAATATATAACAAAATATAAGAAAAAACTCTTTTCATTTTTATATAATCAAATAATATAATTTAATACTACGAACTATATATATTATATATTATATATAAATAAAACTTATGCTTTAATTTACCTTTAAAAAATGTCGCATTTAAAAATTAAAACCTAGATATCTCTAGCTTCCTCTCTCACTATATAACTGTAACTTAACTAGTATAATTACATCTATCATCTCACTAATTTACATTCACATTAAACTTGAATAATCTAATAAAAATTAGATGCTATATTCTATATTTTAAAAATTACAAGCTATATTTTAAAAATAACATGCTATTACTCTTTTTCCTTATATTTCTAATTTCTAAACTAGTACATGCGAGTGTGTTGGCTCAAAAAATAGTGCAGTTAAGTTGAGAAGCCAAAAAACTGTTCTTACAGTTATGAGAAGCTCGTAAGAATTGAAACTCGTAGAAAAACAAAATAACTTAGACTTGGACGGTCTGACCATCATATAAAATCAGAAGAGTAGCGAAGTGTGAAACTTATTGCCGGCTTTGATTGTTCTAAACACTGGTATCTCTCGTGTGACAGATTTGTTGCGCTAGGGTTTTGCCTGAGAGAACAAAAGTGAAATTTTTCTTCCTGAAGATCGAACTCTAAACTCTGATCTCTAATGGAGTGCACGCTCTTGGAACTTAATATTGTTTCTGCGCAGGATTTGGAGAAGCCGCGCCGTCTGTTTGCCCGAAAATTGAAAACATATGCTGTCGTGTCGATCCGCGGCAGCGAGAAGGTTTCAACGCGAATTGACTGTACAGGAGGTGTGAATCCTATCTGGAACGACAAGCAACTGTTGAGGATCGAGGATCGATTCTTGCAAAGCAACACCTGTGCCCTGAATGTGGACATTTACTGCGTTGGATACATCAAGGATACTCTGGTGGGAAGCGTTAGGGTTTTGATATCGGATCTGGCGAAGGGAAATGCCCTGAATTTCTTTGCAGTTCTTGTGCGGCGCCCCTCTGGCCGTCCTCAGGGCATTCTCAACATTCAATCTATAATTGTCAATAAGCGAATCAATGGAGGCGTTGCACAGCTTCGCAAAAGCAGTATTGTTTATCGCAGGGGAAAATCAGAGGATTCCTCGGCCTCAATGATAGTTCCGAGTCTCAAGACCAAGGCTGAAGATCCCGAGGTCGAATCTCTGGATGAATCTGTCAAGCAGGGTGTTGGATGCGCTGAGAAGAAAGATCGAACCAGTAGTAGTCGTTATTTTAGGATTTTGGAGCCTACCTATTCATACTATTTTAGGATTTTCGCAGCCTGGCTTTTTAAATTCTGCGAGAGCTTTCCTATTCTTTGTTCCTGTCCTCTTTGATAATTGTATGACATTTATTTGATTGAATGTTAATAAATGGAACGGTTGTCCGTCCCATTATTCTTGTAAGTTTCGAATGACAGATTGGAAATGGTGCATCCTTGGCTGAGTATGCAAATGTGTAATTTTACATTGTTAATTTTCCACCTTCGTCTATCCTCGCCTCTACAATTTCTACCATTTTCTTTTTGCTGGGCGCAAAAAATTATGAATTCTTTTTACTGTTTGCAATGGCATTGAAAGCGATATGTTATTTTTAGGATATGCATGCAGTTCTGAAATGGCGTGAAAGGAATTTAAAGGAATTTATTAATCAGATTGCTGGAACCGTATTCAATAGCTTTCTTCTTTGCTTTTGTAGGAATTTGGTAAGTTGTTTTACAAGCATGTAAGAAGAGGCTTTCTTCTTTGCTTTTGTAGGAATTTGGTAAGTTGTTTTACAAGCATGTAAGAAGAGGGTTTCTTTTTTGCTTTGATTTTAAAGTGGTTTGGTGGGATCTTTGAAATTAAAAATTCAAATCTATAATGATTTTTAGAGCATGAATTAAGAAATTATTAGATCTATGGTCATATTAAATGATATATTTTAATTAATAAGGAAAAAATTATTATTTCTATTTTTTGCAATTTTTTGACCTTTTGGGAAGGGGTTCCCATTGCATAGATATTTCATACCATTTTTATTTTGTTTTTTCTAATTTTCTTTTTTAGTTTCCCTTTATTTTCCTTATGTGCTTTCTTAGAATGTATGAAATAAAGACCAATACAACTGTGGTGTCCCACCAAACAAACCAAAGGAACAAACCATAGTTCTTACCAAGTGAAACAACAAGACCAAACAAAGGGCAATCAAGACTTTCATTTTTGCCCATCTTTATGAGAACGTAAATTCATATCAAAAGAAGGCGTGGTGGATTTACATTTCTTTCCCTTAACTGTTGTCCATCCATCCTCCACCAAACCAGCAACCTTAGTAGGGATAGGAATAGCACCACTACCATTCCCCTGAACACTCCCAGGAGATGCCTGGACAAGAGACTGCACAGCCCCAGCAGTCAGGACAGCATCAGAACTAGAGACAACAAGAGCAACATCAGAACCAGGGACACCCACAACTGTCGAAACCAAAACATCGTCAACAGGGACAGCACCATCACCATCCAAGGCATTATCAGTCTGAGAAGCCACAGTCTCATCCATGGAGGCTTTATGGACCGTATAATGGTGGGCAGAAGCCCCCACCCACCAAGATGACGGTTTCTTAGTTTTAGCCTTATGAGAAGAACATCAAGCAGCCAGATGGCCAGTCTTATGGCATAATCTACAGCGGAATGGAATTCCCTCATAGTCAAGATTCTGGGTCCAAGAGCCCAAAGAAAAAGCCAAAATGATCTTCTCAGGGAGCCCCTTGGACACATCAATATCCACAAGAATATGGGTGTATGTCGGATGAAGAATATCAGAGGAATCTGAATCCACCATCTGAAAAACCCCAAGAGCCCTCTCCACAGATTCAAAAATAGAATCTAGCCAAAAATGGAGGGGAAGATTCGGCAGTCTCACCCATAAAGGAACAACATTAAACAACTCAGTAAGAGGATCAAACCCCGGATGCCAGGGTTTGGCCAGCAGGGGCAGTGATCTCAAATGAAACATCAATCACACATAATGGCATTTCTATCTACAACATTTTCAAATTTCACAATAAAGAAACTTTTTGCCATAGGGTAAATCTGGATAATGTTATTTAAAATGGGTTCCCAATTTTGAGAAATCCAAATATGCAAATCTGAGAGAGAGGGCCAACAACCCCTAAATCTAAAGATTGTAGCCTTGGAAGAGAACTCCACATTTTTAGAAATCTCATCAACAATTTCAGAATCAAGATTAGCCACAACAAGGTCAAATACAGAAAAGGGCAGCACAGAAGGGGAAGATTGGGAGCCCCCACACTCAGTAGGGAAAGCTCCACAGAGACCGGCTATCTGCATAAGAAATAGCAGAGGACTTGATAGTTTAGAACTTTAGTGTGAAGACTATCTTTGAAAAGACCATATATTCCATCTCTTAAGTCATAAGTGGTGTTTTAATCACAAGGTTATGTAAATTTAATATCATCATTGACTTGTGACATTATGCTGAAATATTTATAAATTCTCTACTATTGTCTTCTATAGTTTTGTTCTTAGGATTGCATGCAAAGGGGTCATTTGGAGACCATGGCTCAGTGCAAAGCTGATGTAAACTGAGAGGCTTTATTATTCATAAAAAAATCTCTCTCGAGAAAATTTAGAAAGTTCAGAAATCAACTTTTTAGATCTACAATCAATAATGTTGATTGGTCAAGTGCCTGCTATTTTGTTAATAAACACAATTTACTAAACAAAAATTTATGAGATTAAAAATAATAGAACATTTTTGTGGCTTCACAATTTCATATTTGAGTTATTTAGAAAACCATTCAATGTATATATTCTTCCTACAAAATCAAGGCTTCACTTTAATAAGTTTTGTCATGTGAAAATTCATTGACATTTAGCTGTGCATTTAATAGTATTTTATAAATCAGAAATCAGCTTTTTAGATCTACAATCAATAATGTTGGTTGGTCAAGTGCCTGCTATTTTGTTAATAAACACAATTTATTGAACAAAAATTTATAAGATTAAAAATAATAGAACATTTTTGTGGCTTCACAATTCCATATTTGAGTTATTTAGAAAACCTTCTACAATGTACATATTCTTCCTACAAAATCAAGGCTTCACTTTAATAAGTTTTGTTGTGTGAAAATTCATTGACATTTAGCTGTGCATCTAATAGTATTTTATAAAAGGATACAACTAAAACATTCTCTATAATGAAAAATTTCCCATGGTAAAAACTCCATGTAAAATTCTAAAATTGCACACAAGTTCCAATAACTTTTTATATTCATTTCCAATAACTTTTTTATTCATTATTTCTATAGAGAGTTTTTTTGGTGTTTAACTTATTGTTTTAAGTGCATTACATAATTGACAGCTCTCAATTTTCTATTAGCTCATTTTTTTTACTTGCTATAGAATTACTATTGTTTATCCTTCATTTAAAAATTACGTTGAAGACAGTTTTTAGATCTACATTTCTATACTTTACAAATCAGCAACTCGTTAGAATTTAAATTCATATCAACTTACTTCAATGGTTGGTTTACGAGTTGTAGTAGAGATCCAGCTTTGTTTTCTAATTTCTTTAACCAAATATGAGAGATAATAGAACAAATGTGGATAGATTGCATTTATAACATTCATCCTATCGTTTCTAGTTTTCATTTCATTTTACATTTTCTAAAACAACTATGACTTAAAAAATCTTCCTGCTTTTGTGAGATAGAAAGGGACACTGTCATTTGCAAATTGAATGAAAAACACATATAAAGAACAAACATAGCCAATTGTTCAACAAACACAGTACCCGGTAAGGTACCAACCTCATATTTCTTTGCATTATTTTGCTGTTATTTGTGCAAAATATAATAATCTGGTTCATTTTACCAAAAATTATACAATCTTCTTTGAAATATTTATAAATTCTATACTACTGTCTTTTATGACTTTGTTCTTAGGATTGCATGCAAAGGGGTCCTTTGGAGACTATGGCTAAGTGCAAAGCTGATGTAAACTTGGAGGCTTTATTATTCATAAAAAATTCTATCGTAAGTGAATTTAGAAAGTTTGGAAATTAGCTTTTTAGATTTACAATCAATAATATTGATTGGTTCTGAACTTTTTTTTGTTAATAAGTAAAATTTACTAAACAAAAATTTTGAGATTAAAAAATTGGAACATTTTTGTAACTTCACAATTCTATATTTAAGTTTATTTAGAAAACCTTCTACAATGTGTATGTTCTTCTTGCAAAATCAAGGCTTCCGTAATAATTTCATTATATGAAAATTCATTAACATTTAACTGTGCATTTAGTAGTATTTTATCAAATGATACAACTAAAACATTCTCCGTATTAAAAACTCCAAGCCAAATTCTAAAACTGCACACAAGTTACGGTAATATTTGTATTCATTATTTCCATTGAAAGTTTTTTTGGGTGTTTAACTTATTGTTTTAAATTTATTACACTACTTCACAGCTTTCAATTTCCTTTTACCTCATTCTTTTTAACTTTTATGAAATTAATGTTGCTTATCCTTCATTAAAAATTAAAAGTTGACAACATTTTTAAGGTCTACATTTTTGTGCTTAATGAATCAATAGCTTATTAGAAATTAAATTCATATCAACTTTATTCAATGATTTTCCAGTCAACTTTCAATTTTCTTTTACCTCATTCTTTTTACTTTTTATGGAATTAATGTTTCTTATCTTTCATTAAAAAATTAAAGCTGAAAACATTTTTAAAGTCTACATTTTTGTACTTCACAAATCAATAGCTTATTAGTACTTGCAAGTACTATTGCATCATTATTTGGTTTTCTTGGTTAACTAGTGATTAAAACTACTTGTTTGCACCAATTACAATTTAGTAGATTTTTTATTTTGTTAAAAAAAACATAATTTATATAGTTTAAATGTAAAATTTTTAAGTTTATAAATTGGAAAAATTAATTTTTGATGATATGATTGACTAAACCAATTTGAATCTTATACACGAGATTTCCAGAATGAAAAACATTAACAAATTTTATCACTTTTTTAGCATATTCCATCATTTTTTACACTTATTTTGTATAAAAAATTAAATTACAATTAAATGACATTTTCTATTTTTTATAAAAAATTATTTTTTATCAACTCATCTTTTAATATTATATTTTTATTTATAATAATTTATAATTGAATATATTTTTATATTTAAGATTATGTTATATGTTAAAAATTAAATAGAAATGAAAATACAAAATTATAAGTTATTTATATAGTATATTAGGATAAATATACTATTTTTAAAATTAAAATAATTTATTATTTGATTATTATAAATAGAAAAATATTAATTAAAAGCTACAATAAGATTGATTAATATATTTATAATTATTTTAAATTTTTAAATAATAATTAATCACTTAATAATATATTTTAGATATAAATAATTTTATTATTAATAATTTTATTATGACTTTAGTTTTAATTAATTATTTTTCTAATCATAATATTTTTAACTCTATAATTATTATTTAAGATTATTATAATTAAAATAATTAATTATATCTTAATTATTAGTACTTGTCTGATAGGCTAAGCAAGTACTATTGCATCCATTTTTGCATTTCTTATTTTATATAGTCTACATGTAAATTTTTTAACTTCAGAAATTTTCAAAAATATTTCTTAAACATATGATTGGTCCATCAAAAATATTTCTTGAACATATGATTCGTCCATTCAATTTGAATCTTATTGCACGAATTTCTGAGAAAATAAATAATAAATATATGGTAAAAACATATAGAATAATTAACTAAAATTTTTTATTTTAGCAAATTTTATTTCTTTATTTTTTAAAAGTATCTTTTTTATTTTTTAATACTAATTCATACTTTGCTATACTAATTATTGTAGTATTAATATTACTAATATTAATATTATTAATATTATTTATCTTATAGATATTATTTCTAAATACATGAAATTTAGATAGTTTCTAATTCATACAACTATACTAATTATTATAGAATTAAAATTAATAATATTAATAATATTAGTATTATTAATATTATTTATCTTATAAATATTATTTCATCATAAAATTTTAACCATAAATTATTAGATATTTTCAATAAGTTTCAATTATTATATTATGTTATTACAATTTATGGGCATATGTAAAATATATATTTTTTAAAGTATGAAACCCTATATTTATATCATGATTTCTATTAAATATTCTTTTATTTATGCTTCATGTTATTAGAGAATATTAATATTTAATTTTTATATTATGCTATTACAATTTATGGACATAAGTAAAATATATTTTTTTTAAAGTATGAAACCCTATATTTATATCATGATTTCTATTAAATATTCTTTTATTTATGCTTCATGTTATTAAAGAATATTGATATTTAATTTTGAAATGAAAGTTTTTTACAAATGATTTTTCTTTTATTTTTTATAATTTAATATTATAAAAGCAATATTTTCTACATAATTTAAATTTTATTTATTATATTATATTATACATTAATTTAGTTTTGTATTTCCTATATCATTAAGTGTTAGAATATAGTGAACTATAATAATCTTGTTTTTAATTAAAATTAATATAGTATTACTTCTACTTTAGTTTCTACTATAACTAAAGGCAAGTACTTAGCCACTACGTGGCACTTGTTAATAATTATTATAATTATTTTATATCATAATTTTGATTAAACTAAATTGAACGTTAGATAATACTTATATTATAACTATTTAATAATTAATAATATGGCAAGTACTAGCCGGCAAGAAATTAAATTCATATCAACTTTCTTCAATGATGAGATCCAACTTCGTTTTCTGATTTCTTTAACCAAATATGAGTGCTAATGGAACAAAAATGATAGCTTGTATTTATAATATTGCTTCTAGTTTTCAATTCATTTTCCATTTTCAAAAACAACTATGACTAAAAAAATATCCGTCCAAAATATAGTAATTTGTTTAATTTTACAAAAAATATACTTTCTTTTTTAGACTTTATTCTTTATTATGATCCTTGAATTCTCATATTCAAATATGAAATAGAATAATAGTTTATGTTAGACTAGATATATGAGGAACAAATATTCTTGGAAACTAGTTTTAGTTTTACAAATATTATAGTTACAATGTTAAATTTCTAATATAGGAAGGTACAACTCATATTCTACTAGAAAAACTAATTCCTCCCAAGCTAACATGAATGTTTAGTCTTTTAAACTTAACTATGACCAAATTGAACGAATTGCAAACTAATTTTGTACCTTTAAATTAAGGATACTATTTTGGTTAGAATAATCTCATTTGAGTATGCCAATTCTTATGATAACTTATGAGCCTTGTTTAATTTTTTGTAAAGGATTTCATTATTTTGTTCATCATAAACTTTTTTGTCATTTTCTTTATTCAACATCAAAGTCTGTGTTCAAAGTATATCCACGTTGAACTTCTGGTCCTAAAAAATAGATAATCATCTACTCAACACCCTTCATTTTTTCTTTTGATTATTATTCATTATTTAACTAGAGGCTTGGGAAAATATTGTATGGCATATTATGCCCTTATTTTCACAAGCCTCACTTAACCATCATGTTAATGGCTACTCCTTGGGTTAACCATCTTTCTAAGTTTTTGCCTTCTCAGTTCAAATTTGAAACTGGTGTTTTTCTTGTCTTCTTTCCCCTTCTCATCAATCATATATATAAGCAGACAAGGTGTGCTTGGTTTTGAAACATAGATTTTTGCATACTGTAAACTAGATTTTAAATGACATTAAATATTATTGATTGTAACATTAATGATGAACAAAATTTCTCATACTTGAACATATGAGAAATGTGCTTATTTTTTGCAGGCTCAACGAACTATGTTTTTCACTGGCAATGGGAATTCAAGTTCTCCAAAGATAACTACACTCTACAACCTCAAAACTCAACAATTTCAATCACGGGCTACTGCTCAAAGTCTCAAACTAATTCTACTACTAACAATCAACATGAAACTCCATAGTTGAATGCATCAAGGACAACATCAACAACTATCATGTCAAGAGGTAACAAATTGTTCACTAATCACTTCCTATCCATCACTTAAAGGTTGTATGTTTAGTATTTACATTATTCTTCCATATGTTCTTCTCCTCTCACAAGTCATAATTTTTGTAAAGACTAAAATTTTGACACAAAAGCCACATTAGTAAAAGCCGCATAACAAGGGAGTCAGACAACAAGTCAATAGTCGAATGCATAAGTCGACAAGATACCAATCAATTCCCTATATTATAGGATAGAAATGCAATTATGACCATAACTGTCGAAATGATAAAGCATACCTTTGTCCAAAGATAAGCAAAAAATTGACCATCTATCGAGTGTCTTAAAGAAATCAGAATAAGAGATGTCACATCAAATACAAGCAAGAACAAACTATGATGTCAAGATAACAACTCAAGAGATTATTGACCAACTATCAAAAATATAGTAAAAAATTAAGATTACTTTTAGTTATGATCTTTCATTTCATAAAAATAAAGGTAAACCTTAAATTCAAGAAATACCACCATGTTGAATACTAGAAGCGTATAGCGCTGTAAGGTAAAGTCCTTGAAAAGTACTTTAGAAACCTGTTCACAAAAGTAAGCTAGGGCGAGAATATTATGGGAGTGCGTTTCCACCCTACCATGAAGCAGTAACACTTCCCCGGAATCCTTCCTGACATGAAGAATACCCAGCCCAACTAGAAGTAATCTAACAAAGTAAAACTAAGGAGTAATGGAATATGTGTTACTTGATACATCCACATTCAATTTCCAATATAACATGTTATGGACTTCCAAATGAAAACCTTGTAAATATACTTCCATTTCATATGGAAAATATTGAGCAAAGATTCTCATTTAATGCATAGTACATCATGTTTCCATGGTGCATTCAACATACAAAAAGGAACATAATAGAAATCCTTCTCTTAACTATCAAAACATGTCAAGCTCATAATATCTGCCAATATATGTTTTAGTTCAAATGATAAATATAACTTGAATTTTTCATAGTCGTGGAGAAAACGCAAGATATACACATATAACAAATTCATTTCATTCAAGAAGCATAAACTATAACAGTGATTAACAATTACTTTGTAAATAAGTCTAACAAATTTATATGTCTAATCTTTCCTTCATAAATCTACTCTTAAGATTTGGTTTTCACCCTTTTTATTTTTTGTAGTAATGTAATAAGAAATAACTATATCCTAAATCTTTATCATCAAAACATGGATAAACCGAATATCAGTTAGGTATGTTAAATTAGAAGCATCAACCCTTTCTTAATCAACATGTTGAGATCTCAATTCTTCTTCACTCAGTATAATTTTATCATAGACTTTCTAAGATGTATATTTAATTAACTTGATTCCATTCAACAAAGTGGTTAGCTCCCACTTATAAATCCATGTTTAAAGTTTGAATGTATGAATTTCTATGCTACTCTAATTTTAGCAATAAAATCTCCCCTAAAATGATAAACTATCCACCTAATAGTTAAGATTTTGATTCATCCTTTCAAAATGGATCAATCACAAAACAACATAAAATCCAAGTTTATCCTTTCCCATCAGAATTTCGGCGAGGTTAATCTTCTATGATAATTTAAATGGTTTCTCTTAACAATACAACATTTACTTCTTACAAAAAAAATCATATACTCAAAATCTCTTAAAACCATGGTAATAAGGTAATAAAGAATATCTCTCAATCATTTGTGGAACATACAGGTGCTATAGGAAGTTTACATAGTTCCTGTCGCAAATTAAAATGGGCAGTCAACTATTATTGCTCATGCTACAGGAAGTACATTTACATCTTGATCTATTTCTAGTGACTGGGTTTTAAGACAGTAGCTAATTTTGTTTCCAACATAGGTCTTTTTTAAATTTCTTTCCAGCTAAAAAATATAAAAGTACTCCAAACTTTAAGCAACTAATATATGGTTATCTATCTCGTATTTCCCTATATCATTCCAATCTCTTCTTTCTCTAACTTTATTATAAACAAATCTTTTAAACCAATTTGCCATAGGAACATCAGTTTACTCATTTTAATCAAGAAAATATTCTTTTTGTTTACCAATATAAGTTTCTCATGACGTGCTTATCAAACTGTTCTATATTAAAATCAGAAACAATAAAGTTCAAAACTACATCTCGGAAGTAATCAAAATAATTTTATGAAGCTAAAATTTCCATCTCTATATTATCTATGTCGTGTCACTTAAATATGTTCAAATATCATCTTTTCCTTTTCTAAAAACGGAAGTAACTTATAAAGAAAAATATTAGGTAAGGAAGTAATGTGCTTCACAAGATTTCAGCTTCCTCCTTCTGTGGTATTGAACTATTTACATTTGTTTTGGGGCTTCCCATCAGTTTTAAGTGATTGTTGTAGGTCAATTTTAAATGATTGTGGTAACTACCTTTTTGTATGGAGAGCTCCTCATCTGCAGCACCATTCTCTGTTTCTCATGTCATGAAAAAGTGGTATTCTACATCAAATATGCTTAATCCATGTACAAGAAATTTTTGGTTCTGTCATATATATGACAATTTAATCATCAAAAAGAACTTTGATAACTACTTGACTCAGTCCATTTCTAAATATAATCTTTTAAGCTATGTGGCATCCTCATAAGCATGAGTAGATAAAACATAGTTATTCTTTGTAGATCACTATGTTCTAGTATATTGCTTTTGTGTTTACTTATTTATAATTATATGATTAGTTTATTTTTTTCACATGCCTCCTTTTAGAAATTTGTCTTATAAGTATTTCGACACTCTTACATTCATGACTTTATATATGCCTATATTATACCTTAGTGTGATGAGTAGATACAACATAGTTATTTTTTTTTTGTAGTGGATAGATTATTATGCTATAATATAATGCTTTGGTGTTTACTTATTTATAACTGTATGATCAATTTAATTTTTTCACACACCTCCTTTTAAAGATTAGTCTATAAGTATTTTCCCACTCTTACTTCCTTTCATGACTTTATATATGCCTATATTATACCTTAGTCTGATGGGGTAAGAAAAACTGACAAAACATGTATGGTAAGTTACAAATAAAATCAAAAGAAGCATACACACCAGTATGCATTAACCATCTATTTCTTGATTGAGTTGACACAAGATTGAATACATGCCTAGAACTTTTTGATAAAGTGAATTACACCTGGAAGCAATAATAGATTCATAAGCGAAGTGCTTTGAAGTAAACAGTAACTTAGCACCTATGAGTGATTTCAAAATTGAGACTGTCTCACTGCCATTTTTTATCTTTTAGTGCTTACCCATAGTCAATTTGCTAGTGCTTTTTCAAGCTTTTGGGGACAAGCTATGCCTTAAATAACTTTAGCGATTCAACCTTCTAGAATTATAACGTTTTATTAGTCAATTGTACAAAAAAGATGATTAAGCAGACATGTTGATTCACCAATATAAAACTGTTCACAATGTGGCTAGTCTGAAGAGTCGCTTGTAGATGAACTGCTAACAGGTCTCTTGAAGGTAATTAATAGTTCAGTATTATTATCGTTCTAGAGGTTTTAAGTTCTGACTGTGATTATATTTTTTATGGTGGTCTTGTTGGGCTTAGAAACTATTTCACTGTAATTTCAAAAGACAACCATAAAAATGATCATCCTACTTTGGAGGGTTCAATGAGTCAGGATCTTGTTGGTTCCCACGGCGAGGAGCTATATTCTCATAAAAGTGATTGAAACATATTGTTAAATAAGAATATTATTGATCTGAATAGATTTGAGTCCCATGGTGTTGTACAAAGCCCTACTAGCCTTTGGCCATTACTAGCCTTTGGCCATTTTGTGAATCCAGGGTTGTTTCTTATAATCTCATGTTCAAATACTTCATATCAATTGGTTTTCTTGCTTTCCTGTTTTCTCTTTTTAGTCATTTGTTTCTGTGATATACACATATGATTGGTTCCCTAGAAGAACATTAAATATAATTTAGCTGTCCAATATGACATGCATTTTTAATTGTTTTCAACAATTGAGTGAATGGAATTCCTGTTGACTGAAATAAATTTGTCACACTATACAAAGGCCTCTATGCTTTCAAAATTTGATCATTTCATCCTATAGAAAGGCCTTTAAGCTTTCTCATTTCATTATTGGCGACAAAGGACGTTTTCAATATTTAAGTTTGAGATACCCTGCAATTTCTCATTGCATGTTGTATTGTTGTGTTCATTACTGAAGGTAATCCATGGTCCAATGGAGCTAATTTGGGCGATAATATAAGGCCATCTCATGAAAGATTCAAATGGTTTTGTTTAATTTGTTTGAAAATTAATGACCTTTACAAATAAAATTGCAGATTTTAGCAATCATTTCTAGCATAAACAATTGTATGATAGCCCAATTAAGATTTATGGAAATTTATAAATAACATTGTTCTGATGTTTTCCAATTGCAGGAGCCAGAGTTTTCCCCCGGTAGAAAAGCAAATATGATATTTAAAGCGAAGAGGATTGGGGCATCTGGAACTGTGCATCCTGAGGTAGTAGTATATCCTGGCATATTTTAATGTTAAAATGTTAATCTGTTGATTGTTAATAATCATAGAAAATTATCAAAAGGTTGTCTTACATTTACTTTCAAGTTGAAGAGCAAGAACAATGTGTTATTAACATGCAAATTTTATCTGGAATCAATTTCAATATTTGAACCGTATTTGAATGCTAGAGGGGCCTCACGTTTAGTGAATATTATATTATAATGATCACATAGCATGTTTATAATTCAATTCCTACGTTCTAAGGTTATTGAATAGTTCTTAGTTACGATACAGAGTTCACCAAATTTCTTCTTACAAATTGAGAATTTGGCAAATTTTAAATCATTCCATCTACACTTTATTTTAAAAGATTTTAAAATAATATTATAATGCCCTTGTCTTATTTATAAAACACTTTCAAGAGAAAAATAATACATTACGCAACCTTTTCAATGAAAGACTTTTTTTTAAAATTACAAAAGAAAGATAACCATGAGTTTCTTCTTTTTAGCAGCATGATACACATTTGGCCCTTTTGTGGTGAGGAACATGAAACATGGGGCTCGTTTGGAATGGTCGGACTCTTTGAAGATCTGGATCAAATATCATGACAGTGTTAAGAAAAACTCTTATTACAAAACCATAATATATAGATGAATTTCACTTCAATACAACAGGGAAACTTGATGAGACATACTTCTGGGAATAAAAGGGCGAACAAAATATGGCATTCATTGAACGCGTGGAATCATTTCTTTTCTTAGCCTCTTAATATCTTCTTTTTCAGCCAACTGTCAACAATTTATTTGGTCAGGAGCATTGATCAATTTGCTACTTAGCTAGGAGCATAAATATTAGATACACAAAAGTCAAAATGATGCATAGCCCATTGATCAACCAACTCCAAGACCAAAAGGCTCCACAAGTTGCCCAAAAACATACAAGGTTTCCTAGTTTCTCCACTAGGCCTTCTTGCACCAATAAGGATTAATCAACTCCCAACCCCCCAAGACTTTTCCCAAGCCATCCTAGGGTCATAAATTACCTATTTCCGCTTGTTTTGAATAGGCACCAACTGTCCATAACACCCTTTTGATCAAATTCTCCAAATGCTGTCCCAAACTAGGCTTCCTACCTAGTAGCCCTATCAAACGGGTAATCTGCACCTTTCTCAGAACTTTCCCAAACAACTTGCAAAACAAATTCCTGATTCAACTACCCTTTATGGAGTTGTTCAACATATCAGAAATCCAACTATCACTTTTTTGGACCAGGTGTATGGAAAATTGCTGCTCTACTTTTGCTCCTAGGCCTAATTGGCTCCATTTACAAAGCAACTATGTGAGATACTTCACCCCAAACCCCACAACCTTCAGCAGTCTTCACTTTTGATGCAAAACAAAGGATTTTCAAGGTTCTATGGTCCTGTGCATTCATTTGACAGGCAAACCCCAAAACCCTCCTTAAAACAAGCCTAAAACTAGAGCCTTGTAGTTAAGGCACTTCCCTTCACTTCCAGGGTTCAATCAAACTTCCTACAGCATGTCTTGGACATCCTCTAACACTGTCCAACATAAAATCATGCCCTTATTAAGGCAGATCCTCTGCTGCTATAGCCATGGCACACTTTTCATGCTCTTTCCTTGGGGACAGTCAAGGTATAGACCCCCATCACCACTTCTCCTGCATATTACAAGGTCATATTCATATTATAAAAGTCATTTAGAGCCCATTCAATGAGAATCAGTCTTACATTCATGGAATGGCTCTAGATTACATTTTGAACCTTCAAATCATGATAAATTTCAGAATTTAAGAGACAGTCAGCAATGTAATTGTAAATCTGATCAAATGAAATTACACAATCATCCAACGGGATATAAAACACTTAAAATTTGTTGCCTACTTCATCCTTGATGATTCAACAATCAAATCAATCAATGAAACATGAAAGGAACCCCAAGAAATTGCAAGGAAATTCAATTTTATTACTGTTCTAGGGACAGTCCGTAAAATGTATGCTTCCAACCAACACCCCTGCATATCCCACGCCTCGAGTAGGCTTTATACAATGTTAACCAACTGCCCAAACTGACTGGGATTGGTTAGACTCCCTAAAACTCAACTAAACACCTAGTCTAGGCTTACCCGCCCAAAACCAACTAACCGTTGGTATTTGAAAATTTGAATTTTTAAAACTAAATAAATAAACTCCTATTGACCTCTAACTTTGGAATTGGTCATTTTATGATCTTATTACAATGTTTAAACCCTCAAAATCTCAATTGACCCACTTAGGCATCATCTTGCCACATTTTTCTATTCTGGTCCTAGGGTCCTTACTAGGCCCCTAATGACATTTTGACAATACATTCAATTGATTACAATAAAAAGTCATAATAGGCATTAAAATATTACAATTCAACCAAGGACCCCTCCATGGTCTTCCTCATGCCTCAAGATCTTCATTGGTCTCCTTCCTCCGTCAGGTGCCCCTGCACCATACTACCAGGGACAAAAAGAATCTAAGTCCCTTGGTTTGTCCATCCTCTTTCTTGTCTTCCAATTCTTTGGTACCTACTGCTTGTATCCTGCAACCAAAAATTTCCACTGATTCGGTGGCTCTTTGCACCTTCTCTCCATCAAGTGGTACCCTTGCCAAGTACCCAAATCATCAATGTGCATTTCCTCATGAACTTTTTCCACATAGTCATCCAGATAGAACCCCTGCAAACCTGTAATAAATGGATTAGGAAAAAGAAATGGGACTTCTTCATTAGTTAAAACATCCATTTAGTTCTCCATAGGAACCATTACATCCTCTTCATCCTGCAATATCCCCATATCTAGAGAAATATTTATCAGCATTTGAGCCTCCCCTTGGCCATTCATCTCAGTCTTTGTCTCTTCCACTAAGGCTGCTTCCTCTTGAGCCCCCACAACACCTTCATAACTCTGCCATTCCTCCATGATGGCTGCAAACTCTTCCCGGAAATCAGGTTCCTCTCTTGTATCTGTTGCTACCTCTTCCTTATGCAATTTGCCTTGGCACACCAACTCAATCTTAGCCTCCTCCTCTGAGACCAAATCAGACTTTACAATCTGAACCACTTCCTCATGCCATTCTCCCTGGCATCCCAAATCCTCACTCAAGGTTACATCATTAGCCTCCATACTCTTTGTCACATCCAAAGGACATTCCATTATCCCAACCAAAGTCTCTTTTCAATACTCAAGCCCTTCAAGACTTGACTCTGGTGTCTACATCAACATCCTTGTCTTCTATCACTTCCTCAACATCTAGAACCTCTTCTCCATTAGGTTCATCTTCTTCTTCCCGCTGCTCATTGTCCTGCTCTAGGATTTCTGCAAGTTTCTTTATTCTGGCCTCATTCTCCTCTAAGGCTTTTTCCAATCTCCTTATCTCCTCTTCTTCTTGTCTCCTCTCATTTTTCCTAAACTCCTTCCATTCTTTCAATGCTTGTAGCATCTCCCTTTCTGACCTTGTCAAAGCCATCTCCACCTATCTAGGATTCATTTCCCAGATCTTCTCGCTTTGATACGACTATGATGCAAAGCCCATTGATCAACTAACTCCAAGACCAAAAGGCTCCTCAAGTTGCCCAAAAACATACAAGGTTTCCTAGTTTCTCCACTAGGCCTTCTTGCACCAATAAGGGTTAATCAACTCCTAACCCCCCAAGACTTTTCCCAAGCCATCCTAGGGTCATAACTTACCTATTTCCACTTGTTTCAATAGGCACCAACTGTCCATAACACCCTTTTGATCAAATTCTCCAAATGTTGTCCCAAACTAGGCTTCCTCCCTAGTAGCCCTACCAAACAGGGAATCTGAACTTTTCTCAGAACTTTCCCAAAAAACTTGCAAAACAAATTCCTGATTCAACTACCCTTTTCGGAGTTGTTCAAGATATCAGAAATCCAACTATCACTTCTTTGGACCAGGTGTACGGAAAACTGCTGCTCCACTTTTACTCCTAGACCTAATTGGCTCCATTTACAAAGCAACTATGTGAGATACTTCACCACAAACCCCACAACCTTTAGCAGTCTTCACTTTTGATGCAAAAGAAAAGAGTTAAGGCACTTCCCTTCACTTCCAGGGTTCAATCAAACTTCCTACAGCATGTCTTGGACATCCTCTAACACTGTCCAACATAAAATCATGCCCTTATTAAGGCAGATCCTCTGCTGCTATAGCCATGGCACACTTTTCATGCCCTTTCCTTGGGGACAGTCAAGGTATAGACCCCCATCACCACTTCTCCTGCATATTACAAGGTCATATTCATATTATACAAGTCATTTAGAGCCCATTCCATGAGAATCAGGGTCTTACATTCATGGAATGACTCTAGATTGCATTTTGAACCTTCAAATCAATGATAAAATTCAGAATTTAAGAGACAGTCAGCAATATAATTGTAAATCTGATCAAATGAAATTACACATTCATCCAACGGGGTATAAAACACTTAAATTTGTTGCCTACTTCATCCTTGATGATTCAACAATCAAATCAATCAATGAAACATGAAAGGAACCCCAAGAAATTGCAAGGAAATTCAGTTTTATTACTGTTCTTGGGACAGTCCGTACAAATGTATGCTTCCAACCAACACCCCTGCATATCCCACGCCTTGAGTAGGCTTTATATAATGTTAACCAACTTCCCAAACCGACTGGGATTGGTTAGACTCCCTAAAACTCAACTAAACACCTATTTTAGGCTTACCCGCCCAAAACCAACTAACTGTTGGTATTTGAAAATTTGAACTTTTAAAACTAAATAAATAAACTCCTATTGACCTCTAACTTCAGAATTGGTCATTTTATGATCTTATTACAATGTTTAAACTTTAAACCCTCAAAATCTCAATCGACCCACTTAGGCATCATCTTGCCACATTTTGCTATTTTGGTCCTAGGGTCCTTACCAGGCCCCTTAGGACATTTTGACAATACATTCAATAGATTACAATAAAGAGCCATAATAGGCATTAAAATATTATAATTCAACCTATGGACCCCTCCGTGATCTTCCTCGTGCCTCAAGATCTTCATTGGTCTCCTTCCTCTGTCAGGTGCCCCTGCACCACAAATATAGAACAGAAACTAACCTTCTGCAGTCTTTCCTCTTCTAGCCTTTTCTACTTCAAGGCATTTCGTTTTCTTGCTATCTATTTCAAGAACAACCAAAAATATATTTACAGGCAGTAAGGAAAAGGCCCCTGCTAACACTTGTGTGAATTAACAGATAGTTTTGTGCTATTTTAAGTTTGTTCAAAAACATGTAAAAATCACCCAAGACATATAAGATGAAATTTATGAGACTTACTATCTGATCAAGTTCAGCTCGATCAGCTGCTCTTGTTTCAGTGTAAAGCTTCATATCCAGCAGTTTAGTGCACTCTTTCACAGGGGGCTTCACCAAGTGCTGTTATTTGAGAAACAATTACGAAAGATTCAAAACTATATCCAAAAGAGAAATGCTAAGTAAAATTTTCTCTATAATTCAAATGATGTTAACTCTGGCTCATCTGTCGTCCATGGCAAACCCTTGTGCCTTTGGAATTCAATTTTTTCCTTCCTCACACAGCATCACCTGGACCTTCTTCATGAATTCCTTTCCTTTCACATGTCCTCTTTGCTGTAAATTTCAAAGTTCTCCTTCGACAATGTGTATTTAGGAAAATAAATGAGAATAAAAAAGGTTGAATTCACAATTGCATACTATTCAAAATTAACGAATTTGATGAATCAATAAAAACAATAAAAATATGTGTGCAACATATGATAACTTTCTCTCTATATTTTACCTCTGTGCGAAGCTTGAAAGGTTGTGCACAAGTGACCTTCCTCCATTTTTTAATTCCCCTTCTTTCCAGAGATTCCTGTCCTGTTCAATCCAAGCTCAGAAAAAGAAACCATATAAGATATGTTCTCAGTGTATGTTAATATTTTCAGGCTGAAGCCCAACTATCTTTTTGTCAATGCCTAATTTTTTAGGCAAATCAGATTGAGTTATGAAGAGCGCTTTAAAAAACACATAAGTCTATAGTTAGTGTTAAGGTCCCATTTCAAAAAAAAATTGCAAACTAATTGATTTCATGTTCTGGCACATTCATGTGTAGAATTTAAAGTTGAAAATTTCAATGATTGAATTATTCTAAATATTAAGATTAATGTTTATTTCATAAATAAATTTGATTTATAACTGTAAAACCCTTTCAAAATCAAATTGTGTGTCCAAAGGAAATGTCCACTTCACACACTTGGCAACTCTCTCCCCACTACGCTGTGGAATGCTATCAATTGCTTCGGCAAGCAGCTTATTCCTGGGTCTTCAATGAGCTGGGGGAACCCCTCTGCGAGGAGATGACAATGAAGTGGCACTACTAGATCCCTCAGCACCCTCCATCATCTTCTCATCCACATTTCCATTTCCCTGCTTGGAAGTCCTAATTTTCCCAGCTTTCTCATTTGAGTCTCTCTGAGGAGTTGGGTTGCCATTACAAACAGTTGAAATGTTGCTCTTGTCCAATCTAGAACTTTCCAAACTGGAAAACCCTATAGAGCGATCTATTTCACTCGCCATTGGAGATCCGAAGAGGAGATGAATCGAATGGGCACAAAACATTTTCCAACAATAATGTCCATGCCCGTTCAACTCTATCTCCTCTTGGGATTTCCAATGGCAAAGAAAATAAATTGTCTAATAGGATTCCTGATATAACTGAGATCTCAGAACCCAAAAATGAAAATATAGACAAGACAATGAATGGTTTGGAAGGTTCTGAATTGGGCAAGAGCAACATTTCAGCGGCTAGTAATAGAAGACTGTGAACCCAGAATCTTCTCATTCATGGTGCTAGTTTCAAGCCCAGCAACAACCACTTTCTCACTATTCCTACACTTCAAAGAACCCATCTTTGTTATCTTCAATAGAAGATACATAACATGTATGTTCTTGGGTTATTGTCTCTTGAACTCCAATCTGAATTTGTTCCCGAGGCATTGTCTCCTTAACTCCAATCTGAATTTGAACACTAGCTTCTCCAACTTCTATTGAAGGCTTTTTCATGTTCAAAAAATTATCCTTCATACTCTCCTTTAGTGAAGTCCTCAATTTTTGAGAAGCAATACATGGACATTTCGTGCTTGCATATGCAGAAATGCGAACAGACCCAGATCTTGACTTTTCATTGCGTTTCTTGCACACCGTGCCCTCCTGGTTAGGCTTTTCAATCCTCTTTGCCGCAAGGAAGTTCCTTGGCTGAGGCCTCAAGTTGCCAGAAGCCCAATGTGGGTAATTTACCCCACATCTTCTTGCCTGCAGGCATGCATTTCAGATTCAGACACCTTAATGGTTCCAGAGAGCCATCGGCCGACTTCTGAAACCCATCTGAGAAATTTTCCTGCACATCAGACTTTTCACATCCATCAGAGGCTTCTAAGATTCTTTCACACCCATTAGGCAACTTTTGAAACCCATGAGGAGATTTTCGACATGCATTTGGAGATTTTACGGTAGCAGAATTGGGGTTACAATTTTCTGAATAACCAGCAGGAGAAAACTTCCTCATATCATGTTCACCGAGTTGCTTTTTCCTTAGCGATTGAGAAGCAGCAGGAAACGGAACGATCCTGTTCGTCGGACCTAATGAAATTGGAGATTGAACACCCTTCTTTCTTGATCTGCAGGCATTCGTTCCAGTGTCAAAAACCCTAGATGGTTTCATTGAGCCATTGGCTGATTTTTGAAACCCATCAGAGGATTTGTCCTTCCCATTAAAGGACTTTTGACACCCATCTGAACCTTTGAAGATTTTTTCACACCCATTAGGCGACTTTCGAAACCCATAAAGAGATTTTTCACACCCATGTGAAGATTTTACAGTAGCAGCATTGGGGTTACAATTTTCTGCATAACCAGCAAGAGAAAACTTTCTAATATCATCTTCATGGTATTGTTTTTCCCTCATATGTTGAGTAGTGGGAGACCGAACTATCCTATTTGACAAACCCAATGGAGACTGAACACAATCGAAGGGGGAGACCTGCCTTCCCAATCTCTCTGTATTCAAACACAATCACCTCTCACTCTCACTCTGTTAAGAAACTGAATGAGTTGATTTGCATGTGCGTATATTTTAGGGCTAAAATTTCATTAAAATGTTTTCATATGATCTCATTGGGTAGGGGAGAGGGACCAGTAGTTGTGTGGGGTCCAATAGTTGATCATCTACTTGTGAATATATTATCCAGTCTTACACCATATTTTTACTATATATTGTAATTAAATAATCTACATGTAAATCAAAAATCTTCTAAATGTTGATAAAAAATCGACCAATACTTGAACACATGAGAACCTATAAATGTTTATTAAAATAACATTAACAAGTGAAATAGATAACTTTTTGTCTCAAATAAAATATTATACCTATCTATCATATGTGTGTCGCTTAAAAAAAATATGCTCATTTAATAAAATAAGATGTCCACTTAAACAAGTATTGTTATCTTAGTGCACAAATACTATTCTTTTGTGTACAACTATTGGGGTAGCAAAGTATATCCATTAGAGTATTTCATATTACCAATTCGTTTTATCACAAATATAAAAGGTGAACACAATAATAATATATTTTACATAATAATAGGTTATTTTTATAACAACAAATAATTTTTTTGTGTTGAAGCATTGGTCATTTTGTGTTGAATTTAAAAGTTACATATAACAAATATTTATGATTACTAATAGGTATATGGTCTATTTAAGTTGCATATATGTTATATTTTGTACAGAAATACAATCACCCACTAATAACAAATGATATTTTTAAATTTAACTACTAGAGATTTTTAGATTACGTTTTGGTCGAATCTTTTAAAAGTCAATTTTTGTACACGTTTAACTAGGCATGTTATTTTAACGAGTTGTGTGATGAACCACACTTTCAAACCTTAGTTATAGGTAGTTAAGTGTTCATTTTACATTTCTAAAAAAAAATGAAGGTCTTACGATATTCCATGCAATGGCTACATATTGACGAAGTTAGCCCTCACGACTATTGATCCCTCTCCCTTAATGACAGTTTGTGAGAAAGAAAATACAGATTCCAATGCAAGAAAATGTACAAATGAAGTCTAAATGGGAGCAAAGGTTTAGGTTTTTTATTTTCAGATTATGATTGGACCGTTTGATTCTACTTTTTGAAACTAGAATTGGAATTTGAGTATGATTTTTTTTTGAATTGTTTTAATATTTTTGAATTTAATAATTTATTTTTATTAATGGAATTGAATTTAAAATGGAATTGCAGACCGTTTTAGGCAATCAAAGTTGGTGGCAAGCAACCAAATTACCAAAATTCAAAAAAAAAATTGGAAAATAATTTCGAGAAAAAATTCAAAAAAATAAAAAATTAATTTATTTTTTAAAAAAAAATTTGAAAAAAATTCATCAAAAAAATTCGAAAAAAATTTTAAATTTTTTTTAATAAATTTGAATAAATAACAAAGTTACAAACCACCCAAACAAATAAAAAATAAATTAAATTTCTCCCCACACAAATAAAAAAATTCAAAAATTAGGTGTAGACATGAAAATTTTAAAAATTTGATTTGCCCTCAATTCCAATTCCAATTTCAAATTCCAATTCCACCTTTTCAAGTGGATGATGTAAATGCTCATTTTGGACAAAATGAGCATTTACATCTTCCTATTGTATTTTCATATTGCACTCCCAAACTAAGTATTCGACAAAATCAGAAATAGCAAATGCCAATTCCAGACTGATTCCTGCTACCAAATGGACCCTAAGAGAAGCATAAGTTTCCAATCAAACACTTCTTTGAGACCACGTGCCTTGTCTGTGTTTCCACATTATGCATGCATTCTCCAACATAATATACCATCTAGGTAAATATTATTTCTAATTAGGGCTATTTGAGGAAGTAAAAAATTTCTAAGTTTGGATAATATTAACCTAATTTGAGGCCCTGATTTTATTTTTTTTTGATCCTCCTCTTCCTTCATCTCTACACCTTCTATTATTTAGTATTAGGGTTTCTAATTTGTTCTTCATAGGCCAGCATATTGTGGCAATTTTGGGGCTTATTTTTTACTTCTTTAGGTTTTGGGGGATCAACAAAGTGGTAATTTTTTTATCTTGTTCAAACAGACTATCAAAAGAGATGAATCGAGAAAGTAACTCATTGTATTCATATTTGTGTTGTCTAATTTGTAGGCTCCCATGTCTTTTCCATACTCTTTTTATAAAAGAAGATGTTCCTCTTGAAACTACTCACAACTTCTCTTCATCAAGCTACATTTAGTAATTCTCAACCACATCCATGGAGTTTTACATGAAGATCTACATTTCTTTGATTTTGTTCTTTCTCCTTATGTCACTATTAAAGTTTTCAAAGTTACTTTGGTTAAGTTTATTATGCCAATTGGCATATCATATATCTTTTGGTCATGTTTTTTTAGTTATTTAGGCTATCTAAATTATTTTGCATCTTAACTGTGTTCATTATTACTTGAAAGAGATTTTGTGCAGGTAGTAACGTCAAACTATTGAGGGAATACATGCTCATTGAGATCTATTTTCCATGAACACCTTCAGATATGATTGTTATTGTGTTAATATTTTACAATTTTATCATTATAATTTATGTGTCTGATCTTGCCTTTGATGATGATTACGTATAATAGTAAAATACAAAAAAAGATCATCCTTCTTGTCAACCTCGTTATATGATTCTTATTGAAAAATAATGTAAAGAAAGATTAGGGTTTCAATGCATACTTTTGCAAGCCTTACAATTTGAGTCTTCTTGTAATAGCGTCCTTGCACTTTTTATAGTTCCATTTGTTCCAAGTTATTGTGCAATGTTGTATGTTCTTGTTTTTATATTAATAATAAATTTAATATGAGATATAAGTTAACTAAATATATGGTTAGTTTCTTCAGTATGAGCCTTCTTGGTAGTATGGTTGCATGCTTCTAGGTATATGAAATTAACTATTGAGGAGTTTCATAAAATTTTAATGTATCATTGTTTATGGTTAATAATTATCAATTTTTTTGTTCTAAATTTGGTCCCTCGAGCCATAAAATATTTTTGTTTGCATGTTGGCCATGGTTATCAAGATATGTGCCTTGTTATTTATTTGAACATTTTTTCAGAGTGCGAGGACATTCTTTCTAGTCTAGTTTTATACATTTTTATGTATCTTTGGAATGAATTTTGTGTAACAATAGATTGATGAATGTGATAGATGTGATAGATGTCCACTTAACTATTAATAATTTTTGTTCTTGAGTTTTCCTCTAGAGACAAACAAATAGTAGCACATAAACTAATTATGCAATTTTTTCAACTTTTAATTTATTAAAAATGTTTATTGTTTTGCTTTTTCTTTGTTATGAGACAACCTCTACTAGCTTCTAGATGAAGGCATTTCTCCAAAATGAAGTGAGGTTTAAGTCTTTAGTTAGATTCATGTGTTTACTTCAAGATGGAGGAAGAATTCTTCAACCCTACTAAAGCTTTTGATGAAGACAACACTTGAAATAAGTTTGATAATAGCTAAGACAATACTTAGACTTATTTAAGTGTTGAATATAGCTATTTCATACGTGTCACATAGGTACTGTAATCTTAAAATCCAAGAAAGGTATTAGATCAAAACAAATATAATCTTGAAATATAAGAAAAATATTAGATTAGAAACAATGGCATACAATTTAAGACATACAAACAACATCATGACATGCATGCCTAATGCAGGAGCATCTCGGGTCTTGAGCAATCTTGCATCAACCAAAAATATTTCTTGTTTTATGTACCTATATGTTGTTTGCATTATTATCTTTGCATTTATTGGTTTTATGTTGTGCAAACCTTACATGATGTTGAGGACCTATTTTGCAACCTTCTCTTATGAGCCCATAAGGATTGGATGGACTGTTTCAAAGTTAGAGTTGTTTTCCTTGTTGCTAGAGTCGTATTTTCCTAATTTTCGCGTGCTGATTGTGCACCGTGTAGCCATTGATCCTTAAGGAATCAGCCTTTGCACTCTAAAGGGCATTTAAGAGTACCTAAATTACTATCTTCTCCTAAGACCGCAAATCCTAATTCATTATGAGTTGGGAGTTGTGACCGTTTTCCTCGGGTATCAATTTTCAGCCAATTTACACGCAAAACGTATAGTTTTCATCTTGCGCAGTTTCGTATGATGAGATAGGATCTTTCTAAGTTAGGGGCATGTTCTTGGATCATGTGTGGACCTAAATGTGGATTTGCATCGAGTTTTGTTCATTCTTTATTTAGTTTTGGTTTACTCTTCCAGGTTGGACCTATAATGTAATTAAATGCCTGACTGACCGACTTGTGGCTTAGCTGGCTATATATTGATAGCTTGGGTAAATGTTTAGAGTCAAATTGGTAGTAGCATGAGAGTAGAATCATAATTAGATCCTACAAGATCTTGAAAATTAGGTGGTTTATCTAATATTGTAATAGCAGAGCTAGTGTTTGCATACTTGGAGACAAGGAGATTTCTTGGAGGCTTGCAAGCTCAAGTTTAGATCTGACTTAGTGTTTCCATCAGTTGCTGATGTGTTTCAGAGTTGGACTAGCTAGAAAATTGTTGGAATACTTTTATAATTTCATTCTATAAGGTTGAAACTTGGAAGGCCTCACAGTTGGGCATGTTGAATGAAATTCTATTTTGAAGCATTATATTGTTGAATTTCATTGTGCTTGTTGTTATTGTAAGTGCTGGTGTAGGTTTGGACTATCCATTATTGGATCTTCCATCCTTGCGCTACGTCAAGTAGGTTTAGACTATCCATTATTGGATCTTCCATCCTTGTCCTGTGTCAAGTGGTATCAGAGCTTGAAGATTCTAAGTGTGTAGACAGATTGTCAAAGGTGAGGCAGTTTGCACCAAGACCTTGGATTGAAGACGCCTCTGAGGAGAGCTTGTGAGATCTCAGAGGAAGAACCTACTGGAGAATTCAGTCTTGATGATTTTAGGGCTTTGCAGAAACAAGTGCAAGATCTACAAGAGGAATTGAGAAAGAAGACTACATTGAAGGATGATAGTGATGAGTCTGAGGAAGATCATTTTGAAGAAGCTATAGAAGAAGACAGAGATCTAGAAGAGAATAGAATCCTAAAGGCTATGTCAAAAATTGGGAAAAGACCTAAGATTGAAGTTTCTACATTTGCTGGAAGCCTTAGGCCAGAAGAGTTGATTGATTGAATTAATGAGATAGATGAGTACTTTGAGTATGAAGAAATAGAAGATCCTGATAGAGTTCAATTTGCAAAGACCAAGTTGAAGGGTCATGCAAATATTTGGTGGAGAGAAGTTCAATTGGAAAGAAGTAGGAGAGGAAAAGAAAAGTTCACTAGATAGAACTGAATGGTTGACAAGTTGAAAAATAAATTCATTCTAGTGAATTATGAGTTAGAGATGTTCAAGAAGATGCAAGCCTTGAAGAAGACTAAAAAATCAGTGCAAGAGTATACTGAGGAGTTTTATAGAATCCTGATTAGGACTGGTCATTCTGTAGCTGATAAAGAGAAGGTTGCTAGGTATGTTTATGGCTTGAGACCTAGTATTCAAGAAGAGTTACTTACTGTTCGGATGACAACTATAGGATATGATTATCAGATGGCATTAAAGATTGAGGAGAAGTTGAACAAGAGGTTTGAAGGAAGACAAAATAATAGGAACTAAGGTGGTAAGACTGGTGAAACAATTGCTAGAGGTAATGGAGTAGAAAATCCTAAGAAGACTGATGAAGGATCTGGCAGTGATCAAGTCGCTAAGAACTACAATAATGGACAGAGAGGAAGATGGAAAAATGAGTTCACTGGTACTTGTTTTTAGTGTGGTGAAGAGGGTCATAGAAGTTTTCAATGTCCTAGAAAAAGAGTTGCACTAATTGCTGAAGAAGACATAGAGAATGCTGCAGAACATGGTGAATTTCTTATCACTAGGAGGTTGGATACATATGTCCAGGAACTAGTGCAAAGAATAAACTTGTTCAGAACCAGATGTAAGAGCAAGAATAAGCTATGTAATGTTATAGTTGATGGTGACAGTTCTGAAAACTTTGTTTCAGAAGAGATGGTTAGTAAGTTGAACTTGGAAAGGAAGAAACACCCTAACCCTTATCAAATTAGTTGGATACAAGATGTGTCTAAGCTTAGGATTTAAGAGAAATGCTTGGTTAATTTTCATATTAGATCTTATCATGATGAAATATTGTGTGATGTGTTGCCTACGGATTCTTTTCATCTATTGCTCAGGAGACCTTGGCAATTTGATAGACATGTTATGTTTGATGGTCGTGCAAATACATATGTGGTAATGCATGGTGGATCCAAGCATAAGTTGTTACCTTTGCAGGAAGTTGGGGCTAGTGGATATGGAGTTATCAGGTGTTGTCCTTGTGATAGTGACAAACATTAGGAGCAAAGAATTGATGAGCCTAATCCTATGGATAAAAGGAAGCTGAGTTTGAAAGAAAAAGAGAATGATATGGCTGAGGAACTTGTTGAGATTAAGAGGCAGATGATCTTTCCGACAAAGATAGTGCAACAATAAGTCTGGAGAAGATGTGATTCAACAAAGTACTAGTGTAATCGATAGTGGAGAGGATGGTCAGAGTAAGTTCATGTCAGTTATAGATAGGAAATATGAGAAAAGTGCAGGATAAGATATTTTGCTGAGTATGATAGAGGATAAAGTGAAGACAACATGGAATGAAGGAATAGAGGAGATATGGGTTAAGAACAGATATAATATACATGTTCTGATTCCCTTGAAATTTTCATGAGAACATACTTTTTATTGACCTGGGGTGTCTAATGCAGGAGCATCTCAGGTCTTGAGCAATCTTGCATCAACCAAAAACATTTCATATTTTTTGTACCTGTATGTTGTTTGCATTATTATCTTTGCATTTATTGGTTTCATATTGTGTGAAGCTTACATGATGTTGAGGACCTATTTTTTAACCTTCTCCTATGATCCCATAAGGATTGGATGGACTGTTTCAAATTTAAAGTTATTTTCCTTACTGTCAGAGTCATATTTTCCTACTTTCCACATGCTGATTGTGCACCGTGTAGTCGTTGATCCTTAAGGAATCAAAATTTTCACTCTTAGGGCCTTTAAGAGGACCCAAAGTAACATCTTCTCCTAAGACCACAAATCCTAATTTATTATGAGTTGGGAGTTATGACCATTTTCCTCAGGTATCAATTTTCAGCCAGTTTACACATGAAACATGGAGTTTTCATCTTGTGCAGTTCCATATGATGAGATGGGATCTTGCTAAGTTAGGGCCATGTTCTTGGATCATGTGTGGACCTAAATGTAGATTCACATCAACTTTTTTTCATTCTTTATTTAGTTTTGGTTTACTCTTCCAGGTTGGACCTATAATGTAATTAAATGCCTGACTGGCCAACTTGTGGCTTAGTTGGCTATATATTGATAGCTTGGGTAGATGTTTAGAGTCAAATTGGTAGTAGCATGAGAGTAGAATCATAATTAGATCCTGTGAGATCTTGAAAATTAGGTGGTTTATCTAATATTGTAATAGCAGAGCTAGTGGTTTGCATACTTGGAGACAAGGAGATTGCTTGGAGGCTTGTGAGCTCAAGTTTAGATATGCCTTAGTGTTTCTATGAGTTGCTGATGTGTTTTAGAGCTGGACTAGCTAGGAAATTTCTGAAATAATTTTTTAATTTCATTGCATAAGGCTGAAACCCGAAAGGCCTCATAGCTGGGCATGTTGAATGAAATTCCATTTTAAGCATTATATTGTTGAATTATGTTGTTCTTGTTGTTGTTGTAAGTGCTGGTGTGGGTTTGGACTATCCATTATTGGATCTTCCATCCCTTCTCTATATCAAGTAGGTTTGGACTATCCATTATTAGATCTTCCATCACTACCCTGCATCAATGGCCTACCAACATTAGCAAGAACTTATTGCAATGTACCTCTTGTTTGTTTAGGTAAGTTATTTAAACACCTCGTTAAATGAGATTTTTACTCATACTAGTAAAAGTGGTTTTAATTATGTCAAAAAATTAATTTTTGTTCCCATAGCCATGTGCAATAGCATCTAGTTGATCCAACATTTTTTTTAATAAGTTTTCTATTTGGTTTTGATAAAGGAAATAATTACATTAAAAAATGTGTTATAGTCTAATAAAACTTTTCTTGGTAAACTCATGGGAGTTCATGTGCATGTGTGTGCACGTGTATGCATATTTATTAATATATATCCAAAGAATAACATACACATAAAGGAACTTCCACTACATGAGTAATGCAAATATAGAAAAGATCAAGGCATACCAAATCTACCAATAGCATCACATAGAATGTGTAATCATGTAGTACCAAGGAACATCTACAATGATATGCAAAAATTGTAAGCAAATAACCTATAAGAACAACTCTCACCACAAGTTTCATTTTCTCTCTTATGTTCTTCACACTCAACAAAGGAAAGAGATAAAGGAACCTCTATATCACCTCCAAAAAGAAATGAAGCATAAGTGACAAAACATGACCACAAACTAGCAATCATCATAGCTCCAACCAAGATCTCAAAAAATAATACCTTGTGAACTCAAACATTTAGAAGATAACCAAGACCAAAGAGAGATCCTACAAAACATATACCTATAAAATGTCCGTATACATATGCCTCTAAATATAAATTTTGTTAAGTATGATCTCCTTTATACAACCCCAAGAGAAAGGCCATAAGAAAATCCAACTTGTTCAATCACCAAGATCAAACATGATGTATGTATCATGTAACCAACATGGATGTAAGCCTCTCAAATCAAGAAGATAACACTCAAGGTAATAATTTCCAAAGAAGAAAATTATCCCATAAACCATCTCCTAAGATCCTCATAATTAATGTATGTTGTCATAGATGAACTGCAATACATAAGGAGATAGCCATGCCAACACATTCCTCAAATTACCTAGAACCATACATGTGTAGCTCACAATCCATATCTATGAAAGATAAGCACAAAAAATAACTCATCCGAAATAAGAATATGCAATTACCTTCCCAAATGAAAAAATTTCAAGTAGACCAAGAGTGAGAATGAGAATGATCCTCTAGGATAACCAATTCATCATAAATCTCTCCAAGAACAATATCTTCTCAAATAAAAAACAAGTGAAAAAAGCCTTGGTCTTCTTACTGAAATAACCATCTCAACGAATGTCTCTAAACACAAGAGAACAACAACCTTATGTAAGTCTCCAAGCATCCATAAGAACCTCAAGGATTAAAATCTAAGCATGACACATAATCTCACATCTTAAATTACATGAAGTTAATCATCTCCCAACAATGAACCTATGAATGTAAAAAATCCTTTAGTAACAAGAAGATCTACGAGCTCCTTCAAAACATCTTGATGTAGTCAAGGTTAGAGGGTCTAAAACAAGTTGTCCAACCTTGTAGTCAAACACACAAGACACGACATAGAATTGAATGTAAAAGAAAATAATTTATTGAATTATTGAAAATAGTAAATCAACATGCCTTCAAGCTTACATTCAACTCATTGGCCACACATGTAGACTCACAAGCCACCATGGGCTTATTAAAGTAATTTATCAAAAATAGAAATCTTATGGACCTCTTTTATCCTAACTATTTCTCCCTACCTAATCCATAACTACTATTTATTGATCTTATATGCTTCATTACATGTTTATATATCACCTGCAACTATTTGTGGTGGTCTGCGTCAATCTCCAAGGTCTTAAGCTAGTGTAACATGTGTTTTGACTATTGCCTCTTAAAGAGGGCCCAAATATTGGTGCAAAATTATCTAAATATTGTGTGGCCCTTTCTTGATTATGCTTATCTTCAAAAAATTTATTGCTCTTCTCCCCAAAAGGGTCAAATATTATTCAAACATTATTATAATTGGGTGTAGGCTAGGTTTCTCCAAGATGCTCTTGCACGAGGCCCCTAAGATCATTATAAAAGTGAACCTCACATGTTTCTATGTGTTCTCCAAACTACTTTGACTCAATCTTTGAGATCCAAGCCATATTTCCTAGTGGTTTTTTCTTCCATTGGGCCAAGTATTCTTTGCATTCCTTATTCTAGGTTGTGTGCACATTATTTGACTATCCTCTTCTAATGTTCCATGAAACTAATAAATATCCATAAAATTAAAGATTGGTGACCCTCTAGTAACTCTACTTTGTAGGTGTTTGTGGAATTAAATTTCTAGATAATCTTGTAAGGTCCAAATTTATTCATCTTTAGATTACTATATTGGTCACTTGGAAATATCTATTTTAAAGATAGGCCATGACCCCAACATATTCTACAAATTCTACATGCCTCTTCTTAGTATCTACTCATTTCTTATACTAATTATTCGTGACTTCTAAGTGTCGATGGATCTCCACATGAGTTGCCTCCATGTGCCTTGCACAATCTTTTACTTTCACATTTGTCTTATTGCATGGATCATTATGTTTGAGTTCAATCACTCCTCTAGGTTGTAGTCTAATAAAAATCTCAAATGGTTCCCTTCCAGTGCTCTAAAATATTGGATTTTTAAATGCAAACTCTTCTTGTGGTTGTATGCAATGAAAATATGGACCTATTTGTTGTAAATGAAAAACACCAAAATAATAAACAAAAGCACATTAGATGTTAGTCATTTCAAATGCAACAAAATAAGTAACTTTCATTACAACCTCTGATGAGCTAAAACAAGGGCACTGAAAGCTTTTTTTGATTTTCTCTTTGAGATTATGTGGATATGCTCTCCCAATACAAATGAAATGCAATCTAATGCAAAACTAGGAGATGCAAGCTAAATGATGGTGAAGGAGTTGAGAACAAGTATGAGGAACTTGCCCCAAGCTTCACAAATGTTAAAGATTAAATGATGCAAGATTGATACAAGGCTATGATAATGATGATAAGATTAAGATCTATGATAATGCAAAAATATTAAGATCTAAGAACACGATTAGATTGTAATGAAGAAAAGAAATAGAATGATTAAGAATCCTAAAAGATGCAAGAGCTAAGAGATTAAGAAGAAAAAGAACCTAGATCTAAAATCAGGAGTGAGACCTCTTTTTATAGAAAATGAAAAGAATTGGATGGTGGAGATTAAGAGGCAAAATAATGGATGACCAAGATTAAGAGGCAAAAGGGAAGTGGCTAAGATGAAGAGGCAAAAAGAAATGAGTGGATAAGATTAAGAGGCAAAAGAATGTAAGGTAGGGTTTGAAAAAGGTGAAGTGGCAAAAGTCAAACTTCATTTGAGAGGGAAAAATAGAATTTTAAAATGATTGGTGGAAAAAAGACATGGGGAGGTGGCCACCTTAGAAATGGTGATTGTGCACATGTTTAGAGGTAATCCACCTTTTAATTAAGAGTAAAGGAATATTTGAAAAAGGTAAGCATAGGAAAAAGGGAAAAATAATTAAATTTAAATTAATCATAGTTTAGAAGAATTAGGCTAGTGGAGGAATAAAATAAATAAAAATTATTTTATAAAGGGAAATGGAAGGATAATATATTAAATTTAATTTAATATCTTATAGCATTTAAATAAAATTTAAATACAAAGGGAAAATGAATTTTTTTAATTAAAATAAATTTAATTAAATAAATAGAAAAATATAACGATTATAGTCAATTAATAAAATTAACCATAATGTTAAGGGAAAATATTAATAAAAATTAACATTGGTGTGAATGGATAGTTTTAGGTGTCTACATTTTGCCCCTCTTTGATGCAGTGTCAAAATCGGCATCGTGTCAAAAAAGAAGAAAATGAGATGTCTCAAGAGTCATGCCTAAGCGATGATAGAAAGAGGATGAGGATGGTGCCCCCTCGAGAAAATTGAGCAAAAAAATAATTTTGACAATTTTCTTGAAAAGGAAGGGTGTGGGTAGCGAAAGTGAATAAAAGAAGGCCTCCAATGCAAAATGAACCTAAATGCAAACTATAATTATGTTAACATGGGAGAGCTTATCCTATGTTGATATTGTTCTTGACGTTATGCACCAAGGTATGACAAACCAAGATGACCATGTGCCAAGTACGTGATAAAAAGGTCAAATACAACCATATGCCTTATGACACCATGATATGGAAGTTCATGATGCCCCTATGACAATAGGATGCAAAGACTATGATAGATGCAAAAAATACTAATACATACAAGCAACAAGCAAGCATGCACAAAAAACCAAAAGCAAATCAACATATTGCCCCTAGTCAAGATAAAAATTAATTGATTGAGTGATTGACTAAGTGGGAGGGCAAGGCCTTAAGGATTGGGGAGGATACATCCCATGATGATGATTGGATTTGAAATTGATTAATTGATTATCAATGGATTTGGTTTAAGACGATGGCTTGATTAAAGATTAATGTACTAGATTGCAAGATTAAAGTGCATGGATTAGTATTGATTGCACTCGATTGGATTGATTTGGGATCTTTTGGATTATAGGAATTTTTAGATTTTTTTCAGAATCATATATCAATTTTTTTTAAAATTTTTTCAAGATCATTTTATATTATTTTTGGATTTTTGAATTTTTTTAATTTATTTGGATGAGCAAATTGGATAGAATGAGAATTGGAAGAGAAGAGGATTGGATAATATGAGATTGAAAAGCATGGAAGGGGAATAAATGGATTGGATTAGAAGATAAAGAGATTTGATATAGGAAAGATGGTTTGAATAAGATGAAAGGATGGTTAAGGGGTTGGAAGGATGAGATAGGAAAACAAATAAGTGGATGGGACCAATAACAAGGGATAACCAAGGAATGATAGAGGATGGAAGGATGGATAGATGTTGGATTATAGGATGAAGGGATGGATTAGATAGGAGATAGATGGAATGAATGGATAGGTAAGGGTAGGATATGGAAGACTATAGGATGGGGGATATAGGGATGAAGATCCAAGAACTATGTGGAAAAGGAGTTACATGCCCCACACTAGGAGGAGAATGAAGGATGGAAAGATGGAGGAAAACAATGTATAGGATGGAAGGATGGTGATAGGAGATGGGGAAGATAGAGAGGAAAGTGATACAGTGTGGAGGATGAAGGATGGAGAGATGGTGGATAAAGGATGTATGAAGTGGAAAGATGGTGTGTAAGGGATGCATGAAGGAGATGAAGGATTATTTTTTGTCCAAAGCATGCAAGGATATTTTCTTTTTATTTTAGCACCTCTAGTTTTTTCATGAAGGGAAAAGGTATGAAAGTGTAAGGTGGATGGTGGATGAGATATGATACGTAGGTATGAAGAGGATAATAGATAATGACATGGAGGATATAGATGGAATTGGATAATAGATTATAGATGGAGGAAATGTGTAGGATAATCAAGATCAAGGACATGGGAAGGCATATGGACTCAAAGAGTATTATGAATGATGGATTGAGGGAATGAATATGATAAGGACTACAAGATGGAGGATAGTAATGTCAAGTTAAAATATGTGAAAATAGATGAAATTTTGTAGGAATATGGATGGATAAGGAGTAAGGGTTATGGAAGGTACATGTGGATAGATGGGAATGCATAGGATAGTCAAGATCAAAGATGGAAATGAAATAATAAGGAACTTAGATAGGAAAATGGATGGTGGATAGGGAATGTGGAATATATTTATGGTAACATAGTATGGATGTAGCTTGCCCCCAAGTATAAAGTGCAAGGGGAGGTGGATAAATGAATGGAAAGGATATGATATGTATCTGAAGTAGATGATAGGGGAGATATTATGGATGGATAGGGAGAAGGAGTTGCCCCCAAGTATGAAGAGAAATTGGATGTAGGGATTACATGTGTCACCTATTTAATAGGTCTTCAACATGGTACTTTCCCAAGGCACCTGATTACCAAGTTTTCACCATTATACGATTTTTTTCCTTTCCTTTTTTTTCTTTTGTTTTTTTTGGAGGAATTCAAACCTGATGCTCTTTGGATAATGTTCCTTTGGAAGGATATGTTGTTATTGGCCAATGTCACTGAAAGGTAAGCTCAAAGATGCTGATAATGGTGATGGTAGGGGAAAGATATGAAGGAAAAGGTAGATGATGGCTAAGGATCTATGCATAAGATGGGGTAAGAGGAATGGAGGATATGATATGGAAGGATAGGGGGTAGATATAGGAGTTGGATATTGGATAGGGTATTGAAAGATTTATGTGGGAGTAGGTGGAAATGATGGAAAGATCAACATTGACACACACCTTGAAGGGTAGTGAATAGGTGAAGGGAGAATGAATTGGCTAGCATGAGGTTTTGATGTAGGAAGTGATGTGGATTTTGGGACACAAGGACCCATAATAGATGGAGGAAAGAATGGAAGATATTTGGAAGAATACAGAATGGAAGTCTTTGGAAGCTTGAATGTCAAATTTGACTTTTCTTTTATATTCTACTCCTTTAAGAGAGACTTGGGAATCCACATAGCTTTTGATTTTTCTTTATGTTTATGTGCTTTTGACCGTAATTCTTCCATGATGGATTTAGGAAACCATTTTTTTTTTCTTTTTTTCTTGGAGGACCTTTGTGGTCTCTTGAGTATTTCCCTTCTTTTTGTAGCCACATGTCTATTAGATAGGAAATAGTGATCTTCATATGTAAGTAGATTCTTGTATTTCTGATTTTTATGTTTTGCATCCAAATTGCTTCCAAAAGACTTGGGAATTGTGGATGAATGAGGCTCATATAACAGGTTTTGATGGATGGATGGATAGAAATCTCTCAAGGATGCATGTCTTTGTTGATCTTGAGGTATGGTGGAAGAAATAAATGATGAGCTAGGAGCGAGAGGTATAGTGGATGGAGGAACATAAGGACCTAAAATGGATGGAAGGGATGAAGGGTTTAGCATTGGGATATAAGGGCCCAAAATAGACCGACGAGATAAAGGATTTCCTTTAGGGATATAGGGGCCCAAGATGGATTTGGAAGATAATGAAGGAATATGTTTATGCTTGAATGGAGGTATGTAAGGTGTAGGAGGGATATGAGCATCTGTTAAGTGAGTGATATTACTGAGGCCATTAAGTGTAGGGTTTCCTTGGTCCCTGAGAGGCTCCGTAAGATGAATAATAAGAGCTTGAGGAGGAATATGATCTTGTGAAGGATTAGGATCTTGTGATGGAGGATCAAGAAGGAGAGTGGTATCTTGTGGAGGATTAGGATCATGAGGGGAATTAGAGGGAATAATGGGATCTTGAGAGGGATTGGAATCATGACATAGAGATGAAGGGGCACTTTGATCTTAACATTGGGGAGGATTATGTGGTGGAGTGGAAGGGATGATAAGATCTTGAGATGGAAGGATATCATGGAATGGGGTGGAGGGATTGGGATCATGAGATGGGGTAATTTTATCTTGACATGAAGGGAGATTAGTGGAAGTGGATGCTAAGCCTTGGGATGGAAGGGTATCATTGATAGAGGTGGATGGAATGCCTTGATCTTGATTAGGAATTGGATCATGAGTTGGATCAAGAGGGATAGGTGGATTTTTCAAAATAAGAGGATCAAGGAGTGGAGGAATGCCTAGATCTAGAGGATGATATGAATATTTGTTAGCATGCTTTGGGACAATGTCTTGACATGTGTGGACTTGTGATGGTGATGTGATGGAGGGGTTGGGCTCTTCAACTTCAATCTCTCCTTTTTCAATAAAGTCTTGGATAAAATTTTTAAACTTTAAACACTTCTTGATATCATGACCCTTAATGTGATGATAATCACAGTATTCATTTTCTTTATACCAAGTAGGTTTGGGTTGACTCTCATCAAAGAAAATAGTGTTTGGAAACACCATCATGTTTTGGTGAACAAGTAGGTGGAATATAACATCAAGAGGGTCTGCAAGGGGAGTGTATTGTCTAGCTTTGGGTGATTGTGAAGCTTTGGAGGATAGGAATGATGTGGGTTTTGGAGGATAGGATTGTATGGAGATTGAGAATTATGTGGAAGATTGGGGTTTTATGGTGGATGAGGATTATGGATTTGGAGAAAAGGGGGAGGACACATGTCTTCAAATTTTTTCTTTTGATGTTCATTTTACAAGCTTAGAATGGTATTTCTAAGTTCTTCAATCTCTTGGGAAATATTGGGTATGTTAAAGGCATGATGGGGGTGATGGAAGGAATTATGTGTGAATAAAGGATAATGAGGTGGATTTCCCTTGTCAAAGGTAGAAGAAGGAAAATGAATGTGATATGGATTAAGATTGGATATGAATTGAGGATTGATTTGGTAGGTGGGTTAGATTGGGAGTATAGTTTGAGGATTAGGGTTTGGCACTTTGAAGTCCTCAACCATTTTGCGAAACCAATCCATATTCATGATGTTTGAATTAGAGATTTTCGATTGGATTAGAGGAAGATTTGAATTAAGAATGGAATATTTGAAGATGGATAAAATATGAACTTAAGACTAGGAGAAAGTTTGGATTTTGACTTAAAAGGGCAAGGCCTCAAGGATTTTGATATGATTGGATGATGGATTTGATTGATTTAGAGGGCAAGGCCTCAAGAATTTTGATTGATTTGATTTGGGTTTTATTTTGGATTTGCGAGGGCAGGGCCTCAAGATTGGATTTGATTTGATTAAATCCCAAAGATGACGATGGTGCTCCTAAGCCAAAAGTGAAAGATTAGAAGATGGTGTGGATAAGACTTGGATTAAGAATAGATGAAGTGGAAGGATATATTAGGGATATTTTAAGACAATTTTAATGGATGATGTGATTAATTTGGATGATAGGGGATATATGGATTGAATTAGAACATAGGAACCAATAGTGCAATGTGCATGTCCAAAAGATTTCAAAGGGTCTCAACACAATTGAAGATGCATCAAGCACACACTACCTAAGCTAAAAAAGGAAGTGTTCCAACCTTTTCCCACAACTTGATTCTCTTATCCCCACAATTAAGTGGTTGAGTGGCGTTTCCTAGGACAATGAAAATTATGGATCAATTGGAAGAGATCAATGCTTGCAGTGGATGTCTTTCCACATTGCCACATTCAAGCTCTAGCATCCAAGGGAGCACATATGGTGAGTATCTTGGGGTGATCCGAGTAAGTCCACTTGGATCAATCCTTGCACAAAGTAAGTCACATGGCTAAAATGGTTGGCCTCTAAATCCTTAGGTGTCTAGTAAGGTCCTTTGTTCATGACTATCCCATGTAGTTCTGCAAGCATAATTTAGGCCTATAGCCCTACAAGCATCCAAAAAGTATAGTCTCACAAGCACCATTTAGACCTCTCGACTCTATACTATGGACCTATATAGTCTCACAAGTATAGTCTCGCAAGAAAGATTTAGACCTCTCTGCCCTATACATTCCCACCAAGCATGCCAAAATGTATGCAATAAAAATATGGAAAAAACCAAAACACGAAATAAAATCACATTAGATGTTAGTCATTTCAAATGCAACAAAATAAGTAACTTTCATTACAACCTCTGATGAGCTAAAACAAGGGCACTCAAAGCCTTGTTTGATTTTCTCTTTGAGATTATGTGGATATGCTCTCCCAACACAAATTAAATTCAATATAATGCAAAACTAGGAGATGCAAGCTAGATGATGGTGAAGGAGTTGAGAACAAGTATGAGGAACTTGCCCCAAGCTTCACAAATGTTAAAGATTAAATGATGCAAGATTGATTCAAGACTATGACAATGATAATAAGATTAAGATCTATGATGATGCAAAAAGATTAAGATCTAAGAACAAGATTAGATTGCAATGAAGAAAAGAAATAGAATGATTAAGAATGCTAGAAGATGCAAGAGCTAAGAGATTAAGAAGAAAAAGAACCTAGATCTAAAATAAGGAGTGAGGCCTCCTTTTATAGAAAATGAAAAGAATTGGATAGTGGAGATTAAGAGGCAGAATAATGGATGGCTAAGATTAAGAGGCAAATAGGAAGTGACTAAGATGAAGAGGCAAAAAGAAATGAGTGCATAAGATTAAGAGGCAAAAGAATGTTAGGCAGGGTTTGAAAAAGTTGAAGTGGCAAAAGTCAAACTTTATTTGAGAGGGAAAAAGAGAATTTTAAAATGATTTGTGGAGAAAAGAGATGAGGAGGTGGCCACCTTGGAAAAGGTGATTGTGCACATGTTTAGAGGTAATCCACCTTTTAATTAAGATTAGAGGAATATTAGAAAAAGGTAAGCATAGGAAAAAGGGAAAATGAATTAAATTAAAATAAATTTAATTTAATCATAGTTTAGAAGAATTAGGCTAGTGGAGGAATAAAATAAATAAAATTTATTTTATAAAGGGAAATGGAAGGATAATATATTAAATTTAATTTAATATCTTATACTATTTAAATAAAAATTAAATATAAAGGTAAAATGAATTTATTTAATTAAAATAAATTTAATTAATCATAATGTTAAGGGAAAATATTAATAAAAATTAACATTAGCGTGAATGGACAATTTTAGGTGTCTAGAGTGGTATAACAAAGTCCTAATTTCTTCCTTTATCTTTGACTAAGAATCTAAGAAAGTTTGCCCAAACTTGTATTCATTACTTCAGTCTATCCATCATTTTTTGGGTGAAAAGTTGAGCAGAATTTCAAGGCTATCTACATATTCTTCTATAATGTTCTCTAGAAGTATCTTGTAAAATTGGTATCTCATTCTGAAACAATGCTCTTTGGTACCTAATGCAAAAACGTACAAAGTAGACCACATCATGACTCTTCTTGTAGGAAATGAAGTGCACCATCTTAGAGAATCCATCCACCACCACAAAAATAAAATCATGCCCTCTCTAATTTATTGGCAGCCCCAACACAAAATCCATATTGATATCCTCCTAAAGTTGTTCTAGAATTGAAAGAGGTGTATATATTCTAGTATATTGGACAATTTCCTTAGCCACTTTATAGATCATGCATCTTTATACGTACTTATAGATATCCTTAAATATTTTTGGCCAAAATAAATCTTCACTGACTAATGCTACTATTTTTTCAATGCCAAAATGTCTTGCCAATCCTCTAGAATGCCCCATCAGACATATATCCATCCACAAATCTCAAGACAAAATGTGATCTAGATGCTTTTTTCGCCCAACTACGACATGGTTAGCTCCTTGAGGGCTCACCCTAAAATGAAGAGAACACTGACCTTGCACGAGTAACCTAGCAACTTGGCACTGATGGATCAGAAGGAATCTAGTGCAAGTTGTGAACTAACTACTTTATCATACATAAAAGTAGAACTAACACAAATATGGCAGAGAGAAAGAATACAATAACCAATACATTAAATAATATGTGTTTCCATAGCTTAGGCCTAAGGATTTAATAACCAAATTTCTACTAGAAAGTAAAGAAAAATACATTTACCCTTCTTCATTTTCCCATATTCAACACCCCTTTCCATTTTATTTTTAGTTAAATTCTTCCATACATTTCATACACAAAAGAAAAAGAACTGCATAAGTCTATTGACTATTGGAAAAAATCAAAATCCAGACACTTCCAAATGAGAAAAATTGACACATGTTCTATATGGAATTAACCTATTATATGAACTACCTTTGCGTATTAATGGAAATGAATTTGTTGTTTTCATATTCCACAATTCTCAATCCATGCAACAAGTCAACTAAAAAATCATATTTAGAACTGTACTTATTTAATTGTATAAAAAAATTAGGTATAAATAAGGCAAAGGATGATTTCAAAATTTAAAGTCAACCAAGAAGAAAAATAAAGTTAACTGTAACTAAAGATTACTTTTATTTCTAACTTTACAAATTTTCAGTCAATTCTACATCAGGGAAACACACTAACCCAAAACTCCAATACTCCATCAAGAACTGAAATCAACATAAAAATAAATACAACAACATCACAATAAAATTAAAATTAAAAAAAAACATCCTAATCTCCCATGATTTCTACTGCGAACTAGGACTGGGCTTGTGACATTTACAACAGTGATATCCACGTCTTGAATGATACCAAAATATACAGAGATATCATTCCTAACAAAAAGACAGAGACACCCAACCTACTTATACATACAGTGGTTTATAATTTACTAAACCAACAAAACGTAGTTCAAAAGGAGAAACATCCAAATTAAGACGCGAGATTCTTGTTATGAAAAGAGTTTTAAAAGTTCACATTCAACAACCATAAGAGATGTAATACCATTAAACTAAAAGAAAAGAGCATCAGAACTGAAATTCGATTACAGAGAAAGAAGAGAGACATTGCCAAAAGCACTCTTACTTCCAAATTTTATCATTTTCTTTTATGCAAGGGAGGAATTTATATGGAATCACACCCAATTTTCAATAAAGAAAAGAAAGTTTATATATCTTTTTGGAATACATGCAAATATCATCGTTCCATACGAAAAGTTCAAATGCAGGAGTAAAGAGATCTAGAAAATAATTTTGGTCTTATTAACTAGCTTTCCACTTAGAGCGATGCAAATTGAAAACACTCATATCACTTTCTTTTCCTATAGTACACTATGATTACTACATATTTAAGTAGAGGAATAAATATTGGAACCCATTCAAGTTGATTCTAGAAGGAATGATGCTTCTATGTTCAGCTGTGATTTCCTTATCGTTCTCTTGAGATCCCAATTCCTTCTTACCCGTATCCTTAATTTCTCACCCACATAGATATCTGAGCCAAATTTCCCTTTGTTTCCTCTATTTCATTCCTCCTCTGTTGTGCACATTATTCTTTTGTTGCGTGTCTCCCTAAATTTATCACCTCCCATATATATATATATAGATTCTCATATCCCTCTCTATTCCCTCCTTTCACTAGCATATAATTTGATTCCCTTCCAAAATGTGCTCCTCCAACCATTGTTAGGGGGATTCAAAGTTCTTAACAGTAGTCCACCACATTGTCAATCCCCCCCGCAATTCCTCTCAATCAATAAATGCACCACACGCTCAACCTTATACATGGCAAAAAGAATCTAAGTCCTTCTCACTCGCGGACGGCTCCAACATGCAACATGGGCTTAAAAAATTTGTTTACCCATGCCTCCTCAAATTTGAGGTAAGTCAAGCAATTATGCCACAGATTTAGGAAGTGATGCCAAGTTAAGTTTATGTTAACTGGTTAAACTTTCTCCCGCATAGGTATAAAGTTTTTCTTAAATGTTTAAACGTTGTTTCTTTAAATTATCAAAAGGATCAAACATATATAAATACATTTATATATACTATTAAATCTAAATTTACTTTAATAAAAAAAGTTTATAATTAATTTGGAATTGGATAATTAAAAATTATCAATTCTGACATATAAAATGATATCGAATGAATTTCTTTTACTCCCATAATAAATAAAATTTATCTTAACACATGATCTAATCCACTCAAATATTTGATTTAATGATATGTAGAGAGAAACTCAATAAACTTAAAAACAACTATGTGGTGTATGCTTGCAACCAAACTTTTCCCATCACATCCTTACCAAGGAGATAAATTCCTCTACCTCAATCACATTTCCATCTTCATCTCCTTCCAATCATGCTAACACTCAAATGATCATCAGTAGGTTAGTCCCATTAAATCCATAATCGAATTGAAAAGCATAACTCACTTACGTTTAACATATATAACATTTCCCATTTCATTGATAATCATAAATAAATGATATTTCATAATGCATTTCAATTTCTATAACCTAACATCAATTTCTAGTGCATCAATTTATTTCATAAAATAGTTAAGAGAAACATAATAATAAATATTGTCTAAATCATTTATTCTATATGACTTGGGTCGATACACACTCGACCAAGTCAACATAAGTCAAAATATAGTCGCTCAAAAGTCCTAAATACCAGGAGTTACTAGATCGGGTTATGACATCCCTCCCCTCTAAGAGGAGACATCGACCCGATGTCTTATGAAAGAATATAAAATGTGTCCACACAAAGCTTAAAACATAAACATAACAGAAATAAAGTCTAAGAAAACAACTGCAGAAATTATCTATGCATGTCTTCTGTATCCTCCCAAGTAGTATTGTCAACATAGAACTGGTCCCACTAGACCTTATACTGAACTATATCCTTGTCGTGCACCCTAATGATACATTGATCAATGAGGTTGATAGGTTGCACCAGCACCACCCCTGGATCCTGAACTTAAAATGCATGCCAATCTAGCAAATGAGATGCATCTAAATAGTAGGGCTTAACAAAGAAACATGAAAAACGTTATGGATTCAGGCAAGAATGAGTGGTAAAGAAATTATGTAGGAAACGAGGTTGATAACCTCCAAAACATCAAAAGGACCCACATATCTCAGTGCAAGCTTTGAAGACTTTCCAAAATAAATTGAAATTTTATGTGGTCTCACATGCAAAAACACCTTGTCACCTTCCTGAAGATATTTGAAAGTGTGGTTCCTATCCGCATAACTCGTTTGTCTATTAGTGGCATCTTTCAATTGTTCTCCAATCAGAGTTATTTGTTCTTCCATCTATCTCAACATATTAGGACCAATAATGATCATGTCCTCAACTTGATCCCAATTGATACGAGTGTGAAACTTATGTCCATAAAGTGCCTCAAATGGTGCCATACCCAAAGAATCATGGTAAGAGTTGTTGTAGGAAAAGTCTACCAATCGAAGATACTCTTCCCACTTGTACTGGTGATCCATGCAATACATACGGTGTAAATCCTCAATCACTTGATTTACCCTCTTAGTTTGTCCATTTGTCTAAGGGTGATAAGCGATACTAAAATTCAACCGAGCACCCAAAGAAGCATTCAAGGTTTTCCAAAACCTTGATTTCATCTAAGTGTCTCTATCGAATATGATGGTCTTGAGTACTCCATGTAATCTAAAAATCTCCTAAACAAACCTCTTGGCTAAAGCCAAAGATCCATCTCTCAAGCTCCCTAGAATAAAGTGAGCTACCTTGGTTAGTTTATCAACTACAACCAAGATTACATCATGTTTGTGTTGTGTCACGGGTAAACCCTGGATAAAATCTATACTAATGATTTTCCATTTATACTCTGGTATATTGAATGTGGGTACAAAATTTCAAGTGGGTGGACATGCTTAGCCTTAACTCACTGAAATTCTAAACACTAGGATACAAAAGTTGTTACATCTCACTTTAGCCCTAGCCAAAAATATAACAACCTCAAATTGGAAATCATATTGTTTACCCTTGGATGTCCTAAAAATGGAGTGTAATGCATCTCCTCTAAAACCAACTTCCTCAACCCTTCTCGGTCGGTCCCCAAATATATATCTTGTCTTGGTATCTCACGATACCATCATCATCAAAAGTATATCCATAAAAAAAATGATCTGATGGATCTGAAAGTAAAGTTGATTTGACCATCTCATAATGGTTATCACTTGAAAGATTGTATAACACATGTTCTCTTAATCATTTTATGGAAGTAGAAATAGTAGAAATGTGCCTTTTTCTGCTTAGAGCATCAACTACCATGTTCTCTTTCCCCTTGATGTACTCAATGCCGAAGTCATACTCAATCAGAAACTTCAACCAACATCTTTGTCTAGCATTGAGATTAGGTTGCATGAAGATATACCTAAGTCCAATGTGATTCATCTTAACCTCAAATGGCTTACCCAAAAGGTAATTTCTCCACATCACTAATGCATGCACAATTGCAACCAATTCTAAATCATGAGGTACATATTTAACCTCATACTACTTCAATTTATGTGACTCGTAAGCCACTACCTTACCATCTTGCATAAGCACACCACCAAGACCTTCACTTGAAGCATTGGTGATAAGTGTAAAGTGTCAATTAGGATCTAGTACGATCTAGTGTAAACGGAGATGATTGATAAAAAAGAGCCAATGTAAATACTATTTAGACAAGAGAACACCAATAACTAAGTCTACATAAAATGATAAAACATGAAGATCTCATCAGTTGATAGTTAGAGATTAAAATAGAACAACACTAGTAGCACAATTAAAGGCCATCAAATCAATTACTAATACAATGTGAAACATAAGTCCAATTTGGAAACTCATATCCCTTGAATGAGGAAAAGACATAGATAATTATAAGATATACTTGCAAATGATATATAAACCCAAATATGAAATGATCTACGCAATTAATACGCAAGCTCAAAGTTACAATCAATAAATTGTAGCTACCAAGAAGGTAATAGTTTTGAGATTTAAAAATACACAATAATACCAACTTATGAAGTTATGTCACATCAAATATACAACATCCCAATTTAAAGAGATCCCTTGCATGAAAATATGCTATGTCCTTTGAGAGATACCAATGGCCAATAAAAAAATCCATTCTCATAAATAGGAACATATCAAGTAAGTTTCCAATACATCAAATGACATCGTAATAAATCTAAATAATTCAAAGTAGGAGACCTTCAACAACTCATGACCATAGATGTAGTAGGAGAGCATATATAGAATCCCAAGATCAGTAAGGAATCAACACAAGAACTCCAACAAATAAACCTCCAAGTTGTAAAAAAAGAAAGATAAGGAATTCCAATTCAGTAAAGTACGAATCATTATAACCCAAAAAAAGGAAACAACAACAATCTTGAATCATAAAGAAAAAATATGGAGCATACCCAACCAAGAACTCCAACTTTCCAAATCTAAAAAAAGAGGAAACCTAGCACTCACAAAATATAAAAAGAACACACAAAGGAGAAAATAAATCCTAGACACAAGATTTTCAAAAAAACAAAACTAGGAAGGAGAAGGGAAAAATAAATATTACCAAAACCCCCCAAAAAATAAAGAGTTGCCAAAAAGATATTAAAACCAAAGGAAAGGACAGAAGAGGGACAGGTAAACAAGAAAACTAATTCAAAAATTTATAACAAGAGATATATTTGGACCCTAAAACTATTTAAAAATATATTCCCCTTCCTATGCTTTACTTATTATAATTAATTCTCAAATTTAATTGATAAATCTTTTACAACTTCAAAATTAAATTTACCAAATATATTATAGTATTACTGGGCTTACCTACTCTCGTCCATATTTAAATATTTGTATGGTTTTATGTAGTGCTAATATTTTTATACATCTTGTAAACACACATTGTTAAATTATCCATTTTAAATCTACTTTAACAATTTACAAGAATTGTAGAAAAGATGGATGAGACATGCAATTAAAAACCTTGATTTTACGATATGTGATGATAATCTTTTATAAACAATGATCTTACATTTCTCACCATTACAAAAAAAATTATAATAAATAAACTAAGATTCACACAATATGTATGTTTACCACATTAAATAATTTACACATGGGAAAACCTGTTTAAGATAGAAAATCTAGCAAAACATCACTCCATTATAAAAAAACATATAAAATAGTGTATTAAAATTCAGAATAATGATTGAAGAATTTCTCCTTATTTCAAAATGACCAATAATACATATTGTGTGTGGAGATAGAATTTATTATAATCTCTAGATTATCATTCTCTCTTAATTAGATAGTACATCAAGTTAAATATAAGACACTGGGAGTCATAAAATTTGAAGCATTATAAAAAATGATTTGTAAATAACATATAAAATAATAGTTCAAAAATACATAACACACATACATACATACATGTGTATACATATACCTACAAACATACATATATATACACATATCCATAAACATACATACATACATACTGATGCAGGAGCATCTCGGGTTCTTGGCAATCTCGTATCATCAAAAATAAGTTAGAGTTGTTAGTTGTGCTTGGTAGCTAGTTTTGGGTTCTCAGTGATGCATTCCTATTTCCACCAACGGGGCTCAGTTGCTACTCGGTTCCTTCATTCACCAAGTTGTCTCGGTTGGTTCACCGAGTTAATTTCTTGTTGCTTGGTAATCTTGCTCACCGAGTGATTTATTTTAAATTTTTATTGAGGCCGACTTGTGCATTTAATTTTGGTCATGGATTTATTGGTTACATCATTAATTGGGAAGCGTGTGTACCTAGATCTAGTCATTCCCATCTCCAATGTTGGATTAAGGCCGACTTATATCAATAGTATCTTGTATAAATAAAGTAGTATGTTTTACATCTTGGTAGGAGGTCAGGGGTTTTGGAGAGAGGATCTAAAATTTGAACCCTCACATGTATGAGGACTATTGTAATTGAATTTTGATTTTATTTGGCTATAACCGAGAAGGCCTTACAACCCGACATGTATGAAGTTATTAATGAATAATTTATGAAGTTTCTACATTCTCTCTCTCTCTCCCTATTGTGTTTTTGCTTCTGTGTGTTGAATCATCAAGGAGGTTGGTGATTTGGCTGTGCCTTTGGCCCTTATCCCAGTCTTCCCTTGCGTTAGGTGGTATCAGAGCGAGGTTAGATTTAGATTTGGATTTGTGAATCTAGATCTTTAGTCAAAAGTTCCTTTTGATAAGACCTAGTTGGTATTTGTTGTAGGGTGGCAGATTATGATCTAACGTACAATTGCAGAGGGTTTCAAGATGGTTCATGGGAGATGAGATGTAGATCTAGGATTAGAAGACATGCTTAGACAAATTTTTGCTAGGTTAGAATATATTGAGACAACCCAACACTGAGGAAGACATCTTGAGGATGTTAGTGATAAAGAAGCTAAAGATAAACAAGGTGAAGCAGAACCTGCACCTGTAATGGATCAAGGTGAAAAAAGACTTTGGAAGGCATTGACAAACTTGAATTCTACACCACACTTCAACCCTCCTAAATACAGTGGAAGGTTTGATTCAGATGAGTTGATGGATTGGATAACTGAAATGGAGAAGTATTTTAAATATGAAAATGTCCCTAAGGAAAAGAAGGTAAAAATTACTAGTACAAAGTTGAAAAGTCATGCATCCTTATGGTGGGAGCATCTGCAATTGGATAAAAAAAGGAGACGCAAAAACAACATCAAGGTATGGAATAAGATGGTGACTAAGCTAAAAGGAAAGTTTCTACCCTGTGATTATTAAATTAACCTAGTTAGGCAAATGCAAAGTTTGAGGCAGAAAGATATCTTGGTAAGAGACTATACTAAGGAATTCTATAGACTAGACATCAAATCTTGACATATTGAGGATGAGGTGGAAAGAATTACTAGATATCTGAATGGGTTAAGAATTTCTATTCAAGAGGAAATTAGTTTGATAAAGTTGGAAGGTATTGAATAAGCTTATAAGTTTGTTGTGAAAGCTGAGGAGAAATTGACCAAAAGACATAACAAAAGAAAAAGAGGAAGAGGCAGTAGATTCTCGAGAGGAAGAGGTAGATATCATGGTGAAAATAATATATCTAATCAAGAGAAAACAAATCAGGATAAATGCAAGACCGAGTGGAAAGGTGAAATTTATTCTAGAGGAAGAGGCAATAACTACTGAAGTGGCTATAGAAGAGATGGATTTTGAGGAACTTGTTACAATTATGGAGAAGAAGGATATAGATAATTTGAGTATACACATGCAAGAAAGAAGGTCAGTAACAATAGAAATACTTTGGTGCAAGAAGACTCGCCAAATGAACTAGAGAAGGAAAAGAACTTGATGGTCAAAAGAGAACTATGGAGTGAAATTAATAAGGAAGATCCCATAAGGAAAATTTTGTTCAAGACTAGATGTAGAGTTGCTGATAAAGTGTGGAAGGTAATCATTGACAGTGGAAGCTTGGAGAATCTGGCATCTGAGGAAATGGTTGAAAATTTACAATTGGAAAGATTGAAACACCTAAAGCCTTACCAAATCTCATGGATCAAGGATGAGAATACACTATTGGTAAGTGAAAAATGTTATGTGAATCTAAAAATTGGAAAGTACTATATAAGGTGTTATGTGATATCATGCCTATGGACTATTGTTATATTTTGTTGGGTAGACCTTGGAAATATGATAGACATGCTATATATGATGGGAGATTGGATAAATATACTATTTGGGTTTATGGGAGAAGACAAATCTTGTTACCTATGATTGAAGAATTTGTTGGTAATGTTTGCACATCTGTGAAAGTTTATTGATGGAAGGAAGAAAGTTTGATAATGATTTAAAGAGGAGTGATGTATTTTTTTCTATGATTCCTAACAAACCAAGTGAGAAAATACTGGATAGTATCCCTAAAGAGTGATAAGATACTCACCGAGTACAAAGAGATCATTTTTGATAATGTACCTAATGGTTTACCACCGAAAAGAAGCATTGATCATTATATGGATCTGATTCCTCTAGGTAGTTTACCAAATAAAGTACCACATCAGTTTAACACCTACCGAGAATGAGGAACTCAACTAACAAATCCAAGAATTGTTGTAGAAAAGTTTGATATGAGAAAGTTTGAGTCCATGTGTAGTACCAACTGTATTGGAACCTAAGAAGAATGGAGAGTGGTGAATGTGCACTAATTCCAGAGTAATCAATAAGATAACAGTGAAATATCGGTTTCCTATACCAAGAATGGATAATATAATGGACAACTTGAGTGGAGAAAAGTATTTTACCAAAATTGATTTGAAAAGTGGATATCATTATATCTGAATTAGATAAGGTGATGAATGGAAGACTGCTTTCAAGACAAGGGAAGGTTTGTATGAGTGGTTGGTTATGCCTTTAGGTTTAACTAATGCACCGAGTACTTTTATGAGATTTATGAATGAGGTTTTAAAGAAATTATTGGGTAAATTTGTGATTGTATACCTAGATGACATTTTGATATTTAGTAAGACTAGACAAGAACATTTGTTGCACATTAAATAGATATTGCAGAAATTGAAAGAAGAAAAGTTGTTGATTAATTTGAAGAAATGTTCCTTCATGAAAGAAGAGATTGTATATTTGGGATTTTTAATTTCATTTGATGGTTTGAAAATGGATCCTGGAAGGTTGAAGCTATTTTGAAATGGCCTACACCTGAGAATGCCAGTGAGGTAAGATCATTTCATGGTTTAGCAAGTTTTTATCAAAAGTTTATAAAAAATTTCAGTTCAATTTGTAATGTTATGACTAAGACTATGAGAGGAGATAAAAGAGAATTCAAGTGGACACACGGAGCTGATAAAAGTTTTGAGACTTTGAAGCAGAAGGTTGTTGAATTTCCTATGCTAGCTTTACCTAATTTCAATAAGGCATTTCAAGTTGAGTGTGATGTAAGTGGTACTGCAATAGGAGTTGTTTTGAGTCAAGAAGGTAAACCTGGTTGCTTTCTTCAGTGAGAAATTGAATTATTAAAAAAGGAAATATTATATATATGATCAAGAATTCTATGCTATTGTTCAATCCCTAAAGAAATGGAGATATTATTTGATACCGAGTGAATTTGTGTTGTATACTGATCATAAAGCTTTACAATATTTGGGTAGTCAGAATAAGTTGAATCCGAGACATATGAAATGGGTAGAGTATTTGCAGAGTTATACATTTGTGATAAAACATAAGAGTGGAGTCGCTAACCGAGTTGTTGATGCATTAAGTAGAAGAAGATCTTTAATGACTGAAATGAGAATTGAAGTTCTTGGTTTTGATGACATGAAAGATTTGTATGAAATTGACCCTAATTTTTCTGGGCCATGGAGAAAGTGCAGAGAACCTACTCAAGATCAACCGAGTACTAAATGGGAAGAATATTTTATTCAAGAAGGTATGTTATTTAAATGTATTCAGTTCTGTATATCAAGAGGATCAAGGAGAACTAATTTGATAAAGGAGAAACATAGTAGTGGTTTGGTTGGACATTTTCGCATTAATAAAATATTGAATATGCTTAAGGAGAGATACTTTTGGCCATAGTTGTATAAAGATATTTAGAAATTTGTGAGAAGTTGTAGATTTTGTCAAGGGGTGGTCCCACAATAGTGTGTCCCACTTTTTGGCCAACTTTGATGCAAAGATCAACATTATGAGAAAAAACTTCACTTTCAAACACCTGTTGCAGCAAAACTATTAGGAATTTGAAGATGATGTAAAATAGAGTCTTTTAGAATTTTCTTTCAAGTTTATAAATATATTTAAAAAATAAAAATTAAATTCATTTAAATTCATTTTTCCTTCTCCTTTGAAAAGTGGTTTGTGTGAAAAAACTGTGTTTTTAAGGAGTTACTGTCACTTGCATCAGCATAACTTTTTTTTTAAAAAATATGATAACGATGTAATTATTTTGATATTATATTTGTAACTTCAGTATCTAAAGGATGTAATAGGTTTCATTCATTTTGGGTCAATATTTCATAGTTTATTAAGTTCTAAAGTGACAATAGATGTAATTTAGACATAAGGTCACTTGGATCGCTCTAACTTGATCTGTGTATATCAAAATTCATTTTTTCTTTTTTTATAGAAAGGTAACACAAATACTCTTTTCCTACATATTTTTCATATTTTTTGTTGTAATTTACTATTTTTCCCAAAGTCTTGAAGCGACAGGTTGTTGAATGACCAAACAACCTATGTTTAGTTAAAGTAATATTTAAAAGTGATAATGTACTCAATATGTATTAAAATTATATTCATTAGAAAAAATTTTTTGAATAGCATCATACTAAATAGATAGGTTTTTCAAATGGATTCATTTGATCTACCAAAACATAAATTCGAAGTGATTTTTTGGCGGCATTTTAATAGGTCCGAAGGAGACTCCATTGTAGGTATGAATGAGGAGTATAGATGTTATATCAATGTTTTTTTAATCTAAGAGGCTTTGAGCTAACCATTTTTAATTAATTATTTCAAATGGAACCTCTCAAGGCTTAAATCATCATATTTTTATTTAAAATGTGTTATTTTAGAAAAAATCAGCATGTCTAAAAAAGTGTAACCCACTATTGTGGGGTCACCCCATGTTTCAAAGGGAGTAAGTCAGAATACTAGATTGTATACACTAATTTCTCTTCCTGAAAAACCTTGGATTGATATTAGCATAGATTTTATTCTTGGCTTATCGAGAACAACAAGAGGTAATGATTCTATATTTGTTGTTGTGGATAGATTTTCTAAAATGGCACATTTTATACCCTGTAGAAAAATATCAGATGCAGTGCATGTAGTAGATCTTTTCTTTAAGGAAATTGTCAGATTGCATAGATTACCAAGGAGTATCATCTCTGACTAAGATAGTAAGTTTTTTGGTTACTTTTGGAAGACTCTATGGAGAAAGTTGGGTACTGAGTTGAGGTATAGTTCTACATTTCACCCATAGATTGACGGAAAGACAGAGGTCATAAATAGAAGTTTGGGTAATATGTTTAGATGCTTAGTTGGAGATAAATCGGGTAATTGGGATTCTATGTTGGCACAAGCAGACTTTGCATACAATAATTCAGTGAATAGAAGTACTAGGAAAAGAACTTTTGAGATAGTTAATGGCACACAATCAAGAGGTATATCAGATTTGAAGAACATGGCTGGTGAAGAAAAGAGAAGTGTTGAAGGGGAAGAATTTGTTGAGTTCATGAAGATATTGCAAGAGGAAGTGAAACTTAAGTTGGAACATAGTAATCAGAAATATAAGGAAAGAGCAGATATATCAAGAAGACATAAGACTTTTTTAGTTGGTGATGAAGTAATGGCTCATTTGAACAAAGGTAGATTTCCTGTTGGAACCTTTGGAAAATTGAAAATGAAGAAATTTGGTCCTTACAAGATATTGAGAAAGTTTGACAGTGGAAATGCTTATGATATTGAGTTACCTGATGACATGGATATATCACCTATATTCAACATTGTAGACATGTATGAGTATCATGAACCTGATGAAGAAATGACAGTATCAAATGATTATCCTAAAAAGAAGACATAAGAAGTTGAGCAGATTTTGGAACAAAGAGTTGGCAGAAGCACAAGAGGAAAAGAGTACATGGAATATCTAGCAAAGTGGAAGAATAGACCAATTGAAGATAGTTCACAAACTACACAATCTAAGTTGGATTCAGCTCATGTTGTACCTACTACATGATTTGGATAATTATCTCAAAACAACCCCAAGTGTTTGATGTAGGAGCATCTCGGGTTCTTGAAAATCTTGTATCACCAAAAACAAGTTAGAGTTTTTAGTTGTGCTCGGTAGCTACTTTTGGGATCTCAGTGATGTATTCTTGTTTCCACCAATGGGGCTTGGTTTCTACTTGGTTCCTTCATTCACCGATTTAATTTCCTATTTCTCGATAATCTTGCTCACTTGGTGGTTTATTTTGAATTTCTATTGAGGCCAACTCGTGCATTTACTTTTGGTCACAAATTTATTGGTTACATCATTCACTCAGAAGCGTGTGGACCTAGATCTAGTCATTCCCTTCTCCAATGTTGGATCTAAGGCTAACTTGTTCCAGTAATGTCTTATATAAATAAAGTAGTATGTTGTAGATCTTTTGGAGAGAGGATCTAAAAGTTGAACCCTAGCATGCATGAGGACTGTTGTAATTGAATTTTGATTGTATTTGGCTATAATCAGGAAGGCCTTACATCCCGACATGTATGAATTTATTGATAAAAAATTTATGAAGTTTTAGCATTCTCTCTCTCCCTACTATGTTTTTGTTTTCGTGTGTTGAATCAACAAGGAGGTTGGTGATTTGGGTGTGCCTTTGGCCCTTATCCCAGTCTTCCCTTGCGTCACACACACACACACACACACACATATATATATATATATATATATATATATACATACACACATATACATACATGCATGCATACATGTGTGTGTGTGTGTGTGTGTGTCTAGGTGTGTGTATGTATGTATGTATCTATATCTATCTATGTATATGTATATCTACACACACACACACACACACACACAGATCAAATCTTATCTTAGGATAAAAATAGATATAAATCTCCAAAATGAAATTTTCAATATTTTAGTGTAGAATATATATAGTTGTGTGCATGGCTTCATCTCAATCTCTTATTCCTTTGTCAAAAGATCTTCCCTCATGTTGATCAAAATAGATGTAGATAACCAAAGTGAATTTTTAGCATTCTAGTTAGAATACATATTATTGTATGGATGGATTCATTTGAATCTCTTCTTCCTCCACCCAAAGACCTTTAATCATCTTGATCACTTAACCTATGTTTTTAAATTCACCATACAACACATGCTTAGTTTTCTAAATTTCACTACTTTCAATTTTGTACCAGTTCTTGACATAGTGACCAATGAAGATAGATAATGTAATGTAGCTCCCATTTTATTTATGCATTTCATACTTGTTTATGTGATTTTGGTTTTATGTTTGTGGATTATATCACTTGAGATATCCTACTTTTGATTGTTGGGACATATAACTTGGAGTGCTCATCGTATACTCTACTTTGTTTGATGTTTTGTGTGTGTTCTAGATAGTATTGTTAAGGATATCTCCTGGTGGTATGATTATTTTGAATTCATATAAATACTTTAAATTTCTCCTTATTTTGGATGTGACAATATTTCCTGGCTAAATAAAATATTTGAATCTTTGAGTTGTTATTTATTTTATTTTTTTTGTAAATTTGAGATGTGAACATAATTGCTAAATGTATAAATGGTTAGTATAGTTAATTGCAAGTAATGAATCATTTTTTCATGTTACATGAATTTGATGACATGTCATGGTAACTTAACAATGTTTTACTATGGAAAATTTTAAGACTCTCTGCACTGTGCTGGAAGGAAACAATACAAAAATAATGAAAGGAAAAAATGAAGGAATTGATTCCAACCAGCAACTGGGACCAAGAACAAGAACTAGATCTAACACCAGAAGGAAGATCTTGGCTCAAGATTAGGAAATAACCAATCTGAAAGACTCTATTAAGACTATGCATAGTCAGCTGGTGGAATCGGAGGGCTTCTTGAAGACTCTATCCTGATCCTATTGCTGGTGGCTTTTTATGTCTTGTGTTGCTGGGGGTTTTCCTTTTCATTTTTTGCTCTTTTTGAGTAGTCCTTATTGTTAATCTGGGAAGTGTCCCTTTTGGTGTCTATCCTTTCTTTGGATAGGCTATTGTCTTATTGTTTATTCGATGCTTATCTTTTCTAAGCTTTGTTAAAGAGTTTCAAGGCCCCTTCAAAACCTGTTGTTACCTTAATCAAAAATAATGTTGTGATTTGGGAATATTGATGTGTTTAGTTTTGGAAAGGTATAATATTGATGATCCATGTTTATGGTTATATGGATATGGTTAGACTCATTACTTATGTTATATTTATGTTTATGTCGATGATGATCATATTTTTGTGATGATTATATTCATGTCTATGATATATTATGGTTATTTACTTTATTATAGTTTATTCATGTACTAAATCATCTATCTTAATATGCTTTGATTATAGCTTTTCTCATGTTACTATTTAATGTGTTTGTATAATGAAGGATGAAGTCATAGTTACTCACTTGTGTGACCCACACAATGTCTTGATCCCCTTCATTGTCTATTGTTGTGATGTGTGATGTGTGATGTGTGATGTGTGTGCGTACGCGTCAATCCCTTTCATTGTATATTATTATGATATGTATATGTGTAAGTGTGCATGTGTATGAACATGCTCATCTTTATTTTACAAGTTTTTAGGTACCAAACATTGACTTCACATAAGTTAGCGGGTCTAAGCATTCATTTATATACATCTCGATGGTGGAAGAGGGGAGGTAGCATTAAGGCTCAAACCTAAGCTAAACCTAAGCCATTATCTTATGTAAGGATAATTATCTTGTTATCTTACCCTATTGGATCTGTCAAAGCAATAGGTATCCAATCACCTTGGTCTGAGTATGTGGCTTTGGCTTGATAGTTTAGTTAGTTTTATCTTACTTTGTGGATACATATGTATGTATATATCTTAGTACATACTAATGCATTTAGATATTAATATTAAATTATAACTTAAGTATGTATATTAAATCTTCATGGTGGTAATAATATTATGGTAATAAATATAAATTCATAATTATTTATATGAAATAGTTAATATATATGGAAGTTATTAATAAGGACAATTATATCCTTATATGTAATATCAATGTTTATAATATCAAAATAATATTAAGAAAGATTTATTGAATAATATTTTGGATAATGATAATTTAATATTTATTGATGTTTTGACCATATTAATGGTTATTATTAATTATCAATATTTTAATTATTAAATATTAATGGGCTTAGTATTATTATTTAAAATATATTTTTTATAAGGGTAGAAAAGAAATCTTATAACAGGTATGTTGTGGTTCCACAACCACGCTCCCCTTTTTTAAGCCTCTCGGCTTTAGGGCCCCCCTTTTTCTAGCTTGTCCTTAGTTAGTTTGTTTGTCTGTCAGTTTTGTTTTTTTTGGTCTAGTTGTTTTTTTTAAAAAATTTCACTACGTTGCAGTGTTGCACTTTCAGAGGTCTGAAAGTGAGAAAGATTTGAAAAGGTGAAAAGCTAACAAAGTCGGGCTTTTTCAAAACCCTTGGGTTTCAAACTTTCAGACGTCCATGCAGTGAAAGGTTTGACTCTCCGAAAAGATTTGGCCTTTCGGCATTTCAAACTTTTGGAGGTCTGGGACCCACAAAAGCCTAAAAGGCCAATCGTCGGGGGTAGCTGATGTCACCCCCGTTGGTTGCCTATATATGGTGGTGAGCGGGTCTTTTACCCTCACTTGTTCTCTACGTAGATCATCAGTTTTTAGATCTTTATCGCGCGTTTTCTTTCGGTCTTTTCTTTCATCTCGTGGTTGTCGTCTTCCAGCTTGTTAAAGGTTGGTGCCTTCATTTTCCTTTGTTTCTTTCCTTGGTTTTTTTTTTTTCCTCTTTCAGTCACTTAGGTAGGGTTTTGTTTTTCTTAGCTTAGCTAGGGTTTTGTTTGTTGATAGGGTTAGTGAATAGAGGTAAAATGGAATCACCTCTATTTAATGTAATGTATGGGGGAAATATGAGATCCACTCCTAAATCCACATTCCCAAAGGAGAGATCCAATTTGATCAACCAAAAGGTTAATGCACAATCAAATAAATCTATGGAGAATATGAAAGAGAGAAAAATCCTATATTTCCCTATGGAGAATTGTGCTTGAAATCTAAAATAATTGAAATACAAGTACTAACCTAAAAATAGGGCAAATCTGGAAAATGCCAATTTCTGATGTCTATGTGTATTTCTGGGCAATTCTGCAACTTGTTTCGAACTGGAAATGTCGAGACGAAGAAAACCTAGAATATTTTATCTTTTTGATAGCAGGTAGTCTTTGACCCTCATAAAAGGTCAAAGGCTAGATTCTTTATTTGAAGGTTGATTCTGACTTTGTTCGCAGATCTCGGAAGTTTTCCCAAAAGGGTATCCAAATTTGATCTCAGATCTGAAATTTCGCACCTATACCTACAAGAAAGTGGGGGTTTTTGTTTGTATGGGGGGTTTACCTTGGTCAAACCCCAATTTAGGAATTAACCTTGAAATTGAATTGAAATGTAGTATGCATAAACAAATTAAATGAAACAATTCACCTCGCTTATGTTGAAGTCCTTGTAGAGGATTCAAATCCTCAAATCCACAAGTAAGAATGCTTCAATGGATGTAGAATGAATGTAGGATGTCTCAAATCAATGGCATTTGATCTTCAACACCAATCTTGAATTGATCTTTGCATATGAGGAGGCTTGGATGAATGTAGAAGGATGGATATTCAAGGGGGCTCCAAAGAGATTGAATCCTTCAATGGCTAACAATGGATCTCCTTAATGGATGAATGCTAAAACACTTGAATGCTTGAAGGCTTGCTTGAATTATTGAATTCACTTGCTTTTAGTTGAGAGCTCACTCATGAAATTACTTGAGAGATGTGGATAATGGATGGAGAAAATGAGGGAGGAAGGCCTCCTTTTATAGTGAACTAGGGCACAATCTTCTAGAGGGGCCACCTTGGAGAATTAAATACCAATTAGGTCCTAACCTTTAGAAAATAGACCTAGATTAAATTCAATTTAAAGATTTACCATTCCAAAACCTGAAATGGCTGACTTGGAGGCAGGAAAACAAACATCCCCGAAACCTAACACCCAGAAATCAAGGAAAATTGAAATTTGGACAGGGGGTCAAGAATGAGCTCGACTCTTACCTAGGTCAGGGTTGAGGTCGATCTTGACTAGGTCAGGGTTGAGGTCGACTTTGACCCATAAGGTCAACTTTGACCTTGTGGTCAAAAACCTCAGGATCTTGACCCAAAATGCTAGGAAATGTAGATATGAAGTGAAAATTAGGTGCAGAGGAAAGAAGAATAGAGGGAAAAGCTAGATACATGCAAAGACCTAATCAAGGTGATTAACATGACCCCAGACAACTTACTCGGAGGGCTAAACACTCTTATCATGGAAGTGCTTCCATTTTAAGATGATACAATTAGTTGATTCAGTCGATCTAGTCCCGCCTAGGGGATCGCAAGGTCATCCCCTTCGATCCCCTGGCCTCAAGTTCATGGTCAAACTCACTGTTAGACTCATTTTCAAGTCCTGACATGAAATACTCACTTTCGACAATTTCAGACATCTGAGTTTTTGAACTTTTGTAGTCCGAAACTCTTGGGACATTTTTTCCAAGTAATTTGATGAAGTGCCAATTTTTTGGCATTTCGATACTTTTGCACCCCGAGAATATCTAACATCTGATTCACCGAAAGTCCGAAGACTCAGAGTGTTAAAGACTATCTTTGAAGTTGTCAAGCCAGGCCCCATTTTAGCATTTCAGAGGTGTCACACTCTGAAAAAATTGTATCCCCAATTTGCCAAGTCAAAAAGACCATCTCTGCAACCTCTGATTTCAACTTGACTAGCTTCCTTTTCAACATTTCAGCCTTTTCATCCTTTTGGAGGTCTCCTACCCTAAAAGTCCGAAAGTCCAAAATTGACTTCTCAAAGCCTTTTTAGGCTTAGTGCTTTTAGAACACTTTTTTTTTTTTAGATTTTTCTCTCTTTCATGTGATTTCATATTTACTAATTCATGTCCTTTGCTCTTTGTAGGAATGGTAGAGAGGATTATGTCACTAGCAATGAAGTACCAGTTTAAGGGTTATCATCCACCCTCCAAAGTGAGTAACCTACATGTTGAAATTACAGACACTAACATTGGCCATGTTAGTTGGAATGATTATTTGGTCAAATGTGCACAACCAGTAGGAAGATCCAAGGACTACACTTCATTAGTGTATTATTCTCTAGTGAATGCAGTGGCACACCCAGTCTCCATCTTGTCTTCAAACTTGATCAAGACTTTGGCGAACCATTACATATCAGACTAGAGAATGGTAAAGAATAGCATGGGTGAAGTGGTCCTGGATCTAAGGCTAGATAATATTGAGGATGTCTTTCACTTGCCCAAAGGGGTCGACAAGTTTTACAACTTATACATCAACAAGGGAATGGAGTTCTATAGAAAAGATATCTCATTATCTCATGAGATTGTGAACAAAGAGTACCTTATGGAGTCTCTACCCAAGAATAAGTTGGACCGAATAAATATGTGGAAGAGATACATGAAGGAAGATATCCAAGTAGCCATCACCATGATCAGTTAGGTGTATGGACTGCCTAAGTCTATTTAGCTAGAACCATGGATGATCCTACTTATTGAAAATATTAAGGAGAGGCAAGTGAGGTTTGATTGGGCCACCATCCTTAGTGACAAGTTGGATGAGAAGCTTACTAGAGTAAAAAGTGACCCACATTTCTATATGACATCCTATGTCATGTACCTATTGGATGCAAGAGCAGTGTACCCAAGATTGGTGAAAGTTGGTATTATGGGTGATCCTAATACATGGTCATTCACAATGTACCCACAACTAGTCAGGAAAGAATACTACCCACACAACAGCTCTGATTTTCACATCATTAATGATGCCTTTGTGTTTTCCATTATACATTCCATAGAGGGAGATTATGCTAAGAGGATGTCAACTGAAGCTGATGTAAAAGTGAAGGCCCTTGGGGCATTTTACATATAGTTTAAGACCTTTACCTACATCCGGGTGACAGGATGCACATTGGCCCCTAAGAAGCTGCTGAGGTATCCATCTGATAGAGTGATTCTATTGCAGATAGCCAGACAATTGTCTAATGCTCATGAGAACATCTGACATAAGAAGAAATATTGTTGGGACTTTCCAATTTCCATAGGAACCCATTGTGTACCAAATATGAAGATTTGTAAGTCTCTGTCCTTTGAATGGGATGAATTCCCTCTTTCAAACTACAACCTTATAAGGTCCCATTTTGATCTAATTGGTACATATAGTCACATAATGGGAAGGCATTATGTACATGAGCCACATATTGAAGACCATTGGATGAATTGTATAGATGACTATGAAGTCAGGATCCTTGACTACTGTCGGATGTGTTTGGTGCTAGCACAGACTGCTCTACTACTAAAGATTCCCCCAAAGATGAAGGTAGCTAACTCTAAGGATATTCTAGATCCTATTTACAATCTAGACAAGGTATATACTAGGGCCATTCAAAATGCAGAGGTTGATAGAGATGAAAATGATGATATTGATTTCAAGGCCAGGCATGTCATCAAAGTGACTAAGGCATGGGTCACACACCCATTTCCTATGGATCCTATACCAATGAAGAAACAACTAGAGTAACCTTCTAAAGAGAAGAAGAAGAAAGGAGAGAAAGTGTTGAAGCCACAATTTAAAGAGGCTGCACCACAAAAGCCAGAGAGGGTTTATAGGCATGAGCATCCTACAACATATGGCTCAGCTACTCATTCAAAGAAGTATAAAACTAGAATGAAAAGGAGTATAGAACCTCTAGATGTTCCTTCTTCTAGTGGGCCTGAGCCTCCAAGTGAAACAAAGAAGCCCCCAAGATTCAAGGTAACAGGACCTAGGCTAGCTAGGGTGATTAAAGGGAATGTATACAAGAGGAAGAAAGGATAACTGCCTACTCAGATGGATACCCTCTTGGAGGAAAATAAAGATGAGATGGACCAAATACCCCTCAGCAGAAGAACTTGGTCTGCAGGATCCTTGAAAATAAGGAGTGCTGGAGGATGATTAGGAAGATGTTGAAGGAGAAACCCAAGGAGAGCCAATAAATCTAGATGCTCTAGGTGATGATGAATTTGACATCACAAATTTTGAAGGGCTTCATGGTTTCAAAGAATCTAAGAAATAGGCTCTAGCTACAGAAAAATTAGTGTCTTTTGATTCTCTCCCTACACAGTTTAATAAACCTCTTGATAAAGTGGAAGAGGAAGCTCCATGAAAGTCTTAGGAGCCAATTAAGGATGTGACCGCTGAAACCCAGAAGGAAACCACAGAGTTAGGAAGGGACTCTTCTATAGGTGTTAGCTCACAGGAGGATGTAGCCACACAAATTCCCTTGGTTTCACATCCAATTCAAACTCCACTCCCGCCTCCACATCAAATACCACCTACCACTCCACTTCCACCTCCTGTTCAAACTACTCCATTGCCTCCACAACCTCCACCTTTTTATGCTCCCATGCCAACTCTACCTCCTCCGCTAATGCTTTCACCTACTCCCCTTGTTGCTCCAACTCCTTCCATGCAGAACCCTCCTTCTTGAACCCCCATTCCATCATTGGTCCACATTGAGATGTTGGCACAAGGGTCTCAAGAGCCCAAGAAAGAAATAGAGACGATTGATGAAATGCTATCATAAGGGCAGGATGGATCAGAAAAACAAGTGGATGAAGGAGAGAAAACAAATGAGGAAGAACAAACACATAAGGAGGAAGAGATGAATGCAATGGAAGAACACGAAACATGAGGAGGAGAAGGGAGAGTCATGAGGAAATAAAGTTAGAGCACCCTACGACTACCTCAACTATAGCAACTCTTATGAACCCCTCAATGCCTTTTCAAAGCCCACTTGGTTCACAAAGGAAATTCAATCAAGGACCAGGGTGTATACTGATAATGAAACAGACATGGTAGCATTGGGGTGAGCATTCCATCAGGCTAGATCTAGCACCTAAGAAAGGACACTATCATATGTGACACAAGACCAAGTGGGTAGATGGAAGGCTTAGGTGGTTATCCCTACAATGAGGATCAATATAGCTAAAATCACCTCAAATGACTACATGTTGGAGGAGATTGATTTGGGGGAGCCAACTAGAGAGGGGAGTAAAACTCTGGCTACCCTTAGATTGAAGCATGCTCTGGGCTTCATGGACAAAGATGAAGAGAAGATAAAAGCTTTGATGGAGTAGAATGAGGCCATGAAAAGGTTCATTCTTAAGAAAGTGGGTCCCATTGACCCTAATAACCTTGAAGCCTCACTACAGGCTATTTTGGAGAAGAGAGTTGATATATCAACAAATATTCCACATTCTTTTCTATAGGCTTGTGCAGCTTGGAAGGCCGATTTTTAGGAGTTTGCTAAGGTATCTCTCAAGAAAATTTTGAGGCCTTTCTGAGGTATTCTTCAAGGAATCACTTCCTTGGTAGAGATCATGAGTGAAGAGGATGGTATGGAGGAGAAGATTCAAAAGTGGAAAAAGTATATGGATGACCTTTTAGTAATATGAAAGCAGTGCTTCCAAGTTTTGGTGGAGATATATGAAGGGTCGGAGCTATATAATTTTGAGAAGTGGATCCAAGATATAACTAGAGCATTGACTATTTTTGGAAAGGTACTTAAAAGGATGGGTGAGAGGAGGGATGATAGTTTACTTTTTTTAGGGGAAATACATAAGTTCTTCGACGAATTGGACCTAGACTTGTACGATGAGGATGATGATAAAACAATGCATTCTATAAATATCATCATTAGTTAGTACTTGGGTATTGTTATACACTAAGTTTGCACCCTTGTTTCAAGCTCTCGTAGTCTTGATAACTTAGTATAACATGGGAATCATCTCCAGGTTGTGGGACCTATGCTAACTAAGATAAGATCTCTAGGTTCTAGGTTGGTTCCTCTTGGATAATCACCTTAATTTTCTTCTAGATAGGAAAGTAAAACTTTTTGAGAGAAAGGGATAGAAGGAATCTTGGAAAGGGAAATTACTGAAAGCAAACTACCTACTAGGTGATACACTGAAATTAGGGTTTGGATCTTAGTATAGAGGAATAGAATCAATGAAAGGCTTAGGTCTAGTAGGTCATAACTTACTAAATAGGCTTGCATAAGTGTTTCATGGGAGGGCCTAAACATAAGACACAACTTATGACCTGCAAGTAGACATTCACTTCTGTAACTTGGTGTAGGATTGAGACAAGACTGTTAGGGGGATGAAGTATATCCACAAAAACATCTAAATTAGATCAAACATAATAACACACACAATTATAGAAAGTAAGAGGGATCAAGAACCCTAAGACATCACTGAAAACATCATATACTTTAATCCAATAAGAGATAATTCAAACAAGGAAGCATAGGGACATGAAGAATTGTCACAAAATACCTCTGCAATGTTTATATAATCAATGAAAGATTACAAAATGTAGAAAACCAGAGGGTAGAAAAATGCCATAGATAGCCTTCTAAGAAAGAGACTTTCTTCTTTACAAAATGTGAACTCTGAGCTTCAAAAGCTCTCCAAAAACAATATATACATACTCAACTACATGGAGGCAGGAGTCAAAAACCTAACTAGGGTTATAGATTTTACATATAATAATCAAACCCTAACTGCCATCAAATTTGATCATAAATACATCTTCTGCAAATATCTCAATTGATCAGATATTTTGTGTGCCCATCCCTGTACTGAAATCAACCTGTAGACAAGCAACCTAGATCCATCAACTTTTCTGCACAAAGTCTCACCATGAATGCTCAGAATGGTACCTCACAGGGATAAGAACTGACCCATGATGGCCACCCAAACCTTCTCATCATCCTTCCCAACTAAAAATTTCCTACAAACATAAATTTCTTAGCTACCTTGCCACTCATAGCATGTCTGAACCAATCGCTGGCAGAGAACCCTCTACAGAGATATTTAAATTTAAAAATTAATAGCTAGCCAGTCATTTTAAAATAGTCTATCGATGAGAAACCCTTCTCGGTAGATGAATGGTTGCAATGCACCCAAAAAATAGCCTAAACTTCCCCCTCTAATAGGTCAACTACCACCTGGAAGTCAGCAACCAATGAAATGTGAGCAAATCAGCATGTCTGACAGACTTGGACCCACGACCTGCAGAAAGAGCATCGGATGGTCATCGCTATACCATGATGCTAAAAGTTAAGCATCTTGGATCCTCGGTATAATGACAACCACCAGATCAAACCAGATGTTAAGCTCCTTAGAAATCCCTGACCCCACAGACCCACTGACAACTGCTACATAGCATACCAACCAATCAATCATAAGCTACCAAACGAGACACGTTGTAGACCTTTCTAAAAATAGGACCCACGACAAACTAAGATCACATCAGATGGTTGTCACAAGATCACAAGGGCTTGGAAGATCCCTTTTGATCAAGTGACAACCGTAGATCTTCAGGCTACTGACATCCTTGTAGATACTCTAACATAGTCTTACCAATAGAGCCTAGCTGTCGTCTGACCGACCAATGAAGAATGAGCACATCAAAGACCGAGGACCCACCTGACAAAGCCCAGAGATAAAGTAAGATCAATGGTGGGCACATGATCTCATGTGTCAGAAAAGCTCCCTTAGATCATGTGCTAGCCGTTAGATCATCATCGACTGACAACCCACCGAGCCTCTACTAACATGGCACCACATCACCAACCCTGAAAAATCAGGAGTCTTACACCTTAGCAATATCTGACAATGGACCCACCTAATAGAACCCTGGTGACAAGCAAGATCAATGGTTGTCACATGATCATAAGGAATATTCTAGGCCCTTGTGATCATGCAACCACCATTGGATTGAAAGGAAAGGCAGCCCGCTAGGCCCCTGCTAACCTATCTCCACATCATCACCTTCAACCAATCAGGAATAAGAACCTCTGATAGAACTGACAACAGACACACAATTCTTTTCCTTCATCAGACGGCTATCGCTATACCACCAGTTTAAATACCATGCATCTTCCTTCAATGGTATAATGATAGCCACACGATGCGCTCAAAAATTAACCCACCGAAGAAGATGGCCCCACTGATAGATGTTAAATCACTAGCCCACTGATGAATGAAAAGCCACCAAGTCAGATGATGTGGCGCTAGACCCACAAAATGTTGCTGTGATGCCGATACCATATCAATAGTTGTTGCATGATCGCATGGGATCAGAAGATCCCATGAGATTATGGGATAACCATTGGATCTAACTGTGACTGAGAATTGGGCCCAAAGAAATATTAAAGGTTGGGACATAGGAAACTTAGAAAAAATTAAAGCGCCAAGTGGTAAGGCCTTAGGGAAATATTTATGCACATGGATTTTGGGGACTTTAAGTGGCTGAAAAAGGTAATGAAAGATTATAATAGGCCAAAGGGTTTTTTGGGTAATGGCTATTTTTATGCATTCTTTAACTGCAAACCAAGGAGTTAGAAAATTTGCAGAGGCCAGAAGACAAATCCTAAAGCCATGAAATTTTCAGGGATGCTTGGCGGGGTAAAAACAGAGACCCTAGGATAGATTTTAGCCAAATTTGTATAAGACAGAAAAATTTGGATAACATTTTGGTGATTTCTACTGGATGTCAGCCTGCTAGACATGGAAAACTAGTGGCCTTGATGTATCCATTGGGCATGAAATCATTTTGAGTACAAAACACTCTTGACAAAGGGGAACCTAGAACCAAAGGGACAAAAATTGTGCTCGAGCACTCTTGGAAAATAGGAAGAACCAAGCTAGAAAGCTTGGAAGAAAGTAGGAAAAACTAACCTAACCTAAACTAACCAGTTATAGAAACCTAGTCAAACAAAACCATTCACTGGTATGCTAAAATAACTACCCTTCCTCAATAAGACATTTTGCATTGAATGCATAAGGATAGCTACAAAGATATGAGGCACATAAAAATTTGTCAAATAGTCATGAACTGCCTCTGCAAAAATAAGATCAAGTTCACCTTTCTCTGATTGATCACGTGGAGAGATCTGAGTAAACTCCTTCTGGCCCAAGTATCTGATGGGGCTGCCTCTTGAAAGTCTGAAGGCAAGACTTTCCCTGATGGCTTCTTCTTTATCTTCATGGTTGCCCTCCATCATGGATAGCCATGTCAACTCATCATCTATGGACAGGGGACTATCATCCTCTACTTTTAAACAAAAGCCAAGAGCTGATGAAAGTTTTCGATACCCTGAAGTTCTGGAACTAGCTCCAACTCTTTCTCATGTAGCAGTCTCTCAGAAAGAGAGCAATCCAAAACTAGGCCTCCTTCTATAGGCACATAACTTTGAACCTCCACTCCAGGGAATGGGGATTCATCATTCAATTTTTTACAAAAGACCTCTATGATATTGGAAAAATCATACTCTTTAAGGCTTTTGTCTATGTTCTTTTCTTGGAAAAGCTCTTCCATAACTTTATCATTCTGCTCAGCAAAACTAGGCAGCCCATCTAATAAAAGCACAACATCCTCTTCTATATCAACCTCCTATTGATGGTGAACCTCTTGTTCTAATTGATCTTCAGCCATAGGTAATGGCATGGTCTCTTCTTCATCATCAACAAAGAGGGGAAGCTCATTCAAAAAATCAACCAAGAGTTCAAGCTGAGCATCAACCTCCACCTTGTCACCTTGCTGCTCCAATTCACCATAGTCATCACTTAGCACTGATACCTCAGATTTCTTCTCCTCCTCATCACATGAAAGCTCATTTTCCATGGGTCCTTGCTTAGATACTAGACCAGTATCCTTGAAAAGACTTGGCATCTGATAGCCAGGAGGTAGGGTCCATTGGGGTATCCACAACACTTCATCATCTTGAGAGACCAGAGGTGTCTCTTGAGATAAACAATTCTCTTGAGAAGGCTGCCCTTGCAGAGTGGTAAGCTGCATCTCAAGTACAGGCTCTTGGAAATAATTTTTTGCCTTAAAACTTGGGATGTGAAATTGAGGGGGCCCAGAGGGAGACATAGAAGGCATACCTATCTTGAAGCTTGGAAATGAAGGCTTTTTAGGCTCTTCATGCATAGGCTCTTGAGGAAAATGGGTCCTCTAGCTTGGAATTTTAGGTCTAGGAGCCTTTTGTTGAGCAATTTGTGATCTCAACCTTGCTGTCTCAATGTCAGCTCTGTGTCTGATCTCTTCTTGGAATTTTTTTATTTGTTGCTCATCAACAAGAATCTCTACTACTTGATAAGGCATGAACCCTTGCTCATAACTCTGAGCTTCCATTTCTTGCTACTCCTTGATCTCAGACACTTGCTTAATTAAATCAAGCAATAGGTTCTTGGTCTCTTCTTGCTCTTTCATAAAGTCTAGGCTCTGAATCTTCTACCAATTAGGCTAAGAAGGGGTGGGTGGGTGGTAAGCATGATAGGAGAGCTGGCTTTGCATTTTTTGTTGTGCCACTTGTGCCCATGATCCATCTTGACGGAGGGTTCACTCATAATCTTGTACAAGGGCGTAATCATTTGGGGCATGTTGGATATAATGACAGCCTTGTATAGTATGGAAGCTTGGGATGAAAGCAGGCCTTAGGTGACTTTGATAAGGTTGATAACCAGCCCACTGAGCATTATTCTCATAATAGGATGGTGGGTAACCTGATTGTCCATAATAACTTGACATGTCTACTCATGCAATTAGCTAGAATCTGAATATGAAAGATTTGAAACATACCAACACTTGATCTTTGAAACCAGTAGAATTTCCAGAGTTGCCAAATATGCAGCAAAATGACCTCTTCTAGGTCTACAACTTGTTGGATGCATATAAGAACCAGCAAGAACTATAAAAATTATGACCTCTTGGTCCCATTGGGTGTGCCAGAATTGTTATACACTAAGTTTGCACCCTTGTTTCAAGCTCTCATAGTCTTGATAACTTAGTATAACATGGGAATCATCTCCAGGTTGTGGGACCTATGCTAACTGAGATGAGACCTCAAGGTTCTAGGTTGGTTCCTCTTGGATAATCACCTTAATTTTCTTCTAGATAGGAAAGTAAAACTTTTTGAGGGAAAGGGATAGAAGGAATGCTTGGAAAGGGAAATTACTGAAAGCAAACTACCTACTAGGTGATACACTGAAATTAGGGTTTGGATCTCAGTATAGAGGAATAGAATCAATGAAAGGCTTAGGTCTAGTAGGTCACAACTTATTGAATAGGCTTGCATAAGTGTTTCATAGAAGGGTCTGAACATAAGACACAACTTATGACCTGCAAGCAGACATTCACTTCTACAACTTGGTGTAGGATTGAGACAAGACTGTTAGGGGGCTGAAGTATATCCACAAAAACATCTAAATCAGATCAAACATAATAACACACATAATTACAAAAAGTAAGAGGGATCAAGAACCCTAAGACATCACTGAAAACATCATATACTTTAATCCAATAAAAGATAATTCAGACAAGGAAGCATAGGGACATGAAGAATTGTTACAAAATACCTCTGCAATGTTTGAATAATCAATGAAAGATTACAAAATGTAGAAAACCAGAGGGCAGAAAAATGCCACAGATAGCCTTCTAAGAAAGAGACTTTCTTCTTTACAAAATGTGAACTTTGAGCTTCAAAAGCTCTCCAAAAATAATATATACATACTCAACTACACAGAGGCAGGAGTCAAAAACCTAACTAGGGTTACAGTTTTACATATAATAATCAAACCCTAACTGTCATCAAATCTGATCATAAATACATCTTCTGCAAATATCTCAACTGATCAGATATTTTGTGCACCCATCCCTGTAGTGAAATCAACTTGCAGACAAGCAACCTGGATCCATCAACTTTTCTGCACAAAGTCTCACGATGAATGCTCAGAATGGTACCTCACAGGGACAAGAACCGACCCATGATGGCCGCCCAACCTTCTCATCATCCTTCCCAACTACAAATGTCCTATAGACATAAATTTCTTAGCTGCCTCACCGCTCGCAACATGTCTAAATCAATCACTGGTAGAAAACCCTCTACAAAGATATTTAAATTTGAAAATTAATAGCTAGCTGGTCATTTTAAAACATGTCTATCGATGAGAAACCCTTCTCGATAGATGAACGGCTATGATGCACCCAAAAAATAGCCTAAAATTCCCCCTCTGACAGGTCAACTACCACCTAGAAGTTAGCAACCAATGAAATGCGAGCAAATTAGCACGTCTAACAGACTTGGACCCATGACCTATAGAAAGAGCATCGGATGGTTGTCACTATACCATGATGCTAAAAGTGAGCATCTTGGATCCCCAGTATAATGACAACTGCCAAATCAAATCGAATGTTAAGCTCCTTAGAAATCCTTGACCCCATGGACCCACTAACAACTACCACGTAGCATACCAACCAACCAATCACAAGCTACCAAATGAGACACATTGCAGACCTTTCTAACAATAGGACCCATCGCAAACTAAGATCACATCAGATAGTTGTCGCAAGATCACAAGGGCTTGGAAGATCCCTTGCGATCAAGCAACAACCGTAGATCTTTAGTCTACTAACATCCCTGCAAATACTCTGACACCATCCTACCAATAGAGCCCAGCTGTCATCTAGCTGACCAATGAAGAATGAGCACATTAGAGACTGAGGACCCACCTGAAAAAGCCCAGAGATAAAGTAAGATCAATGGCGGGCACATGATCTCATGTGTCAGAAAAGCTCCCTCGGATCATGCGCCAGCTATTAGATCATCGTCAACTAACAACTCACCGGGCCCACACTAACATGGCACCACATCACCAATCCTGACCAATCAGGAGTCTTATACCTCAGCAATATCTGACAACGGACCCACCTGACAGAACCCTGGAAACAAGCAAGATCAACGGTTGTCACATGATCGCAAGGAATATTCTGGGCCCTTGTGATCATGTGACTGCCATTGGATTGAAAGGAAAGGTAGCCCACTGGGCCCCTATTGACCTATCTCCACATCACCACCTTTGACAAATCAGGAATGAGAACCTCTGACAGAACTGACAATGGACCCACAATTCTTTTCCTTCATCGAACGACAGGATTTGGGGGCCTCTTTCAGTTGGATCCATGTGGAGTAGCTATAACAAAGGGTCAAGGGAAAGATTGCAAAGTTTCATCAAGAGCTTGCATGAGTCCCAACTACATTTTGAGCCATTTGATGCACGATTTTCTCTAATTTTTGTAATGCAAGAGGTTTAATTCTGTGCTAAAGTAGTTTAACTTGTTTTTAGGGGTAGTTTCTTTTATGTAATCTGTAGTTTAGATTTATTTTCAAGTTTCATGTAGCCAAAACCCTAGCTATGAAAATAAGAGCCTGACTCTATAAATTGTAAGAACTCAATGTAATTAGGGTCAGATTTTATCATTAATGCAAATACATATAATTGGTGCTTCAATCATGGTGTGATTCTTCAGCTATCTTTGCAAGATTTATGAATGTGTGAATTGCTCATTTATTTATTTCAAAGAGTCAATTTATTATGTGGTGGTTTTAAATCTACGATTCTTAGTTTGGTGTTTGTTGGTGTTATATTGCTTTGTCATGACGAATCGTCAAGAAGATCTTTCTTTTGGTGGTCTAAAGATAAACTTGTCTCACGTGTGCACACACATGTGGTGGCTTCGTGATTCGATGAGTTTTGGCTTATCATATGTCTACGTTCATTTCCATTGATGATTACATCTGCTTAGCTGAAGATTGTGATTTATTTTGATCTTTGTTTTGTGGGTTTCCTCATCTTCTCGATCTTTTAATTCACAAAGTAGTGTGATGTTGGTTTATGTCCATTAGTTTCATTTCAAAAATTTCCTTCAAATTATTTTTACCCTACTTCTTACTTTTCTTTGCAAATCAATTATGGTAGATTAATTAGATTAATATTACTTTCATTCTAAAATCTAAAAATCCAAAAAAGAGAAATATTGTGGCATTTTAAAGATTGTTTTGTAGCCTTCTTTGAGATAGGAACTAGCAAAGGCCTCCTTGTTAACAGATTCATATTTGTCTGCAGTTGAGTTATCCAAGTGGTTGAGACCCAACCCAGAAGGAACCTTGAGATTGATTCACATCATTCTTCCAAGAGGGGAATTTTCTTGCGTAAATTCCTAGTCTTTGTCTCGTGTAAAAACAATGCTCAACATAAGTGGTGCTAGATGGAGGGCCCTCAAAAGGAAGACCCTGTAACATTGGATCATTCTCTCCTAAGAGGTTTACACGAGTCCTCAGATCCTCACCGAACAAAGGGGAATTTCTAGAACTCAGAGAAGTTCACAGACCTCATGGCAGTAAAGCAAGACTTAGGGAGGATACTTCACATCATCCTAATCTTCCTCCATTTCCATACACTGATGCCCCGCCTACTACCAGTCTACCACTAGCTCCAATGGCTTTTTTTGAAAATGCTCAAAGCTCTCCATTGGACATACAAGGACAACTCGATGAGCTGCCCAAGAATCCTGAGAAATTTTGTCCACGTTTAACCTATGGAGAATTTAGGATAGTAGATCAATATGTCTGTGCATTCAAATAATTATGCAATTGTAAGGAGATTGCTCATCAGGACATTGTGTGCTGCCTTTTCCCTTACACATTGGGGGAATTTGCATACAACTAGTATTTGAACTTGCCACAGGGGTCCATCTCCACATGGGGATAATTTGAAACAAAATTCATTAATCGATTCAAGCTATATGTGGATCCCGCTAATCTTCACCACCGGTTCATCTGGGTGAGAAAAGACCTCAATGAACTAATTTCCATGTTCAATCACCATTTTCATAAGATGTAAAAAAAGCTAGAAGCTCCTTGTACTGTACCAATTGGGGCTACTATACAAGTGTACCTACATGCCTTGGAACCATTGACATCCATATTATTGAAGAGGCTTCCCCCAGGTGGCATAGACACCCTGGAGAAAGCATGTGATGAAGCTATCATGTTTACCCAACAAATGGATCCATAAGCAAGTGGAAACTATGGTGTCTCACCAACATTAGGGAATGCTTCTATGACTAGTCCATTCACAACAAATAATCAACTCCTGGTGTAGCACACCCCAAGGCTCAACTTGGTGTCGGCCCCATACACCGCTGCCCCACCACTCACCATCACATACCCAAGCTATGATGCACACAAGGAAGATCTATGTAAATAGAAGGCCACTATCCTAAATGATCCAAACCATGTTTTATTGAATAAGTTGGATGCCATGAAAAAGACATTGTCTAAGTTGACAGGGGAGATCACTAGGATGAAGCTTAATCCACCTCAGAACTAGGGGAACTACCAATGCCCGACTGCTGCCCCAAACACCTACTCCCAAAATCAAAATCATAATTATGGAAATTACAACAACAATAACAATAATGGTGGATGTTATGGGAATGCTTCTCAAGATAAGCAGTTTAGTCAACAATGAATGAACCAAACATGGAACACATGTCCAAATAACAATAGCATGCCCTCTGACAATGCCAATGCCTTCAACTCATCTGAGGTCAATTTCACTCAGGCTCCCAAGATGCACCAATCAGATAATGAGTACAAGGGGGAGTTTGACAACCAACATATCCAAGATCCTGATAAATCTCAGACCCACTTGAGTGCCATGGTCTTTGATTTGTATGACCTAGGTGCCAGAGGAAGTTTTGCCGATGACAACCACACTCCCCTTTTTGCCTCTTGGCTTCAAGGTGCCCCCCTCCTTTTAGGCCTTCAAATGGTTGGACACCAAAAGGTCTGACTCTCCAAAGAGAGATGCCCTTTTGGCCTTTCAAAGGTCTGAGACCCCCAAAAGGCCGAAAGGTCGATTGGCAGGGTGGTTGACATCACCTGTTGGTTGCCTATATAAGGCGGTGAGGGTGTCTTTTACCCTCACTTGTTTTTTGTGTACTTCGACATTTTTTGGAGCTTTTTTCACATGTCTTCCTTCATTCTTCATTTTGTTTTGTGTGGGTTTAGGTAGAGTTTTGTTTTGTGTGGGTTTAGCTAGGTTTTTTGTCTATCGCTAGGTTTAGGTATTTTAGTTGGTTTGGTCTCACGTCAAGGATCACAAGGTTGTCCCCTTCGATCCCCTGAGCTCTGAGTTCATGGTCAAACTTGTTGTCAGACTTGTTTTCGAGTCCTAACACAAAACCCTTTGTTTTGACATTTTTTTGGGCATCAGGGTTTCAAAATTTCACAATCCGAGACTCTCAGGTGTTTTTTAACAAGATTTGACTAAGTGCCAAGCTTTTGGGCATTTCAAATTTTAGCACATTGAAAACATACTTCATCCAATTTGCCAAAAACTTTGTAGATTCCAAGTCCGAAAGACTCTCTGAAGTCAAGCTGCTAACTCCTCTTAAACATTTCAGAGGTTTTGCACTCCGAAACTCCTTTACCTCCAATGAGCTGAAGGCCAAAAAGAAAAAAGAAACAACCAAAACTCAACTAGCTTCTTTTTGGCATTTCAACATTTTCAGCCTTTCGGAGGTCTTGTACCCTCGAAAGTCCAAAAGGCCGAAATTAACTTCTCAGAGCCTTTTCAGGATTAATTTGTTAAAAACACTTTGTTTTTTAGATTGTTCTCTCTTTCCTATAATTTCATGTTTATTGATTCATGTCTTTTTCTCTTTGCAGGAATGGCAAAAAGGATTATGTCACTAGCTATGAAGTACCAGTTCAAGGGTTATCATCCACCCTCCAAAGTGAGCAACCTGCATGTTGAAATCATAGACACTAACATTAGCAATGTCAGTTGGAATGATTGCTTGGTCAAATGTGCATAGCCAATAGGAAGATCAGAGGACTGCACTTCATTAGTGTATTGTTCTCTAGTGAATGCAATGGCACACCCAATTTCAATCTTGTCTTCAGATCTGATCAATACTTTGGCAAGCCTTTATGTACCAGATGATAGAATGGTAAAAAATAGCATAGGCAAAGTGGTCCTGGAACTGAGGCTAGATAATATTGAGGATGTCTTCCACTTTCCAAAAGGGGTCAACAAGTTTTACAACTTCTACATCAACAAAGGGATGGAGTTCTATAGTAAAGATATCTCATTATCTCATGAGATTGTAAACAAAGAGTACCTCATAGAGTCTCTACCCAAGAATAAGCTGGATCAAATAGATATGTGGAGAGGCTACATGAAAGAGGATATCCAAGTAGCTATCACCATGATTAGTCAGGTGTATGGACTACCCAAATCTATTCAGCTAGAACCATGGATGATCCTGATTATTGAGAAAATTAAAGAGAGACAAGCAAGATTGATTGGGCCACTATCCTCAGCAACAACTAGGATAAGCAGCTTACTAGGGTAAAGACCGATCCTCACTTCTATATGACATCCTATGTTGTGTATTTATTAGCCACAAGAGTAGTGTACCTAAGATTGGTAAAAGTTGGTGTTATGGGTGATCCTAATACATGGACATTCACAATGTATCCACAGCTAGTCAAGGAAGAGTACTACCTGCATAACAGCTCTGACTTTTGCATCATTAATGATGCCTTTATGTTTTCCATCATACACTCCATAGAGGGAGACTATGCTAAGAGGATGTCAACTGAAGCTGCTGCAAAGGTGAAGGCCCTTGGGTCATTTTATATTCAATTCAAAACCTTCACATACATCTAGGTGGTGGGATGCACCCTAGCCCCTAAGAAGCTACCAAAGTACCCCTCTGATAGAGTGATCCTGTTGGAGATAGAATGACAATTTTCCAATGCCCATGAAAACATCTGACATAAGAAGAAACATTGTTGGGACTTCCCAATTTCCATAGGACCCCATTGTGTACCAGATATGAAGATTTGTAAGTCTCTGTCCTTCAAATGGGATGAATTCCCTCTTTCAAACTACAACCTTATAAGGGCCTATTTCGATCCAATTGGTACATTTAGTCACATAATGGGGAGGCATTATGTACATGAGCCACATATTGAAGACCACTGGATGAATTGTGTAGATGACTATGAAGTCAAGATCTGTGACTACTACCAGAAGAGTTTGGAGTTGGCACAAATTTGCTCTACTATTGAAGATCCCTCCCAAGGTGAAAGTGGCTGAATCTAAGGATATTTTGGATCCCATTTACAATCTAGACAATGTATACACCAGGGCCATTCTGAATGTAGAGGTTGATAGAGATGAAAATGATGATATTGATTTCAAGGCTAGGCATGTTGTCAAAGTGACTAAGGCATGGCTCACTTGCCCATTTCCTATGGATCCTGTATCGATGAAGCAACAACCAGAGTAGCCTTCAAAAGAGAAGAAGAAGAAAGGGGAGAAAGTATTGAAGCCACAATTTAAAGAGACCAGCCACAAAAGCCAAAGATAGTTTATAGGCATGAGCATCCCACAGCATATGGCTCTACTACTCATTCAAAGGGTTCTAAAACTAGAATGACAGGGAGTATAGAACCTCCAAATGTTCCTTCTTCTAGTGGTCCCAAGCCTCCAAGTGCAACAAAGAGGCCCCCAAGATTCAAGGTAACAGGACCTAGGCCAGCTGGGGTGATTAAAGGGAATGTATACAAGAGGAAGAAAGGCTCAACGCATACTTAGACAGACAGCCTCTTGGAGGACAATGAAGAGGAGGATATTATGGATCAAGCTCCCCTCAAAATAAGAACTCACTCTATGGGATCCTTGAAGAGAAGGAGAATATTGGAAGATGATCAAGAAGAGTATGGAGGGGCAACCCAAGGAGAGCCAATAAATCTGGACCCTCTGGGTGATGATGAATTTTACATCATGGATTTCAGGGGGCTTTATGGTTTCAAAGAGTCTGAGAAATAGGTTCCAACCGTAGGACAGTCATTTTCTTTGGATCCTTTCCCTACATAGTTCATAGGTACTCTTGATAATGTGTGAGAGGAAGTTCAACAAAAGTCCTAAGAGAAAGTTGAGGAAGTCATAGTTGACATTCAAAAGGAAACTACGGAGTCAAGAAGGGACTCTTCCATAGGTGTCACCTTTGAGGAGGATGTAGCTGCACAAATTACTATGGTTTCACACCTAGTTCCACCTCCACCTCCACTTATGCATCAAACTCCACTCCTACCTCCACATGAAACACCACCTACCACTCCACTTCTATATCCTATTCAAACCACTTTTTTACCTCCACATCCTCCACCTTTCCATATTCCCATACCAAGTCTGCCTCCTCCACAAATGCCCTCACCTAATCCCTTTTTTGCCCCTACTCCACCACTTGTTCAGAAGGATGTAGTAGCACAATAATCTCAAGAGCCTGAGAAAGAAATAATGACAACTAATGAGATGTTATCAGAAAAAAATGTTGGGTTAGAAAAATAGGTTGATGAAGAAGAACAAACCAATGATGAGGAACATACACAAGGGAAGAAAGAGCTGAATGTGATGGAGGATTAGGAAACAAGAGAAGGAGAGGAGGAGAGTCATGAAGAAGTGGAGGTAGAATGTCAAACAACTACCTTGACTTTAGCAATTCCTTATGAACCCCTAAATGCCTTTTCGAAGCCCACTTGGTTCACAAAGGAGATTCAGCCAAGGACCAATGTATACACTGATGATGAAACATATACGGTGGAATTAGGATGAGCTTTCCATCAAGCTAGATCTAGCACCCAAGCAAGGATACTGTCATATGTAACACAAGATCAAGTGAGAAGATGGAAGGCATAGGTGGCCATTCCCACAATGAGTGTTAGTATAGCTGAGGTCACTCCAGAATACTACATGTTGGAGGAGGTTGATTTGGGAGAGCCAACCAGAGAGTGAATTAAAACTCTTGCCACCCTCAGGTTTAAGCATGCTCTAGGTTTTATGGACAAAGATAAAGAGAAGATAAAGGCACTAGTGGAGTAGAACGAGGCCATGAAGAAGTTCATTCTTAAGACCGTGGGTCCCATTGACCCTAATAACCCTGAGGCCTCATTATAAGACATTTTGGAGAAGAGAGGTGAAATAAATATAGATATTCCACATTCTTTTGTATAGGCTTGTGTGGATTGGAAGGCCGATTTTGAGGAGTTTGCCAAGGAATCCCTCAAGAAGATTTTGAGACCTTTTCGAGGTATTCTTCAAGGAATCATCTCCGTGGTAGAGATCATGAGTGAAGAGGATGGGATGGAAGAGAAGATTTTGAAATGGTAAATGGCATTGGATGACCTTGTAGTAATACAGAAGCAATGCTTCCAATTTTTTGTAAAGGTATATGAAGGGTCAGAGCTAGACAATTTTGAGAAGTGGATCCAAGATATAACGAGAGCTCTGACCATTTTTGAAAAGGTGCTAAAAAGGATGGATAAGAGGAGGGATGATAGTCTTCTTTTTGTAGAAGAGATGCATAAGTTCTTTGATGGATTGGACATAGACTTGTATGATGAGGATGATGAAAAAACCATGCATTCTATAAATGTCACCATCAATCAGTACTTAAGTATATTCAAAGGAGTCAAAACAAAAGAGGACCTCCAGCAAATGTTTTATCAGAAGGAGGACATCCAGAAAATGTTGTCTCAAGAAGAGGAGATAAAGGGGTTTGCACTGGAGGTGGTCACCTTCCAAAAGATACAACAAGAACTTCTCAAAGGGGTATAGATGGCTGACTTTGAAGAGGTGTTAGAAATTGTGGACAGGTTCCACAAAGCCCATCTAGAAATACTCCCAAGTCAGTGAGCATCTAGTTTGGACTTTTAATACCCCAAAATTGGCACCTATTAAATTCAATCAATTTTGGTGCATTTTCATCAATTTTACATCTCCAAAGTCCTAGTTTCCTAATAAATTTTCTCTCTCCTACCTGACTTCATTCGACTTGATGTCAATTGCAAAAACCCTAAATTGCATTAAAAAAAAATTAAAATTAATTCCTAAAGTCTGCGACTTTTATTAGCTAAATTACCCCTATGATAAATTAATTTAATTCTAAAAGCCCTAAGTGCTTTAAATTAAATTAAACCCACCCCATTTAGCTAATATACATGAAAATGAATTAATAATTACTTGTTATTTGAATGGACACTCCTTTTTTAATTAATAATTCACAATATTTGAAAGGTCACCCTGTGTGGCATTTTCCATTCTTTTAATTAAGTAATTTATGCATTTTTGTCTCAAATGGGAATGAAGAGTCAGGAGGTTCAAATCAAGAACCTCTTCATTCACTTCCCAGGCTTGTCTATTTAATGAACCTCATTTCTTCATTCAAAGGAGGCAATTTTTGAGAGTAATTAAACTATAGTATTTTTGTGTCTCAATTTCATTAATTCAAAGCTTTTATTGCATATTAGTGTAATTTTCATTTAGTTTAATATTGCATATTCATTATATTTAGTTTACTTATTTGCTCATAGCTTAATCTAATCTTATTTCAAGCTCTTTAGAATAATCTACACTTCATATTTCTTTCAAAGCTATTTAGATTAATATCACATTTCCTTCAAAGCATTTTAGATTAAATTGCACTCATTCTAGTTTAATTTCAATTTTCTTATCATTATAGATTTTGAAAATCCTTCATTGTAGTACTGGTCTTACTGTTGTTGGCTCTCATTCTGAGAGTAATTAAACACCCCGTCTACATAGGAGGCAACAGGTCACTTCACCATGGATTTTGGATTGAGTATATCATACTCTCTCTCATAATTTGATCATGTGAGTAATGACTATGTTGAGTGTGTAGTTGGATTAGAGGTCCACATTTGACTATATACATTTTGGTGCCCATCGTGGGGTAGAAAGATCAATTTCTAGCCTCATTCTCAATTTTTTTCTGATAGGAAATTTAAGCTCTATCGTGCCTCCGTATTGTCTGTGTATGGATTCTCCCATGAGAATCCATAGCATATTGTGTGAAGTTTCACTCCTTGTAGCACTCTCTCACGTGAGCCAATGCATCCTCGCATGACACCCTATACTTTCTCACACGCTGTGGAGTACTTCCTCATGCGAGATTTGGATATAGTGTTTTAAAATTTTCAATTTCTGTCTTTCCTATTCCAGATTTCTAACAGTTTCTTGTTTGTTGTTGTTTAATATTTCTTTGTTATTTTCATAGCATAACGGTTTTTTGTAGGACTTTTGACCAAGAACATAAAACATGCTAATGGTTTGATTGCAGGATGATATTTGTAGACTTGCTAAAACATTGTGTTTGTTTCTTGCTTTCATTCACATAGTCTAAATAGGGCTCTGTTAAAATTTCTTGATGATTTTGATAGTGAGTAGGGAATTTGGCTCTTCATTACATGGAGGTGATGACCATGAATGAACCCAAAATCCTAATGATCTTACTAATATGAAATTTTTTTGGGGAAGCAGAGAAAGGTAGTGAATCTTTATGCTTCTACTCGCCACGGGATTATGTTCTTCTCTCTTTGAGAGAAATAGAAACCCAAAAGCTTGTAGATGTGGTGGAGTGAAGCTAACTCAGTGATGAATCTTCTTGATGTGTTTGGGTGAAGTGATGAGGTAGAGAATTATGCCCTTCTCTCTTTGAGAGAAATAGAAAATCAAACCCTCATATCTAAGCCAAGTTGTGTCACCTTTAGAGGGCCTGCCGGAAGTTGAACCTCCAGGAACGACCCAAGTGAGTATGCACCTATCACCGGTGATTCTACCTCACTCTAATAAAGAATGTTTTGTTGAGTCTAAAGACTCCAAAACCATGTTAGCTTCCTTCTCAAAACTTTGACTATCATCTTGAGAAGGCTCCGTCTGTTATACTGAGTGGTGCCACTCCTAGCCCTACTTGCGAGGGTGTATGACTTTTGGGTGTTGGTGTGGCTATGAGGCCTCAACCCTGTATCAGAGGCATCAAAGGTTAGTGTGAATGAAAGCCTATTAAAAACTTTCCTTAGCTAGTGGCCTACCTGGTTCACCTCCGAAAGGATTCATAATCTTTGTGTAGGGAGGGGGAAGAATCTCTCCCATAGATTCCCATCATAGGCATACACCTGGATGCTTGAACGTGGTTGCAACACTAGCCCCTGCTACAAGGGTAACCTTTGAACATATACTATTGAGTCCTTGGAAACACCAAAAACATGGGTGCCCTCTAGGGGGTGACATAGTTGTGTGAGGTGCACGTATGCACATAAGCAATAGGGAAAAGGTTTTATCTTCTCACCATTTTTTTGTAGGACTAAGCTATGTGTTTTTTATCAAGTCTTAAACATTGTCCAATCATTATCAAACAAGACTCCCCTAATGCTATCAAGTTGCTTTGTCCTTGATAGGTATGTTAACAACTACTTCTTGTATCACAACTACTTGATTTGAGCCTTTGTGTCTTTAAACGAATGCTTGAAACCTCAAAATGAGATTGTTGATTAAACTATTCTTCAAACCTATCATGAAACTGGATTTTTTGTCATACATCAATTCAAGTTGTACCTCAAAATTCAACTTTAACCTCAAAAATTGTGTCAGATTGTCAGATTTTGGACTTTTCCCATGTGAAGTTTCACTCTTCAGAGCACTTTCTTGTGTGAGACTTTGTTCTCTCGCATGAAGGTTTGTGTTCTCTCACATGGCCTAGTACTCTCTCATGCGAGACTGTAGCCCAATTTTCAAAAATAGAGACTTGTTTTCCATTTATTGTTTGACTTTTTATTTGATCTACTTTTTGTCTGAGGTCTATTTTTCTACTTTCTTGTCATTCACTGTTAGAAACTTATTGTCTCGAGTTAGGAATCGATCAATCTTTGCTTTGACTCATGTCATCTCTCATTGGTTTACCTTATCTCTTTATGCCTTTTGTATCTCATGTTGCAATAGTCTTATCTCAGCTATTCTAGCCATCTATTTTGATGATTTGTACCAGGTCCATCTCGCATCTTGGCTGTTCTAGCCTTTATCTCCTTTGCATTGTTCTTAGAGATAGAGTCTAGCATTATCCTAAGTCTTCTCTTGTTTCATCTTCATCTATGACTATCATGACTAGAAGTGGCAAGATTTATCCCATTTAGAATACTGATCAAGGTAGAAGTGAACCTCCTAATCAAGAAATAGATCATCCTGAATCTATTGTGAAATCTGAACTTTGTGAGATATCCTTGATTTCCTCATTGAATACTTTGAAAGATAGTCCATCTCAACCATCGCCTCTGGTGTTTCAAGAGTGTTTTAATTCGTTGTTTGAAGCACAACCTAGTTTCTCATTTCAAGAGAAAGACAACTCATTCTTCCAAGACAACTCATTATTTCACAACTTTGGAAGACCTCTTCCTCAGACTAATCCTATTATCATACCTATTGATCCTGATGAGAATAGTTCTATCATTGAACCTAGTGATACTATTGATGATATCTTCTCACCTAAATTTGTTAAATCTTTTGATCCTATTCATTCACCAAAGGTTACTGTGGTTGTGCCCTTTTAGCACTGGACATATCATTTCACTGAGAATTCATGTACTGCACAAGCCTACAACAAGATGGGAGCTCCATTTGATTTCCAACCAGGCAAGTACAGTCAAACCTTTGATCAATCTCAAAACAATCAATATCATGGTCAATCCTCTAATGACCCATGTCATGCTCAACCTCAGAATGAGCAACCTCATGGTCAATCTCAACATGACCAAAATCAGTCCCACAATGATGATCAATCTCAAAAAAAACCTCAAGGCAATCGACAACCCATGTACTTTTATCACCCTCCTCTGTTTGATCAAAACCAAGATGATCAGCAATAAGATCAAATCCTGAGCATTTATGAGATCCTTGGGAATGAAAATGAGGTGATAACTCAATAGGATATAGATGCTACCAAAGCTAATAAGGGTCTTATTAAAATGATGGAGATCCTTCTCCTAGAGGAGAACAAAAAATACTTCCTTGAGTTAGCTAAACAAGGGGCCAAGTTACCCCGAGACTATCAAGTTGAAACACTCATAGCTAAGGAAGAAGAAACTAAGACCGCAAAGTTGCAAAAGATGGTCCAAGACATGCAAGATCAGATTAGTCAACTTGCAAAGAATAATGACAAACCCGCTCAATAATTTACGATGGAAAGCATTTGTCCTTTTCCTTTTGATAGAAGTCTTCATATGCCACCTTTTCCCAGAGGTGTAGAACTCCCTAAATATGACAAATACTTGGGTGCAATCAATCCCCAAGATCACTTAAGGGATTTTGGCACATTGTATATGGAATTCATGCACGATCAAACATATCTTCTGCGCTTGTTTCCTCGTAGTGTGGGTGGACCTACAATGGAATGGTTTTCTAGATTGCCTACTGGTATTAAGACTTTTGACAAAATAGCTAATTTTCTTCTTCAATAGTACTTGCATAATATTTAGCATCCGGTCAACATCTGGGATCTTTGCAATTTAAAACAGTGAAAAGGAGAATCTTTCCTAATATTTCTCAAGGCTTAGTTGTGCTACCTATTCACATAGGTCCTGTTGAAAGAGATGTTACTTTCCAAGTGCTCGATATTCCTCTTGCCTAAAATATCTTGTTGGGTAGGCCTTGGATTCATGAGATGTAGGCTGTTCCATCCATGTACCATCAATGCATTAAGTTTCTATTTCATGGGGTGGAAGTCACTGTACCTGCTAATACCAGTTTCTCCTGCAACACTCTTGCACAATCTGCAGATAGATTTGTTCTAGAAAATAGAAAATCCACTAAGTTTTATGATGCTAAGCTAAAAGAAATGGAACAAACTTTGAGACTTAAGGATACAGGCATGGGAGAATACCGAATGGAACCTATGCTATCATTGGCTACTCTACCTCTATCTCCACACTCTTATGGGAGACCATCCAAGAATAAAAAACTTTCTAATGATCCTCCTCAAATAGTTTATGATGGCACCTTTGTCAGGGCCTCTACGCCTTTAGAAGATGAGGATGAAGAGAGAGCTATCAGAGATTGGATATATAAGGGAAAAGAAACAACTAAAACAACTACTCCACCTCCAGATTTAGAGCAAGAACCATACATTGAGGCCTTCAAGATCATGAAGCACTTCAGTTATAAGGGGAGTGGTCCTATAGGAAAGAATGATAATGGCTTACTAAAACCCATTGAAGCTATAGGCCGCTACACAAAAGATACTAGTGGCTTAGGCTTTAAAAAGACTCCCTTTCATTTGGGGACCAAGAAATTTGTGTCACCTCCTGAGCTTGAACCTAAACCTGAATAGGAAATTGAAGATACCACTCCAGAAGTGAATCTAGAGGCTAGCTCTAATGAAGATACATTTCCATATCCTATTCCTCCAGATCTTGTGGCACTCTTTGTAGAACCTGATGAGCCTATCATACCTATCCATATGGTAGAGATAGGTACTAATACTTATAATGATTCTAATAAAAATTCTTTAGTGTATCAATTCACATATGGGGAATGGAAAGCAACACTAAATGATGATCCTAATTTTCAAGGTGAACAATATAGGCCACCACATTTTCAAAAGTATTTTGAACAAGAGAAACTTCAGAAAGCTATTAATGCCACAAGGGATAATAATGAGTCTGATGATGTTGCTAATGAAATTCCCACATCAAGTACTAACTCACATGAATATGATTTTGACTCTTTGTCTGATGCTACTTATGATGTAGAAATAGATACTGTTCATGTGTATGAAAGACTCCTTGAAGTAGGTGAAGGCTCTAGTGCTAGGCCACATGAATTAGACACCACTAATGTTAACGTGTCCTCTACTTATGATGCAAGGTCTTGTAGGAATTCAAATGCTCCTTTGGATGAGATCACTCTAGGTCTTGACTTGCTCAGCAGTGCTTTTGAGGGTTATACTATGAATGCAATTGAACCAGTCACTACTCCCCTTTCACTCCATCATCCCAATCTGATAAATTGGAACTCCCCTTCTGAATCCAATGAAGTCCTAACATTCCAAAATGATTATGATCTAACTTGTTACCTCCATGCTATTGAACCTATGATGTCCTCCACCAAGGAAAGTAGTGTCAACATGACAGAGGTGGATATCAAGTATCTTAGTCAAAAAATTAAAAGAAGAAAAAATAGATGCTCTGATGGTGAAAACCACTTTGTGGCAACATCAGAGCCAAAAATAGTAAAAATAAAAGACATATTCGAGGGTGAAAACCTCTTTGAGGTGCCCAAGGATGAGATACTTGATACACTTCTGAGCCACTTTCAAGAGAGGTCATCAGTATTGATTGAGCCAACACAACCAGTAAATTTGGGAACAAAGGCTGCTCCACGGATTATTCATCTAGCACAATCATTGTCTGCTAAAGAAAAAGAAGAGTTCATGAGCTTCTTTCAAAGCAATAAAATAAACTTTGCACGGACCTACTCTAACATGCCTAGATTAGACCCCAATCTAATCATGCATCATTTGTCCATTGCACCAGGTATGAAACCTGTTAAACAAAAGTTGTGAAAGATGCATCCACACGTAGCACTTTTGGTTAAAGTAGAACTAGAAAAGCTTCTTAAGGCTGGTTTCATAAGAACTATTGATTATGTAGAATGGATTTCAAACATTGTTCCAGTCACTAAACATGACAAATCCATTCACGTGTGTATAGATTTTAGAGATCTAAATAAGGCATGTCCAAAAGATGACTTCCCACTACCTAATATTGATATGATAGTAGATATGACAGTAGGATATGAGATGTATTCCTTGTTGGATGGATTTTCTGGCTATAATCAAATAAAAATGGCACCAAAAGATTAAGAAAAGACCACTTTCACATGTGCCTGGGGCACCTTTTGCTGGAATGTCATGCCTTTTGGGCTTAAGAATGCTGGAGCAACATATTAGAGAGAGCTATTACTACTATTTTCCATGATATGATGCATAAAATGATGGAGGATTATGTGGATGATACTTTAGCCAAAAGCATGCAATGAAGAACTCATCTCATAGATTTGGGTCCCATCCTTGACCGCATGGAACAATTTAGTCTCAGACTTAATCCAAAGAAATGTGCTTTCGGTGTTACTTCTGGGAAACTCTTGGGTTATATCATTTCAGTTAAAGGCATAGAAGTTGATCCTAAAAAGGTGCAAACTATTATGGACATGCCTCCACCCAAGAATATCAATCAAATGAGAGGATTACAAGGGAGGCTACAATCTATTTGGTGCTTCATTTCATAGTTGGCCGACAAGTCACAACCATTTACTAAAACTTTGCATAAGAATGTGACCTATGAATGGAATGAGGAATGTGACAAGGGACTCACTCAAATAAAAAAATATCTTGCTAATCCACCTATCTTAATGCCTCCTATTCATTGGAAGCCACTTATACTGTACATCTCAGCAACAAACACATCTTTGGGTGCTCTCCTAGCTCAAGAAGATCAGAACAACAAAGAGAGAGCCATATACTATATCAGCAGAACATTGGTTTCCTATGAAATGAATTATTTTGTCACTAAGAAGGCTTGTCTAGCAATGGTATTTGCTTCTCAGAAGTTGTGGCATTATATGATAGCTCACACCACAAGGCTTATTGCAAAAATTGATCCATTGAAGTACTTGTTGAGCAAGGCTGCCCTCATAGGTAGACTAGCGAAATGGGTGATGATACTTAGTGAGTTTGACATTGATTATGTGGAAAGAAAAGCTATTAAGGGACAAGCAATTTCTGATTAGCTGGTGGAAGCTCCTATGAAAGATCACCAGCCTTTGAGTATTGAATTCCCAGATGAATCCATCATGCTTCTCACACATCAATCTTGGAGCATGTTCTTTGATGGATCATTGACTCAGCAAGGATTCAGTGTAGGCATTCTATTTGTTACACCTCAAAGATACTCATTACCAAAAGCATATAAAATATTATTTCCCTACACAGACAACATAGCTAAATAAGAAGATCTCATTAATAGAATGAAGATAACCCTTGAATGGTATGTGGATGAGCTCAAGGTCTTTGGAGACTCTTAGTTAATCATTAGCCAAGTCAATGATGTCTACCAAACAAAAGATGACAAGCTGGTACCCTACAAAAGAATGGTAGATGATCTCAAATAGTACTTTGCACACATTTCTTTTTAGCAAATTCCAAGGGTTTACAATAAAGCAGTTGATGCTATGGCCACTCTTGCTTCAATGTTACAAATGCCAAAAAATGACTTCAGACACAAATTCCTGGTGGAGGCATTACACTACCCTGCCTATGATATTCCTAAATCCAGGATGATCTATTCAGTCATTGGACATGATTCATCCCACTACCACCATATCTTTTCCTACCTTTGTGACCAGATCATTCTAGACACCTATACCCAGAATGAAAAGCATCACCTAATTCATACTACTTCACGGTATGTCCTCATAACAAATGACTTGTATAGACGGGGTCTAGACGGTACCCTCCTTAGGTGTTTAGAACCCGATGAGTCCAAATGTGTGCTAGCTGAGGTACACAAAGGTATCTATGGATCTCATTATAATGGTCTCACATTAGTCTAGAAACTTATTAGAGCTGGTTATTACTGGCCAGACATGGAAAAAGAAGTTGTTCAATATGCTAAGACTTGCAAGCAATGCCAATTTCATGGGAATCTGATTCATGCTCCTGCTAATGAGCTTAGTCCTCGAATCAGTTTCTAGCCATTTTAGAAATGGGCCTTTGACTTAGTCGATTAGATACATCCTTCTTCTTCAAGAGGACATAAGTTTATCATCATAGCTACCGATTACTTTACCAAGTGGGTTCAGGCAGTGCCTCTAGTTGTAGCTAATGGCAAGACTAATGCTATGTTCATACTAAATTATATCATTTGCAGATATGGTATACCCTCATCTATTATCACTGACAATGGGGGAAAATTCAAGAATAAGGACCTGATAGACCTATGCACCAAATTCAAAATTATTTAGCATTGGTCATCTATTTATTATCCTCAGGGTAATGGACAAGCAAAAGCTTCTAATAAGACAATTCTGAAAATCTTGCACCGAACGGTTCATAAATCTGGTAGAGATTGGCATCTCCAGATTAATCTAGCTTTGTGGGCCTACAGAACAAGTATTTGAACACCAACGGGGGCCACTCCCTTCACCTTGATTTATGGAGTAGAGGTAGTATTACGTATTGAGGTCAAGATTCTAACATTGTGAATCTCTTTGAGGGGCCTCGTCACTGATGAAGAAAATAGAATATCCCGGCTTCAAGAGCTTGAGTTACTTGATGAATGTCAGAAGGTGGCATTTGATCATCTAAGAGCATACCAAGAGAGGATGTCTAAAGCTTACAATAAGAAATTTAGACAAAGACAATTCCAAGTGGGTGATCTCGTCCTAAGAGAGAAACCCAAAAATCAGCAGCAACGAGTCCAGAAAGGCAAATTTGAACCAAACTGGCTTGGTCCGTATGTCATTACTATAGCATTTGGGTCTGGCACTTATCGACTCTCCACCACTAAAGGAGAGTAGCTCAAAGAGCCTATCAACACTCTTCACTTGAAGAAATTCTACAGCTAAGACATTGCTCATGTGCTCATGTACATACTTATTGGTCCTAAAAAAATCCAAAAAAATGATATATTGCAAAAAATCCTAAAAATTGCAAAATGTCCTGAAAAAATGATCATCTTAGTGAAAAACTAGTAAACATGCGCTTTGATGTATCTATTATATTGGTGAAAACCTGGTAAACAAACGCCTTGATAATAATTTTAAAAAATTGAAAAATTGAAAAAATACAAGAAAAAATAGTCAAAAAATCAAAAATACAAAAAAAATGAAATATTCAAAAATACAAAAAAAAAAAAGTACAAAAAAAATTGAAAAAGAAGAAAATGTGCCATTGATGAAAACTTGGCAAACAAGCGTCATGGTAGCAAAAATAGAATCTCTACCAAGATGGTGAAAACCTAGTAAACAGGTGCCTCTTGTTTCCTAAAGCTACATCTCATCTCAGTATCGCTTGGCTCTTAGTTTCCTACTTTAGTTTGCTTTCCCGCTTTCCTACTTTAGTTTGTTTCCTGCTTTTAGTTCACTTCTTGCTTTAATTTGCTAGCTCATGCACTTGCCTTTAGTTGTCTTCAAGATTTTCCTCGACTCTTCATGGATTGGAATTGGTTCACACTTGGGGGCATCTTCCTAGTCTAGGGGGGGCATTATCCTATCGCTTTCAGAAACTTTGTTCATGCATCGGTCACTGCCGGTTCTCACTGTGTCTGCCTACTAATGCCTAGCTACTTTTGAGATTTCTCTCCTTGAGGATCTCTCATGTATCAGTCACCAATGGTTCTCACTGAGCCTGTCTACTGATACTTAGCTCTCATTTGAACCTCTCTCTTTTGGGATCTCTTCCTTACATCAATCACTAGTGGTCTTCACTGCGTCTACCTGCTGATGTTTTTCTCATGTTTTATTCTCTCTTTTGAGGAGCTTCCTTATATCAGTCACTAGTGGTTCTCACTGCGTTCACTTGCTGATACTTGGTCTGCGCTTCGATATCTTCTTGAGACTTCATCTCTCCTGATGTTCACCAGTGGTTCTCACTATGTCTGCCTACTATCGCTATCCCGTCGAGACTTCAAACATTGTGCGCTTCTTATTCAACTTCAATCTGCTTTAAAAAAAACTTAAACTAAACTGAAAACTGACTTTGTGTTCCTTTGAAGCATGCTGAGCTTTTCCTTTTCTTGTTTGTTTGTTTTCTTTTCCTTTTCTTTCTATTTTCTGGTTTAGTTCCAATGATCCAATGAATTCATATAATAGGGGTGTCTGTCTGTAAGAGCCTTCATCTTGTATTGGATGGCCATGCGTACCTTGACTCCTTTTATATGGATGCTTTGGTGAGATTGGTTCTTCTCCTTGTCTATTTTGAGTGACTTCTTTCTACTACAAGTAAAATTGCTAATGCTCGTCCTAGTAAGTGAACATAAGGGTCACTACAAGCACTCTTTGGCAAAAGAAGGAACTCTCACGTGTCTAGTGTGATTGTTCACAACCAACATTCAGGTCATTCTAGCAATTGTGCTTTGATGCTTATGTTAACTTGCTAAATCAAAAGGAATAGGTTTTCAGTTCATTCTTGCTTCTTGTGCCTTAATGCTTACATCTCATTCCGACAAATCTAAGACTTATGTCATATTCATATTCTCATAATTGTAATGTTAGTGAGGATTGTATGACATCTAGTGATCATCCCCTGCTTAAATGAACTCGATGATGATAAAATGGTGAGTCCAACAACAAAGTCCTAGGGTTTGCATTTTCATTCTAGGCTTGCATTTTAGCTTAGGCTTGCATGTTCATGCTAAGCTTGCATTTGAGATGATATCTTGTTACTCTCTTGATTTCTTTATGTTCATCGAAGGTTCTCATCTTTTGTCCCGATTTCATCTTGGCTGCACAAGTGTCTGGTTCTCGCTCTCGATCTTCGAAATGTAATCTTTTTTATTAGTACCTGCCATATATTGTAACAATCCTGCATGAGATGATTAGTACCATATACATTACATATCTATTGCATTTGTATTTCATTTCCATTTTCATCCATAAATTCATTTGCATCTACATATACATGTGCATCCACTATAAGCATAACTCAAATCATACATTACACATATGCATACATTCTATCCATCTATCACTGCATTTCACATTGCATCATCATAAAAATAAAACATGTGCATTTCATACATTTCTATCCATACATCTAAGCATATAGAAACATCTCATAAATATCAATATCAAAGAAATATGTTAACAAGTATGAGGATATCAAACTGTCGATCTCATATATATCTCGAAGCAATGTCATGTACAAAAGAGAAGGTGCTACTTGAACACAGTATCAAAAATGGGCTACAATGTACAAGTATATCAAAATGTGCTAGCTAGGTCCCGCACCACCTGGAGGAGGTGGTGGCAATGGTCTCTGTGGAAGAGGCATCGATCATTGTGCTGGTGCCTGCTATGGTGGTGCTTGTGGTGGTGCCTGTGGTGGTGCTTGTGGAGGTGCTAGTAGAGGTGCCTACGGAGCTCCAACATAATCAGAAAATGGTGGTACCTACTCTGATAGATCTAGAATGACCCCATAGTAAGATGCATAGTAATAAGCTACCTAGGCAGCCTCGTATCTCATATCAATCCTTGATCATGCTAGCTCCTCTCGTAGCTTCTTAATCTCAGCATCCCTGTCAGCTACCTGGGTCTCCTCCCTGATGACTCAAGTTTGATAGTCATCCCACTCTTGTTGAACCTATCTCACCCTCTCATAGCTCTTCCTAAGAGCCTCCTGTAGCTATGGTGTACCTACTCCTACCAAAATATCAAGCATATCAGTATCATCATCTAATGGTGCCTGTTCTGATGTATCACCTATCTACTGCCTAGTCAACCTCTACTAGGCCCCACTACCCCCAGCTCCTGCATCTGAGCCCATGGTCTGAGCAAGGATGCATGTCCTGATCAAGGTCTCAAAACTCTCTGCTGATGTCCTTATGGTCCCTTCTGTGCAACTTACTGTTGTGTAGACTGCTAAACTAGTGGCTACTAGGCTAGTGGCTATTGATTTGGTACCCGCTGCTACTATGCTCCCATACCAATAGGATCTATGAATCTTAGATGTGGACATGCAATCAACTGGTCCCTATATGCAGGCATCACCCCTACATTGGTGACATCCACCATATAATCCCATTGTGCAGCTGGAATGCATGCCTCTATCACACACCACCCTGGATCCAGTCTCACATGCCTCCCCTTCTTCTCCTCATCGACGAAGTAGACATAGGGGCAGTATTCATGTGATATGTCCTACTACCTACCAAACTGGTGCAAGATGTGTGTAACAAGGAATCTCTCAATAATAGTGACACTCCATCCAATTAGTAGACATGAAACAAACATATGTGAAAGCTCTGTTTGAGCATCATCCCAGGGCTCAGTAGCTACCCAAGGTCTCTAGACTATAGCTACCATGTCATCCAGCTATCCTCTCCACTACTCCATCTTACCCAGCAGAGGCTGAGTCATCGAGCTTGCATACCTGTAAATATAAGGCTCAAGATGCTGTCGTGTGTCATGAAAAATAGGTCTACAAATAGGGAGATGCTCCCAGGCCTAGATCTGCAAGATGAAGACACATGTCACCATCATCCTTGCACCCTGATATGTGATCTCATGGAGCTCATGGTACATCTATGCGAGCATGCACTTGCCCCATTCGAATCTAACTACTGGTCTGGCCAGCATCCTCTACAGCATCGTCCCCTAGCCATACTCTAGACCATGCTGACCTTGATCTGGAACAAGGTAGTAGCTCAAGAACATAGTAAGTACAATATCTAATAGGTGAGCACCATCGTATCTATGCATTAGATCCTCCCAAGAGATGGCCCAACCCATCACTAGATCATCCCTGAAGATAGTCCTCAAGACTACTGTACTCTATTATGGTTGTGTGTCATACTCTACTCAAGCACCATGGACTGGTATCCACAAAATCTTGTATACATCCTCAAGAGTCATAGTCATCTCCCCCATCGAAAAGTGGAAAGTGTTTGTCTCTTAATGGAAATGCTCTACGAGTGCACCAGGAATACCATGATTTACTCGAATGTCAGGTAGATCATGCAAGTATCCCAAGCTGAGTCCCTCAATGTGAGTACTCTCTGCATCTGTCAGTCTCTACACTAATGTAGTGATATGAGATGGTGTGTCCTAAAGGTGATGTCAGGGAAGTCAACTTGCAAAGCAAGCGACAACATTGGATCAATATCTCAACACGATGGTTTTCAACACAACAACAGAAAATGCAGCAAGGCATCTATCCTAGACATGACTCTGCAATGCTCTACTTGGCTGATTTTATGAAAAATTGACAAATTTTGACAAAAGCATTCAAACTCTGCAGCAACTTTTCATGCACGAGATAGGACTTGCCCTCGCATGAATAGGAGAAATCTTGCGCAGGACCAGCTTTCAGCTCGCGCGAGCTTCCAAATAGAGCCCATGCGAAGAAGACCTAACTCATGTGAGGAAACTACTTCCTCACATGAGGGGAGATCTAGGCCGGTGTGAGGAAACTACTTCCTTGTGCAAGATTGGAAGAACACGACCTAAAACATGCTAAATCTAACCTAAATCACCTAATAAAGCAATATAAATTGAAATGCAAGGAGGTTTATCGACTACTTATAGGTGCATCATACTCTGTTGGTTGGGCATGTCATCAGGAGTGCTCAAATCAATGTGTATGCAGTAGAAGACCCTCCATTTCTCTCTTAGAGCTCAAAATCACAAGAAGACAAAGGTGAATAATGAATTGAAAATGACACCCCTCCCGGCCTTATATAGCTTTTGACCTAATTTTCAAAAGTGCTTTGTTTTGTGCAAAAATTGTACCCTTGGCTAAATCGACTACTCTAAATCCATTTTCAGGATCAAAATTGAAATCTGATATCTCTAGATAGCTCAAAATCATGTTTCAAATTCTGGGACCCTTTGGGATCGGATGCTTCTGCAGTCAGCCTTCTGGTGTCATCTTCCTACTAGACTCTCATCTTTGCATCATGTTTTCAAGATATTTTCTCTTTTCAACAAAGTCAACCATGGTCAAACATGGTCAAACTTGGTCAACAATACCTCTGCTTTGCTCTGATTTGCTTCTACAGCATCTTGAATCTAGTCTAATTACTTTTGCTCTGTAACCTCTTGTTGTCAATCATCCTTCTGATATGTCATCTTTTGATTTCGCTCTCGACGGGGCAGGATGATCGCATCATTTGAATCTTTTTTAATCAATTCTTGAATCAGTCTGATTTGAATCAAAATCCTCACCGCTTGAGGCATCTCGTCACTAGGGGCATCTCGGTGCCTCACATCTTGCTATATGGTCATCTATCTTTTAGGTATCTAAGCAATCTAACTCGGATCCTCAGGAATCAAGCTTCGTTCTGGAGATGGTTCTTGAAATCTTTTAGGTATTGGGGCCATCTAACCCTAATTCCTAGGAGTCAATCTTCATTCTAGAGATAGCTCTCAAAATCTCTTTTAGACCGTTATCTGGGCAATCTAACTCGGGTCTCAGAGGGCTAAGCTTTGTATTGGGCAATCTAACCCTAATTCTGGAGATAGTCCTAAGTCTACATCTCTCATCAATTGTTATTGGGGCAATCTAACCCTGATTCCAGTTCTCTCAAGACCATTTTCTTCACAATCTATTTTGGACTTCAGAAAATCATGCTTTGATTTGTTCGGTGTCTTGGCAACCTAACCTGGACTTCTGAATTTCTCATCATCTGTCACTTCAGACTATTCTTTGAATCAATGTGATGTTCGCACATCAATTCAAAGAGGGGTGAATGTAATACCCCAAAATTGGCACCTATTAAATTCAATCAATTTTGGTGCATTTTTGTCAATTTTACATCTCCAAAGTCCTAGTTTCCTAGGCAATTTTCTCTCTCCTACCTAACTTAATTCAACTTGATGTCAATTGCAAAAACCCTAAATTGCGTTAATCAAATATTAAAATTAATTCCTAAAGTCTTCAACTTTTATTAGCTAAATTACCCCTATGATAAATTAATTTAATTCTAAAAGCCCTGAGTGCTTTAAATTAAATTAAACCCCCCCCCCATTTAGCTAATATACATGAAAATGAATTAATAATTACTTGTTATTTGAATGGACACTCCTTTTTGAATTAATAATTCACAATATTCAAAAGGTCACCCTGTGTGGCATTTTCCATTCTTTTAATTAAGTAATTTATGCATTTTTGTCTCAAATGGGAATGAAGAGTCAGGAGTTTCAAATCAAGAACCTCTTCATTCACTTCCCAGGCTTGTCTATTTAATTAACCTCATTTCTTCATTCAAAGGAGGTAATTTTTTAGAGTAATTAAACTATAGTATTTTTGTGTCTCAATTTCATTAATTCAAATCTTTTATTGCATATTAGTGTAATTTTCATTTAGTTTAATATTGCATATTCATTATATTTAGTTTACTTATTTGCTCATAGCTTAATCTAATCTTATTTCAAGCTCTTTAGAATAATCTACACTTCATATTTCTTTCAAAGCTATTTAGATTAATATCACATTTCCTTCAAAGCATTTTAGATTAAATTGCACTCATTCTAGTTTAATTTCAGTTTGCTTATCATTATAGCTTTTGAAAATCCTCCATTGTAGTACTGGTCTTATGGTTGTTGGCTCTCATTCTGAGAGTAATTAAACACCCTGTCTACATAGGAGGTAACAAGTCACTTCACCACAGATTTCAGATTGAGTAATTCATACTCTCTCTCGTAATTCAATCGTGTGAGTAATGACTATGTTGTGTGTGTAGTTGGATTAGAGGTCCACATTCGACTATATATAGGACTTAGCCAAATTTTGTGTAGAGGAAAAAGCAGTTTTTGTACTTAGTCATTTTTGCAGACCCTAATTTTCAGCCTTTTGGCCCTAGAAGAACTTTCAGCCTCCGAAAGTTCAAAGTCTGAAACTTGGGAAAAGAGGAGTTGACACTTAGCCAATTTTGAAGCTTGGTTTTTTTGGGGCAACCATTGGGATTTGTATTTTTTTTACACGTCCATCATTTGACTTCAGTTATCTCGTACTTGATTTTTCAGTCAACTGGGCCTCCTTTATGAGATTATTTATGCATGATTTTGGGGCCTCTTTCGCTTGAGTCCACATGGAGAAGCTATAAAAAAGGATTAAGGGCAGGATCACAAAGTTTTGTGAAGAGCATGCACGAGTTCCAGCTTCATTTTCAAATTATTTTATGCATGATCTGGTCAAGTTTTGTAATGCATGAGGTTTAATCATGTGCTAGGATAGTTTCAATTAGTTTTAGAAGTAGTTTCCTTCATGTAATCTATAGTTTTACTTTATTTCCAAGTTTTAGATGCAGTCAAAACCCTAGCTATGAAAATAAGAGCATAGCTCTATAAATTGTAATAACACAATGTAATGAGGGTCAGCTTTACCATTAATGCAATACATACAGTTGGTGCTTCAATCATAGTGTGATATTTCTACTATCTTTGCAAGATTTATGAATGTGTGAATTGCTTATTTATTTATTTCAAATAGCCAATTGATTGTGTGGTGGTTTAAATATGTGATTCCTTAGTTCAGTGTTTGCCGGTGTTATATTACTTTGTCGTGACAAATTATCAAGAAGATCTTTCTTTGGTGCTTTAAAGATAAAGTTGTCTCACTTGTGCGCACATTTGTGGTGGCTTTGTGATTTGATGAGTTTTGGATTATTATACATCTATGTTCATTTCTGTCAATGATTGCATCTGCTTAGCTGAAGATTTTGATTTATTCTGATCTCTATTTTATGGGTTTCTTCATCTTCTCGATCTTTTAATTCACAAAGTAGTGTGATGTTGGTTTATGTCCATTAGTTTCATTTTAGTAATTTCCTTCAAATTCTTGTTACCCTACTTCTTACTTTCTTATGCAAATCAATTATGATAGATTAATTAGATTAACATTGCTTTCGTCTTAAAATCAAAAAATCAAAAAAAGAGAAACATTGTAGTATTCTAAAGTTTGTTTTGTAGCTTTCCTTGAGATACAAATGAGAAAAGGCCTCCTTGTTAATAGATTCACATTCATCTTCAGTTGAGCTATCCAATTGGTTGAGACCCAACCCAGAAGGAACCTTGAGATTGATTCATATCACTCTTCCAAGAGGGGAATTTTCTTGTGTGAATTCCTAGCCATCGTCTCATGTAAAAAAGACACTCAACAGAATTGGCGCTAGAAGGAGGGCCATCGAAAGGAAGACCCTGGAATATTAGATCATTCTCTCTTGAAAGGTTTGAATGAGTCCTTAGGTCTTCACCAAACAAAGGGGAATTCCTAGAACTCAAAGAAGTTCGCAGACCTCGCAGCAATAGAAAAAAGCTCAGAGAGGATACTTCACTTCATCCTAATCTTCCTCCCTTTCCGAATGTTGTTGCCCCACCTATTTCTCCTCTACCACCAGCTCCAATGGAATTTTTTACAAATGCTCAAAGATCTCCATTGGACATACAAGGACATCTCAATGAGATGCCCAAGAATCCTAAGAAATTTTTTCCACGTTTCATCTATGGAGAATCTAGGACAATGGAAGAATACTTTCGTGCATTCAAAGAATTATGCAATTGTAAGGAGATTTCTCATCAGGATGTCATGTGCTACCTTTTCACTGACATATTGGGGGAATTTTCATATAATTGGTATCTAAATTTTCCACAAGGGTCCATCTCCACATGGGGGGAATTTGAAACAAAGTTCCTTAATTAATTCAAGTTATATGTGGATCCAGCTAATCTTCACCACCAGTTCATCTCAGTGAGGAAAGACCTCAATGAACCAATTGCCATGTTTAATCATCATTTTCATAAGATGCACCAGAAGCTAGAAGCTCCTTATACTATACTAGTTGGGGCTTCTATAAAAGTATACATGCATGCCTTGGATCCATTAACATCTGTATTCTTGAAGAGGCTACCCCCAGGAAACATAGACACTCTAGAGAAGTTATTTGATGAAGCTATCACATTTACCCAACAAATGGACCCACAAGCAAGTGGAAATTATGGTGTCTCACCAGCATTAGGGAATGCTGCTATGACTGGTTTGTTTGCAGCAAATAATCAATTCTCGGTGTAACACACCCCAAGGCTCAACCTGGTGCCAGCCCCATACACTACTACCCCACCACTCACCATCACATACCTAGGGTATGACACATAGGGCAGCTCTATGTGAACAGAAGGCTGCTACCCCAAATGAGCCAGACCATGCTTTAGTGAATGCATTGGAGGCCATGAAAAAGACATTATCCCAATTGATAGGAGAGATCACCAGAATGATGCTTAATCCACCTCAAAACCAAGTGAACTACCAATGCCCAAATGGTGCCCCAAACACCTACTCCCAAAATCAAAATCATAATTATGGAAATTACAAGAACAAAAATAATAGTAATGGTGGAGGTTATGGGAATTCTTCTCAAGATAAGCAGTTCGGTCAACAATGAATGAACAAAACATGGAACACACATCCAAATAATGATAGCATACCCTTTGACAATGCCAATGTCTTCAAATCATCCGAGGTCAATTTCACTCAAGCTCCCAACACACACCAATCAGATAATGAGTACAGGGGGGAGTTTGAAAACCAAAAAATCCAAGATCCTAATAACTCTCAGACCCACTTAAGTGCCATGGCCTTTGATTCATATGACCCAAATACAAGTGGAGGTCCTATTGATAACACAATGGAAGAAGAATTTGTCTTCCCTTTCAATCAAGAAAGTCATCTGAAGTACTCCGAGGACCATGCTTTTCAGAATAAAAACAAAAACACTTATAATCTAAGGAGCAGAAGAGAACCTCTAACTGATGGTATTCCCCTAGGTATGCAGCCCACTCCACCTGATCCATGGGCTAGCAATAATCCTACACCTCCTCAAGGTCCCAATGCCAATGTCACTCCAGCAATACAACATCAACCCACTCTGCTAAAGAATTCAGTTTGGGCTAATGAAAAGTACAGCCCAATGGAGGAACTAAAGAAAGTTAGAACTAATATGTCAATGTATGACATGTTACAAAGTTGTCCTTCCCAAAGAGAAGCCCTCCTAAGATCACTAGATCATTCCAAATCAGCTTCATCCAGCAATAACACTAGAAATGCATCCAATATAAATGCGGCTGAGGTAATACCAACTATGTTCAAAGATAGGGTAGAAGTACCTCCATTCTTGCCTAGCCTCAAGATCTTTGGAAATAACTTGCATAATTGTTTGATTGACTTGGGAGCTTCCTGTAATGTCATGTTGTTATCCATATGCCACAAGCTAGGGATGAGTCCTCAACTGACCAATAGGGTTGTGATTCAACTTGACAAAATAGAAGTCAAAGTCATAGGGGTCTTGAAGGATACACACATACAATTAATTTTTGACCCAAGAATCTAGGATTGCATTGACATACATGTGGTGGACATCCCAAAAACATATGGCATATTACTCAGCAGAGAGTGGACCCGATCTTTAAGAGGTTGGTTCTCCACTGACTTCACTCAACTCTAGCTACCATGGAAGGGGCTCAATAACCAAATCAATATTGACATGGAGCCCAAACTCAAATAGATGATAACTAAGTATAATGCCCCAAGTGAAGTCTTGTTCTCATAAGCTGACCTAGGGGTGTATCGGTTCGATAAGGCTTTCACATTCCATCTCAAAGAAGAAGAGAACTCAAATGATAGCCCCATGCAAGGGTTGGTGAGTACTCAAATTCTTGAAGAGATTCTCACAAAATTCATAGGTGGTATAAAGGAAATTATGAGACATCTTGGCCAAGATGCTAACCCAAACATATTGATGCTACCGAGGTATTATTGCCTCCACTAGACAAATCACTCAGAGTTTACATGCCAAGATTGCCAAGATGCGGTGGTCCAAGTAAAGAGCCAAATGTCTTACATGCCTAAACTTACAAAGGATACAATGACACATTCAGGTGAGGACATACCTCTCTATGAGAAACCTCAGGTTCACACAACTGAAATCCCTATACAAGAGGAATGGAGATCTTCTGATGAAGGCTTTCTGCCCCCATACCATGAAGTCTAGCACAATGCAAAAGCAAAACAAAGGATGAATGGGTTCCCCTTTCCAAAAGGGAACACTCAGACAAAGAAAACTTGAAGGTCCCAATTATAGAAAGCTTGTCATCACCCAAAACCCTTGTTGAACCCTAGATCGATGCACATCTGCCCAAGGTGACTTCAGAAGTCCAAGCCAAATCATCTTCTCATAAGAATTTCCTTGTCTGGAAACTTCATTTTGACAGCTCCAAGTGTAAAGGAAGAAGATCAATTAAAAATAGCTTTCACAAAAAAGTGGGGGACATTTTCTTATCATCGTATGTTGTTTGGTTTGATCAACACAGGAGCCACTTTCCAATGAGCTATGGATGAGGCATTTAGAGGCCTATTCAATAAATTTATTATTATCTATATGGATGATCTCACAATTTTCTCTAGGAACTACATGGACCACATCGAAGATCTACAAAAGGTCCTGAAAAGGTGTCGACGTTATAGAATCTCACTAAATCCTATGAAGTGTGTCTTTGGGGTGACTCAAGGAAAACTCCTCAGACACATCATATCTGAGACAAGCATCTCAATTTACCTTGAAAGAGTTGAATCCATTCTCAAAGTGGTTCCTCCAAATAGTCGGAAGGAGTTGAAGTCATTCTTTGGGAAGATCAACTTCATCAAAAATTTCATCAATGGATTTGCAAAGATAGTACACCTATTGAATGATATGCTGAAGAAAGCTACTAAAATTGAGTGGAGTACTCTAGCTAAAAAAGCCTTTGAAGAGATTAATATGTCTAGTACTACTACTCTAGTTCTGGTCTACCCCAATTATCTTTTTCCATTTAAGATCTACTCCTTTGTGTCAGAACACTCATGTGCAACAATCCTCACCCAGAAGAAGGAGGGGGAGGATGAACGACCTATAGCTTTCATGAGCTTTCCTCTAAAAAATGCTGAACTTAGGTACCCAAATATCGACAAATAATCTTTTTCCTTGGTTAAGGCTATCAAGAAATTTAGACACTACATCCTCTAGAGTAAGGTCATTGCTATTTTTTCTGACCTAATGGTCAAATCCTTGTTGATGCAAAATGAGCTGGGAGAATGAAGAGGGAAGTGGATGGCTATACTACAAGAGTTTGACATCAAAATCCAACCAATGAAATTAGTAAGAGGTCAAGGTCTTACCAGGATGATGGCAGAAATAGAGCGAGGTTTGGTATGTCAAGTATACACCAATGAAGGTGTGGTCATTGATGTATGGTATCAGGATATAGTGTATTATTTGCTGCAAAACCTCTTCCTAGAAGGGTTGAATGGTTCCCAAAGGAGAGCACTGAAGAATAAAATTAGTTCCTATATGATAAAGAATGGAAAGCTCTACAAGAGCAATTACTATGGCCTTTACCTGTGTTGTTTAGATCAGACAAAAGCTGAGAAGGTTGTCATAGAATTCCATGATAAGTATGGTACTAGACATAGGTCAGTAGAAGCCATGACCCATTAAATACTGAGGTCTGGTTATTATTGGCCAACCTTGTTCAAAGAAACTCATGAAAATGTGTGTTCATGCCATGTTTGTTGAACCAGCACCACATGCGAGAGGCATCTAGCAATGCCCCTACAACTTGTTTATGAGGTACGTCCATTCACCCAATAGGGGTTGGATTTTGTGGGAATGATTAACCCTCCATCTTCTATAGGACATAGATACATTTTGACTGCAACTTATTACTACACGCGATGGATGGAGGTGCAAGTCCTAAGAAATTGTACTACAAAGGTGGTGACCAAGTTCCTAGAAGAGTTCATCATCATGAGGTTTGGCATGCCTTTCTTTTTGGTATGTGACAACACCTCCTATTTCTCATCTACATCTCTCATTCAATGGGCCTTCGAGAATCAGGTAATTCTTAAATTCTCATCCAATTACTATCCACAAGGGAGTGGAGTTGCTAAATCGACAAATAAGAACTTAACCATAGTAATCAAATGCCTTTTGGATGATAAACCTCGAGATTGGAACACTCAGTTGAAATATTCCTTGTGGACTAATCGTGTGAGAATAAAAAATACCTTAGGGACTTCACCCTATCAGTTGGTCTATGGACTGCAACCCATTTTTCCAATGAACCTAAAAATACCAATTATGAGATTCATTGATCAATACATTGAGGGTGAGGATTGTGTGCAGATTCACCTCATTAATTTGTTGGAATTGGAAGATAAGAGAACCATGGATTTGGAGCAGGTGGCCAAACATCAAGTTGTTGTCAAGCATTGGTTTGAAAAAAGAGAAACAATAAAGGCCTTTAGGATTTCTGATCTAGTTCTAATGTGGGACAAAGAAAAAGAGAAACTAGGTAGCCACACTAAATTTCAACGTCTGTGGATAGGCCCTTTCCAGATTGTAGAAATTATGGGAGAGAATACTTTTTAGATTAGTTCTCTTGATGGAGAGTTGGTCCCTTTACCCGTTAATGGCCAATTTCTCAAGCACTACTTTGGGCCTTAGCGGGCCTTTGAACTTTCTTGTATTTTAGAGTCTCTTCTTTTGTTTTCTTTTGTGTATTGTCATTTGTGTCTTCCCTTTTGGTCTTTTGTTTTGCATCTTCTTGAGGGGTAAGTGTTTCTTGAGCTTAAAGATCTACATCAAGTATTCTAGACAAGAGATAAAGGTCTTCCTTTGTCAAACCATGTGATTTAGTTTTGTCTTGTAGCGAGCTAGATACAAAGTTTAGAAAGTGAGGTGTTTTCCTCTCAGATTTCTTGAAAGGTTTCATCAGAACAAACCATCCTCAGCACTAACACATATTTTAAAGGGATCCCAGACCAAGAGCCTCCCTAATAGGATGTTGATCAAAATTAGGTAATGCCCATGGTCACAAAAGAGGTCAAGAGTCAGATACCTCTCCCAACTGGAACATAGACTAAAAGAAAAGAGCAAGGAAATTAAAAAGGATGAATGCATAAAGAAAAGATCTACAAAGAAGGAAGCTCATGAACTAGGGTAGCACAGTCTAAGCATTGCCCTAGCTTCTAAAAAGAAAAAAGGAAAAGAGTTAATAGCTGATAAGAGAAGAAAAGGAATACAAAAGTACCAAAGTTTCAACAAAGAAGAAGAAGATCATTCATAATGCAATGGTTCAAGGAACTCAGTTCCAATCTAACACATGTTGAGTCTAAGAGCCCTCTAGAGAAGTTTAAAACTTCAAATAAATCTCATCTGCAAAATGAGAAGGGTGATTTTAGCAACCTCTATCGGGGCTATAGACGCCTGCCTATCAGTAGAGCAAGGTTAAAGTGACTCCTGACCAAATTTGGATTGGTGGGCAGTGATTTGACAATGATTGATTGATAATTAGTAAAGGCTTATGGTGAGGGATTCTTGGGAAATTTGAACATGCATAAACACACATTGGATGTGGGTGTAATGATGTCTTCAATCTTAATGATGATAGGATAATCACTCTAACTGAAGGTTTTGTGTCTAGCTCACTATAAGGTGGGATTGTTTCAAGGTGGAATGGCTTTGCGATACTCAGGTTGTTTCCCTTTCTTTTATTGGGGCTATTTGTTGTGGTTCCACAACCACGCTCCCCTTTTTCCCTCTTGGCTTTAGGCCCCCCCCCTCCTTTTTTTATCTTGTCCTTAGTTGCTTGTTTGTTTGTCAGTTTTGTTTTTAGGTCTAGTTGTTTTTAAATTTTTCACCGTGTCGCACTTTTAGAAGTTCAAAAGTGTGAAAGGTCTGAAAAGGTGAAGAGGTTGATCAAAGCCTTGGCATTTTCAAAACCATAGGTTTCAGGCCTCAAGATGTTCAGACACTGAAAGGTTTGACTCTCTGAAGAGAGTCACCCTTTCAGCGTTTCGGCCTTTCGGAGGTCTGAGACCTCTGAAAGGCTAAAAGGCAAATAGATGAGGTGGCTAACATCACCTACCGGTTGCCTATATAAGGCGATGAGGGGGTATTTTACCCTCACTTGGTCTCTGCACAGTTTGATGTTTTTCAAAGATTTTTTCATGCATCTTCCTTCATTCTTCATTTTTGCCTCGATATTTTTGGTCTCTTAGATAGGGTTTTGTTTTGCGTAGGTTTAGCTAGGTTTTTCATCTGTCACTAGGGTTAGGTGTTTTAGTTGGTTTGGTCTCACCTCAAGGATTTCAAGGTTGTCCCCTTCAATCCCCTAGGCCCTAAGTTCATGGTCAAACTTGTCGTCGGACTCATTTTTGAGTCCTGACACAAAACCCTTTGTTTTGGCTTTTTTTTTGACATCAGGGTTTTGGACTTTCGCAGTCTGAGACTCTCGGGTTTTTTTAACAAGATATGACTAAGTGCCAAGCTTTCAACATTTTGGCTCTTTCACACACCCAAAACATCCTTCGTCCAATTTTTTGAAAACTCCAAAGATTCCAAGTCTGAAAGACTCTCTGAAGTCAAGCTGCCAACTCCTCTTCGGCATTTCAGAGGTTTTGCACTCCAAAACTCCTTTACCTCCGATGAGACGAAGGCTGAAAAGAACATTGAAACAACCAAAACTCAACTACCTTATTTTCAATGTTTTGACATTTTCAGCCTTTCGGAGGTCTTGTATCCCCAAAAGTTTGAAAGGCCAAAATTAACTTCTCAGAGCCTTTTCAGGCTTAATTTGTTCAAAACACTTTGTTTTTTAGATTGTTCTCTCTTTCCTATAATTTCATGTTTACTGATTCATGTATTTTCCTCTTTGCAGGAATGGCAGAAAGGATTATGTCACCAACTATGTGTATACACCTAAAAATGGTCATCTAGACTATTAGCCCCTTTTTCTAAATCATCAATTGCTTATTCTGGATCAAATTCTAGTTCTATCATTTATTTGATTATTTTCTATGGGCTAACCATTTTATCCTAAGTTTTTATTTATTTAAAAGGAATATTTCCTCCCCTTTTAAATAAATAAAAGCCCCCACTTTTCCTCTTATCCTAAGTTACACAAATAAAGCATTATTCTTATCTTATAAAAAGAGAAAAGCATTTTTTGTCTTATATGGACACAAAAGTCAACTCTTATTTTCTCATTGGAGGATATTTGTGCCCATGGATTGCTCTTCTTTGATGCTCCACTGTTGATTAAATCTTTTGCCTCTTAATCTCCATGGTCCATTCCTTCTCATTTCCTTTAAAAGGAGAGCTCTCTTCTTCATTCTATAACCCAACTTTTTATGGTAATGTTATGCTGCAGGTTTTCTAGGTCACTTTGGAGATTTTTGAAGATTTGGAGCATTCTTGGCTTTTGCATCTACATGTTATCATAGTTTCATTTCTTGCATTATCATGGCATTCTTAGCTTAGATTTCCTTTATGCTTTAGATTAATTCATCTAGCTTAATTAGGAAGTTTTGGTAATAATTGTTCTTTCCTTTTCATAGCATAGCTTGTACTTTTATTTTCATAGACTAGCTTGCATCTTTTAGTCTCATAGATTAGCTTGCATTGCATTGCATTCATTTGATTCTTGGGGATATTGGCATTCTTGCCCTTGTCTTCATTGAATCTACCATTGCATGGTTTACTAGCAAGGTTATTGGCTTAATAGCTCTAGCTGAGAGCATTCTTAAAAACCCTTGCACTCCATGCCTAGGGAGCTATGGATCGATTTTTGAGACCTCATTCTTGAGTGCTCTTGAATGTAATGATTCATAGAAGTGTGACACAATTATAGCACACACTATGAAGTGCTAGTTCAAGGGTTATCATCTTCCCTCCAAAGTGAGCAACCTACATTCTGAAATCATAGACACTAACATTGGCAATGTCAGTTGGAATGACTATTTGGTCAATTGTGCACAACCAGAAGGAAGATCAGAGGACTGCACTTCATTAGTGTATTGTTATCTGGTGAATGCAGCGGCACACCTAGTTTCAATCTTGTCTTTAGATCTGATCAATACTTTGCAAATACATTATGTACCAGATGAGAGAATGGTAAAAAATAGCATGGGCAAAGTGGTTCTGGACATGAGGCTAGATAATATTGAGGATGTCTTCCACTTGCCAAAAGGGGTCGACAAGTTTTACAACTTCTACATCAACAAAGGGATGGAGTTCTACAGTAAAGATATCTCATTATCTCATGAGATTGTGAACAAAGAGTACCTCATAGAGTCTCTACCCAAGAATAAGCTGGATCAAATAGATATGCGAAGAGGCTACATGAAAGAGGATATCCAAGAAGCCATCACCATGATCAATTGGGTGTATGGACTGCCAAAATCTATTCAGCTAGAACCATGGATGATCCTTCTTATTGAGAAAATTAAGGATAGGAAAGCAAGATTTGATTGGGAAGCTATCCTTAGTGACAACTTGGATGAGCATCTTACTATGGTGAAGACTGACCCTCACTTCTATATGACATCCTATGTCATGTATTTATTAACCGCAAGAGTAGTGTACCTAGGATTGGTAAAAGTTGATGTTATGGGTAATCCTAATACATGGCCATTCACAATGTATCCACAGCTAGTCAAGAAAGAATACTACCCACATAACAGCTCTGACTTCCACATCATTAATGATGCCTTTGTGTTTTCCATCATATGCACCATAGAGGGAGACTATGCTAAGAGGATTTCAACTGAAGCTACTACAAAGGTGAAGGCCCTTGGGGAATTTTACATTCAATTCAAAACCTTCACGTACATCCAAGTGGTAAGATGCACCTTGGCCCCTAAGAAGCTGCCAAGGTACCCCTCTGATAGAGTGATCCTGTTGGAGATAGTAAGACAATTGTCCGATGTCCATGAGCACATCTGACACAAGAAGAATCATTATTGGGTCTTCCCAATTTCCATAGGGCCCCATTATGTACCAAATATGAAGATTTTTAAGTCTCTATCCTTCGAATGGGATGAATTCCCACTTTCAAACTACAACCTTATAAGGGCCCATTTTGATCCAATTGGTACATTTAGTCACATAATTGGGAGGTATTAGGTACATGAGCCACATATTGAAGACCATTGGATGAATTGTGTAGATGACTATGAATTCAGGATCTGTGACTACTGCCCGATGAGTTTGGAGTTGGCACGGACCACTCTACTACTAAAGATCCCTCCCAAGGTGAAAGCCACTTACTCTAAGGATATTTTGGATCCCATTTACAATCAAGACAAGGTATACACTAGGGCCATTCTGAATGCAGAGGTTGATAGAGATAAAAATGATGATATTCATTTTAAGGCTAGGCATGTTGTCAAAGTGACTAAGGCATGGGTCACATGCCCATTTCCTATGGAGCCCATGCTGACAAAGAAAAAACCAAAGTAGCCTTCAAAATAGAAGAAGAAGAAAGGGGATAAAGTTTTGAAGCCATAATTTAAATAGGTTTCCCCACAAAAGCTAGAGAAATTTTATAGGTATCAACATCCTACAACATATGGCCTTGCTACTCATTCAAAGAGGTCTAAAACTACAATAATAGTGAGTATAGCACCTCTGGATGTTCCTTCTTCTAGTGGTCTTGAGCCTCCAAGTGCAACAAAGAGGCCCCCAAGATTCAAGGTAACATGACCTAGGCCGACTAGGGTGATTAAAGGGAATGTATATAAGGGGAAGAAAGGCTCAACACCTACTTAGATGGACACCCTCTTGGAGGATGATAAAGAGGAGGATATTATGGATCAAGTTCCCCTCAAAAGAAGAACTCACTCTATGGGATCCTTGAAGAGAAGGAGAATATTGGAAGATGGTCAAGAAGAGGTTGGAGGGGCAACCCAAGGAGAGCCAATAAATCTACATGATCTAGATGATGATGAATTTGACATCATGGATTTCAAGGAGCTTCATGGTTTCAAAGAGTCTGAGCAATAGGTTCCAGTCGTAGGACAATCCTTTTATTTGCATCATTTCCCTACATAGTTCATAGGTCCTCTTGATAATGTGGGAGAGGAAGTTCAACAGAAGTCCCAAGAGCAAGTTGAGGAAGTCACAGTTGAGATTCAGAAGGAAACTGTAGAGTTAGGTAGGGACTCTTCCGTAGGTGTCACCTCTAAGGAGGATGTAGCTGCATAAATTCCTCTAGCTTCACACCTTGTTCCACCTCCACCTCCACCTATGCATCAAACTCCACTCCCACCTCCACATCAAACATGACATACCACTTCACTTGTGCCTCCTATTCAAACCACTCCATTACCTCAATAGCCTCAACCTTTCCATGTTCCTATGCCAACTCTGCCTCCTCCACAAATGCCCTTGCCCACTCCCTTTGTTTCCCCTACTCCACCACTCATTCAGAAGGATGCAGTAGCATAAGAATATCAAGAGCCTAAGAAAGAAACAATGAAAACTAATGAGATGTTATCAGAAGAACATGTTGGGTTAGAAAAATAGGCTGATGAAGAAGAACAAATAAATGATGAGGAATAGACACAGGGGCAGGAAGAGCTGAATGCAATGGAGGAGTAGGAAATAGGAGCAGGAGAGGAGGAGATTCATGAAGAAGTGGAGGTAGAACATCAAACAACTACCTCAACTCTAGTAGCTCCTTATGAACCCCTCAACACATTTTTTAAGCCCACTTGGTTCACAAAGGAGATTTAGTCAAGGACCAGGGTATACACCAATGATGAAATAGATATGGTGGCATTAGGATGAGATTTCCATCAAGATCAAGTGGGAAGATGGAAGGCATAGGTGGCTATTCTCACAATGAGTGTTAGTAAAATTGAGGTCACTCCAGATGACTACATGTTGGAGGAGGTTGATTTGGGAGAGCCAACCAGAGAGGGAAGTAAAACTCTAGCCACCCTCAGGTTGAAGCATGCTCTGGGTTTTATGGACAAAGATTAAGAGAAGATAAAGGTGCTAGTGGAGCAGAACAAGGCCATGAAGAATTTCATTCTTAAGATAGCGGGTCCCATTGACCCTAATAACCATGAGGCCTCATTACAGGCCATTTTGGAGAAGAGGGGTGAAAAAAATATAGATATTCCATGTTCTTTTGTACAGGCTTGTGTAGATTGGAAAGCTAATTTTGAGGAGTTTTCCAAGGAATCCCTCAAGAAGATTTTGAGACCTTTTCAAGGTGTTCTTCAAGGAATCACCTGCCTAGTAGAGATCTATGTTTTGTGGGATTCTTCATCTTCTTGGTCTTTTAATTTGCAAAGTAGTGTGATTTTGGTTTGTGTCCATTAGTTTCATTTCAGTAATTTCCTTAAAATTCTTGTTACCCTACTTCTTACTTTCTTTTTCAAATCAATTATGATAGATTAATTAGATTAACATTGGTTTCATCTTAAAATCAAAAAATCAAAAAAAGAGAAACATTTTGTTCTGAAGTTTGTTTTGTAGCTTTCCTTGAGATACAAACCAGAAAAGGCCTCCTTGTTAACAGATTCACATTTTTCTTCAGTTGAGATATCCAAGCGGTTGAGACCCAACCCAGAAGGAACTTTGAGATTGATTCATATCACTCTTCCAAGAGGGGAATTTTCTTGCATGAATTCCTAGCCATTGTCTCATGTAAAAATGACACTCAACAGAAACAATTTTAATCTAAGGAGAAGAAGAGAACCTCTGACTGACATTATTCCCCCAAGACTACAACCCACTCCACCTGATCTATGGGCTAGCAATAATCCCATGCCTCCTAGAAGCCCTAGTGCCACTGTCACCCTGACAACACAACATCAACCCACTCTACTAAAAAATCTAGTCTGGGCCAATGAAAATTATAGCATAGTGGAGGAACTGAAGAAAGTTAGACCTAATATGTGAATGTATGATATGCTACATAGTTTTCCTCCATAGAGAGAAGCCCTCCTGAGATCACTAGATCATTCCAAATCGGCCCTGTCCAGTAGTAACACTATAAATATATCCAATGTAAATGCGGTTGAGGCAATGCCAACTATGTTCAAGGACAGGGTAGAAGTACCCCCATTCTTGTTTAGCCTCAAGATACGTGGAAAGAACTTTCATAACTATTTGATTGACTCATGAGCTTCTTGTAACATCATGTCGTTATCCATATGACATAGGCTAGGGATGAGCCCTCAATAGACCAATAGGGTTTTGATTCAACTTGACAAAACAGAGGTCAAAGTCATAGGGGTTTTCAAGGATACACGCATATAATTAACCACTAACCCTAGAATCTCATATTGCATTGACATACATGGGGTGGACATCCTAGAAACATATGGCATGTTACTCAGTAGAGAGTGGACCTGATCTTTACAAGGTTGGTTCTCCAAACTTCACTCAACTATGGCTACCATGGAAGGGGCTCAATAACCAAATCAAGATTGATGTGGAACCCAAACTCAAATAGATGATAAATAAGTACAATGCCCCAAATGAATTCTTGTTCTTGCAAGTTGGCCTAGGGGTGTATCAGTTCGATAAGGCTTTCACATTCCATCTCAAAGAAGAAGAGAACTCAAATGATAGCCCCGTGCAAGGGTTGGTGAGTACTCAAATTCTTGAGGAGATTCTCGTAGAATTCATAGGGGGTATGATGAAAAATATGAGACATCTTGGCCAAGATGCTGACCCAAACATACTGATGCTACCAGGGTATTGTCACCTCCACTAGACAAATCACTCAAATTTTACATGTCAAGATTACCAAGTCACGGTGGTCCAAGTAATGAGCCAAATGTCTTACACGCATGAGCTTACAAAGGATATAATGAAACATTCAGGTGAAGACAAACCTCCTCTCTACTAGTAACCTCAGGTTCCCACAACCAAAGACCCTATACAAGAGGAATGGAGATCTTTTGATGATGGCTACCTACCCCCATGCCACAAAGTCTAGCATGATGTCAAAGAAAAACAAAGGATGAAATGGGTTCCCCTTTCCAAAAGAGAATACTCAAATGAAGAGAACTTGAAGGTCCCAAGTATAAAGAGCCTGTCACCACCCAAAACTCCTGTTGAACCCCAGATTGATGCACATCTTCCCAAGGTGACTTCAAAAGTCTAAGCCAAATCATCTTCCCATAAGAATCACCCTATGTGGAAAATTTGGTTTGATGGCTCCAAGTGTAAACAAGGAGAAGGGCTTGGGATCAAATTGGTCAATCCCCATGGGGGTTCATACTATGCTGCTTATCAGCTACAATTCTACTACACCAACAATGTCACTAAGTATGAGGCTCTAGTTTGGGGTCTTCTTGTGCCACATGAGAAGAAGGTGAAAGCATTAGTTGTAGAAGGTGACTCACATTTGATAGTCTGGAAGATCCAGAGCTAGTATTCATGCACTGACAAGAGATTGGCATCTTACCATAATCACATTTGGGACCTAATAAAATATTTTGAATCTTTTAACATCTGAAGTGTCCCAAGAAGAAGGAATATTTTTGTTGATGCTTTGGTAGTGTCGAAAAGCTCTTTACAACCACTAGAAAAATCTAAATTGAAGAAATTATCCATTGAGCTAGTGGTCATGCCAGCTATCCTAGATAATATTAAGAACTTCCAAGTATTCCAAGATGATCAACAAATACTAGAGTTTATCATGAATCCTAGAATCTTTGACAGACAAAGCATTGACATAAAAGAAGATGAAATAGAAGAATCAGATGATTTGGGGATCTTAAATTTGAAGACTAACTCCATTTTCAAAGGAATGGTAGCCCTAGAAAGGATTTTTGATAAAGATGAACATGCTTAGGAAAGGGGAAAAACACCCATAGTAGGAGGCAATGAATGCAAGCTCTATAACTTGGGTACATAGCTTGAACCTAGGGAAGTCTGTATTGGAAAGGTTAGCACAGTTGAAGAAAAGAAGCAGATGGTAGAACTACTCATGGAGTACAAAGATGTCATAGCCTAGAGTTATCAAGACTTGAAGACCTATGATCATAGTGTTATCATGCATATCATGCCTTTGAATCCAAATGCTAAACCTTTTTTCCAAAGACATAGGCCGTCGAACCCATGATCCAAAAGGAGGTACAAAATTTTCTCGATGCCAAAATTATTTTCCCTATCTAGCACTTGACTTGGGTAGCAAACCTTGTCCCAGTGAGGAAGAAAAGTGGAGAGGTTCAGCTCTATTTAGATTTACATAATTTGAACAGGTGTTCCCAAAAGGACAACTACCCATTGCCATCCCTCAATGAAGTGTTGCAAGTGGTCAATGGTTCCTAGATGATTTCTTTCCTTGATGGCTACTCTGGATACAACCAGGTCATGGTAAAAGAAGAAGATCACTTAAAAACAACTTTCACAACACAATGGGGAAGATCTTCTTATTGTCATATTCCATTTGGTTTAATCAACATAGGAGCCACTTTCCAAAGAGCTATGGATGAAGCATTCAGAGGCCTGGTCAATAAATTTATTGTTATCTATATGGATGACCTCACAATTTTCTCCTAGGACTGCATGGACCATAGTAAAGATCTACGAAAGGTATTGAAAAGGTGTTGATGTTATGGCATCTCTCTAAATCCTAAGAAGTGTGTTTTTGAGGTGATGCAAGGAAGACTCCTCGAGCATATGATATTTGAAACATGCATCTCAATTGATCTTGAAAGAGTTGAAGCTATTCTCAAGTTGGTTCCTCTGAATTGTCGGAAAGAGTTGAAATCTTTCTTCGATAAGATTAACTTCATTTGAAAGTTCATCAGTGGGTTTGTAGAGATAGTACATCTATTGAATGGTATGCTTAAAAAGGATTCTATGATTGAGTGGAATTCTCTGGCTAAAGAACCCTTTGAAGAGATTAAGACATACATCACCACTACTCCAGCTTTAGTCAGCCTTGATTACCTCCTGCCATTCAAGATTTACTCTTTTGCATCAGAACATTCATGTGCAGTTATCCTCACCTAGAAAAAATAAGGGGAGGATTAGAGACCATAGCTTTCATGAGTTTTCCTCTAAAAAATGCTAAGCTTAAGTACCCAAATCTTGAAAAATAATATTTCACCTTGGTCAAGGCTATCAAGAAATGCAAACACTACATCCTCTGGAGTAAGGTCATTGCTATTGTTCTCGATCTAGCAGTCAAATCCTTACTGATGCAAAATGAGCTAGGAGAATGGAGAGGGAAGTGGATGGATATACTACAAGATTTCAACATTGAGATCCAACCAATGAAGTTAGTAAGAGGTCAAGGTCTTACCAGGATGATGGCAGAAATAGAGTAGGGTTTGGTGTGCCAAGTTTACACCAATGAAGGAGTGGTCACTAATGTTTGGTATCAAGACACAATCTACTATTTGCTGCAAAACCATTACCTAAAAAGATTGAATGGTTCCCAGAGGAGAGCACTAAAGAATAAAAGTAGTTCATATATGCTGAAGAATGGGAAACTCTACAAACAGAATTACGATGGCCTCTACCTACGTTGTTTAGATCAGATAGAAGCTAAGTAGGTTCTCACAAAATTTCATGACAAGTATGGCACTGGGCATGGATCAGTTGAAGCCATGGCCCATCAAATATTGAGATAGGTCTATTATTGGCCAACATTGTTTAAAGACACTCACGAACACATGCATTCATGTCATGTTTTTCATATCAGTGCCACATGAGAGAGACATTTGGCAATGCCCCTACAAGCAGTTTACGAGGTGCGTCCATTCAATCAATGGGGGCTAGATTTCATGGGAATAATTAACCCTCCATCTTCTATAGGACATAGATACATTTTGACTGCAACCAATTACTACACGTGATGGAAAGAGGTGCAAGTCCTGAAAAACTAGACTACAGAGGTGGTAACCAAGTTCCTAGAAGAATTCATCATTAAATGGTTTGGTATGCTATTCTTTTTGGTATGTGACAATGCTCCCTATTTTTCATCTATGACTCTCATTCAATGGGCCTTTGAGAATCAGGTTATCCTTAAAATCTCATCCAATTACTATCCACAAGGGAATGAGGTTGTTGAATCGACAATCAAGAACTTAACAACAGTAATCAAACTCCTTTTGGATGATAACCCTTGGGATTGGCACACTCAGTTGAAATATACCCTATGGACTGATCACATGAGAATCAAAAATGCCTTAGGGACTTCTCCCTACCAATTGGTCTACAGAATGCAACCTATTTTTCCAATGAAACTAAAAATACCAATTCTAAGATTCATGGATCAATACATCCAAGTTGAGGATTGGGTGCAAATTCACCTCATGAATTTGTTAGAACTAGAAGAGAAGAGAACCACAAATTTGGAGCACATGGCCAAACATCAAGTTTTCATCAAGCATTGGTAAAGAGAAACAATAAAGGCCTTTAGGATTTCAGATTTGGTTCTAATGTGGGACAAAGCAAAAGAAAAACTAGGCAGCCACACCAAATTTCAACATCTATGGATTGGCCCTTTCCAGATTGCAAAAATTCTGGGGGAGAATACTTTCAGGATTAGTTCTCTTGATGGATAACTAGTCCCATTGCCGATCAACAACCAATTTCTCAAGAACTACTTTGGGTCTTGATGGACCTTTGGTTTTTTCCTTGTACATTCTTGTATTTTAGAGTCTTTTCTTTTGTTTTCTTTTGGGTCTTTTCGTCTGTGTCTTTTTCATTGGGTCTTTTGTTTGTGTCTTCTGGAGGGGTAGGTGTTTCTTGAGATTAATGATCTACATCAAGTAATTTGGGTAAGAGATAAAGGTCTTCCTTTGTCAAACCCTTTGATATAGTTTTGTCTTGCAGTGAGCCGGATATGAAAGTCAGAGGTAAGGTGTTTTCCTCTCAGATTTCTTGGAAGGGTTCATCAGAACCAACCATCCTCAATACTAATGCACATTTAAAAGGGATCCCAGACCATGAGCCTCTCTAATAGGATTTTGGTTAGAGTCAGGAAAGGCCCATGGTCATGGAAGAGGTCAGGAGTCAACACCCTATCCTAATTGGAATACAGACTAAAAAAAAAAGAGAAAGAAAGCAAAAAGGAGGAACACATAAAGACAAGATCAACAATGAACAAAGCTCAAAGCTAGGGTAGCATAGTCTAAGCGTTTCCCTGGTAAAAAAAATATAAAAATGAGAAAAGAAACAATATCTGATGAAAGCAGAAGGAAATATCAAAAGTAGTAGAGTTTTAAAAAAAGAAGAAGCAAATCATTCAGAACACAATGGTTCGAGAAACTCAAGTTCAAGCTAACATATATCGAGTCTAAGAACCCTCCAAATAAGTTTAAAACTTGGAATAAAGATTTTTTGCAGTAGGGGAAGGTTAAGTTGACTCTAGGCTAAATTTAGATTAGTGGGTAGTGATCTGGCTACTATTGGTTGATAATTGGCAGAGGCTTACGATGTGGGATTCTTGGAAAATTTGTACACACATAAACACACACTGGATGTGGATGTGATGATGTTCTTAGTCTTGATGATGATAGGATAGTCACTCTGGCTAAAGGCTGATGTGTCTAGCTCACCGTGAGATGAGATTGTTTCAAGGTGGAATGACTCTAAGATACTCGGGCCCTTTCCCTTTCTTTTATTGGGGTGAGCGGGTCTTTTACCCTCACTTTTTCTCTATGCAAATCGTCAGTTTTTAGAGCTTTCCTATGCATTTACTTCCAGTCTTTGCTTACTCCTCATGGTTGTCATCTTCCAGCTTGTTAAAGCTTGGTGCCTTTGTTTTCCTTTGTTTCTTTCCTTGGTTTTGTTTTTTTCCTCCTTCAGTCGCTTAGGTAGGGTTTTGTTTTTCTTAGTTTAGCTGGGGTTTTGTTTGTTTCTAGGGTTAGTTGAGTTACTCGGTCTAGTCTCACCTTGGGGATCACAAGGTCATCCCCTTCGATCCCTTGGCCTCGATTTCATGGTCGAACTCACCGTCAGACTCATTTTTGAGTCCTGACATGAAACCCTCACTTTCGACATTTTTGGACGTCTGATTTTTTGGACTTTTGTAGTCTAAAACTCTCAAGACATTTTTTCCAATAAATTTGACCAAGTTCCAAGTTTTCAGCATTTTGGTGCTTTCGCACCCCAAGAATATCCAACATCTAATTCACCAAAAGTCCGAAGACTATCTCTGAATTTGTCAAGCCAGGCCCCTTTTCGGCATTTTAGAGGTGTCTCACTCTAAAAAACATGCATCCCCAATTCACTGAGAGTCAGAAAGACTATCTCTGAAACCTCTGATTTCAACTTGACTGGCTTCCTTTTCGGCATTTCAGCCTTTTTGGCCTTTCGGAGGTCTCCTACCCCTGAACATTTGAAAGTCTAAAATAGACTTTGTATCATCTTAAAATGGAAGAACTTCCATCTTGATAGGTTTAGCACCCTATTTTAGTACATTTATCATGATAGACTTGCATTTAGGATGCATTTTGCACTTATCTTCTTCATTCTAGGAGAAATTAGGGTTAGGATCCTGAGGATTCTCCTTAATTTCCTGCTTCCATGGCTCTATTTTCTAGGTAGGACTTAGAAATAGGTCCTCCTAGCCTTCATCATAGTCATCATAGGATTTTATGCCTATCCTTGGAATTCTATCCCATTCAGCTATCATTTTTAGGTCTCTGGACATCCCTGGGACCTCCTATCCTGATTCTGGTTGGATTTGGGCCCACAGGGTCAAAGTCAAGGTGGATCCTGACTAGGTCAGGATCGAGCTCAACCTTGACTAGGTCAGGATTGAGCTTGTACCTGACTAGGTCAGGATCAAGCTTGACCTTGAGTAGGTCAGGATCGAGTTCGTACCTGACTAGGTCAGGATCGAGCTCATTTTTTACCTCCTCTGGAATCTATGCCCCTTTCTCAAATTTGGTTCCGACGGGCCTTGAAATCAATTTCAGGCCCTTGGATTTGAGTGTGAAAAGGTTTTAATTCAAAATTCATTTAATTTTTTTCCCTCCTTAGTTGGTTATTATCATTGGACCTTAATTCGAGGTGAAATTTGAATTATGGGTCCTCACATTGCTCTAGGAGCCTCACCTTGAAACCTCTATATAAAGACTCTCATTTGCATTCATTTTCACCAAGTAACACCAAGCAATTTCATTATCAAGTGCTCTCAAGGAGACAAATTCATGAATAAGAAGATTTCAAGCAAGCAAGGAATGGTGAAGATGCAAGATTGCAAAAAGATGGTATAGAAGATCAAGCCATTATTGACATCAAGCATCTTTGTGAACACATATTTGGAGCAAGAGAGATCCTTTCTTCCTTGATCCACCATTATCAAATTTCAAGCATTCAAAGATACAATCATGGAGTAGAAATTATGGATTATGAGTTTGGTAGAAGTACTTTAGACTTGGGGGCTTGGTATGCTTTTCTATCTTATTCAAATCTATGCATTGTTGTTTCATACATATTCATGCTAGGGTTTTGATCTAGAGGATTAGATCTTGGCATTACACTTTCAATACATACACACACACATTCTATTTCAATCAGCTATTCATGGAGGTGAAGATCACCAAAATGGAGATTTGACTAAGGCAAAACCCTATATAGCCACCCCAAAAACCCCCTTTTTCAGATATCTACAGTGGTTGTTTTGAGAATTAGAGGATAGATCTGAGTACTCTTTTCACTAAACTTTCGAGATCTACAAACAAAGTTAGAATCGACCTTCAGAATAAAAATGTAGCCTTTGACCTTTTATGAGGGTCAAAGACTACCTACTATCGGAAAGACAAAATTTTTCTGGGTTTTCTCTATCTTGACTTCCTGATCCCAGATCTGGTTGCAGAATCCTCCGAAACTCCACACAGGCTCCAGAAAATAGGTATTTCTAAATCAATTTCATGATGAGGTATGTATCTTGACCTAATTAACTTTCAAGTATTTCCAAATTTACTTATGCTATTTCAATTCAAAACAACAATATTACAAATGAATAGTGTTGAATATTAGGTGCATTGTTAAGGCTCCATTTTTCCCCTATTCATTTTGGTGAACCCATTTACGACAACTCTTTCTTTTATGGTGTTAGATTTAAATCTTGTATGCTTATAAGATTAGATTTCTCGCATTTATTTCTTGCATTTCTATCTGAAAATACAAAAACATTGCAAAATTCCTTTAAAAATACAAAAATATTTACATTTTCATGCTTTTAGTTCTTTCTTTGTATTCAACATGTATGATTCTTGTTTTGAGTACTTTGATGAGGCTTTTATTGTACAGAAGGATAGATTCCCTAATGAGGAACATGGTAGTGAGGATGAAAATGGTTCGAATATTATCTCCATGGATCCTATTCCTCTTTCACTCTCCTCCACAACTTCTCCAATTGACCTTTACCATAGGGTGTGTGCATGGTTACCTTCATGTCCCACTATTTGTAACATTGATAAACCTAAAATGATATATCATATGCCTTTGATGATGGTAAAAGGATGTCCTCGTATAACAATTAAGGGTAAACCTAGAGATCCTTTGGATTTCTTTGATAACACTGATTCCATTTCACAAGCTTATCGCACATGGAATAATTCTCAGCCTACTGTTCTGGTTTCTTTACCTCCTTCTCAACCTATTCTTCCTCAAGGACCTAGGTATCCATCTACCTTTAAGGAGTATAACTTAGTTGACCAATTACGTGCTACTCCTGCTAAGATATCTTTATGGTAATTACTTCAAACCTCCCTGACATATCATGAGGCATTGCAAAAAGCTTTATCTACTCTTCCTACTTCACCTCCTAATCAAGAGAACATTCATTCTATTTTGGATTGTATGCATACTATGCCTTCTACACCTCCTATTGTGTTTTCTGATAATGATTTACCTTCCTTAGAGGTGCAGAATCAATATGATGCTCTTATGGTGGTTGTTTCTATCAATCAGAGTATCATTCAAAGAACCATAATTGATAATGGATCTAGACTTAATGTTTGTAGCATGGATATGCTTAAGGCAATTAAGGCTGATCTTACTACTATTCAACCTGATAATGTTCCTATACGTGGATTTGACAATATTGTGAAAATAACTTTGCGCATTATTACTTTACCTGTTAAAGTTGGTCTAGTTATTCTAAATACTCCTATTCATGTTATGCTTGGACCTCTCAATTATAACCTTCTTTTAGGAAGACCTTGGTTACATACTATGCATGCAATTCCTTCTAGTCTTCATCGCAAGGTTAGGTTCATCTATAAAAACTTAATGTATACATTACATGTAGATGATGCCCCAAATCTTGGCTTAAATGTAGAATATGCCAAAATCTCTAAACCTCTACAACCTAGTAAAGAGATTAAAAAACAATTGGAGATACAACAATCTGAGATAAAACAACCTGAGATTCAACAAAAAGAAGCTCCATCTTCTTCTTCTTTGACTAAAGATGACTGGGGGACATTGTATTTTAATCCTACATTTATTGGAGAATACAAGGTCTCTGATTTGGAATTTATGAAGCAACAAAATGAATTTGAGAAAAAAGTCTTTATTTCTTCTCCGCTTTCTGAAGAATTAAAAAGCAATTTTGTTGCCACTTCAATTAATGAAATGATTGAAACTATAAAGCCTGATTGTTATGACATTGTGACATATGCTGCTCCTTGGACTCCTTCTAGCATGACTGATTGATATGGTCCTGGTTATCATTTTCTTTAGAAATTGGGATTTAATGGGAAAGGATGTGGTAAATATGAACAAGGTATACAAGTACCTTTGGATAATGAAGTTTATGATCATACCTATGGATTAGGATTCAATCCTTATAGACAACCATCTACTTTTCCTCTTAATGTTAATCATATTTTCAGTGGACAATTGAAGTTGGTTAACCCATTGCTTATTGATCTTAATCAACAATACTCTTTAGATATTTTTCCTAAAGATGAAGCCTTAATGGAATTTTTAGGGGTTTATGAGGATTTACCTAAGTTTCATCACAAACAAGGAAAGCCTTATTGTTTAAAAATTGATGCTTATTTTGGAGAGTATGAAGAATAGGATACTCTTCCTTTACCAATGGATTCTCTAATAAGAAGTGATTTGTTAATCACTGAAACTATTGATATTCAAGTAGATGAAAACAACTCTGAAAGGATGATAAAAATCAAAAAATGTTTGAATCAAGATGAACGTGATTAGATGGTTTCTCTTTTGCTTGAATTTAAGGATATTTTTGCTTGAACATATTCAGATATGCCAAGTATAGATTCTAAGATTATTACTCATAACATTGTTTTAAAGCCAAATATGAAACCTGTGAAATAGAAAATTTGAAAGATGAATCCATGAATCGCTCTATTAGTCAAAGGAGAAATTGAGAAATTATTGGATTCTGGATTTATCCATTCTATTGATTACTCAGATTGGATTTCAAATATTGTGCCTATGTCCAAAGGAGAAAATAAGATAAGAATGTGTACTGATTTTAGAGATTTAAATAAGGCATCCTTGAAAGATGATTTCTCATTACCTAACATCGATATGATTGTGGATTCAACAACGGGCCATGCCTTGTTATCTTTTATGGATGGTTTTTCGAGATATAATCAAATCTTTATCCCTCCTGAAGATCAATTTAAGACTATATTTATAACACCTTGGGGAACCTTTCGTTGGGTCATGATGCCTTTTGGATTAAAAAATGTAGGAGCAACTTATCAGCGGGCTATGACCCTGATTTTTCATGAGTACATTCATAAGATTATTGATGATTATGTGGATGATATTTTGGAAAAATCTATACAAAGAGAAGATCATGTTACTATTTTATGATAGCTATTTGAAAGAATTAGAAATTATAATATGAGATTGAATCCTAAGAAATGTGTCTTTGGAGTTGATTCTGGTAAATTATTAGGATTTATAATCTCTAAGCAAGGCATCGAAGTAGATATTGAAAAGATTGAAGCTATTGTTAATATGCCTCCTCCTAAGAATATTTCTCAGTTACAAAGTTTACAAGGAAAAATACAAGCTATTCATCGCTTTATTTCTAATTTAGAAGACCGAACTATCCCTTTTACTTCCTTACTTAGAAAGGATACCACTTTCTCTTGGAATGATGAGTGTAAACAAACTTTTGAGAAATTTAAGGAGTATATTGTGAATCCTCCTATCTTGCAGGCTGCTAATTTTGATAAACCATTTCATTTATACACTTTAGCGACTCCATGGGCCGTGAGTGTGTTGTTAGCTCAAATTGATGATAATGGTAAAGAAAGACTTGTGTACTACATTAGTCAAACTTTACTTGATTATGAAACAAGATATACAGATTTAGAAAGACAATGTCTAGCTGTAGTCTATGCATGTCAAAAACTCAGGCATTATCTCATAAATGCTGAAGTTAATGTGATTGTCAAATTTGATCCTTTGAAACATCTTTTCTCACAAACTGATCTCTCTAGCCAGTTGGCAAAATGGGTGATGTCGCTTACAGAATTTGATCTTAATTTTATTTCTCAAAATTCTATTAAGGGACAAGCATTGATAGATTATCTAGTTGAAGCTCCTTTTCCTCACTCAGATAAAATTTCTACTTCAATAGAATTTCTTCATGATAATATCCTATCTATTCAACAGGAGGATATTTGGGAATTGTATTTTGATGGGTCTAAGTGTAAGATAGGTTCTGGTGTGGGTATCATCTTGATTCCCCCTACAAAAAAACCCATCCCTCTATCATATAAATTAACCTTTCCTTGTACTAATAACATTGTGGAGTATGAAGCTCTTATAGCTGGACTACGAGTAGCTTCATCCCTCAATATCAAACATTTGAAAATATATGGAGATTCGCAATTGATTGTTGAACAGATTAAAGGAGGATATCAAACTAAGAATGCTAAAATGACATAATATAGAGATTTAGCTCTTGATGTGCTTTCACAATTCTCCTCTTATACGATTCAAACTTTACCTAGGAAGGATAATCGATATGTAGATGCTATGGCAAGTGCAGCTTCCTTGGTTTGTCTTAAGAACAATGTTGAAAACTTTCAATTTACTATAAAAACTCTTAAATTCCCTACAATTTCTGACAAGATTACCTCTGACTATTTCAATTTGCATTCAGATGAATGGTATTCACATATTTTTCATTTTTTGAAGGATGGTACTTTTCCTAAATCAACAATGAGGACCATTCATAATTGTATTAGGAAACTTGCAACACGTTACATCATTTTAGGAGATACGCTTTACAAACACTCTTCTAAAGGATTATTATTAAGATGTCTCAATAGAAATGAAATTCTTATAGCTTTAGTAGAGGCTCATTTTGGTTATTGTGGGGGACATTTTGGTGGCAAATCCCTGGTTAATAAATTACTTCGAATGGGATATTATTGGCAAACAATGGAACAAGATTATTTTATGTTTGTTAAGAAATGTCCTTAATGTCAACAACATAGTAATTTGATTCGTGCTCCTACTCATGAGCTTCGTAATCAAGTTTCACTATGGCATTTTAGTGTTTGGGGTTTTGATCTTATTGGAAAAATCTCACCAGCTTCTTCTCAAGGACATACTTACATTCTCACTGCTATGGATTACTTCATGAAGTGGGTTGAAGTTTTTCCTCTTTGTTCAACAATGAAAGATGTTATTTGTGATTTCATCATTAATAATATCATAACAAGATTTGGTATTCCTCCAACGATAATTTTGGACAATGGAACCTCTTTTAAAAACAAAGAAGTTGCAAAATTCTTGGAGAAATATAGGATTCAACATAGATTTTCAACTCCTTACTATCCTCAATCTAATGGACAAGCTGAAGCATCAAATAAAATTATTGAACAAATCTTGAGAAAAATAGTTAATAAGCATGCGAAAGATTGGCATACTCAATTGACTTATGCTTTATGGGCCTATAGGACTAGTGTTCATACTACTATGGGTACTTCTCCTTACAACCTTGTCTATGGTACTGATGCTATTATGCCTTTAGAACTAGAAATACCTTCTTTACATGTTTCATTTCATGAGATAATTGATAAAGACACTTTTCATGAACAAACCTTACAAGAATTAGAAATGTTGGATGAACAATGAATACATGCATTAGAACATATCAAAGATTATCCTAAATCTCTTGAGAAACAATATAATCATAAGGTAATTGAATGAACATTTGCAGTTGGTGATTTAGTCCTTTATGAGAACTAGCGAAATGTGAATGCTTTACCAAGAGAAAAAGGAAAATTTAGCCCTAATTGGCTTGGACCTTTGGTTATTATTGAAGACTTTGGTTCAGGTGCTTACAAACTTGTTGATATGGATGGTGTTTCTTTTAAGGGACCCATTAATATTATGCATCTTAAATGTTATTACCCTTAATCTCATTTATTTTCTAGTGAATTTATGTATTCCTTATAAAGATTCATTTTATAGGTTATGTAGTTTTAGCAAAATTACATATTGAATATGTTTATGCACTTTCTTTCTTCCTTTCTTTCTATTAAGTTTTTTCATTCATCAAAAAGAGTTTTCAAGGTTCTGATACATATGTGGCCAATGGCCCTATCCATCAATATGTCTATCACTATGCCACTTTGAGGGCCGATGACTCCCAGATCTCTTTGCTCTATGCTGGGAAGATGAATATTTGTGTGTTTGTGTATGGCTCCTAGATATGCTCATACCATGTGAACCTCCTCGAAGAATTCATACCTCTGCCATCAGCTTCTCCTCTCTTTCTCTACACATTCTCAGCTCTCACTGGATACATACAAAGATGTTGGCATGCCTGTCGAGATCTTTGTGACCAATAGAAGACTCTCGCTCATCAATTGGTAGTTGGTAGGATATAATTGTATCCTTGAGAACCTCAGATACAAATCTCCTCCACTCCGCTACACTAGTTGTCGAAAGAAAACTTTTATCAGTCTAGTGTTCTATTTATCTCAAATCAAATCACATATTCAATCAAATTTCATACCTGGGTCTCCCTCCTGGATGTCACTAAAGTGTCTAGATGGTGGGGGCATGGAGTGACTACTCTCTTCATGCTCGCTATATCTAGGTCTCGATGGTGGTGTCTCTATGTGGGGCCGTGGGGACCATCATGATCTCTATGGTGATGCGTGAGTAATAGGTATATATGCACCAGTATCACCAGGTGGGGGGATGTCCTCTACTCTCTCCTCTATCTCCTCTATGTCTACTATCGATGGTCAGTGTATGGTGCCAGGTTTCTTATAGGATCTTGGCAAATAACAACAAACTCACCTTAGGTAGTGACCATCTGGTAGCTAGGTTGTGTCTTAGAATCTCCAGGCGTGTCGCTCGAAGTTCCTCTCTTCTTGGCATCTTGCTTCCTCATTTCAAATCTATAAATGGTAAGAATGAGTAATTATTTCTCTATTTTTCTTATTTATAAGTTCAAATTAGCGTTTTATTAAGGTTTCCTTAGGGTAAACTCAGATTTTCCCTTCTTCTACATTTAGACAGACATCCACTCTTTTCATCATAACTTGAGTTTGGTAACTCCATTTTCAGTGCCATCAATGGTGTTTGAATTGTGATTCAGATACCTAACTCCTTGAACTAGTTTAGGAAGGTTGGGAATCCTTATAATTGGTTTAGGAAAGGACTTTTCAACACTCTGCATCTCTATTATATAGAGTTTTTCTTATCACCCTATTTCACCCTTCTGAAATAGAAAGCCGAAATAGGGGGCCATAAGGGGCTCTATACACTTCTAAAATTATCATATAGTAAACTTTAGGTGATTTATGGATTTTCATTAACCTTGTGTGTTGTAGGTTATAACAGTTTTCTGTAGGATGTTTACATCGAGGACTTGGCTATATCCTTTTTATTTACCATGATGTTTTCTTACTTTAGCTTGCATATTCACGTAGTGTCATATCTAAGCTAAAGTGGGGGATAAATGTATAATATTAAAATGGAAGAACTTCCATCTTGATAGGTTTAGCACCCTCTTTTAGTACATTTATCATGATAGACTTTCTTTTAGGATGCATTCTACACTTATCTTCTTCATTCTAGGCAAAATTAAGGTTAGGATCCTGAGGATTCTCCTTAATTTCCCTCTTCCATGGCTCTATTTTCTAGGTAGGACTTAGAAATAGGTCCTCCTTGCCTTCATAATAGTCATCATAGGTTTTTATGCCTATCCCTAGCATTATGTCCCATTTTGCTATCATTTCTAGGTCTCTGAACATCCCCGGGACCTCCTGTCCTGATTCTGGCTGGATCTGGGCCCACCGAGTCAAAGTCAAGGTTGATCCTAACTAGGTCAGGATCAAGCTTGACCCTGACTAGGTCGGGATTGAGCTTGACCTTGACTAGGTTAGGATTGAGCTTGACCCTGGCTAGGTCAGGATCAAACTCGTACCTGACTAGGTCAGGATCGAGCTCATTTTTGACCTCCTCTGAAATCTATGCCCCTTTCTCAAATTTGGTCCTGAAGGGCCCCAAAATCAATGTTGGGCCCAAGTGAAAAAAGATTTTAATTCAAAATTCATTTATTTTTTTTCCCTCCTTAGTTGGTTATTGTGATTGGACCTTAATTCAAGGTGAAATTTGAATTATGGGTCCTCACATTGCTCTAGGAGCCTCACCTTGAAACCTCTATATAAAGACTCTCATTTGCATTCATTTTCACCAAGTAACACCAAGCAATTTCATTATCAAGTTCTCTCAAGGAGAAAAATTTATGAATAAGAAGATTTCAAGCAAGCAAAGAATGGTGAAGATGCAAGATTGCAAAAAGATGATATATAAGATCAAGCCATTGTTGACATCAAGCATCTTTGTGAACACATATTTGGAGCAAGAGAGATCCTTTCTTCCTTGATCCACCATTATTGACTTTCAAGCATTCAAAGATACAATCATGGAGTAGCAATTACAGATTGTGAGTTTGGTAGAAGTACTTTAGCCTTGGGGGCTTGGTATGCTTTTCTATCTTATTCAAATCTATGCATTGTTGTTTCATACATATTCATGCTAGGGTTTTGATCTAGAGGATTAGATCTTGGCATTACACTTTCAATACATACACACACACACATTCTATTTCAATCGGATATTCATGGAGGTGGAGATCACCAAAATGGGGGTTTGACTAAGGCAAAACCCTATATAGCCACCCCAAAAACCCCCTTTTTCAGATATCTACAGTCGTTGTTTCAGGAATTAGAGGATAGATCTAAGTACCCTTTTTGCTAAACTTCTAAGATATGTGAACAAAGTCAGAATTAACCTTCAAAATAAAAATGTAGCCTTTGACCTTTTATGAGGGTCAAAGATTACCTCCTATCGGAAAGACAAAAAATTTTTGGGTTTTCTCTGTCTCGGCTTCCTGATCCCAGATCTGGTTGTAGAATCCTCTGAAACTCTGCACAAGCTCTAGAAAAAAGGTATTTCTAAATCAATTTCATGATGAGGTATGCATCTTGACCTAATTAACTTTCAAGTATTTCTAGATTTACTTATGCTATTTCAATTCAAAACAACAATATTACAAATGAATAGTGTTGAATATTAGGTGCATTGTTAAGGCTCCATGTTTCCCCTATTTAGACTTCTCATAGCCCTTTCAGACTTATTTCTTTCAGAAAACTTTTTTTTTTTAAGATTTTTCTCTCTTTCATGTGATTTCATGTTTACTAATTCATGTCCTTTGCTCTTTGTAGGAATGGTAGAGAGGATTATGTCACCAACTATGAAGTACCAGTTTAAGGGTTATCATTTTCCCTCTAAAGTGAGTAACCTACATGCTAAAATTATAGACACTGACATTGGCAATGTTAGTTGGAATGATTATTTGGTTGAATGTGCACAACCAATAGGAATATCTGAGAACTACACTTCATTAGTGTATTTTTCTCTAGTGAATGCAATGGCACACCCAATCTCCATCTTGTCTTCAGACCCGATCAACACTTTGGCGAACCATTACATACTAGATGATAGAATGGTAAAGAACAGCATGGGTGAAGTGGTCCTGGATCTAAGGCCAGATAATATTGAGGATGTCTTTCACTTTCCCAAAGGGGTCAAAAAGTTTTACAACTTCTACATCAACAAGGGAATGGAGTTCTATAGCAAAGATATCTCATTATCTCATGAGATTGTGAACAAAGAGTACCTTATGGAGTCTCTACCCAAGAATAAGTTGGATTGAATAGATATGTGGAGGGGATAAATGAAGGAGTATATCCAAGCAACCATCACCATGATCAATTAGGTGTATGGACTACCTAAGTCTATTCAGCTGGAACCATGGATGATCCTACTTATTGAAAAGATTAAGGAGAGGCAGAAGAGGTTTGATTGGGCCACCATCCTTAGTGACAACTTGGATGAGAATCTTACTAGAGTAAAAAGCAACCCACATTTCTATATGACATCCTATGGCATGTACCTATTGTCTACAAGAGCAGTGTAGCCAAGATTGGTGAAAGTTGGTGTTATGGGTTATCCTAATACATGGCCATTCACAATGTACCCACAGCAGGTCAAGAAGGAATACTACCCACACAACAGCTCTGATTTCCACATCATTAATGATGCATTTTTGTTTTCCATCATATGTTCCATAGAGGGAGATTATGCTAAGAGGATGTCAATTGAAGATGCTGCAAAAGTGAAGGCCCTTGGGGCATTTTACATACAGTTCAAGACCTTTACCTACATCCGGGTGGTAGGATGCACATTAGCCCCTAAGAAGCTTCTGAGGTATCCATCTAATAGAGTGATTCTATTGGAGATAGCCTAAAAATTATTCAATGCTCATGAGCACATCTGGTATAAGAAGAAACATTTTTTGGACTTTCCAATTTCTATAGGGCCCCATTATGTACCAGATATGAAGATTTGTAAGTCTTTGTCCTTCAAATGGGATGAATTCCCTCTTTCAAACTACAACCTCATAAGGGCCCATTTTGATCCAATTGGTACATATAGTCACATAATGGGAAGGCATTATGTACATGAGCCACATATTGAAGACCATTGGATGAATTTTGTAGATGACTATAAAGTTAGGATCCGTGACTACTACCGAATGAGTTTGGAGCTGGCACAGACCACTCTACTACTGAAGATTCCTCCAAAGGTGAAGGTAGATGACTCCAAGGATATTCTGGATCCTATTTACAATCTGGACAAGGTATATACCAGGGCCATTTTGAGTGCAGAGGTTGATAGAGATGAAAATGATGATATTGATTTCAAGGCTAGTCATGTCATTAAAGTGACTAAGGCATGGGTCACCCACCCATTTCCTATGGAGCCTATACCAATGAAGCAACAACTAGAGTAGCCTTCTAAAGAGAAGATGAAGAAAGGAGATAAAGTGTTGAAGCCACAATTTAAAGAGGCTGCACCACAAAAGCCAGAGATGATTTATAGGCATGAGCATCCTACAACATATGGCTCAGCTACTCATTTGAAGAAGTCTAAAACTATAATGACAGGGAGTATAGCACCTCTAGATGTTCCTTCTTCTAGTGGCCTTGAGCCTCCAAATGTAACAAAGAAGCCCACAAGATTCAAGGTGACAAGACCTAGGCCGGCTTGGGTGATTAAAGGGAATGTATACAAGAGGAAGAAAGTCTCAATGCCTACTCAGATGGACACCCTCTTGGAGGATAATGAAGATGAGATGGACCAAATACCCCTTAGTAGAAGAACTCACTCTACAGGATCCTTGAAAAGAAGGAGAGTCCTAGAAGATGATCAAGAAGATGTTGAAGAAGCAACCCAAGGAGACCCGATAAATCTAGATGCTTTGGGTGATGATGAATTTGACATCACAAATTTTGAAGGGCTTCATGGTTTCAAAGAATCTGAGTAACGGGCTCCAGCTATAGAATAGTCAATGTCTTTTGATTCTCTCCCTACACAACTTACTAAACCTCTTGATAATGTGGAAGAGGAAGCTCCACAAAAGTCTCAAGAGCCAATTGAGGATGTGACAGCTGAAACCCAGAAGGAAACCATGGAGTCAGGAAGGGACTCTTCTATAGGTGTCAACTTGTAGGAGGATGTAGCTACACAAGTTCCCTTGGTTTCACATCCAGTTCAAACTCCACTCTCACCTCCATATCAAACACCACCTACCACTCCACTTCCGCCTCTCATTCAAACTACTCCCTTGCCTCCATAACCTCCACCTTTTTATGCTCCCATACCAAATTCACCTCCTCCACTAATGCCTTCACCTACTTCCCTTGTTTCTCCAACTCCGCCCGTGCAGAACCCTCCTTCCCAAGCCCCCATTCCATCATTGGTCCACATTGAGATTCTGGCACAAGGGTCTCAAGAGCCTGAGAAAGAAATGGAGATGATTGATGAAATGATATCAAAAGGGCACAATGGATTAGAAAAACAAGTGGATGAAGGAGATAAAACAAAAGAGGAGAGTCATGAGGAAATGGAGATAGAGCACCCTATGACTACCTTGACTCTAGCATCTCCTTATGAACCCCTCAATGCCTTTTCAAAGCCCACTTGGTTCACAAAGGAAATTCAATCAAGGACAAGGGTGTATACCGATAATGAAATAGACATGGTGGCATTGGGGCGAGCATTCCATCATGCTAGATCTAGCACCCAAGAAAGGAAACTAGCATATCTAACACAAGACCAAGTGGGTAGATGGAAGGCTAAGATGGTTGTCCCTATAATGAGCATCAGTATAACTAAAATCACCCCAAATGACTATGTGTTGGAGGAGATTGGTTTGGGGGAGCCAACTAGAGAGGTGAGTAAAACTCTGGCTACCCTTAGATTGAAGCACACTCTGGGCTTCATGGACAAAGATGAAGAGAAGATAAAAGATTTGATGGAGAAGAATGAGGCCATGAAAAGGTTCATTCTTAAGACAACAGGTCCCATTGACCCTAATAACCCTGAAGCCTCACTACAAGTTATTTTGGAGAAGAGGGGTGATATATCAACAGACATTCCACATTCTTTTATACAAGCTTGTGCAGACTGGAAGGCCAATTTTGAGGAGTTTGCTAAGGTATCTCTCAAGAAGATTTTGAGGCCTTTCTAAGGTATTCTTCAAGGAATGACCTCCTTGGTAGAGATCATGAGTGAAGAGGATGGTATGGAGGAGAAGATTCAAAACTGGCAAAAGGTTTTGGATGACCTTGTAGTAATACAAAAGAAACACTTCCAAGTTTTGGTGAAGATATATGAAAGGTTAGAGCTAGATAATTTTGAGAAGTGGATCCAAGATATAACTGGAGAGTTGAATATTTTTGGAAAGGTACTTAAAAGGATGGATAAGAGGAGAGACGATAGTTTACTTTTTGTAGGGGAAATACATAAGTTCTTCGACGGATTGGACCTAGACTTGTACAATGAGGATGATGATAAAATGATACATTCTATAAATATCATCATCAGTCAGTACTTGGGTATATTCAGAGGAATCAAAACAAAAGAAGACCTCCAACAAATATTTTATCAGAAGGAGGAGATCCAAAAAATGTTATCTCGGGCAGAGGAGATATAGGGGTTTGCATTGGAGTTGATCGCCTTCAAAAAGAGACAACAAGAACTCCTTGAAGGGGTCAAAATGGATGACTTTCAAGAGGTTAGAAATTGTGGACAGGGTCTGCAAAGCACATCCAAAAATACTCCCAAGTCAATGAGCGTCTAGTTTTGACTTAGCCAAATTTTGTGCAGAGAAAATGCAGTTTTATACTTAGCCATTTTTGCAGACCCTATTTTTTGGCCTTTCGGCCCAAGAGAATTTTCGGCCTCTGAAAGTTCAAAGTTTGAAACTTGGAAAAAGAGCATTTGACACTTGGTCAATTTTGGAGTTGCATTTTTTGGGGGCAACCATTGGGATCCATGATTTATGGGCATGTCTGCCATTCAACTTCAAGTTATCTCAAACTTGATTTTTTAGTCAACTAGATCACCTTTATGGGATCAGTTTTGCATAATTTTGGGGCCTCTTTCAGTTGGATCCACGTGGAGTAGCTATAACAAAGGTTCAAGAGAAGGATCATGAAGTTTCATCAAGAGCTTGCATGAGTCCCAGCTGCATTTTGAGTCATTTGATGCATGATTTTCTCTAATTTTTGTAATGTGCGAGGTTCAATTCCATTCTAGGGTAGTTTAACTTGTTTTTAGGGGTAGTTTCTTTTATGTAACCTGTAGTTTAGATTTATTTTCAAGTTTCATGTAGCCGAAACCCTAGCTGCAAAAATAAGAGCCCAACTCTATAAATTGTAATAACTCAATGTAATTAGGGTCAGATTTTATCATTAATGCAAATACATACAATTGGTGCTTCAATCGTGGTGTGATTTTTTTGCTATCTTTGCGAGATTTATGAATGTGTGAATTGCTCATTTATTTATTTCAAAGAGCCAATTGATTGTGTGATGGTTTTAAATCTATGATTCTTAGTTTGGTGTTTGTTAGTGTTACATTGCTTTGTTGTGATGAATCATCGAGAAGATCTTTCTTTTGGTGCTTTAAAGATAAAATTGTCTCACGTGTGTGCACATCTGTGGTGGCTTCGTGATTCGATGAGTTTTGGCTTATCATATGTCTGCGTTCATTTCCATTGATGATTGCATCTACTTAGTTGAAGATTGTGATTTATTCTTATCTTTGTTTTGTGGATTTCCTTATCTTCTCAGTCTTTTAATTCACAAAGTAGTGTGATGTTGGTTTATGTCCATTAGTTTCATTTAAGCAATTTCCTTCAAATTCTTGTTACCCTACTTCTTACTTTTCTTTGCAAATCAATTATGGAAGATTAATTAGATTAATATTGATTTCGTTCTAAAATCTAAAAATCCAAAAAAGAGAAATATTGTGGTATTTTGAAGATGGTTTTGCAACCTTCTTTGAGATATGAACCAGCAAAGGCCTCCTTGTTAACAGATTCACATTTGTCTTCAGTTGAGCTATCCAAGCAGTTGATACCCAACCAGAAGGAACCTTGAGATTGATTCACATCATTCTTCCAAGAGGGGAATTTTCTTGCATAAATTCCTAGCCGTTGTCTCGTGTAAAAATGACACTCAACAAGGTATCTAATCATAAATATTTTTAAGCAATATGAAAGCACTAATCAACTGTAACCTATTATATTGGAGCTTATTAATTGTTTCTTACTCAACGATTGTGTAAAGAGCCATATAGACACACACACACACACACACACACACACACACACACAAATTTTCACTCTTTATCATTATTTAACACTATTTAAATCTTTAGACTAATGTAGACAATCACACTATTATTAAAATTTGGACACAATGTATCTCTTGTTAGTTCCGGTTGTAGGCTTTTGGAACTATAGATAACGATCAGTTTTTAACAAGTGATTAAAGTATGTAGTTTCATCCAATCAAATTTCATCCAATTTTTTAATAATATCATATTTTGATATTTGATAAAGTATGTTGCAAATTTTTTAACAAAATCATTTAGCGACATGAGCCCTTTTTTTGGAAGTATATGTGAATAATATTTTTTATTTATCAAAAGAAATGAAGACAAAATATTTTTTTGGAGGAAAACTTTATAAACTTATGTTATTTTTTTAAAGCTACAATTTATTAAATTGTGCTATTATTTTTAAAGCTAATTTATATTTAGTGAAATGTTTTAAATAATATTTGATTATAATCTTTTAGACATTATTTGAAACTTTTAATAATTTATTAGAAAGGATTTTTTGGTAAAAAAAAAAATATTCACATAGTTTAAATTCCACAAATTAGAGAAAATATATATTTTTAGTATAGTTTATTATTTGAATTAGAGAAAAATATGTTTTTAGCATAGTTTATTATTAAAATTATTCTATTTTTCTTTAATTGCATTATACATTATACATTTATGTAAGTTAGTATAGAATTAATTTATTATTATAGAAAATAAAATAGTTTTTATTAAATATATAAATTTAAGATATTATAAATATGAATTTTTGTTTATGTATATGCTTGTTACTATTTGTGCTTTTTATGCCAACTCTTTTGTTTCCACTCTTCCAAGTTCCATGCTATCTAAAATCTCATGGATGCCATCTAAAATGATTCTAATTGTCCATTTTTCTATTTGCATTGATACTGAACTATGAACTAGGCATTGAGACTTACAGGCTATAGGGCCATTAGAAATTTGTGTCACAAAATTTATTTATTTTTATTTATTTTTTTCAATGCAATAGGATATTCTTTCTCTAGCAACCTTGTTTTTGTAAACTTTGATATAGAATGGAGGCTTTAATTATATCATACCATCTGTTTGATTTCAATAAGTGGACATTTTTGGTGGTTGTTTTTATTTGAAATTACATACTATTATTTCTATTCCTATAAGGAATTGGTCAATGAGTGTTTAGGCTGGATCCATGGTTGCAAGACTCAGACTGAATCTGATAGTTTAAGATTGTGTAGGACCTTTGCACGAATACAACTATGATTTAATAAATGACTCTAATTGTGTGAGACTTAGGAAATTTTAAATGTTCATTGAAAAATTAAACAAGCATTATTTTCTAGGTCCAAGCTTGATTTCTATGCAATTTCTTATTGTACAATTTTTTAGGTTCAAACTTGATTTCTAAGTTCAGTTATTATTTCAAACTTTCAAATTCTATGACAAGATTTAAACATAACTGACATCAGCTTGGCAGGAACTTAATTTCTCTACAACCTTGTTACATACATTTCTATTATAAAACAACTTTATAATAATTTACATACTTATATATCAAATTAAAAAAAAATCTAATAGCAAGTTACTATCAAATTAATAAAAAGTTAGGAACTGACTAAAAATATTATTTTTACTCCTTCACTCTTACCTAATTTTTTTTCAAAATTTTCTTACTATTATTACATAAATGATAAATCAACTTAATAGCTTGGAAACTGGGGGGGCGATTATTTTTACTCATTAACTCTTATCTTGGTTTTATGTTTGTGGATTATATCGCTTGACAGGTCCTACTTTTGATTGTTGGGATATATGATTCGGAGTGCTCATCTTATGCTCTACTTTGTTTGATATTTTGTGTGTGTTCTGGCTAGTTTTGTTAAGGATTTCTCCTTGGTGCTATGATTATGTTGAATTCATATAGATACTTTGTTTCTCCTTATTTTGGTTGTGAAGAGTATTTCCTAACTAAATAAAATATCTAACTCTTTGAGTTGTTATTATATTTTTGAAATTGAGATGTGAACATAATTGTTGAATGTATTTAATGGTTAGTATAGTTAATTACAAGTAATGAATCATTTTTCATATTACATGAATTTGATGAAATGTCATGGTAGTACTAACAATGTTGTGATTCAAGAATATTGATGTGTTCAGTTTTGGAAAGGTATAATATTGATGATCCATGTTTATAGTTATATGGATATGGTTAGACTCATTACTTATGTTATCTTTATGTTTATGTCGATGATGATCATATTTTTGTGATGATTATATTCATGTATATTATATATGATGGTTATTTACTTTATTATGATTTATTGACGTACTAAACCATCTATCTTAACATGCTTTCATTATAGCTTTGCACATGTTACTATTTGATGTGTTGTATAATGAGGGACGAATGTGTAGTTACTCACTTGTGTGATCCACATAATGTCTCAATCCCCTTCATTGTCTATTATTATGATATGTGTATCTGTGTGTGTGTGTGTGTCTTGATCCCCTTCATTGTCTATTATTATGATATGTATGTGTGTGTGTGCATGCGCATGTATGAACATGCACATCTTCATGTTACCGATTTTAAGGTACCAAGCATTGACTTCACCTCAATTAGTAGGTTTGAACATTCCTTTATATATATCTCGAGGGTGGAAGAGGGGAGGTAGCATTAAGGCTCAAACCTAAGCTAAAACTAAGCAATTATCCTATGTAAGGACAATTATCTCATTATCCTACCCTATTGGATATGTCAAAGTGATAGGTACCCAATCACCTTGGTTTGAGTATGTGGATTTGGCTTGATAGTTTAGTTAGTTTTATCTTGCTTGGTGGATACATATGTATGCATATATCTTAGTACATATTGATGCATTTAGATATTAAAGCTTCATGATGGTAATAATATTATGGTAATAAATATAAATTCATAATTATCTATAAGAAATAGTTAATCTATATGGAGGTTATTAAGAAGGATAACTATATCCTTATATGTGAAATCAATGTTTATAATATCAAAATAATATTAAGAAAGATATATTGAATAATAGTTTAGATAATGAGAATAGTACTGAATCTTTAGACTAATGTAGACAATCACACTATTAGCAAAATTTGGACACAATGTATCTCTTGTTAGTACTATAGACAACGACCATTTTAACAAGTGATTAAAGTACGTAATTTCATCCAATCAAATTTTTTAATAATATCATATTTTGATATTGATCAAGTAAGTTGCAATTTTTTTAACAAAACAAGTTTTAGAAATTAGTTTTTTGAAATCTAATTAGCTAAAAACATTTAGCTATATGAGCCCTTTTTGTGGAATTAGATGTGAATAATATTTTTTATTTATCAAAAAGAAATGAAGACAAAATATTTTTTGGAGGAAAACTTTATAAACTTATGCTATTTTTTTAAAGCTACAATTTATGAAATTGTGCTATTGTTTTTAGAGCTATAATATATATTTAGTGAAATATTTTAAATAATATTTGATGATAATATTTTAGACATTATGTGAAACTTTTAATAATTTATTAGAAAGGATTTTTTGATATTAAAAAAAATTCACAAAGTTTAGATTCCACAATCTAGAGAAAAATATATTTTTAGTTCCTGTCATAGATTGTAGAACTATAGGCATCAACCTATATTTAACTAGTGATTAAATTAGTTAACTTAAGCCAATCAAATATCATAGTTTTTTTTAGTTATATCAAATTTTGAGTAAAATGTACAATATTTAACTATTCTAATATATAAAATTATTTATCTTTCATTTTATTGGTTAAGAGAAATGGAGCGATAAGAGCAGATTTCAAGGAAAGGCGGCTCGCACAAACTTAACAAAACTAAATAGATTTTTAATAATGTGACATGTCTTCTATTCTATGGTTAGAAATAGCTAGACTCAATTTTTAATTTCATTACTATCTTTTCACCAAACTTTGTCAAATATTAAATAGTTTAAGATAAGGTAGAATAGTTTTAATTTTTTATTATTTTATTTAATAATAAATTTTTCAGCTATTGTTTAAAATAATTTTTTATAAGAAAACTATTATAATAAAAAAAATTTCCATCTCTTCCACCAATTAATGTTTACTTAAATTTTAAAGTATTTTAAATAAAAAAATCTGACTAACTATTTAAATTATTTAATAAAATTTAATATATCTTCATTAAGTTATATAAGAATATTTTTAATTAAAGAAATAGATGTAGGATAATCAATTTTTAAATAATTTCTTATTTGTATTTTGTTATTTTATACATTTATATATGTTGGCATATGATTATTATTTTTTCAATATTTTTTTATTTTTCTATTCTGAATTGAAAATAAAGTTCGTCTCATAACTAGTATGTCTATTTATACATTTCATTTAAAATATAAGTTGTGGCACATATTAAATATTTTTAAAAAAATTGTTTTCTTACATACTTTACAAATATTGTCATAACAAAACAGATCTGCCAATATTTAGTATGAACTTTGTTGCAGCCTTGTTAGTATAGTTTCTTATTTAAATTATTTTATTTTTCTTCTATTGTATTATACATTTATGTAAGTTAACATAGAATTAAATTAATTATTATAGAAAATAAAATTATTTTTATTAAATATATGAATAAGATATTATAAATATAAAATTTTGTTTATGTATATGCTCACCATTATTTGTGATTTCTCTTATGTTTCCACTCTTCCAAATTCCATGCTATCTAAACTCTCCTAGATGCCATCTAGAATGATTTTGTTTGCATTGATACTGAACTATGACATTGAGACTTACAGGCTATAGGGCCATTAGAAATCTGTGTCACAAAAATCTCCAAAATTGATTGGCTTAGCTCTACTTTTATTTATTTATTTATTTTATTTTTATAGAATGGAGGCTTCACTAAGTGGACATTTTTGGTGGTTGTTTTTTATTTGAAATTAGATACTATTATATCCATTTCTTGTCAATGAGTGTTTAGGCTGGATCCATGGTTGCAAGACTATGACTAAATCAAACTAGTTTAGGATTCTCTAGGACCTATGCACCAATATGACTATGATTTAAATGACAAAATCATGTGAGACTTGGGAAATTTTAAATGTTCAATAGATGAATGGCTAGTACTTATACCGTACTCAAAATAGAAATTTGTAATCTCAGCTGAAGAAAAGTAAGCTGCATTGTCCATGACTATTTTAATAGGCACATAAAATCTTACCATAATGTTCTCCTTGATGAATTCACACACTACTTCAGAAGTAGTTTTCTTTGTGGCCTTCGCTTCCACCCATTTCAGAAAATAGTCAATTGCAGTGATTATATAAGTGTGACCAGCGCTTGATGCAAGATTGATAGGCCTGATAAAATCAAGGCCCCATTGCTGAAAGGGACCTTCTATTATTACTGGTCTGAGAGGAAGAGTTGCTAGTTGAGGTCGACCTGTGAACATCTTACATTTTTCACACTCGGCCACCCAATGATACGCATCCTTGAACATTCCCGTCCAATAATAGTATTTCCTCAAAATCGTAAATGCAGCTACAGAAGATGAGAAATGCCCACCACAAGCTTCATCATGGAACATTTTTAACAATCTCTCATGTTGTTGCTTGTCTACACACCTAAGAAAAGTTCCATTTACAGATATTTTGTATAATTTACCTTCCCAAATGACATATTTAGGAGCTTTCAACCTAAGGTCTCTCCTTTTTTTAGCCGTCAATCTTTCAGGGCATTCACCATAAGTCAGGAAATATACAATGTCTTCAAACCAAGGATCTTTTAAACTCACCGCCAAAACTAATTGTTCTATTTTAGGTTGGTTATCTCCTTCACTTTCTTCCATAGCTTTGCACAATGCATTGCCTCTTACCAGTTTTGTTGGCTTGATCTCTATGTCATATTCTTGTGGTTTGGCTACCCAAGCCCCTCTGTTATTACATCTTATGTCTTGTTGGGTTAATATACTCTTTACCGCAATGTCAGGAATAAATACATTGGAGTGGGAATGTAAGATATAAAATCTAAAGTTCTTCAAGGCTTTCACCATTGAGAAATCATGCTTCTCAGCTTGAGAATATCTTAGCTCATGATTTTTCAATGACATGCTCATAAAGGCAATAGGAGCTTGGAATCCTCTATTTTCTTGCATAAGAATAGCTGACAATGTATGTTCAGATGCATAACAATAAATCATGAAATCCTTCTTATAATCTAGGTGGCATAAGACAAGGGTGTTGGCTATAGCATCCTTTATATCTTGGAAAGCTCTTTTACTAGGGTCCTTCATTTGAAATTCTAATTACCTTTCATCATGTCCACAATACACTTAGTGATCTCTGAAAAGTCAGGGATGAATCTTCTGAGAAAATTTACTTGACCGAAGAATGACTTCACCCTAATTTTACTGACAGGTAAACTTAACCTTTGAATGGCTTTGACTCACTCTAGGTTGATCTTGATACCTTCTTATGATACAATATGACCCAGTAGTTTTCCTTCAGTAACACAAAAAACTAACTTCTTAGGATTTAAATAAATCCCATGCTCTCTACACCTTTGCAATACTCTTTCTAAATCCTTAATATGATCACTTCTTTTCTTAGAGAACATAGTTAAGTCATCCAAATATATGAAAATGATCTTATCTTTCATATCAACGAAAGAAAAATCCATACCTCGTTGAAATGTATCACCAGTGTTGATAAGGAAAAATGACATTTTGTGGTATGCAAATGTGCCCCAGGGAGTGGTAAACGTGGTCTTGTGCTGATCTTTCTCTTCTACTTCGACTTGGTTGTACCTGAAAAATCCATCGAGCATATACATCATTTCAGCTCCTATAACTGTCTGTAACAAATTATCCATGTTGGGGAGTGCGTAATTATCCTTTAGAGATGCTTGACTTAAATTTCTAAAATCTACGCATATCCAGGTTATTTCTCCATTCTTTTTCCTCACAGGGATGATGTTTTCTATCCATGTAGAGTGGTGGATAGGGTAGATAATCCTGGCTTTGAGCATTTTATTGACCTCCCTAAAGATGGTGTCTGCCACTTTAGGATTGTAGTTTCTTTATTTTTGCCTGAATTTGATGCTTGAAATTTCCTTCCATGAAGCTTTTTAAATCTTAATAACTCCAGGAAAAGACATCTTGATATTCTAAAAAAATCCTTCTAGCTTCTACTTTCTCTTTAGGTGTGCAACACTTCCCTATGTTTATCATCTTGAGATTTGACTCATTCCCAATGTTCATCCCTTCGTATTCTCCAATTGTGAGACCTTTCTCTATCCTTTTCTTCTTAACATAAGTATCATGACGATTGAACAATTTCTCTAATGATATAAAATATGGGGGAATGATGTTACCTTGCAATTGGGTCACACCAGGCTCATCTTTCTGTCATTTCCTAGGATGATCCTGTGAGAAATCATTTGCCTTTTCTTTAGGGGAACTATCATTACCTTCAAGGAAGAGTTGTAGGCATTTGTCATTGTCAAATACTTTCCAATCATCTACATTGTCGGGTATTGATGGCATGTACATTACTTCTACCTGGTACTTCTTGTCTTTAAATTTGGGATGAGGTAGTAGTAAGGAAGCGGAGACTGCTAGTGAATCTACTTTCAAATTTAATTCTCTAGGGACATATTCGATTGCAAAGGCATCCAGTCCTTCAACCTCATCCCATACCCCATTTCGATAACTCTTCAATTTCTAATTTTTAACAGAGTATTGACTTTTGATTTGGTGCACAATCAACTCAGCATCATCTCAAGCTTTTAGAATTTTCACACCCTTTTCTTTCGCAGCAATTATCCCGAGTAACAATGCCTCATACTTGGCCATATTATTGGTATTTGCAAACTCCAACTTGAAAGCCATCGACTCAGGTTTACCTTTAGGTGGTATCAATACAACTCTAGCACCAGAGCCAGAGGAAGAACAACTACCATCAAATTCTAGTGTCCAAAATTCTGGAGTCTTTTCTCTCTCAGAGGCCTTAACTTCTTCTTGTTCACCTTCAATTTCATCAACAACGCCCTGGGTAAACATCATATAATTACCAAAATCTAATTCTTGGTATAGGATCTAAGCTTTCAGATCATTAGATTTCAAAACTGTGAACTTTGACTTCTCTTCGGGCTCTAGTTTGACCTTCTTATTTCCCATAGGAATTACTACCAGAGACCAATCCAATTTAATCTCCCCGCCTAAATCTCTACAAAAACTTCTACTGAGCAATAATCCATAACTTGCTGGTATATCTGCAACAAGGATTGTCAATAGCATCTTCTTTTCAGGATGGGCAGCCAGAGCTACCTGAGCATCTTTGATTTGACCAAGTAAAGAAACTTGCTTAGCATCCATAGAATATCATCTACCATGGACCTTTGTCATGGTGAGGCCTAAGGCTTTGGCTAAAGGGGAAGGCATCATGTTATCAAAAGCACCTAAATCTATGATACAGTTGCTAATTTTACAACTGTTGATATACAAGGAGACGTAAAATGGTTCAGGTTTTTGACCTGGGAAAGTAGCCAATACAGTGGTTTCCCCTTGTTCAAATAGTTTTGCTAGTGAGGAATCATCTTCATTGGGAGAGGTGATATTTTGGTTCAAATTTATACTATCTCCTTTTAAGTAATCCATGAATCTTTTTAATTCAGCAGGATTCGACATTAAATAATCTATGGGAGAAATTTAGATGCTAGAATTTTTACAGAACTGGATGAAATCAAAAGAATCATTTTCCTTACCTGGTTGTGAGATTTTCACTCCCTGAATGATTTCTTTCATACCTGAAGTAGATGCATCATTGGTTCCCATTGAAGGAATGACAATAGGAGTTTTGTTTTTCTAGCTCCGAGTTAGAACTGCACAGGTAGTGCCATCTATAGTAGCATAACATTCTCCTTGCTTCTCAGAATCAGATTCATACTCAAAAAATAAATTTACAGAATCACCATGCGAGCATGAATCTGGTTCATTGTTTGGTGTAGTAGTATCCAACTCATTAGTAGATAATAATTGCATCATGTGAGCTATTTCAAGATAGCTCTCACCATTATGGTCCGTCGTTGGATGAAATACGCACATATTTCCTTTCTTAGGGGGAGCCTCAATTGCAAGCCTCTGTTGTGGAGCAGGTAATTATAGTGTCCTACTATAAGTATTTCTACCATTCTAATCTTGAAATGGTTTCTAGTACAGATTGTTGAACTTAGGGAGTTGTCTTTTTAAAGCGATGATTTCATTGGACATTTTCTGCATCATCTCATTGGTCAATGTAGTGATACTTGAACTAGTGTCTATCTGTATTTCTCTTTTCCATCTACCGACAAAAATCATGTCATCTTCTAACTCAATGGTTATTTTCTGAGAAGCGTCCAAATCTATAGGTTGTTCTCTTCTCAGATCATAATTTATATTTGGTGGCATGGCACTCATAAATAATATCTTCAGATTTGCAGGAGTGGGTCTATCAATTGTGGGAATTATGTTGGCAATCTTATTGAATTTAGTAACGAATTCCCTCATACTTATAGAAGCTTGTTTCTTGATAGAGGTCAATTGCATCAACAACGCATGTTCATCTTTAGTTTTTTTGAACCTGGCTTCAAAAGTCATCCTCATAGTATCCCAACTTGTGATTGAAGCATCATCCAAGTGATAAAACTAGTTAGTCACTACTTCAACTAGAGTTTCAACAAATAGCCTAACAAAAACATCTTCATAACCAACTCCTAGAATATGAGTTGCTACGAAGAAGGCTTTAATGTGTTCATCTGTAGTAACTTTTCCATCTCCCGAGAACTTAGGGAAGTTCTTTCTAGATCCTGAAGGGAGTGGATGATATGCTGTGAACTGCAATGGACCAGTTGCAATGACCCATGGAGCTTCCATGACTATAGGTGCAGGATGTTGAGGAAAATTAATAACAGGAGGAGCAACTACCCCATGTAAATTTAATACCTAGTGTATGCACCCTAAAATGGTCACCTAGACTTTGGGCCCCATTTTTGCAATTTATCAAATCCCTGAATCAATATTTTCAAATATCAATACTATCAATTATATCAATTTCCTTGATCAAATCATAATCAATTCAATATTTCCTAAGGTTTGAGCCTTATTTAATTTAAAAGAAATAAAAAATAAAAATCTTATTTAATTAAGAGAACATGCTCCCTTTTAATTAATTAAAAATCTCTTTTAATTAAATAATAAAATCACTTTATCCTAAGCCTTTATTTAATTAAAAGGAATTTCCTCCCCTTTTATTTAAATAAAAAATCTCCACTTTTCCTCTTATCCTAAGTTGCACAAATAAAGCATTTATTCTTATTTTATAAAAAGGAAAAAGCACTTTTTGTCTCATATGGACATAAAGTCAACTCCTATTTTCCTATTGGAGGATATTTGTGCACAAGGATCAAGCTTCTTTTTTTCTCCACCATTGATTAAGTCTTTTGCCTCTTAATCACAATGGTCCATTCCTTTTCACTTCCTATAAAAGAAGAGCTCTCTTCTTCATTTTCATATCTTAAGTTTTCATGCTAATATTATGCTGCAGGTTTTCTAGGTCATTTAGAGCTCTTTGAAGACATTCTACATCCAAGCTTTGAAGACTTGTTATTGCATTTCATTGTAGTTGCATATTTCCTTTCTTAGTTGCATTATCATGGCATATTAGCTTAGATTTCCTTTTATGCAATAGATTAACTTGCATTGTCATATAGATTTGCATTGCATTGCATACATTTGATTTCATTAGAGATATTGGCATTGTTGCCCTTGTTTTCATTGTGAATCTCTCATTGTATGGTTGACTAGCAAGGTCATGAGTTTATAGCTCTAGCTAAGAGCAATTTTACAAATCTTGCAACTCCATGCATAGAGAGCTATGGATCGATTTGTGAGGGCTCATTGTTGAGTTTTCTTGCATGTAAGGATTCATAGAAGTGTGGTCACATTTTCACCATACACCTGGCAAGCTATAGGCAATGAAGTTTGTGTCTTGGGAGGTGAAGGTGGTCTACTCCTGCTTCTTTTTTCACCTTTCTGATGAGGTAAGTCTATTATGGGAAAATTGAGCTTAGCGAGCCTTTCGAATGTAGGGTCTTTTCCACCTTTCCCCTTGGCACTTCTAGGAAATCTTCTTTGATCTAGAGCTTCGGATTAGTTTTGCTACCTAGCTTCATGCTCGACTCTATGTTGATTTCTTCTCTGAATTTCCCTTTCAAGTGTTTTTTCTCTCGCTTCTTCTTGTTCAATCACTTGACTTGCGTTCCCATAATGTTATGCATTTCTTCTGTATCTCCAAGTGAAATTATTCAAGGACAAGACTATGTCTTCTTGATCATCTTGAAAACCAAGATTGGGTTGAAGTACAGGGAACACATTCTCATGAGGTAACACCATTTTTCCTCATGAAAAATATTGTGGTCTAGTGACTGTTTCTTTCCCCAGCAGAGTCACCAAAAATATGTTGGTAAACAAATTATTCTTTTTAGATAACCAAAGGACTTGGCATAAGAAGATTCACGAAGCACTTTGGGCTGACAGAGTAACTCCAAAGAGGGAAATTGGTATTTCACCTTTTGAGCTAGTATACGAAGTTGAGGCAAGTCTTCCCTTGCCTCTGGAATTGGCCACTAACAAGTTGAGAATAGTGGTGGAAGATGGAATCTATAAGGATGGGTTGGAAAAGTGAATTTTGTATCTGAATAAACTTGAAGAAGAACAAGAGAAGATTGTTGACCATATCATAGAACATCAGATGTGGGTGAAGAATCTCTTTGACAAGAAAACTAGACCAAGGAAGTTCATGGTTGGAGATTTGGTACTACTATGGACAAATGAAGGGCGCCTAAAGGAATGCATGGTAAATTTGAGACACTCTGGAAAGGACCATTCATCATCCATCAAGCCTTTGACAAAAAAAATTTCAAATTGGCATATCCAAATGGTGAAGTACTACCCTTGACCTATAATGGTCAAGATTTGAAATTATATCAAGTAGCAAATTGAAAACAGGTAACCCCTGTATTGTATGATAGTTACGTTTAGTTCCAGTTTCTATTTTTCATAGTTTAGGTTTCCTTGCTTTGTCTTTTCTTTCATGTTTCCTTCTTTTGTTTTAGTTTTGTTGTGAGCCTCCTTTTCATTTAACTTTGTGAAACCATAGATTTGGATTCCTTGCTTAGATATGAACATATCCAAGTCCCCAGACAGAGCCAGTTGTTGCCCCACTTTTGTTCTTCACACTTTAAAACAAAAGTGAATTCCTTGTGTTTAGATAGAGTCGTGAGTTTTGAGATAATAAATTGGAGTCTAAATCTAGAATCCCTCTAGGATAGGTGGTCTTTATCGAATAATCCCCTCATGCCTCTTTCTGCTTTTAAGCTGGGTTGGTTTCTTTAATTTCATCCTAGGAATGGGTAAGTTATAGTTCCTAATTTGATAAAGACTTTTATTCTTTCAGTACTGTTGATGGTATTCATATGGATGAGAAGCTTCAAATTGACATTTTTCCTCTTTGTCAGGAAACTGAAAATCACCTTCTCCTCGGTGGGTTTCGACCCATGAAGGTAATTTTCCGCGGGGAGCGAACACAGGAATCATCAAGCACACAAGTTGTCGCTTCTCGAAAACCGACCTTCTTAGGTGATTTTTCGACAAGGGAGAAGTAGAAATAGCTAGACTCAATTTTTAATTTCATTTCTATCTTTTCACCAAACTTTGTCAAATATTAAATAGTTTAAGATAAGGTAGAATAGTTTTAATTTTTATTTTTTTTATTTAATAATAAATTTTTCAATTATTTTTTAAAATAATTTTTTATAAGAAAACTATTATAATAATATTTTTTCCCATCTCTTCCACCAATTAATTTTTACTTAAATTTTAAAGTATTTTAAATTAAAAAATCTGACTAAATATTTAAATTATTTAATAAAATTTAATATATCTTCATTAAGTTATATAAGAATATTTTTAATTAAAGAAATAGATGTAGAATAATCAATTTTTAAATAATTTCTTATTTGTATTTTGTTATTTTATACATTTATATATGTTGGCATATGATTATTATTTTTTCAATATTTTTTTATTTTTTTATTCTTAATTGAAAATAAAGTTTTTCTCATAACTAGTATGTCTATTTATACATTTCATTTAAAATATAAGTTGTGGCACATATTAAATATTTTTTAAAAATTTGTTTTCTTACATACTTTACAAATATTGTCATAACAAAATAGATCTGCCAATATTTAGCATGAACTTTGCTGCACTGTAGCCTTTGTTAGTATAGTTTCTTATTTAAATTATTTTATTTTTCTTCTATTGTATTATACATTTATGTAAGTTAACATAGAATTAAATTAATTATTATAGAAAATAAAATTATTTTTATTAAATATATGAATAAGATATTATAAATATAAAATTTTGTTTATGTATATGCTCACCATTATTTGTGATTTCTCTTCTATTTCCACTCTTCCAAATTCCATGCTATCTAAACTCTCCTAGATGCCATCTAGAATGATTCTATTTGCATTGATACTGAACTATGAACTAGGCATTGAGATTTACAGGCTGGGCCATTAGAAATCTGTCACAAAAATCTCCAAAATTGATTGGCTTAGCTCTACTTTTATTTATTTATTTATTTATTTTATTTTTATAGAATGGAGGCTTCACTAAGTGGACATTTTTGGTGGTTGTTTTTATTTGAAATTAGATACTATTATATCCATTTCTTATCAATGAGTGTTTAGGCTGGATCCATGGTTGAAAGACTATGACTAAATCAAACTAGTTTAGGATTCTCTAGGACCTATGCACCAATACGACTATGATTTAAATGACTAAATCATGTGAGACTTAGGAAATTTTGAATGTTCATTAAAAAATTAAACAGGCATAATTTTCTAACTCCAAGCTTGATTTCTATGCAATTTCTTATTGTACAATTTTTTAGGTTCAAACTTGATTTCCAAGTTTAATTATTATTTCAAACTTTCAAATTCTATGACAAAATTTCATCATTTTGAGAGGAACTTAGTTTCTCTACCACCTTGTTACATACATTTCCATTATAAAACAACTTTATAATATTTTATGTACTTATATCAAATTGATAATAAAAATTATGATAACGGTTACTATCAAATTAATAAAAAACCAACATGATATAGGAACTAACTAAAAGATTATTTTTACTCCTTCACTCTTACCTTCTTCTTTTTTTTGAAATTTTCTTACTATTATTACATATGAGATCAAACAACTTAATGGCTTGGAAACTAGGGGGGTGATTATTTTTACTAGTCAACTCTTATCTCCAACGACTATTTAGCCCTCCTGGTCACTTCCACCATTAATTTTTGTGTTTGTAGAGCTCTTACAGCTTATTTTACGGCTTCAAAATGATTCTCCCATCCAATGTGCGCTGGCAATGTGGCTAAGTTGATTACATAGATGTTGTCATTATGGAAACATATGATCCACATGAAGATCACACAAGTCAGAGAGCAAGTATGACAGAGCGCATTGCAAATTTGTCTAAGTGTGAGACAGTATTTTTACCAGTGTACTTGGACATAGTTTTTGTTTGCGATGTTGATTGGAGTAAGTTTAGTGCTTGCACACTTGAACATAGACTCTATGATGACTATTGAACACCCATATCAGAGCGCAAGTCAATACGGAATGTACGGAAGAAGTTATGATAGTTTTACCGAAGATAGTGTCAAGCCGACAGGACAGAATATGAAGACAGAATCAGTAAAGAGTTAAGGGATTATTTGTTTATCAAAATAATGACTTAACAATATAAAGGGATGGCATCCTAGATGTTAACTCTTGGATAAATTTATTTGTATAAATATAATTGTAATTGTAAGAAAATAAGAGAGGATATAGTATCATGATGAAGCAATGAAATATAATGAAGCAGTGATATGATGTGAAATATATGATGCATATGTAATAGTGATAGTGAAAGAGTAGTGAAGAGATATTGATGCAAGCAGTATAAGGTTAAATGTATCTTAACTTAATTTTTTAATTAGTGTATATTGTACATTACTTGTTTGGGCAGTGGACTCATCTGGTAATCACATTTTGTACTGCCAACTCCTAACATGGTTGAGGCTTCTAACAAGGCCTATAGTCCCTTAATCAGGACTAATACACTATATGCTTGTAATAGACTCCTAACAAGGTCAACATCCTTAATAGGATACTTTTGATTAGTGGATCTTTGTGGGTACCATCCCCACTGGGGTTTTCCCTTGGCCAGGGTTTCCTCGAGAACAAATAATGTGTTATGAGTTCTTTAGTATTATTGCTATGCATGTTGTTTAGCTTCTTATGTTATGCATTATAAAGATAATCTGTTATATCCATAATTGGGCAAAAGATAAATTTTTTAGAATATTGATTCACCCCCTCCTCTCAGTATTCCCTATTTCTAACAATTGGTATCAAAGCTTAGTTACTCGGAAAAGAATCATTCAAGGAAAGCCTAGCAGCTTGAGTAAGATCTCTATGGATATGGATCAACTACAGAATAATCTTGAAGAATCTCTTGAATAGATTGACTTTCTTACTATTGAAAAAGGTACTTTGAAAAGAAAGTATGATGATGCAAAGAACCTCATTGAGAAACTAAAAAATAAATTGGAAGATTCGAGATCTAAAAAGGAATCCAAATTTTTTATTGAAGATTGTGATGACAATTTAGAAAAATCAAATGAGATCCTTAAGCATAAATTGAAGATAGAAAATTTTAAGCTTAGCTTGAAAGATGGAAATGGAAAGAATGAAGCAAATCTGAAATCTGAGAATGAAAGTCTAAAGACTGAAAATGAAGGACTAAAATCTAAACTTTGTAAAGTAACATCTAAACTTGAGAAAGTCAATTTGCAGTATGATGAACTTGAGAAATACAACAAGATTGTGAAAGGTGAACTGACTCAATCCAAACAACAACTTGAAAGACTATATTCAACTAGTGAGAAGATTGATGAACAAATATCTTATCAAAAACCATTCTATGATAAGACTGGTCTTGGATTCAACACTCTTAAAGCAAATGATGAAAGCAAGGAACCAAATCTAAAAATATATGAAAGCATAGATGAGAAGAAGTTTGATGAGATCAAAAAATCTGAAGATACACCTAAAGAAAAAGAATCACCAAAGCAAGAGGAATCACCCAAAGGTATGCAAAGAGAATTCAAAGGTAGATGTTTTGCTTGTAATACTATTGGTCATATGAAGAGAGATTGCATAGGTAAGAAATTTAAACCTCTTAATGGTTATTGTTACAATTGTCACAGTTTTGGACATAGAGCTATTGAATGTAGGAAATCTAAATTTATTAAGAATAATGATGGTAGTAGAATGTTTGGAAATACTAACAATACAGATAAGAAACCTACTGAAGATATGGACAGAAGAAATGGAGTAATATGTTATAGATGCAACAAGGTTGGACACATTGCTAGAAACTGTAGATCACAAATCAATCAGCCTGGACCAAGATATGGAAACAATGGAATTTTTTGTTAGATATGCAACAAGATTGGACATACAAAAAGGTTTTGCAGAATGAACAATAGAGTTTTTCATCCTAATCCTAATCCCAAAAATCATGCAAGAAGAAATGAAGATGCAAGTAACAGTCAGAAAGGATGTTGTAGTAATTCAGATGAAGTGAAGTTTATCAAAAGCACAGACCAAGGAGACATATTCAACATTGAAGGTAATTAGGAAGGTGAAGTATTGAAAGGTAAGAATGAATCTTTACCTGACCCATCTCAAAGTACTTAATTTATGAAATTGTAGTAAAATAGGAACTTAGATTAGTGTAGAAGTAGATATATGATGAACTAAGTCTTGTGCAGTTAATGAAAGGTATTTTATGATGTTCTAATGCTATGGTTAAGAGTGCAAAGAAAAATATTGTGTCTTGCAAGATCGCAAGAAGTTTTAAGTTTTGCAGGTTAGCAGAAACAACTTTTTGGAAAGAAGCGACAAAAGAATTGAATGCAATGTCAGATCTAAGTGAGATTGAATTAATAAAAGGTCATGATCGATATTATTTGATCATCAAAGTGAATTCAAGTGTTAAGGAGATCAAAGAGCAGTGTTTCGAAGCATTTTGCAAGGATTTGGAGAAGAATTTTGTGTTGAATCTACACAAGCCCTAAAATCATGAAATCAAGGTATTTTACTTGACAAATCTTTAAATCAGTGAAGGAATCAGAAGAAATCATAGATGTTTTTTTAATACACAATGTCAGAGATAAGAATAGACCTAAATTGAAAAGGGAACCAATAGAACCCTTGGAAGATGATCCTAGGTTTGCTTTATCATCCATACTAGATAGAGTTTTACACCTAGAGAATGTCAGAAGTTATCTTGGATGCAAACTAGAGACACTCAATGATAGTGATTTCACAAATGAATATCAGGAGATTTACAATCAAGATATGACACTAAAACAAGGTTTTGAATATTTGGAAGATAATGAAATTCTTAAGTATGCACTACAGTATGAATTTGATAATGAAGAATGCACTAAGATTATCTTGAGCAAAATTCATAATGGGAAGTTTTGGTTAGAAGATAGAGTGATAAATATTACAGCTGATTTGATTCATGAAGTCACTGGATTATCTAAAACTAGAGCTATTCCTTTAAATGAGAAAAAATGAGGAAAACAGTCATTGATAACACAAATTCATCCTATAATGGTAGAGGAATTGTGATTAGTAATATCAAACAAGATGGTGTGAGATACTTATGCAAGATCCTAACCACTAAGCTTTGTGCAAATTCAAAAGAGGATGACATGGTAGCTGGAATGATACATGCAGCTTATCTAATGTGTGTTGATAAGGTACAAGTTGATATGTGTGAAATTATGAGAATTCAATTGTTTGAGAACTTGGAGAAGATTAAGAAAACTAAGTATACACAGTTTAGGTTCTCATCCTTAATCACCTATATGTTTTTTCATCTATTGAGAAGATTTCCCCACACCATTGGAAATGACTAGATTGATGGACAAAATACAATGGAAAGGATTAACCTAGTGTACATAAGACATGTTATTGACAAAGTAAATGAGAGTGCAGTACTGGTAATCAAGACATTTCAGAATATTGTGTCTAGCAGATCAAGGATCCCAAAGTCTCTTGTGGAGAAATATAAAGATGATATATGTTTTATGGTGGATGCTGACTTTACCTATATTGAAGCAGTAGAACCTAGAACAGAGTTCATAGACCCTCTTGGCTATGAGATATCTGAGGTAGAGATAGAAGAGTATGTTAGCAGGTTACTTAAGTGTAATTTGGACACTCAGTGTAATAGGTTTGGAACCTTTGAGGAGAAATTCAACTTTGCAAAGACCTTAATTGAAGAGAAGCAATCTAAGAAGAGAGTTGAGAGCACCATAAAGAAAATCCTAAAAGATACAGGGATGACAAAGCATGAGTTTTTAGTAGCAAAGAAAACAGCAGCAGCAATCAGAGAGAGTGGACAAAAAGAAGTTTTGTCTATTCCACCTTTATCATCAATTGTAGTTCAGCAGGAAGAATCACAAGTGAAGGTGAAAGTGGAAGAAATTGTGAAGGATCAAGAAGCAAAGTTATCCACTAGATCCACTTCCTCCACACCTAGAAAAAGAGTAAAGGAAAGTGCTACTGGACCAAGAAAGAGACATAAAACTTTAGTGCAACCAGTTCAAAGAAAAATTGTAGAAATAAAAGATGATGTCACTACTGTTAAGAAGAAAGCTTGGAAACTGAAAGTTGAGAAGCTTAATGAGCAGATCATTGAGGATGGAGACTTTAAAAGAATGAACAAGTACTATGATCTTTATGATTATATAGATAGACTTAACTGGAGAATGCAGTTGTAAAGCATATGATTTTGGCTAATAAGAAGTTTGATACAATTCAAGGTTAGATACCTGATGATTTGTACAATAAACTTGTGAATAGGAAAAAGAGAGCAACAGAGGAGGAACCTATCAGAGAAAATATTGTAAGGAAGCTTTGTGAAGTAAGAGATGAAACACATTTTAATCAGATCATGAAAGCCTTAAGCACCCATCTGAGAACCAAAAGGAGAACCATTCAAATTATGGGAGGTAGATATGAAGAAATCAATTCTGAGACAGAGCAAGCAATAATCAAGGTTATGACAGAAAATGTTGGAGAACCATTAGTTGCAGCAGAACAAGCAGGTGAGACAGAACAAGAGGACATTCCCTCTCCTCCAGCAATTAACATTGAAGATGAAACCATGAATGTAGAAGGAACAAAGATCACCTTGGATACTGATGATAATGTATTCAAGAATTTGGAGAACATTGTTGACAATTCGGCCTTTGAAGAATAGGAAACTACAAAAGAAGAAGAGACAACAGAGACAGCTATTATAGAACCCCCAATAATAGAGAAACAAGTACCCATTCCCACTGAAGAAGATATCGGTCTTACTCCTGAGACTGGAAAGAAGAATAAGATTGGATCTATGATTGAGCATTTGGGAAAGGAAGTAGATGATGATGATCAGTTGGAATTGATCACATCCTTGAATAAAATCATTGGCAAGAATAAGAAAGCGAAAAGTCTTGAAGGATGTCTAAAGGAACTAACTGAGAAGTTACAAAGAATTGTAACTACACAAATTGCAGAAGCAGACCCTATGGAGAAAGAAAAGAAGGTAATGAGCACTTTTGACAATGAATTCACAAACTTATTTGATATTGCAAAAGTGAAAGCACAAGCAACCTATGAGGCCAGAATGCTTTTCAACATCAGCCAGAATATCAGGAATGATATCAACAATCTTGATATCTATATCAAGGACTTGAGGAAGCATTTGGAAATAGGAAAATCTTTGTACACGTAGTGTACAAAATCAGAGACCTTGACAATAGAAGAAGATCAGAAGATGAAGATGAATGAAGCAGAAATTTACAATGAATCTAACCTTATTTCTATCCCCAATGTGAAGGTATGTGATGTTGAAAATAAAGTTTGGAAGCTATATGATGAAATCAAAGTTGTGCAAGATGAGAGAGATAGAAAATTAAAAAGATTCACTCTTTTGAGAGAGCACACTTCTATGAAGTTAAGCATTATTGAAGAGTAGTTGGAAGAATGTCTTTCAACTAAGACATCTTTTCAGAAGTTTAACTTTGAAAACCTCCAAGCATGTGAAATAGCATCTTATGGATTGAGCGCACTACTTAATGTGGCAGATTCCATTAAGAAATCATGGGAGAAGCAGGTAGAAGCCATGAAGATTGATTTTTTAGATTGTGTTGCAAACCTACCGGCTTTGCAATAATTGAATAGAGGTATAATCCTTTTGTGATACAATTTTGTAACCCTCCTTACCTTTATTTTGTCATTTTTGTCAAAGGGGGAGAGATATATAGCAAAAAAATTGATTATATATGATAAGGATTGATACTCCTAGGGGGAGTACTATATTAGAGATAATATTTTTTGAGGAGTTATAAGGATAGTATATATTTTATACTATGGCCACAATTTTGAGATTTTGAAGTTGTACACTTAGCCAATTTTCTCATATGTTGCCACCAATGACAAAGGGGGAGATTGTTGGCAATTTGGCTAAGTTGATTACATAAATGTTGTCATTATGGAAAAATATGATCCACATGAAGATCGCACAGGTCAGAGAGCAAGTATGACAGAGCGCATTGCAAATTTGTCTAAGTGTGAGATAGTATTTTTACTAGTGTACTTGGACACAGTTTTTGTTTGAGATGTCAATTGGAGTAATTTTAGTGCTTCCACACTTGAACATAGACTTTATGATGACTATTGAACACCCATCTTAGAGCGCAAGTCATTACGGCATGTACGGAAGAAGTTATGACAGTTTTACCAAAGATAGTGTCAAGCCGACAGGACAAAATATGAAGACAAAATTAGTAAAAAGTTAAGGGATTATTTTGTTTATCAAAATAATGACTTAACAATATAAAGGGATGACATCCTAGATGTTAACTCTTGGATAAAGTTATTTATATAAATGTAATTGTAATTGTAAGAAAAGAAGAGAGGATATAGTATCATGATGAAGTAATGAAATATAATGAAGCAGTGATATGATGCGAAATATATGATGCATATGTAATAGAGATAGTGAAAGAGCAGCGAAGAGATATTGATGCAAGCAGTATAAGGTTATGTATCTTAACCTAATTTTGTAATCAGTGTATATTATACATTACTTGTTTGGGCAGTGGGCTCATTTGGTAATCACATTTTGTACTACCAACTCCTAACAGGGTTGAGGCTTCTAACAAGGCCTATAGTCCCTTAATTAGGACTAATACACTATATTCTTGTAATAGACTCCTAATAGGGTCAACATCCTTAACAGGATACTTTTGATTAGTGGATCTTTGTGGGTACCATCCCCACCGGGTTTTCCCTTGGCCAGGGTTTCCTCGAGAACAAATAATGTGTTATGAGTTCTTTAGTATTATTGCTATGCATGTTGTTTAGCTTCTTATGTTATGCATGTATAAATATAATCTATTATATCCATAATTGGGCAAAAGATAAAGTTTGTAGAATACTGATTCACCCCCCCCATCTCAGTATTCCCTATTTCTAACAATGTGGCCCTTACAAATCATCAACTTAGAGATGAGAAGGTGGCACGTCTAAGAAAGCCTCCCAAAAATCTCAGTGTAATAACATACAGTTATTAAAAATTAATACATTGCCAATTCAGTAAGTTGTCTGGTACGCATGGGCCATATTAAAAGCAGACAAAACCGGAGGTGCGGGGAATCGATCACATGCATTATTCTATTTTACCACGAAGAAAAAAACCCTTTAAATAGAATGCATGTTTTCCTTGCCCTCTAAGCAAAAAAAAAGGTATAGCATTGTTCACTATTTGGGCAATGTTGACGTTCAATGAATTCTGGCAGGGCTAAAACTACCAAGGAAGGAATTTCAACTTTGATGGCTCGACTGCAATTGAGTCGAATTCAATGCTGGGTTCAAGATTGAAACAAAGGTAGAACTATGATTACTTTATAGGTGGGGGAATGGCTGCCATGATATTTCTTGTACTGTTCAGTTTACTTACACTTGTCTGCACTGTTTGGAAACAAGCTGGGTGAAACATCCTTCCAAATGAAAATGGAGATGATGCTGAGTGCAGTAGCAGGGAAAAGGAGGTTGTGTTGTGTGATATTGAAGAAGTAGGGAAAGTTATGGTGATTATGGCTAGGAATGAGAAACCCACTTTTTTGGGCCAAGCCATGCCTACACTCCATGCTCAAGACCATGAGGATAGTCCAGTATAAGTTTTGTTTATGAATGTTTGTTTTTTTGTTTTTTTTTTTATTATGGTGAAGTTTTTCAATGGGGAGCATGGTTTTCAGATGATTTCTACAATTCATGATGTTATGCTTGTTTTCTATGTTGTTCAAATTAAATTATATGATCTTTTATCAGACAAAAGAGAGCAAAACAAGAGAAAAGGATCATTAGATACAACTCTCCATGCTTAAGATTAGGATAATCTGCTATAAGTTTTGTTTTTGAATGTTGAGTATTTTTTTCAAAAGTATTGTGAAGTTTTGCCACTGGGAATTTTTGTTATATGATTTCCCCAATTTATAAATGATTTCTAAGTTTTTGAAGTTATTGTTCATAACTTCTAAAATCAACTCTATGAGTTTATTTTCAGCTCAAACTTTATTATCGTTATTCAGAAGAAAACAAGAGAAGAGAAAAAATATATAAATATAACTGAAACAAGATGATTAAAAAAGAATCATAAATTTAATTGTTGTATACAATACTGTGAGTTTTGGGAGTCTAGAAAGTTTAAGGTGTGGGAATCATAGATATAGTTGTTTCGGATAGTACTCTGTGAGTTTTGGGTTTATATGGAAGAGGTTATGCCGAATCAATATCACATAGAAGTTTTTTGTTTTGTTTTCTATATATATATATATATATATATATATATATATATATATATATATATATATATATATATATATATATATATATATATATATATATATATATATATATATATATATATATATATATATATATATATATATATATATATATATATATATATATATATATATATATATATATATATATGATTTAAGAGTCTTTAATCTGCCGAGGGAAGTTTAGGGTTTGGAAATCATAAATATAGTTGTTTGGTATACTATCTGAGTTTTGGTTTTGTATGGAAGAGATAGAGTACATGAGACTCAAAATCCCATTTAACTTGTTTGGAATAGAAGGTGTACATACTTTAACCCTTTCAAGATTTGAACTTGTCACCTTTCTTTCAAGATATAAGGGCTATTATTATGTGACATAATTCTATATTTAAATTACTCTTTGATGCATGTATGCATACAAATTATAGCTTACTAGTGGCTGGTACTTGCCGTTTAGATTTAATAATTAATTATTTACATATAACTTTGTTCAATATATTATCACAGAAAAAATAGACAAAATGAATATATTATATTACCTAGTACATAATTTATAGTTATTAGTATCATGTGCATCTTGTTATTTAGAAAACATGTAAAATAAGTTTTAAAATTCAATTGCAAATGGAATATACATTTTTTAAATATATTGTGATTCAATCATAATGTGCATCTTGTCATTTAGAAAATATGTAACATAAGTTTTAAAATTCAATTGCAAATGAAATATACATTTTTAAAATATATTGTGATTCAGTCATATGATTGAAATGTATGGTATGTGTTTTACTAATATAAAAAAGTAGTTATTCTAAGATAGTTTGCATTTATATTATGTTTATCACTTCATTTAAATTTTTTATAAATATTTTTTGAAGTTTTTTGTGATTCATATAATATATTATTTTATGATGACTCTTAAGTTTTCTATTAATCAACATATAAAAAAATTGATTCAATATTAAAATATATTATTGATAGTTTAATAATAGACAATTTATTAGTCTTAAAAACCACTTATTAATTTCAAATAACATTTGTAATACACAAATCTTGCCGAAAAAAGATCAATATGGAGGAAGCCCCTAAAAAAGGGGTCCTATAAGACCAAACCAATTAAACCAATGATAATTGAGATAAGTAATTTATATAATATATTTTATTAATAAATAAATATTTAAACTTTAGAAATATGTGAATGATGCAAAACTATTCACTGGTCAATGCAATATACTAGCCTACAGCAAGTGCAATAATAACAATAATAATCATCCATTTATATAGCCATGGTTGTATATAGGAAAACACTCTTCATGTTCATTTATAAAATACTACAAAAATCATTCATCAACTAAAATACAATATTATTATAAAAGATAAAGTTCTTATAACTTATAAATATTATAATAATAGAAATATGCACCAAACAATATATAATTTTATTTTATTTTCAAATACATAAGCATCATCAATATACATTCTAGCACATCTTAAAATAATTAGACAAGTGCAAACATTAAAAAAAATAGTACATCCAAATCCTCACATACATAAAACATATGGTTAGAATAAAATAATCTATTGATAGGAGTTTTGAGACACTATTCAACTTGGGATGAAATGCAAGATATACTTCACCTCTATTAAAAGGAAGATAAGTCTTCAAAAGAAACTCATTATTACCATTTGTAGGATAGCTTTAGTTATTATTACTATTATGCACTTAATTGATACTTGGAGTGATATTCTTGGCTATTCTTTGGAATCACCTCTGCAACAATCTTCATATCTAAAATATTAGGTTCTTATAACATATTATAATAATATAAATCTTTACCATTCAAATATATAAAATTCATAATTTTTAAATATATATCACATATACATTCTTTTCCTTTTTAAAATAATAATAAAAGTACAAACATATAAAATACATCTAAATCCTCTCATACATGAAATATATGGCTACAACAAAATAATCTATTAATGGGTGTTTTGCAACACTAGCCAACTTACGTGAAATCTAAGACATGCTTCGATTCCTATTGCGTGCATGGTAATCCATAAATTGTGCCAAGCTACTACACCTGAATAATCTTTGCAAATGTGGTATAATGGGGATGTAACGAAGAACCTTGTGAGCCACCTTTTTTGTTATTTGATCTATTTGATATCTACTTGTATGACATTCAAGTCATTCTGTTGTAAATTCATGTTCTTTACGATACATAATATGATCATTGGGACAAGCATCTATTGCTTGATACCCTATTCCAATATCTTTCATAGTGGCACATAATTCTCGAAATGAGCGAGGGAGAATATTCGATGGTGGTAACAAAAACTCACCTATCAATCTATAGAAAAAAATATAAGTTGTTAATATTACCAATATTTATGGTACATGTTTCACCCTTTAATTACTATAATGACATATATGACATACCTTAGCATATGTGACATTGTTGTGTTAGATAAACCATTCATAACCTTCAATTTCAACAACAACAATACAAGAGAGAGAAGAGTTGTTTGGGAGCCTTCGCAAAGGGTCGTGACTTCCTTCTCAAGTAGAGGTATATCATGAATGACATCAACATCATCCTGATCATCATCATCAATTGCGCCAATACCAAATGTGTCATGGATCAATGTCTTAGTACCATCATTTGGCGCATGATTGTCATCTTCCATGGGATCATAATCTTCATCTTCAATATTTGCACCTCCATGATCCTCCACTTCCAAAGCTATATTCTCCATATTCATACCTCCATGGTCCATATCACATACTCCCCTGGAGAGGTCGACCTATATAAAAATCATGAACACAAATAAACCATGATAATGGTCTCATCATCAAGTGTATTTCATATATCTATTAATTGTTAAATAAATATAATGAAAAACTTACCAATTCATGATAATCAAACCCTCCCTTAATATGAGCATTATCCCTACAATGTCTCTTAGCTATTTTGTTAGCAATATTCTAGTGTTTAAGCCCTTACAAATATTGTAGGGACAATAACATTTTCCATCGCCTTTTCTTTTCAAGTTAGACCACAATCTTTTGATTGTATCCCCATTACCTTCTTCACTTGGATTGTCTGACATGATCCTTCTTCACTTAGATTATCTATAACCTAATTATATATAGAAATTGAAAATTTAGTTATGAAATGATGTTGTAGTATAGTATACAAAATTGAAACACTTATGTTATTGTAGTCTTCCACCTCAAACTCTTTCCTATTGTGGCAAGAAAGAAATATATTCAAATAATATAGTAGTTTGTAAATCAAAATAAAATATCATATATATTATACATAAAATATTATCCCTATAGTGCATCAAATTTGACCAAGCACTACTGGGAGCTAGACCTAGCAACAAATGGACTTGTGATGATTTTCACAATAATACATTTGTTGTAGGGTATAAGGTCCCAGTAGTGCTTAGGCAAATCTACATGGTGAAGGTTGTATATGTTGTATATGTTGTGTGTGTGCGCGCATAAAAAAGGGGGCCTTTATCTTTGATCTTAAAATGAAAAATATGCCTATCTAACACTTTTTGAAGGTGCAGGGAACAGCAAATGGAGGCAACTTGAGACCACAAATGGAGGCAAGTTGTTGATTGAGGGTACAGGGAACAACAACCGTCAGTACTTTTATCAAATTGTAAATTTCAATTTTGAGCCATTCTGTGAATATAGAACATGGATTTAATCTCAGAAAATAACAAAATGTAGACACAACAGATTACTTATTTTGTTATTCTACATTACTTACTATTTGAGTGCACGTTCCACCTGCAACTTGATCAAGTCTTGTTTGATGCTTCAATTTTGTGTTCACTATCCTGTAGAAGTACATAGTTTTGTATTTCACCAATATTTTATTCAAAAAACAACAATAGAATAAAATACTTGTTGAGAAATATCATCATAGGAGTATCAGAAACTTGAAATCCAAAGGTAACTCAACATTATAAGACTCTTACATTCAACCTTCATCTCATGCACCTAATAAATAGGAGATAAAATACACGAAATTGAAAAATTACATTACAAAACAATGAGCTAAAACTACATTACAAAACAATTAAATCATCATAACTTTCTCTTTACTTAATAATCACACATGGCATGGACTCTCTTCAAACTCACAATACATTTGTAGTACAAAACTCATGAGATTCTAAAGAATGGCTCACTCTTAATCAGCCAAATCTTCCTTGTACCACATAAAAAATTATGTGATAACTATGTCTACTCCAACCTTAATTGTTTAAGAATTCATCATATCAGATAAAGTATGTTTAAGAATTGTTGGGACTGGTCCTTTGGCGTGTATTAAACAGAATACAATTTTCAACATATTATTATCACTCTATTTCTTTGTTGTAAACATGCCATTGGTTTAGTTTTGTAAAAAAAATTGTGTTAGATGCATTTAAAATTATCTTCATTGTCTTTTGATTGTCTAAATGCTTCTTTATTTGTCAGCCAATTAATACATGCTAGTATATAAAGAAAACAATTAGAAGACAATGAAGATTTGTCTGACAAAAATGAATACACTAAACTAAACCAATGGCATGTTTACAAAAATTATCATAACTCGCAAGCAAAACTGAAACAATGGCATGTTTATAACTGATTAAGAGTGAGGCCTTCTTTAGAATCTCATGAGTTTTGTACTACACATGCAACATATTATGATTTTGAAGAGAGTTTTTGCCATGTGTGATAGAACCTACTTTATCTAATAAAGTGCATTGTTAAACAAAATAAGGGTAGAGTAGTTATTACTTAGTTTTTTGTGGGGGACAATGAAGATTTGTCTGAAAAATAGCAGGTCTTCTTTAGTATTTCATGAATTTTTACCACATATATTGTTTCAAGCCTTTGAGTCCTGGAGAAGAAGAATGGTGTAAGTTGAATAGATCAGAGTGAATGGGGTGTTGAAACATGGTGAATAGACCATGATGAGATGATACTTGATTTCAGGATCAGGGTGAAAAGCCTAGTTGAGGTGTATGCCAGAGGAATAGAGACAAGGTTAATGATCGATCAAAGATCATATGAAACTATGTAAACCACTTTTAGTAATAAAAAATGTAAATTTCATGTATATTGCCAATCTCTTCCACAGGGGTACAGTCAGAGGGTTCAATGAAAAAATGATCTTTTGAATGGCTACTATGAATATGAATGATTTGATATAGTATATTTCTCATTTTAATTGAAGTTTGGAATAGCTTATGCAAGGGTGAAAGTACTTTTGATCATTTTGGTCATGACTATTCCCGTACATAGTCAGGAAATGTAATTGTCTAATGATTATATGTAATGTTGAATGGATTAAATTCTTTATTCTTGGTAGAATTGAATGGAAGGAATAGTGTTGGTGTTAGGTTTCATTTATTATTGAATTCAATGGTTTCCAATATGTGTTGAGGAGTTTGCTCCTTGTTTAATGTTAACTATTCCTGCACAATCCACTCATACAATAGTGAAATGCTACGTGGAAGGGATGGTTGATAGTGTTCCTTGAGAGAAGGGGGATTGTGAAATACTTGTTATCATTGTATTGTATATTTCCAATATGTTTGGATGCAGGGTAGACTAGGAGAATGAAGGATCACTCACTAATTGCATGATAACCTAGTTTTGAAGGGTCACTAGTTGAGGGGATAGTCAAGGTCTGGATGATTGGGCCATTAGAGGACCTTATTTCTTTGTATTAATTTCTATTCAAATTGGATGCATGGATTTTTTGTGAATTATCGGCTTCCATGTATCCTGCAGCTATGGAAGGAATAGTGTTGGCGTTAGGTTTCATTTATTATTGAATTCAATGGTTTCCAAGATGTGTTGAGGAGTTTGCTCCTTGTTTAATGTTAACTATTCTTGCACAATCCACTCATACAATAGTGAAATGCTATGTGGAAGGGATGGTTGATAGTGTTCCTTAAGGGAAGGGGGATTGTGAAAGACTTGTTATAATTGTATTGTGTATTTCCAATATGTTTGGATGCAGGGCAGACCATGAGAATGAAGGATCACTCATTGATTGCATGCTAATCCAATTTTGAAGGGTCATTGGTTGAGGGGACAGTCAAGGTTTGGATGATTGGGCCATTGGAGGACCCTATTTCTTTGTATTAATTTCTATTCAAATTGGATGCATGGATTTCTTGTGAATTATTGGCTTCTATGTATCCTGCAACTATGGAAGGAATAGTGTTGGTGTTAGGTTTCATTTAATATTGAATTCAATGGTTTCCAAGATGTGTTGAGGAGTTTGCTCCTTGTTTAATGTTAATTGTTCTTGCACAATCCACTCATACAACAATGAAATGCTATGTGGAAGGGATGGTTGATAGTGTTCCTTGAGGGAAGGGGGATTTTGAAAGACTTGTTATCATTGTATTGTGTATTTCCAATATGTTTAGATGCAGGGCAGACCAAGAGAATGAAGGATCACTCACTGATTGCATGATAACCCAGTTTTAAAGGATCATCTAGTTGAGGGGACAGTCAAGGTAAGGATGATTGGACCATTGGAGGATCCTATTTCTTTGTATTAATTGCTATTCAAATTAGATGCATGGATTTCTTGTGAATTATCGACCGTTATGTATCCTGGAAGTGCATCCGTAAATCTTCATATACTTCTCTAGGGTTGTAAGCCACTTAGGGATCAAGATAGAGAAACTAAATCAAAATCATTCTTTGTCCTATTTTTTTTTAACAAAGTCTCAACTATCAATGATACAATACATTTGATGCCCTAAGCTATCAATAAAAATGGCACCTAGCTAGAAGCTCATGGGCTGTCCATTTGATAACCACGGTCAACATTTCAAAAAAATGGATATCCTTGAGCACAAGCACCAATAACATTAAATAATGGAGTTAAAGGATGGGTTAGGACACGACGCCAGTAGAATGCATTCATTTCAGTGAGCATCTCAGCAATATACAATGGCATCATTAAACATGCCAATAATATCAACAAATGTGAATCCAAACATTTGAAAATAGTGAATCGATATCCTTGAGCACAAGCACCAATAACATCAAATAATAGAGATAAAGCACTAGCTAGGGCATGACACCAGTAGAATACGGTCATTTCAGAGAGCATTCATGATCAAATAAAATGTAATGCATTTGAAATTTGTGGTCGAATATGATGCCAGAGGCTCGAAAGATGAAGAAATCACATACCTTCTCTCACGCTCAGCTTTTGCTCGTTTTCTCCCGCTCCTTCTCTATGCAATCAAAATAAAAATGATGAGGTTGTTTCACTTCTTTTTTTCATTTATACCCCAGAGCTGTCGGATTTCTGATGGTCAATTTAACACCCATCGGAATACCAACACCATCAGGGCCTATTAAAAAAAAAAAAACCAAATTCATAAAAACAATTACCCATCGGAAGTTTCTGTCAAAATTTGGCCCCAAATGTAGTAGTACCTTCTCTCTCACTCTCTCTTAGGTGCTCTCTCTCTCTATAATATTGAACATATAATTTAAATATTTAATAAGTTAATATTATACTATTATACAATAGAGAAATAAATAATAATAATAATAATAATAATATAATATATAATACTAATATTAAAATTTATATTATAATACTAATTATATGCTATTATCATTTAATATTAATATTATAAAAAAATTGTAATAGATAACTTAAAATTGAAAAAAAATACTCAACTCAATTAATATTAACATAAAAAAAAATTTAATATGTAACTTGAAGTTGAAAAAAATAGTTAAAATGAAATGTTGAATTAAGCGGGAAATTTTTGATATCTAGTTTTATCAGATATCCGATTAGGCTTGGTATTTTCCTTGGGAAATGCCAAACGTGAATGGTCAACCCATTAGGCGTGACATATTTGTTTTGATCTTGAGACTTCGACCATGTAGCTGACGATAATTTTTTCACCCGATATTGATGAAATGAAAAGGGTTTCTTAAAGACATTATTAGCTTTCCATCAATATAATTGTTGTCAAATTTTGAGTTCAGTAAGTAATTATTACTTATTTTTTAATTGAGTTATCTTTAAAGTCGTAATTGACATACTGATTGAAAAACAACTATAACTTTCAAACCATTTAACCTTTTTGAAATCCAAAACATGCGTCACATTCTATGCTTCAGCTACTATAAGAAAAAAAAAGTTTTCAATTTTGTAAAGTTTAGAATTAGTTAAGGTGGTCAAACACGAGAGTTTTTTATTTTGAATAAGTTGTAGCATAAAATTCATAATTAATTATTTATTTGGAAAAAATTACAAAAAAATATGCGTCACATCCGAGCATGAATCTACTACTTATAGCTAGAATCTTGGTAAAATATATCATCATTTGATTGTGATTAAGGTGGTCAGACATACACATACTTTTTATCTTTTCCCTAAATTTTTTGTACTACTGCATTGAAATCTAAAATTTTGAACAATTAGATTAAATTTTTTTCAAAAAAGGGCTAGTAGTTTAGAAACTACATTCAATTTCCTACAAACTCTATTCTTACAACTTTTTCACATAAGGTTGATAAGATGTTCAACTTTTTACGTTAAGTTGACTAACCTTGATTTTCTAATTTTTCATTGCCACTTAAGTTCATAGTTTGGTATACCATGATCCTGCACATACCCATGCATATATATATAGATACATACACACATATACATGCATGCATGCATACATGTGTGTGTGTGTGTGTCTATATCTATCTATGTATATGTATATCTATATTATATCTATATCCACACACACACACACACACACACACACACACAAAGGTCAAATCTTATCTTAGGATAAAAATAGATGTAAATCTCCAAAAGGAAGTTTTCAATATTTTAGTTTAGAATGTATATAGTTGTGTGCATGGCTTCATCTCAATCTCTTATTCCTTTGTCCAAAGATCTTCCCTCATGTTGATCAAAATAGATGTAGATATGTGAAAGTGACTTTTTAGCATTCTAGTTTAGAATACATATTGTTGTGTGGATGGATTCATTTGAATCTCTTCTTCCTCCACCCAAAGACCTTTAATCATATTGATCACTTAACCTATGTCTTTAAATTCACCATACAACACATTCTTAGTTTTCTAAATTTCACTACTTTGAATTTTATGCCAGTTCAACATAGTGACCAATGAAGATAGAGAATGTAATGTACCTCCCATTTTATTTATGCATTTCATACTTGTTTATGTGATCTTAGTTTTATGTTTGCGGATTATATAGCTTGAGATATCCTACTTTTGATTGTTGGGACATATGATTTGGAGTGCTCATCTTATGTTCTATTGTGTTTGATGTTTTGTGTGTGTTCTAGCTATTGTTGTTAAGGATTTCTCCTTGGTGGTATGATTATGTTGAATTCATATAGATACTTTTAATTTCTCCTTATTTTGGCTGTGAAAATATTTCCTGGCTAAATAAAATATTTGAATATTTGAGTTTTTATTTTTTTTCTGAATTTGATATGTGAACATAATTGTTGAATGTATTAATGGTTAGTATAGCTAATTGCAAGTAATGAATCATTTTTCATGTTACATGAATTTGATGAGATGTCATGGTACTAACAATGTTGTGATTTGGGAATATTGGTGTGTTTAGTTTTGGAAAGGTATAATATTGATGATCCATGTTTATGGTTATATGGATATGGTTAGACTCATTACTTATGTTATCTTTATGTTTATGTCAATGATGATCATATTTTTGTGATGATTATATTCATGTATGTGATATATGATGGTTATTTACTCTATTATAATTTATTGATGTAGTACTAAATCATCTATCTTAATATGCTTTGATTATAACTTTTCTCATGTTACTATTTGACGTGTTTGTATAATGAGGGATGAAGTCATAGTTACTCACTTGTGTGACCCACACATATCTTGATCCCCTTCATTGTCTATTATTGTGATGTGTGTGTGTGTGTGTGTGTGTGTGTGTCAATCCCCTTCATTGTATATTATTATAATATGTATGTGTAAGTGCACGAGTGTATGAACGTGCTCATCTTTATTTTAAAAGTTTTTAGGTACCAGGCATTGACTTCACCTAAATTAGAAGGTCTAAGCATTCCTTATATACATCTCAATGGTGGAAAAGGGGAGGTAGCATTAAGGCTCAAACCTAAGCTAAACCTAAGCCATTATCTTATGTAAGGATAATTATCTTGTTATCTTACCCTATTGGATCTGTCAAAGTGATAGGTATCCAATCACCTTGGTTTGGGTATGTGGTTTTGGCTTGATCATTTAGTTAGTTTTATCTTACTTTGTGGATACATATGTATGTATATATCTTAGTACATGTACTAATGCATTTAGATATTAATATTAAATTATAACTTAAGTATGTGTATTAAAGCTTCATGGTGGTAATAATATTATGATAATAAATAGAAATTAATAATTATTTATATGAAATAGTTAATATATATGGAAGTTATTAATAAGGATAATTATATCCTTATATGTAAAATCAATGTTTATATAATATCAAAATAATATTAAGAAAGATTTATTGAATAATATTTTGGATAATGAGCAGATTATACATATTTATCTGTTAGGAGTAGATTAGTGTTATTAATGCTATTAATGTTTTTCTGAATTACATAACATATCTAACCATACAGTATCGCATTCCTTTATAGTCTAGTTAGGATGATTATTTATGTTTTTAATCGCTAATCAAGATCTCTAAAGAGGTACTATCAGAACATGGACACACTGCCTAAGGCAAATATTACTCATAGAATTGACTTGATATCAAGCTAACCATTGGTTGTGGAGAAAACTATTTGTGCATTTCAAGATGACGGATTCAACTCGGAACTACATATAAGCACACTGAAGCTATAGGATAGCGAAAGGTTATCTCAAGCTGTAATCATATTGTATACTATCCTGGTCAATATAATTTATAACTTGTTCAATCAAAATGGTCTTTTTGGTAGTGGGTATGCCCATGAACCTATGTATTTTTGAAATCTCAACAGAACTCGAGTCGTGGGAATGCCCACATATATTTATGTATAAGGTACAGGACTTTTGTCCCGGGCATGGCTAGAGGTTTTCTCGACCCCACTCTTTCCTACCAGCGCTCGCAGCGAGTGGGGTTATATTGTAAAATTTATTTTTAATATTAATATTTAATTCTGGCTTCGACCTTTTACCGATCAAATATATATATATATATATATATATATTGGATAATGATAATTTAATATTTATTGATGTTTTGACCATATTAATGATTATTGTTAATTATCAATATTTTAATTATTAAAAATTAATGGGTTTAGTATTATTATTTAAAGATATTTTTATAAGGGCATAAAAGAAATCTTAGAATAGGTATCTAATCATAAATATATTTAAGTAAATATATTTAAGTAGTATGAAAGCACTAAAGAACTATAACCTATTATATTGGAGCTTATTAATTTTTTCTTACTCAACGATTGTGTAAAGAGTCATATATATCATTATCATTATTTAACAGTATTTAAATCTTTAGACTAATGTAGACAATCACACTAGTAGTAAAATTTGGACACAATGTATCTCATGTTAGTTCCTGTTGTAGGCTTTTGGAACTATAGTTAATGACCATTTTTTAACAAGTGATTAAAGTATGTAATTTCATCCAATTAAATTTCATCAAAAAAAAATTTGGAGGAAAACTTTATAAACTTATGCTATTTTTTTAAAGCTACAATTTATTAAATTGTGCTATTATTTTTTAAGCTAATTTATATTTAGTGAAATATTTTAAATAATATTTGATGACAATTTTTAGACATTATTTGAAACTTTTAATAATTTATTAGAAAAGATTTTTTGGTAAAAAAAATATATCCACATAGTATAGATTCCACAAATTAGAGAAAAATATATTTTTAATATAGTTTATTATTTGAATTATTTTATTTTTCTTTTATTGCATTATACATTTATATAAATTAATATAGAATTAATTATTTATTATAGAAAATAAAATAGTTTTTATTAAATATATAAATTTAAAATATTATAAATATAAATTTTTGTTTATGTATATGCTCGTCATTATTTGTGCTTTTTATGTCAAATCTTTTGTTTCCCTTCCAAGTTCCATGCTATCTAAAATCTCCTAGATGCCATCTAAAATAATTCAAATTGTCCATTTTTCTATTTGCATTGATACTGAACTATGAACTAGGCATTGAGACTTGGAGGCTATAGGGCCATTAGAAATTCGTGTCACAAAAATCCTTGTTTCTGTAAACTTTGACAATGTGTGTTATTTGTAGGTCTAATCTGGTTACAACTCATTTTATTGCTTTCAAACGATTCTCCCATCCAATCTGGCCCTTACAAATCGTCAATTCAAAGATGAGAAGGTGGCACGTTTAAGAAAGCCTCCCAAAAATCTCAGTATAATAACATACAGTTATTAAAAATTAATACATTGCCAATTCAGTACGCATGGGCCAAATTAAAAGCAGACAAAACCGGAGGCGCGGGGAATCGATCACACGTATTATTCTGTTTAAACATGAAGAAAAAAACCCTTTAAATACATACATACATATATATATATATAGATATCTATCTGTGTGTGGGCACGTGCACACACACACTTTTTATCACTATTTAAATCGTAAGGTAAATAAATTTAGCTCTTCATAAAATGGTGTGAATAAATTTTGCTCTTTAACACTAGACTAATGTAGAAAATCACACTATTAGCAAAATTTGGTCACAATGTATCTCTTGTTAGTTCGTGGTAGGCTTTTGGAACTATAGGTGATTAAAAATTTCATCCAATCAAATTTCATCACATTTTTTAATAATATCATATTTTGATATTTGATAATGTAAGTTGCAAATTTTTTAACAAAACAAGTTTTAGAAATTAGTTTTCAATCTAATTGACTAAAAAAATTTAGTATAGTTTCTCATTTGGATTCTTTTATTGTATTATACATTATGCAAGTTAATATATAATTAAATTAATTATTATAGAAAATAAAATATTTTTTATTAAATATATAAATAAGATTTTATAAATATAAAATCTTATTTATGTATATGGTCACTATTATTTGTGCTTTCTATGCCAACACTTATGTTTCCACTCTTCCAAGTTCTATGTTATCTAAAATCTCCTAGATGCCATCTAAAATGATTATAACTGTCCATTTTGCTATTTGCATTGATAATGCTATTTAAATTGATAATGAATTATGAACTAGGTATTAATTTTTCTATAATTTTTAATCTAAGAAAATAAATGAATGTGGCAAAAATCTCACCACCTCACTGTACAGTGAATTGAATAGTGCAAAACATATTTTTCCTTCATACTTTGCTATGTTTGAAAATCTTTTGATCTTTGCTATGTTTGAAAATCTTTTGATCTGAAACAAGACATCCATGCCACAAAAATCTCTAAAATTGATTGGCTTATCTCTACATTTTTAATACAAGTCTTAGTAATAGGATATTCTAACTCTACCAATTTTGTTTCTGTAAACTTTGACAATGTGTGTTATTTGCAGGTCTATTGGCAACCTATAAATTAAAAATCTATGATATAGAATGGAGGCTTCAATTATATCATACCATCTGGTCAATTTCAGTAAGTGGACTTTTTTTGTGGTTGTTTTTATTTGAAATTAGATACTATTATTTCTATTCCTAGAAGGAATTGGTCAATGAGTGTTTAGGTTGGATCCATGGTTGCAAGACTCAGACTGAATTTGACTAGTTTAGGATTCTATAGGACATGTGCACGAATACAACTATGATTTAAATGACTCTGAATCATGTGAGACTTGGGAAATTTCAAATGTTCATTAAAAAATTAAACAAGCATAGTTTACTAGATCCAAGCTTGATTTTTATACAAATTCTTATTGTACAATTTTTTAGGTTCAAACTTGAATTCTAAGTTCAATTATTATTTCAAACTTTCAAATTTTATGTCAAAATTTAAACATCACTTACAGGAACTTAATTTCTCTACAATCTTCTTACTATTATACATTAAATTATGCGCCTCTGATCTCAAGCTCTCGTAGTCTTGATAATCCAGTATAACATGGGACTCATCTCAAGGTTGTGGGACCTTTTGCTAACCGAGATGAGACCTCCAAGTTCTAGGCTGGTTCCTCTTGGATAATCACCTTGATTTGCTCTTAACAAGAAAATAAACTTTGAGGGGAAAGGGATAGAAGGACTGCATGGAAAGGGAAATAACAGAAAGCAAATCTATCCTACTAGGTGATACACCGAAATTAGGGTTTGGATCTCAGTATAGAGGGATGAGATCAATGGAGGAATCAGGTCTAATAAGTCACCACTCACTGGATAGCTTTGCATAAGTATTTCATAGGAAGGCTTGAACAGAGGACTCAACCTATGACCTGCAAACAAACATCCTCCTCTGCGCTGGGTGTAGGAATGAGACAAGACTGTTAGGGGCTATAGCATACCCACAAAAACATCTAAATCAGATCAGACATAGGAAACCCACAAAATTGCAGAAAGTGAGAGGGACTAGGAACCCCAATTTCTATTGACGACATTCATAAACTTCAATCCAATAAGAGACAAACTCAGACAAGAAGGCATGAGGACAACAAGAGTGCCACAAAATGCTTTGCAATATTTGAATTCATCAATGAAAACTTACAAGATGTGGGAAACCAGAGAGCAGGAAGAAATGCTACAGATAGTTTTCCAAGAAAAGAGCCTTTTCTCTTTTACAAAATGTCAATTCTGAGCACTACTGGCTCCAAAAAGAATATATATCTCTGCACGCAGGCAGGAATCCCACTTTTAGGGCTACATAGGTATGCATAAAATAATCTGGCCCTAAAACAGTCTCTTTTGATCATAAATGAAATTGTGCAAATATCTCAACCGATCAGATATTTCTTTGCGTGTCCATCCCTGAACTTGATCATGCCTGCAGACACAAAAGTCTGGATTCAACAACCTCCCTGCAAGCCCATACTATCATGAATGCGCAAAATCTGATCAGATCGTAGAAAGGACCCAAAAAGGTAGCCTAAATCCTCTGCAAATTCTATCCAACCGCAACCACCCTTGAAAATATCATAAATTTTTAGTTGTCGCACTTGCAAACATTTCCCTTCAGAAGAAAGCTCATAAAAAACAAGCCGCTCCGCTTTGAAATGAGCCTGGTCGCATGATCGTATGAGGCTAGGAGGCCACATGCGATCATGCAACTACCCTTGAAAACTGTCACCGCTTGACAAAGCAATGGTCGCATGATCGCATGAGGCCGAAAGGCTTCATGCGATCATGCGACAAGCTTTTGTCAATCTGTCGCACAAGACGCCTCAGGCCCGCAAGGAAAGCCACCTCAGCATCCCTACGAAAAGGTCATCAATCGCATGATCGCATGAGCCAAAAAGGCTTCATGCGATCATTCGACAAGCTTTTTTTTTAAATCTGCCTCCGCTTGTCACAAATATTCGGGCCCGAGATGCACTGCAAACTTAACCCCGATTTCACCCCGGGTGACCTTTCTCCTCTAGTCACCAAGCCGCGTTATCTTTCTTAACCTCAGGCACCTCTTAGCGACCACGCGAAAATCGTTGATCTTTGCTTCATCCGACGGTAGTTGTTGAGTCGCGTTACCTTTTCGGTATATTCCTTTCCATCAGGAGATTACCCGACTAAAAGAAGTCTCATAATCGCCAGATAGAAAGAATATCCTTCCTTTTATTGCGAGATTACCCGACCGAACCTAGAGCTGGGCCCACCTCCAACTGCGCAACCACACAAAGCTTTCCAACCCCGAGCCAAGAACCACCACGTGTCACTCCCCTATTCATCCTGGCCGCCACATCAACAAACACCTCGGCACCCCGGCACAGACCCACAGCAACACCGCCCGAAAACATGCTAACCGCTGACGGTTTGTCGCATGGTCGCATGGGCTCGAAAGAGCCCATGCAATCATGCGACCAACCGCATGATGCTACCCGATAACCGTTGGCGGCACTATCCACCGAACCCCTGCTGACCGCCACCTTACTAAGAAAATCGGAACCATTGACAGTTTGTCGCATGGTCGCATGGGCTCAGAAGAGCCCATGCGATCATGCGACCAACCATAAGGTGTTAGCCATCGACCGCTACCATGCTGTGGTTTGATTGCTTACCGCTTGTCGCATGATCGCATGCGGCCAAGAAGCCACATCCGATCATGCGACCAACTACATGATGCTAACTGATGACTGCTGGCGTTGGAGTTGACCACTTGTCTTGACTACCGATCCTTTGCTGACACCGCATCAACGGTTTTCATATGATCTCATGGGATCAAAAGATCCCATGTGATCATGCGACAGCCGTCGGATCTTCTCTGCGCTGGCACGACCTTAGGCACTAGGACCCGCCTGATCGGAGTTGCGCGCTTAGGGTTGAAAACACAGAAGGTGCCGAAAACACAGAGGGTTTTCAAGTGAAGGTCGAAAACACACCGAATTTTCAGAGCGGAGAGGTCGAAAACACACCGAACTTTCAGACCAAAAGGCAGAAACATCCCGAGCCTACAGAGAGGAGGTCGAAAATACATTGGGTTTTCAACACTTGAGCAGAAAACACGCTGGACTCTCGACACCAAAAGGCAAAAAACACAGAGAGCTTCGACACTAGAGCATTTCTTTTTGGAAAATAGGAACCATGGCCAAAAATGAATGACAAGGAAATTTTGGGCAACACTTACATCCATTATAAAAACAACTATATAATTTAGTTTAAAAACCTAAACCAAATTGATAAAAAAAAAAATCTGATAATAGTTACTATCAAATTGATAAGAAAACAACCTGATAATAGGATAGGAACTAACTAAAAAGATTGTTTTCCTTCCTTCACTCTTACCTATTTTTTTTCTTACTATTATTTGATAAAACAACTTAATGGCTTGGAAACTGGGGGGAGATTCTTTTTACTAGTCAACTCTTATCTCAAATGACTATTTAGCGCTTCTGGTCACTTCCACCATTAATTTTTGTTTTTGTAGAGCTCTTACAACTCATTTTATGGCTTCCAAATGATTCTCCCATCCAATGTGGCCCTTACAAATTGTCAACTCAAAGATGAGAAGGTGGCACTTCTAAGAAAGCTTCCCAAAAATCTCAGTGTAATAACATACAGTTATTAAAAATTAATACATTGCCAATTCAGTAAGTTGCCTGGTACGCATGGGCCATATTAAAAGTAGATAAAACCAGAGGCGCGGGGAATCGATCACATGTATTATTTTGTTTTACCATGAAGAAAAACCCTTTAAATAGAACGCATGTTTTCCTTGCCCTCCAAGCAAGAAAAAAGGTATAGCATTGTTCATTATTTGGGCAATGTTGACGTTCAATGAATTCTAGGGAAGGAATTTCAACTTTGATGGCTCGACTGCAGTAACCTAGATCTAACTTTACATAGGAATCATCATTACATTTAATGATTATATCTTCAATAAATAATCCTCGATATTGGTAAAATGTTTTATGAATCTGTGTAACCGTTTACATAGATAAATGTGCCATAACTGATTACTATGTTGTTTCCTAGATTGCTCGGTAAACACAACCTTTCCTGCTCAGTGAATATATTGGCGCTCAGTGCCCAGTCTACTCAGTGTTTACTGATGCTCGGTGCTTGGTATACTATGATGCTCGGTAAAACTGCTCTAGTGCCTAATTAAACATGTTTCCATTTAGTTCTCGGTACTATCTTGTGAATACTCAGTATGAAGGCTTGTTTGATTAACCGACTAGCATATTGTAGCTTGAAGTTCTTCTTTTTACTGACTGATCAGCATAGATAACCGATTGATCCAATTTGATACTAATAACAACATCTAATGCTCAAATAGAGATAACATTGTGAGGTCTTGCAGAATTACTGTTATAATTATTTGTATTTGGTCATAACCTGGAAGGCCTTATAGTCGGGCATGTTGAATGAAAATAGTATGATGTTATTTGAGAATTTGTTTTTTTGTGTTTCCGCTGTGTTGTTGTGAATGTAAGGTTTGGACTATCCATTCTTGGATTCTCCTTTCTTTGCATTGTGTCATGTGGTATCAGATCTTGAAGTTCTTGAGTGTGTGGACAGATCACTAAAGTTGAGGTAGTTTTCACCAAGACCTTGGGTTGGTGATTTGTTGCCTTGGGTTTACGAAGATCTTGAAGATGCCTCTGAGAAGATTGGACCCTAGGGCAATTGCAAATCTCTCTGATGTTGTGGAAGCAAAGATTTATGAAAAGGTCAGATTGGATGTCAAATCTGAGATGGAATTGATGAAGAATGACATGATCACTAAGATTATGAGGGCTATTGTTGGTATGCCGAGGAATCTTGGTACTGAAGATGGCTATAAGGATGTAGTTAAAGACTTTGAGGCTGTTGGATCTAGTGGAGATGATAGAACCGATCAGAGGGACAAATCTGGTGAAGAAAAAACTGGTTGGTTGTATAGATTTGGATCTCGGTTAAGTACTAGTTACCGAATGAAAGTTTCCAGCTTCTCTAGTACTTTGAGACCTGAGGACTTGATGTGTCCTAGGATACCTTAACAACCTTTAGGATGCCTAAGATGTAGAGAGAGGGGTCCTAAAGGGTCATAAGGGGTCCTAGGACACATTAATGTGTCCTAGGACCCCTTACGACCCCTTACCATTCACTAATGTGTAGTAAGGGGTTCTAATGGGTCCTAATGGGTCTTAATTGGTCTTAAGGGGTTTTAATGAGTCATAAGGAGTCCTAGGACTACTTAGTATCCATTACAACCCCTTAGGACACATTAGGACACATTAGAACCCATTTATAGTGTGTCCTATGATGGATAATGTGTTCTAAGGGGTATTAATGGGTTCTAATGTGTCCTAATGCATCCTAAGGGGTATTAATGGGTCCTAGGGCCACTTAGATCCATTATGACCCCTTTATGAAACATAAGGACCACTTAGAGCCAATTAATGTGTCCTATGATGGTTAATGTGCTCTAAGGGGTCCTAATGGGTTCTAATATGTCCTAATGCATCCTAATGCATCCTAAGGGGTTTTAATTAGTCATAAGGGGTCATAGGACCAATTAGGTCCCATTATGAGCCGTTATGATATATTAGGACCACTTCAAACCCATTAGTGTGTACTACGACAGTTAATGTGTGATAAGGGGTATTAATGAGTTCTAATGTGTCCTAATGGGTCCTAATGCATCCTAAGGGGTACTATGACCACTTATGACCCATTAAGACCCTTTATGATACATTAGGACCACTTATAACCCATTAGTGTGTCTTACGATGGTCAATGTGTTCTAAGGGGTCCTAATGGGTTCTAATATGTTCTAATGGGTCATAATGCATCCTCAAGGGTCATAATGGGTTCTAAGGGGTTCTAGGACCACTTGGGACCCATTATGACCCCTTATGAACATTAGGACCACTTAGAACCCATTAGTGTGTCATATGATAGTTAATGTGTTTAAATGGGTATTAATGGGTTCTAATGTGTCCTAAGGGGTCATAATGTGTCTTATGACCTCTTATGACCCATTATGATCCCTTATGATACATTATGACCACTTGCAACCCATTAGTGTTTCCTACAATGATCAATGTGTTTTAAGGGGTATTAATGGGTTCTAATGTGTCCTAATAGGTCCTAATGCATCCTAAGGGGACGTAATGGGTCCTAAGGGGTCCTATGACCACTTAGGACCCATTATGATGTAATATCCCCCTCTAGTAATGAAATTTAATATTAAATCATAATAGACCTAAAATATAAACTAAATAAGTAATAAATAAATAAATAATATTAAATAATTAATATGTATTGAGAACTGCCACATTAGACTCTTTGCAAAGTGGTGAAGTCAATTGATCAACAATTTATTGATTGCATTGATTGTGGTTATCAAACCAACATCGACTAAAAATAAGTTATAGATGATGAATCCAAGGGATAGTGATCAAACATTATCATCAAAGCCATGTCAAAAAATATTTGTGAAGAATATCATTTAATGAAATTTGTGTTGATGAAGGTTGTGTAGCCTATGATGCTTAGGATATCTTCATATGTGAAGTGTTTGAAGTAAACAACAATCAAGATACAATTAGAGAATATGGTGCTAAGGTGAAAGTGGATGAATGGAAATTATTGTACTCCATACAAGTATATAAGTCGATAACAATAGCCACCATATGGAGAATAAACAATGATTAAAGACTCTATGAATATAGACCAGAATAATCAAGCTATTGGTATCTAAAGAATGATGCTACCCAAACTGTAAACAATGCATACTAGACAATAGTGAATGGCATAGTCAAGCATATTATCAAGAAGTATAATAAATCATTGAATCTGCTAATTCAGTGATAGTTAGCAGAAGATGCACAAATTATAAGATATCACATTAGTAAAGAATCAATATTATAAGGAGCAATCAAGGATGGTAAAAACGGTAACCATCATATTACTAATTATTAATATCTGAATATTTTTCTATTCCAAATAGAAGAGACATGGACAGCTTATTTTTTTATTAAGAAGGCACGTTAATGGAAAGTTAATGAGTATTGGGTTGAATAGAAAAATCTTTGAATAGTTATGAGTTGTGACTCTTAAGAGACATTCTTTGTTCTAAGATATAAGAGACTCCAAATTTGTCTTCAAGAGGCATGGAAGATTTAAAATGGAGCATTCAGTTTATTTATTCCAATGAATATTTCTAAAGAAGTAGTGAGCAGCAAATAGGAAAATATGGATATATATTTGATAAATTACAGATAAAGGGGAGGAAAAATGAGATGTATAATATACAAAAGTGAATAAATTGGAAGGAAAGAATAAAGAAATGGATATACTATGAAGACATAGAAAATAACTTACTATGCGACCGTAAATAATGGTATTATATATAGATGTATAAATATATACATACATGTATATATACATATATATATACATATTAATAATAATAAAATCTAATAAAAGATTAAATAGTATACTAAACATATTTATAATTCATATATATATAAATATATAGTGATCATAAATGAATAGGAGATTATGCTAGCAAGCAACAATGAACTAATTGATTATAAAATAAATATGTATGAATATTCTTAAGGAGTATATATATATAATTATTTATTATATGAATATATGTATATTTTGTAATACAAGAGATATTAATATATTTGTAGCCTATTCTTGAATCTCTTTCTATAGTCCCAAGAGATTTACTAGTGTTGTGTAGGGAAAGGCGGAGTAAATCCAAATAATGTACTGGTGTCAAGCGCCCTATGACAAGTAAACCCATACACTCCTTAGGGTTGAGTTTAGGAGATAAGTGAGGAATCGAGGCTTAAATATGTTAACTACTTAATGTATTATGAACTATTCATTATTTTCTTGAATCAAATTTATTTAGACACATAGTAGTGTACATTAATCATTTAAAATTGATAGCCCCCTAGTTGAGGACATTACATATGACCCCTTATGATATATTAGGACCACTTAGAACCCATTAGTGTGTCCTACGATGGTTAATGTATTTTAAGGGGTATTAATGAGTTCTAACGGGTCCTAATGTTTCCTAATGCATCCAAAGGGGTTGTAATGTGTCCTAAGGGGTCCTAGGACCACTTAGGATCCACTATGACCCATTATGATACATTAGGACCACTTATAACCCATTAGTATGTCTTATGATGTTTAATGTGTTGTAAGGGGTATTAATGGGTTCCAATGTGTCCTAATGATTCTTAATGAATCCTAAGGGGTTTTAATGGGTCCTAAGGGGTCCTAAGACCACTTATGACCCATTATGACCCATTATGATATATTAAGACCACTTAGAACCCATTAGTGTGTCCTACAATAGTTAATGTGTTCTAAGGGGTATTAATGAGCTCTAATTTGTCTTAATGGGTTGTAATGCATCTTAATGGATCATAATGGGTCCTAAGGGGTCCTAGGACAACTTAAATCCCATTATGACCCCTTTATGATACATTAGAACCACTTAGAAACTATTAGTGTGTCCTACGATGATTAGTGTATTCTAAGGGGTCCTGATAGGTTATAATGTGTCCTAATGGGTCTTAATGTGTCATAAGGGGTCTTAATGTGTCACTAGTGTTGTGTAGGGAAAGGTAGAGTAAATCAAAATAATTTACTAGTGTCAAGCACCCTATGAAAAGTAAACCCATACACTCCTTATGGTTGAGTTTAGGAGATAAGTGAGGAATCGAGGCTTAAATATGTTAACTACTTAATGTATTATGAACTATTCATTATTTTCTTGAATCAAATTTATTTAGACACATATTAGTGTACATTAATCATTTAAAATTGATATCCCCCCTAGTTTAGTACATTACATATGACCCCTTATGATATATTAGGACCACTTAGAACCCTTTAGTGTGTCCTACGATGGTTAATGTATTTTAAGGGGTATTAATGAGTTCTAATGGGTCCTAATCTTTCCTAATGCATCCAAAGGGATTGTAATGTGTCCTAAGGGGTCCTAGGACCACTTAGGATCCACTATGACCCCTTATGATACATTAGGACCACTTATAACCCATTAGTATGTCTTATGATGTTTAATGTGTTGTAAGGGGTTTTAATGGGTTCCAATGTGTCCTAATGATTCTTAATGCATCCTAAGGGGTTTTAATGGGTCCTAAGGGGTCCTAAGACCACTTATGACCCATTATGACCCCTTATGATATATTAAGACCACTTAGAACCCATTAGTGTGTCCTACAACAGTTAATGTGTTCTAAGGGGTATTAATGGGCTCTAATTTGTCTTAATGGGTCTTAATGCATCTTAATGGATCATAATGGGTCCTAAGGGGTCCTAGGACAACTTAAATCCCATTATGACCCCTTTATGATACATTAGGACCACTTAGAAACTATTAGTGTGTCCTACGACGGTTAATGTATTCTAAGGGGTCCTGATAGGTTATAATGTGTCCTAATGGGTCTTAATGTGTCATAAGGGGTCATAAGGGGTCATAATGGGTCTTAAGTGGTCCTAGGACCCATTAGGAATAATTTTAACCCCTAGGGATGCATTATGACCCATTAGAACACCTTGGGACTCATTAGGACCCCTTACCACACATTAGTGTATGGTAGGGGTTGTAAGGGGTCCCAAGACACATTAATGTGTCCTAGGACCCCTTATGACCCCTTACAACCCCTTACCATAGATTAGTGTATGATAATGGACCCTAAGGAGTCGTAAGGGGTCATGAGGGGTACTAGGACACATTAATGTGTCCTAAGACCCCTTATGACCCTTTAGGACCCCTAAGAATACATATTAGGGGTCCTAAGACACATTAATATGTCCTAGGATCCTACATGGTTTTAATGGGTCATAAGGTGTCCTAGGACCCCTTAAGACACATTAGGACCCTTTATGACCCCTAAGAATACATATTAGGGGTCCTAAGACACATTAATATGTCCTAGGATCCCTTAATGTGTCCTAGGACCCCTTAAGACCCCTTAGGACCTATTACCATACATTAGTGTATGGTAAGGTATCCTAAGGAGTCTTAAGGGATCCTAAGACACTTTAAGGGGTCCTAAGACACATTAATGTGTCCTAGGACACTTTAAGACCCCTTGCGAGCCTTTTAGGGATTCTAAAGGCTCACAAGGGGTCTTAAAGGGTCTTAGGACACATTAATGTGTCCTAGGACCCCTTACAACTCCTTAGTACCCCTTACATCTCTCTCTCTCTCTCTCTCTCTCTCTCTCTCTCTCTCTCTCTCTTGTTAGATATAGGAGGCACTAAGAGGGGGGGTGAATCAATGTAAACAAGTAATGAACCAATTCAACCACTAATGTGATTATACTTTTAAACAACTTTCATACAACCAAACATACAATTGTAAATATGCAATAGAAATAAATAAATTCAAGCATCCACAAAGCATAACACATAACACCACTATTTTTATCATGGAAACCCTTGTAAGAGGGAGAAAACCATTGTAGTGCCCACCCATAGTTTACTTTTCAATTTTATATTGTCCAACTCTTTTAGGCCACTTTTATGTATGTGTTGATTATTTCAGTTTTATTATATTGTTTTGGATGTATAACATTACATGGTGATTTGATATTGGTTAATTATGGGATATTATATATTTGCAGTTAGATGATGTTAGTTACTTTGATGATGATTATTTTTATGTTTAAAATGATGTTTATGTTTATGATATTACTTACCCCATACTTGCATGTGTATGGCTATCATGTATGTTTTTACTTTTCGTGTTTGACGTGTTTGATATGGTTGAGGGACGGAGTCATAGTTACCTCTTTGTGGGATCCACACAATGTCTTGATCCCTGCCATTACTTGTTTTATATATATATATATATATATATATATATATATATATATATATATATATATATATATATATATATATATATATATATATATATATATATATATATATATATATATATGGTTGTCTTTTATGTAGGTTTGTAGGAACCAGACATCGACTTCCCTGAATTGTCCAGATGAGTGTGCCCTATCACAAAGTCTCAATGGTAAGAGAGGGGAAATAATATTCAGATCCAAATTCCAACCTAAGCCATTTTATTGCCCTGAAATAGTGGACAAGTTTCTCATATTTTACCCTTCCTAAATTCGTCTAGGTGACATGAGTTCATAGTATTTCCCCTTGAGAATGATTATTATTTATTAGTTTTCAGTTGGTCTCTGGTTGGTTGGTATGTTTGTTATAATTAAATAACTTATTTAGATTAATTATGTGGTTTAAATAACTTAGATCTTACTAAATATAGATAATTAAATGTGAAAGTATTTAATTAATAGAAATTAATTAATTATATTTATAAAATTTAAAGATTTAATTAAAAGTCTATTTGTGGAAATAAAAGTATTGAATTAATGAAAATCAATTTAATACACTTCTTAAAAATTTAATTAATTATCAAATTCAGTCAACAAATAGAAGATAAATTTATTTATTAAAAATAAATTATCATTAGAATTAAAATAATATTATGCAATTTAGTTGCACAAATCAATTAGAATAAATAAATAAAAGAATAAAGTAAATAGGAGTTAAGTGAATTGACATAAACAAGGAATGCAAAAATACTTGAGTTAGAAATTAGATTTGAGTAAATTGTGTGAAAAGGGAATTGATGGAAACAAAGTTGTTGAGTTTAGTTGAGTTCCAAAATTGCATGGTTGACTTCAATTCCTATATTGGGAGAGCTTGGCCATTGTTTTCGACACACGGGTTTGTAGATTTGGGTGAAGGATTTGAATTGAAGGTTTTTTTTGAGAAAACTTGAGATTTTTCTATGTTTTCTGGTCTTCGTCATATTTCTTCGATTGGTGGTTTGAGGTAGGCCAGTATGGAAACCCTCATAATTTTAATTCTAGTATTTTAGAAAGATTGTTCTCTTCATACCTATTAGATATAAGTGTTATGGCTATTTTGTGATTTTCCTTTCATGTTTGAAATTCTAAAATTAGTTTTGTGAAATTTGGTGCTTGTATGAATTCGCATAATTAAATTTTGTTTTTAATTCAGCTAGGGTTTGAAAGATTTATGGCAGAAAGCCTCAGGGTTTGAATTGATAGAATTGTTAAAATATTATACAAATAATTGTCTATATGTGAATTCTTCGTTGTTAAATTTTGTGGAAAGAAGTGAAATTGGGTGTTGTTGGATAAAGTATGGAAAGGTGAGTACAGAGAGGGGAGGGGTGAATCAGTAATGCAAAACACTTTTAACCATCCTTCTTAACTATTCACCCAATTTAAAACTTTTGCATGCATCACATAAAACATATAAAATATTAACATAAAATATAACTCATAACACATTCATTTTGGTATCGCAGAAATCCTTGTTAGAGGATAAAAACTGCGGTGAGGATGACACCCACAAAACTTCACTACTGCAATAAAAACTTTGCTCGGTTAGAGCCACACTATTAACTATTTCTGATAGCTTACCCTGTTAAGAATATTAACCCGATTAAGAGTCTTAAGACTAGTTAAGTCTACATTGCTAAAAGATTTTACAATTATAATCTAAGAATTGTACCCGATTAAAGGATTTACAATGTAAGACATGTTAAGATCTGCTCGGTTGAGAGACTTTTCGATTCTGATTACAAACTTAATCAGTAAAAAATATGTTTGTAGTACTTGCACAATCATATGCTTATCATACTTTTTATGCTCATTAACAGATTAACTCATACTGTGCTCCACTCACAATATCAATTATGTACTAGGTAGATTCAACTCTAAATCACAGTTACTCTCTACTCTTAACTGCTCTATTACTCGGTAGCTTCTCTACTCATAACCTTCTCTTTGCAATCTATGCTTCAAATCCACACATACACATTCTCTTCTTCTCACATGCGTACTGATCTTCTCAATTAGATCCATTATATACAATTCTAGAAGCGGTGGAAATATTTTAGAATCATCTCTTCAAGCGGTGCTAGCATGGTTACTCCTCCAATGAATATATCATAATTAATTCTCATTCATGGATCTCACCTTGTAATCATGCATAATCATCATGTTTAAATCTCCAATGCTCTGTCATACAATCTCCTCGAGATTTGTAAACCGTTTTCTATTTGGTGTCCAGATTCAATGTATCTAGAGATTATCCTTATGTCAACTTGTCATGCTTAGTAACATATTTTCCTCTTGCTCGGTAATTGTCTCATCTCTCATTTTGGTGGATGTTGTAGCTCGGTATAACTCGATGCTCAGTGCTCAATAACTAAACTTCCTTTGCCTTTACCGAATAGCCTGTGTGCTTTACCGACTTGTCTCACCTTCATTACCGAATGAATTTGACAATCATTGTGACTTTATCATAACTAATGACAAAAAAATAACTCCTAGGATTATTAATCTCCCCCTTTGTCATTAGTTTGGCATCTTTGTTAAAAACTTTCAAAGTCATCAAAAATTCAAAATTTTGTCCTTGCCAAAATTATTTATGTATCCATTCCTCGATAAACTTATCATTCCCAGTGAAGTAATACTTCCTATATATATCATCCATTTTCACTCTCGTATATATCTATTATCCTTGTATATATTTCTATTACCCCTCCCCCCCCCCCCATTGTTTATATAATATGTTTCCCCCTTTTTAAACAAAAATGCCAAAATAACAACTTATTGTTTATCCGGTGGAGAGATTTTGTCAAAAATAAATTTATATCTCTCTTGTGCATCCTTTGGTGATGTCTTCAATGTATCTTTTAGTGTTTGAAACACTATTATCTACTCACTAATGCTAGTTGTTAAGTTCACCATGTTGTCCATTGCACTTACATCTAGTGTGTTGACTAAATCTTTTGCCTTGTGTATCTACTTCTGTAATGATTCAATGTGGGGAATCAAAAGTGTTTGGAGTTCAAGTACATCCATTCTGATCTTGTTCTCCTCATTTCTCAGCTCATATTGTACTCTCATTAAGTTCTTCAGCCTCTGATAGTATACTTGGAAAGAATTAGGCTCGGTAGAAACTTTAGCTTACTACTAAGTCAGCTCCTTTTCCACATTATCATCTTTTTCTTTAATTTCATTGGTAAAATTGGAAATCAAACAAATATGTTGAAACAATAAAAGAATATCTTTCAATCATTTCTCCAATTTGGTAACTAACTCAGATAGAGTTACCTTATCTAATACAACTAATTGAATTAGAAGTTCTTCAATCATTTTATCTTCCATTTTCTTCTTATACACTTGCATCATATACTCTGATGTCTCGTACCAGGTTGGTTTATTTGGTTTACCAATTCTCGTAGCCGGCTATATATATCTCCTTTTTCATTTACATCATCCTCAGGTACAATTTCATGCAATACGTCTTTGATATTCTCCAAAACATCAATCTTCTGCTTCTTTGCAATTAACTTATCTTATGCAGCTTTTCTCTTTAATAGATCTTTGAACTCAGATATTTCTTTGGGGCTCAAAGTTGAAATATCAACCTTAGGAATAATAATAGGTTGGCTTACATCAACCTCTTTTTCATGTTTCCTCTTCTTGGATTTTCATTTCATTGTAGATGCCTTCTTTGCATCAGATTGTGCAGTAGTTGTGTCCTCGATGTTCTCTTCTTTTTATTTCTTGTCTTGCTTCTTTTCTTCTTTCTTCTCATGTTCCTCTTCTTTCTTCCCTTCATTTGTATCTTTTAATTTCTCTTTTTGTTGTTCCTTCTCTTGTTCTGCAGTCTCGGTAGTTGTTACCGACTCTTGATTTTGGCCTTGATCAGTCTCGGTCTCTTTTGTCTCCTCAGTATCCTTTGTTGCAATTCATGTGCTAGTTCGGTGGGGGCATCTGCATCTATTGGAACATCTCTGGTTACCTCTAAGATTACTTCCTCAACCTCAAGAAAATTCAATACCTGCTCAATTACAAGGTCTTCTTGTTCCATTAGTCTTGTCTTGTGCAGAATCATCTATATTCATTTCCTCAGTTCTTAGGCCTTGGTTGTCATTATATCTTCATCATCCTTTATGTTCTCAGCATGGTCTTGATCTATGATATCCTCAATTATAACTTTATCTTTATCAATTATCAAGTCAATTGGATCTGACTTCCCTGTTAGCTCTTTGACCTCTTCATCAGTCGGTTGATCAAGAGAGAAAATCTTTCTCCAAAGATCATCAGTTTCATTTTGTACTTCTTCTAACTTACCGACCATAATACTTAGTACTCTTATTTTTACTCAGAATCTCTTTGAATATTTTTGCAGTGTGTCTTTGATTCCTCTTTTGGCTAGGTCGGGGACTATAATAGCTAGGGACTTCTCCCTCATTTACTTCTCAACTGCTAGAGAATATTTCCATCTTACATCAATCTTTTGATATAGCTCATCATCCATATGTTGTGCTCCTTCAACTGGTGTAGTTCTAAACTTGTGCAAAGTGAATATAATGCCCTCTTTGATTCTATGTTTATCTTCATTATTCCTTTTCTCATACTTCAGTTGTTTCAATCCTGAATAACCTCCATATTTCTTGAGTGTCTTGAGTGATTCATCAAGATCTATCAATTTTGGTCCTTGACTATGTACAACTTTAAATTGTGAAACATCCGCAAATTCAGTTTCACTTTCTTCCTGTAGCTTCAATTTTCTCCTAGGCCTTCCAATAGCTTTTTTCTCTCTTATGTAAGTTTTAGTCTTCGGTGGTTCTATCTCTGCTTTCTTCTTCTCTTTCGGTGTGGAGGAATACCTTGTTGATGGTCTAACACCAATTGGACTAGGGGACTCTTTATTCATTTTTATCTTCTTCACCTTATCCTCTAATGGTTCAGCTTCATCTTGTTCAACAGGGATACCCAAATTTTCTGATAGATTACTTATCATCTTGCTGGTTTTTCTTATTGCATTAGGTATCAATATACCTAGTTTGATTTTATCCTTGACTTCTTCAAAAGTACCATACCGAGTTTCCCTTCTATCGACCGGTTTCTCTAGCAATCCTTTTATCTGTATAGAAGCAGCATCTATATCCATTTCATATCCCATGGGTGGTAGCCACATGGTTCTTGGCTCCACAGCTCTTACTATACATGTATTTGTATCTACCTCAAAACATAAATCATCCTTATACTCTTCCACTAGCTAGGGTGGAATCCTAAACCTCCTATGTATCTTGGTTTGAAATTTAGTAAAATAATCATTCATGACCATATCAATATTTTCTCCTATGCTTTGAATATATTCATTGATTTGATATATAATCAGTTTATCTGCTTTCCAAACTACTTCACCAATTGTAGGAAAGAAGTTCTGAAAATAAAAGAAAATGCATATCAGTAATGATTCGAACTTCAATGTATTGGTTTTTTCCTTCTTTGTAGTATTCATGTTGTCATCCAATTCTTTCAGAAAGATCTTGCACAAATCTATCTTCATGTCTTTCTTTACAATCTTATAAGCAATATCTATTGCTCCACAGGGTACACTGTCTACCTGAGATGACTGAAATATTTGGTATGATATGATGTTTCTTGCTAATCTTAGCTTAGGGTCATCAACAGTAGACAACTTCAAACCTCTACCATCCCATTTGGCTTGAGTAAGCTCACACAATTTATTTTTGTCAGTTTTCTTGTATGCCCTCGGTCTGTCACCAACTGGAAATCCTATGACAATGTGTAGTACATCTTTGGTGATCTTTACTAGCGCATCGAGCCACATGAACTAATCATGTACTCGGCTAAGAACCATTATCATCCATTCTTGTTTGAATACTATCGGTACATGCATAGCATGGACCAAACCCTTGGTCTCGATATGCATATGGTCATCTTTCAATTTCTCGTCAACATACAAATTCCTGTAAGATGTATCAATTTCAACTTGGTAGATGTCTTCAATCTTACAATGTATGAAGGCACGAATGTCTTCAATAATTATCACTCTCGGTGGGATTGAAGATAGGGCTCCACATTTATCGATTTCAACAACAATGGCTGGAGGCAACTTGTATTTCAGATTGACAGAGTCAACCATCTCAACAACAACGAGCTTTTGAACTTTGGGTGACATTGGAATCTCAGAAATAATCTTCAAACAAATAGGGTTTCACTTGAATAGCAACTAGACCATTCTAACACATCTCAAAAAATAGTAGAAATACCTTCAATGTGCTTTACACGACTTGGAATTGCTCGAATGATCACCTAAATTCGCTCGGTAGTCTCTTCTCTACTAAGTGCTTCAAATTCTTGTGAAAGTATGAGGTGAAAATGAAATATCATGACCTCTATTTATAGCTTTTATTCAATTAGGGTTTCCAACGGCTATAATATTTGCATTAAATGCTCTTTACCGACTCCATTTCACCGATAACCAAAATACACTTTATTACCCTGAATGGAACAAAATAACTTATACACTTTACCGATCAAAGCATGAAATGTTACTCTTCACAACTTATATCCAGATGCATCTTAATATGCTAATATGGATCTTTGCACTAATTCTAGGAACTGATTTAAGATAGAATTTAGGTTCTCATCTCCTACATACCTTTTGTCCGATTAAGTAAAGATAGGTACACCTGATCCAGAGGATGTGGTGCCATCAATTGTTCCAAGTTCAATTCCATCATCTTGAGACTTCCTTCTCTGTGTCCTATTCATCTTATCTATTATCTCATGAATGTTAACTTGAGTATTTTCATTTGGTTGTTCCTCAATTGGGGCTTTACCTTGGTACCTGCAGTCTTTGGCTAGTTGACCGACCTTGCAACAATGAAAATAAGTCATGCCAGAGTTTCTCCATAATCTTCTATTGTTCATACCATGCATCTGAAAGCAATTTGCGACAATGTGACCAAATCTCCCACATGTAGTATAAGTGATTCTTGTATTATGGTCCCATGTAATAGTTGATCCTTGTTGGTTCTTTGTAGCATTCTATCGGTTAGGGACCCATTTCTCATTCTTTCTTTGTGATTTGCATTCTTTAGACTTGTGACCATATCGATTGCAGTTATTACAGTAACCATTGAAGCTTGACTTCCTTGAATTGTTAGCAACCCTTGATCTACACTCAAATGCCTTATCACCATACTTATTGCAATTGTAACAATAGTCTTTAAACTTAGGAGTACTTTGCGGATTACCTCTTTTGCTCTTGCAGACTTTTGCAGTATGTCCTAGTTTCCAACAGTGATAACAAATAGGCTTCTTTGTCTTTAGTGGTATAGCAGCATTATCTCGGTTGGCTTCTTGTTTGGTGGACTCACCCTTCTCAGTAGTATTGTTTGTATTGTATCCAAGTCTAGTAGTATCTCTCAAGGACATTAAACATTCACAGTAGATGTAAACATGAAAGCACAGAAACACTGACACAAGGAACACCAAGATTTACATAGAAACCCAACCTAGGAAAAATCACAGAGAAGTTAATTCTCGTGAAATGAACACCTATTAGGGTGACACTGATTAAGGTGAAAAGGCTCGTTGTTGATTTTTCTCACTGTAGGATGGCTCACTATTAGTCATGCTAACCACCCTTATTTAATAGAGATATCAAAATGGATATGACAAAACATGAACTAATAGAATTGCATCTAAATATGCATGAACAATTCAACAATTAAGCTCTGTTACCACAACCACTAGTAGATCTAAATGAACCCTTCTCTGTATGTAACAATTTGATCCACTGCTATCGATATGTAAGCTTCTCCTTGATGCTACTTCACAAAAACTTTTCTCACATACACCATTGCCACAGATTCACACTATACTTCACACATATATATCCTTGCATACCTTGGATACAAAAGATCTCCTTTATTTATATAGGTATCCGATCATACATATGTTGGCTCACACCAAACATGTATGAAAATCCCCAAGAAAAATATATTAGAATTACATTAAATGTATAACACCAATCCTAAATCTAGGACACACTTAGAACATTTATCAACATGCTACAATATGACCCATAGATAGGTCGCACTTAAGATATTACAATGCATATTACAATTATCAAGAACATCTGAGCATGACAACCAAGTCCAAAAGATGAACCATGAAATAGCCGAAGCCACTGATAGATGAATCTTGATAAAACCTGTCCAGAATATGATGTAGCCAATAAACTAAAAACACCTGAATACCTAGAAGAACATTGTAGCCATAGCTACTAATTGACTATTCCATGTAATACCGAACACTGAAAGTATACAAGAGCACCAAAACAAATGAGCCATGAGTAGAACGGTGTACATTTTCCATGGAACACCAAGGACACCAAAAAGATGCTCATACTAAACTTGTCATGCACATAATTGAAACTCATGTTGCGAACTGAGCTAATAGGTATATAACCAAAAACTACCAACAACCAACCGATACCGCCAATTTGTCGATATGAAAAATTTGACATTAATGACAACCAATACAGTAACAAATCAATAAGTCTAACAGCCAATAGCAATGCAAGACGAAAAATTAAAACAAAAGAGCCACTGCATGTCAAGAAACTGATAAAATTGGTCAAAAACCATCTAAAAAACATCTAATCATTGCATATCACTATGTAAAATTGGAGTGTAAAATAATACAAGAATCTCTTTTCAATATATATTCTAGTTTTTGAAACTCTAAATTAGAATGTTTGTCAAAATACTTGATTGGCTTAACCATGAAATACCAACTCACCATACTATGAATCAAACAATGGAATCCAACTGAAACTCCCTGTAATCATGTAGGTATTATCACTTTCCTAATACAATAATCAAATATAGAGTTTTATCTTTGTTTCTTTTCAATACATATTCTAGTTTCTGAGACTCAAAATCAAAATATTTGTACAAAGATTGTTGCTTCTCAAATAAGGTGCACAATATACTACAGGTATAATAAATCTTTTCAAATCAAGTGAATCCACAATCTCTTTCTTTGTACACCTACAATGTTTTCAGAATGATGCATATATAATGTTCCTTACAAAAGAGCTAAAACCAAACTAGCATGAAACTAATCATATTAACTTCTCAAACTGCATGATAACTTCTCTTCTCCAAGATCAAAATCAAATCCTTTACAAAGAATGGTTTAGCAAATGAAGAGCCTTAACACAAAGACAAACTAGTGTTTAACAAAAGTTTGTTTGAAACTCTAACTAAGACAATACTCAACTTGGGTATACACAACAAAGTTTACAAGCCATATGAACAAAATATTCTAAGCTTCCAAGAAAGGGTACAAACATTGAAAACCCAACTCGAGTTAACAAAGAAATGACCACAGAGCATCTTGACTCAAATCATAATTTACAAGACAAAGTAGAGAAAAAGCAAGGCATGGTTTAACACTTACAAAAGAAAAGATTATTAACAAATCATAGTAGAAGCATTATACAAAAACCCTTAACAAATAAGACATTATTTTTCAAATGAAAAACAATCAAGTATATTGCTCTTTCTTAACAAGTACGAACATACTAAACAATCATATTAAGACTCACATTACTTGACTTGCAGACATGACTTATTTAACATAGGTATTTAGCACTAACAAAATGAGGAAACAGAATACTCAAAAACTTAGATAAAGAAAGAGTACACCTATGAATACAATTGAAAAACTTCCTCATAATCCTGTGTATACTACTGTCAAAATCCTCTCAAGATTCGTTCTCAATCTTCATATTCACCATATCAATCCTCATTATAACAATTTCAAACTACCAAGGTGGTAATTCCATCTCCAAACACCAAAACCAAACAGTCTCAAACCTCCATGGGTCGTGCCCTAGCTCAGAAAGTGTTAGGGTTTCTTAATAAACAAAATGAAGTGAGCACAATAAACATCAAGATACAACTTGACCATGTCGACATTAAGGCGCATCAATTAATGCCACTAAACCATTATACATGCCAATGATATTGGCATTACCTCAACGTTTATGCCAAATAAACATTATGTTATTTCCTTTACAATCGGCAATGCCAACCAAAAGGCTTGCCATAAACTTTGATATAAATTAAATATGATCCCTTCTTAATTTCAAATGCCAAGACCTCCAAGTCGCATATAGTAACTATTTAAATAGAAATGACATATAGTGAATTTGAACATAATGAACATGTGATGCAATTGAAGAACAAATCCAATCGGATATAGTCCATATTTCTCTGCCATGTCAAATGTAAATTTACTAAGTATATAAATTGTTTATGCAACATCTTGTTATCTGACATACATCATTCATATCATATCCAATACACTTTTTTGAATGAATGCAACATCAAGTGTATATCAGTGCAAACATGATCATCATCAATATCACTGTCAAATATGTTCTATCAATGTAAGCAATCACTGCAAGTATGATGCACAATATGTACTATCAATGTACACACATCACTGCATCAAGTATGATCATCATCAAAGGTATACACATGTGCTTGTTAGTGTTATGACATCAACACCAAATCAAAGTCAGGAGCAGCATAATCTTGATGTTGTGATTTGTGTAGTTTTGGGTGCTTTCATTTTGTTTTTGCATTCCTTTTGTTAACTCACTTTCTGCTTCACACACAACTAAAAAAGAAAAATAAGAGTAAAATTGTGTGTGTGTGTGTGTGTGTGTGTGAGAGAGAGAGAGAGAGAGAGAGAGAGAGAGAGAGAGAGCGCATGCAAGTGCACAAGTGCGAACACAAATGCTAGAGAATGAAAGAGAGGATGGCAGACCCAAAAAAAAATGCATGAGGGGAGAGAGAGAGAGAGAGAGAAGGGGAGAGAGGGAGGGAGAGAAACGGAACAAAGGAGGGGAGATGAAGGAGAGAAAAGGAACGTGAAGGGAGGAGGAGAGAGAAGAGAAAGGGTCAAATAAGGGGCTCAAAGGAAAGGACGGAGATAGCTCAAAGGAGATTATACCTTTAAATTTTTAAGAATCATTTTTGCAGTAAAATCAGTAGGGTCCAATATATAATAATAATAACTTCAAGTTGACTACAACAGCAAACACCAAATAAAAGATTACCAATTCTGAGAATGCACGGGCATAAAATTGAAATAGATATTATAAACCATTATCTTGGTTGAAGCCCATTATAACAAGCCCATTATAACATCGAAATCTTTTCGTAAAACCAAAGGACATTAATGTGCCTTCCACCACAAGATGGGCAAACGTTAATCCTTTCTCATGAGATCAAAGGGCATATATTTGCCTTGATTTTTCAATAAGGGCGAATCCCTACAAAAAAATCAAGACGTAGTCCAAGTGTTACTGATCAACACCACAAGAGTTACATAAAAATACAGTTAGATGCCTCGGAGCTTAAATATTAAAGCATCTTATTCACTAGTGTTCACTGCCTTCAACACATTCAGCCCATGCAATAAACCCCACGCTCCACCCACTGCTTATTTCAAAAAAGGAGATATTAGAGTAAAATGAATAAAACTATGATGATTGGAATTCTCAACTTAGTGTTACAAAAATTATTGCGTACATGATAATTCATTTACAAAACCTCCTCAATTTGCAGTGTCTCTCATGTTCAGATGTACAAGCCACGTTTTCTTTCTGAACAGGCTATTCTGAAAATGGCAAAACCTATATTAGAACAAATGTTCTTTTTAGCTACACTTCAGAGAAACTGACCCTGCTAACTCTTGCAGTCTCCACTAACAATGTTACCTTGATTGGAAACAACTGAATAAAAATAAGCATAATGCGTGGATAGAGAATCCCCGCCACAATTGGGTAACTTCAAACTACCAAACATCCACTGTTAATGTTAAAACTTGAGCAGGTGTTAAAACATGCCATATGGACTTTGAACCAATGTGAACTCTCTAGCCCTTGTAAAGAAGCATTCTGAACTTGAAGACTAAGTCTTCATTATATATAACATTAATATACACTTCTTTTTATCCACACATAACTCTTCCCGGGGGGGATACTGGCATAATAAGTTGCTTATAAACCTAGAAATATAAGGACAACAATAAAAAATTAATTGATTTAATACTACAAAAAAACATCAGCCCACGTATACCCTCAGGAAAAGAGCACTTACTAATACAAAGTGGTGGGGATAAAAAGATCATGGACCATAATTAAAAGAATCATGATTCATGCTTGACACGTGCTTTTAATATTCCTGGAACAGGTGGGGAAGTACAGTTTTTCCCAGCAGAACAAGACATGGAATAAGAACCACCTGTTGCCCTCAAAGAATGAGGAGGCAATGATTGTCGGTTCGTGTTACATATAGACAAGGTATTTTCACCAAAAGCAGTTCCATTTGGATAACCATCATGACTGACAAAATCTACACCATCATTTGATGGCTTCTGAGAAAATCCCATTGCTTTCAGCACATATGCATCATCGTGAACCTCAAAAGGTGTACTGCAAAAACATCAGTGACAAAAAACATGAGATTGATGAGCTTAAATTATAAATTTGCAACTTCCAGCAAAATTAATGTTGTAACTACTAGCCAGCCTTCTCAAGATACTAAACTAGATGCAGAAGTGAAGTGTAATATTTAGAGGACTCTATAGTCCTAACACCCAGAAAAGCAAAACTTTATCCTCTACCAAAAACCATGTTACTAGCCACCCATCTAGAGCTATTGAACTAGACTGGTAAATGCATAAACTCAAAGTCTTACACGAGGCTTATACAAACAAATTGTTACCCACATGGGCATCGCAGCATACCTATTGAAGTCAAAGTGAACTAGCTGCATATCTTCTGAGATTTCAACTTCAACTGTTGCATGTGGACGGGTCTGATTTGCAGTTCAAGAAATAACTACTGTCAGCTGGAAAATGAATTAAGGCCTACTTATACTATCCAATAGAAACATGAACATTAGATATAAACATGCAGAAGGAAAGCGCTAGATCCATCTACAACCATATGAGAAGCCCAGTCGATAAGTCATTGTAAAAATATCAATATATACCTATTGTGACTGCATTACAATTGTTTACAAATAAAAAATTAGAAAAATCCTGAAAAGAATGTCTCCTTGTTTCAGAATATGCCTCATAACTTAGAACACATCAACAGTGGGTGCAGATCATTAGGAAGTATCTTAGTAATCATACCTGTGAGACTAAAATTTAGGTTAAGTTGAGTTCTTTATTCAAAGTGTGACTGTGGACCATAACGTGAAACATAAAGGCTAAAGCAATTTTCCTAAAGAAATCTGCAGTTTGATAATTGAATGTCTCCTTGTCTCAGAGGATGCCTCATTACTCAGAACACATCAACAATGGGTGCAGATCATTAGGAAGTAACTTAGTAATCATGTCCATGAGACTAAAATTTAGGTTAAATTGAGTTCTATATTCAAAGTGTGGACCATAACATGGAACATCAAAGCTAAAGCAATTTTCCTACAGAATTCTGCAGTTTGATGATTGATCAGCCAATCCTCTGCAGTTGTTTCTAGTCCTTTCTCCCAATTGTTGGCATAGTTTCCTTTGTTTTATACTCAAAATCGGTAATGTGTCCTTCAGTGCATGATCTGAGCATTATTTCTTCCTTCTATGGATGGAGAAGTCAAGAGATTTAAATTTTTGGTCTTTATTTGTAAGGTGTGGGCCTACTGTCACTCTCATGCCAAACTCAAGCTCAAATTGATAGTTAACCTGATACTATGAAAACATTGTGGCAGAAAACACTCAAGCAATTCACTATAACCCACTCAATTAAGACTAATCATGGAGCTTCAGTATTTTGTTGTAAATTTAAAGCAGTCTGAAACTTGGGAACAACTAGGTGAAGTAGATTCTGCTTATTTTCCATAAAGTAAAACTAAAGATTACTCAGCCACTTAGGATGACAATTGTAATACCACCTTATTTTTTTGCACGGCCATTAAAATTAAAAAACAATATCTGTGTTTTCCAATGGGATGAAGTGTTTAAGCTTTAAATACTCATTCACAAGCACAGATTCTGCTTCAAAATTTTGCTATCCTAAGTTGGCTTAACAGTGAAAATCTCATTCTTGAGCAGTGTGGAATTAGGCTCAAATCGTGATAAGGGTAGGATACGTATAACCCTATCCAGAGCACAGTCACATGCACAAGTTGGTCTCGTATGCAGTAAGCTACCCTGTGTTCTAAGAACAGTTAGGTGCACAAGGCACCATGGGGAGCAAAATCCTCTAGAGGCAGAATCGTTGTCTTGCATGAATTGGAATAATCAATACAACCCTCTTCTCTGTGTCTTCTCTTGGGATAATTCTTCTAAGATCCATGACAAATCACTCTCTAAGTTTTTAACTTCTCTTTCGGAATTGCTTTTTTTCTTCTTGATGTAAGCATCTGTCCTCTGCTTCAACTTCTTGTAAATGCATTTGATCACCATGTGGAATTCTACTTGAGTGACTTTGTGATTCACATTCAAATGTATTAATGCATGACTAGTTACCAATGTACAGCAAAGGCTTCCTATGCTCGTATATCCTCCCATGAGCACAGAGAGTTGTATGGTTTCACACCTCAGAGTAGTCCCAACAACACAACATTTTATGCAAAAGACATTTGAGTTCTTTTACTGCTATCAACTGATGCTAAGTTCAAATCCATCAGAATTTTGACATAGGCATGTGTTGTCCTAAGAATACTGACTACAACAATGATCTTTTGTTTCCTAGACACCTACGATTTTTACACACTTGTAAAAATGATTTGTTCATTTGGTAGACATTGTATGCCAGACATTGCTTGGAAGCACTGTATTTATTCCAAAACGTTACTAGTTATCAACTATTACAGAACATATTTTAATAGAATCGCAAAAAGACAATTGGCAGCATTGCTTGATCACTAATTGGATGAGTAGCTTCTTTGATGTCTACAGAGACCTCCTAAATTCTTGCTCTCCAGAGAAAGCTCGCACTCTCTTTGCTTTGCTTATTGGAATATCTGAAAATTCTTCAGAGTCCATGTTGTACTGACACAAGGGCCATTATCAATGGTTCCACTATGCTAAGAGATGAACATCTATGATTTTATTAGTTGACAAAAGATTAGACACTAAGTAGCAGTCACAAAAGCAAGAACATCCCTCCCTCCCAGCTAAAAATGTTCTACAACGATGGCAACAGAATAGGCCAGTTTAATCACTCAATCTGCAATAGGCAGTGGTACATTTGATAGCTTGTGTCATCCATATTATAACTGGTGTAATTAAAATCATCTTCAAAACCTGTATATTTTAAGTGTGCCTTAAATAGTGTGTGCATGCAAAGTTTACTTATGAATCTCAAAGCTGCAGTCAGTGGGCAATAGTTGTTGGCTTGTTGCAATGCAGTAACGTGATATATAATTTCTAAGCAATATAGAATAGTACTCTTTTAAGCCTTGTTAAAGTGCTACAAATTTTAAAATGGAGAGTAGTTCTTAAAAAAATGCCCCAAGATACTTCTTGTATCCTGACGATTCCCTTTCATTTGAAAATTACCTGATGATTTAAAACATTAGTTCTGTTTTACAAAAAGCCTCTGATTTGGTACAGTATCATTTTGTCTGCTTGGTCCTCCGCAGATGAGCAATAATTTTTATTTTTTCCTTTCCTAATTGCAGCTTGGCTATTTAAAATAGTTATGATGAGATACAAAGTTTGACCAACAAAGAGAGCAATAGGAAGTTGTGGATGAAAAAGAATGAAAGAAGAAAAACTATATTAAGGTGCAAACAACAAAAAAGTATTGAAGAGAAGTAAAAAATTATATTGATGTGCAAACAACAAAAGTATGGAGGCAATTTTTAAAAACTATAGTGAGGTATAATCAACAAAAAACCAAGGAATAGACTTCATATTATACACCAAAAGGTTGCACAAATCATTTCCAGCACATGACTACACATAGTAAATGACGATTCCCTTTCATTTGAAAATTACCTGATGATTTAAAACATTAGTTCTGTTTTACAAAAAGCCTCTGATTGGCACAGTACCATTTTGCCTGCTTGGTCCTCCGCAGATGAGCAATAATTTTTACTTTTTCCTTTACTAATTGCAGCTTGGCTATTTAAAATAGTTATGATGAGATACAAAGTTTGACCAACAAAGAGAGCAATAGGAAGTTGTGGATGAAAAAGAATGAAAGAAGAAAAACTATATTAAGGTGCAAACAACAAAAAAGTATTGAAGAGAAGTAAAAAATTATATTGATATGCAACAACAAAAGTATGGAGGAGGTTTTTAAAAACCATAGCGAGGTACAATCAACAAAAAACCAAGGAATAGACTTTATAATATACACCAAAAGGTTGCACAAAGCATTTCCAGCACATGACTACACATAGTAACAATAGAATAGAATAAACTAAAGTCGGACCTGATACACAATGTCTAGCAAACAGGGCTTAAAAGCAAGCCATGCAACTCACAAAGTCTAAAAATAGTCCAGCTTCTGTGATAAGCTTTTTTAAAGTGTCAGGTGCTAGAACAAAAAGTATTTCCACTTTCCAGATACCACTACCATTCAACTTCTGGTTATATAAAAATAATACTCTGAAATAAAAAAACAATGCAGAGTCTAGATGCAAGTTTAGCAGGACTTAAATGAAGAATTCACCTGAACTAAGATAAATGGTAAGTACATTTCCCCAGATGAAGTATTTCCTGAAAAATGCAAGTGTTCATTCCGTTGCACCAGATTTTGAAGACCTATTATCTATAGAAGCAAACAGACAAATATCAGTAACAAGAAGAAGAAACATTATCAGCAGAGAACTCTCTAAGCTGGTTTGTCAACAAAAAGTCAAAACATGTCACCAATGCAAAATTCAACTCAATGACTTGATATTTAAACAAAAAGTTAAAGTTAACTATCAAGTGGAGTAAAAAAATGTATAGTGATTGTAAAACATAAAGATTCATTTCTTCTTAGGCTGGCTGCCTTTAGTTTTCTGCACAACTTTAGAATTACAAACAAGGATGGTAAATTGCAAGTCACACCATCAAATCTACAATAATACGTACCTGCTCTTCAAGTTCTTGTAAATAGGCCATTTTTTTGTCAATCCTGCTTCTCAACCCCAAGCGGTCTGCCTGCTCATAACTTCATATATTAATTGCTGCAAAATATTATTTCTCAAACAAAAAACTATAAACTAATATAAGAGGAAAAATATCTGCCCTGATCCACCTCATTTTTGGCAGGAAAGTCACTGCATTCCGCTTTATATTGTTACATAGAAATAACATCCAAACCAGTACAAAACAAACCTTCAACTGTTCAAGGTCACTAGGACTTGTACTAGGTAGCCCTTTCCACTGAATTTCCTTCTTGTCCTTTGATATTATGTCCATTGCCATGAGTACATTGAGTGCATCATACACCCTCCGCCTTATGTTTTTCTCATCATATTGTTGCTGTATGATTTCCATACCAAATATGTTCTAAGTTGCAATAAAATGCTACAGATCACACTTTAAGATTTAATAAGCTGCCTACACAAGTGGAGGATTTGTAATACATTAACAACTCAAAAAGGTCATCAGATAAAGAATCTGACCTGATCAGGAGAAACAAGTGCACTATTAGGGTTTGCAAACTCTGCTACTAATTCATCTGCAACCTGAAAAACCATATACAAATTCCACAGTATTAGTTTTATAAAGAAAAAAAAGAAGAGAAAAAAGTATAAATTCAAAAAGAGAAAAAGATCAAACAGGATGTGGTGTAACGTGAATCACTGAATAGGAATAGGGGCCATTCTAAAAAGCCTGTTTCAGATTCAAAACGCTCTCACCACAGCAAGATAGCCCATAGTTCCAGTTGAAATGTGACAAAGCTATGACATAACAATCAGAGGATACATACAAGGACAGTCCATGTTTACAAACCTTAAGGTTGTAGTTCACACTTATTCAACACAATAAAAATGGCAGCCCACAACCTCACCCAAGATTTACTAAGCAATAGAAAATGAGAAAATATTGATTTACTGGTATGATCAATAACAATCAGTCTGGAAGCCGCAACTTCTATAAAAATGAAAGAGAATGCAATCAAAATCTCCAATATTAAAGATCCCTTGAGCTTTGACCAAGGAAATAACAAGGAAATTTAACAAAAAGCAAATTTTAGGGCTTATGACTTATGAGAAGATCAAATCAACTTATTGAGGTAATTTTTGTCTGGAACAAACTGAAAACAAAATTGTTCTGTATCAATTTCTACACAATCAAATCCAGAAACTGATACAGAAAATTGGTATGGATTGTGGAAATCTAATAGATTTGAAAACAAAATTGTTGGCAAGTCTATTATGTTTAACTTTACACTAATGTGTGTGCGTGTAGGATAATTGTTGGCAACTCTACCATGTTTAAACAGTTGTGTCTGCATATATAATAAAATTGTTTATAAATGTATATATATGTAAGACTGGCAAAGTCACACATCATCATCATCATGGTTGAATATTTGTATTTCTTATTTATTAAAGAAAATATTCTCCTGTTATTTGTTCTTTTTGTGCACATTTATATGTGCCATAAGAGACCCTAAGAAAATTGTGTACGAGACTCTGAGAAAATTGTGTATGAGAAGGTTGCCGCAGAGAAGTGACATGACTATGGAGCTGATACAATGGCAGAAAACCTACTTTAAATTGGCCATAAACTTTCATATAAACAATGAATCACTAACATGAGTGCAACTTGTGCCATTGGAAAGAGAGTTTTGATACCTATACTTTAATATCGAAGTCCTGAACACAAATTAAAATGGCTATAAACCATTTAAGTCAAACTTCCAAGTTTTGCTTATTTTGCTGCCAAAAAAATTAGTGTGCAAACCTGTTGCTCGAACAAATCCTAAGATGTTTAGAAAATATTTAAATACATATAGTTGATGAGCTTTCAACATGACACGTTGCTTGAGCATGGAGAAATGAAGAGCCAAACATTAAAAAATAAATGTATTCTTGGTTTTTGGTGATTTAAAAAATTCAAGATAGAAGAAACGTCATATTGTCATATGAGAAAAAATGTATTTTATTTTTATAAACTTGAAGCCTAGAGACTTTAAGTTTATAAAAATAAAATAAAAAGTAAAAAGTTAAATTCCTAGAAGTTGAAAAAAAAAGAATGGAACAAGGACTAACAGCTTTTGTTTGTGCTACTTCTACTACTCTATCCTCAATTTCCTTGGGCTTGAAATTTTCCAGAAGGCCAAAAACCATAGATGGTAATATTATCATCTCTTTCAGGACTCTTTGGAGCATCAAACATGCTTAGGGGCATCCTGTCTAATCCACGGGGAAAATCTACACCCTACTCACCATGTGAAATTTCTCAAGATCCACATCCCAACATGTGGCAGAGCCCCGAAAATGCTCTTTAATCTTCTAGTTCTTAAGATGAAAGGCACTATGAACACACACCAGTTTCTCCTCTCACAGGGTGAAGTTTGTTTCTTTCACAATGGATGAAGCACTAAGTGATCAATTTGTTTGTCACATAGAAGTTATTTGTCTGATAGAACAAACTAATAGTAAGTTGTCTATGCTCTCAATTTTTTTATACACATCCCCTATCACTCACTCAAGTTCCCTTCTATTAAACATGCTCTTTAGAAGCATTGGTTTTGCTTAAGGGCAAAAAAAATTACGAACTAAAGAAACTGTTCTGAATGCTTTATTGCACCTCAATATAGATCTTGTTTGACATGACAAACATCTCGATCATTATCAACAGGATTTACCTTGAAAGGTCTATCCAAATATCAGTATAAGGTCAATGACCTCTAAGCATTATCATCATCATAAACTCACCTAATAGGTCTATCTCACAAATCTTCGCCCTTACTTAGCCCAATATGCCATCAAATGGCTCATATTTCTCCAAATTTTGGAGTATGTGTGAGCACAGTGGATAAACTTGGTTGATGGGGTCAAGAAATGAGACTACATATTTACGATGCCCCTACCAATAATCTTTCAGCAAATGACCTTCACATTCTTCTCATGATTCAACTCACCCACTTCCCAGATGGACCACTCACTGCTCTCAACCATACTCTAGAAACACTTTTGCACCTCAAGCATTCTCCCAAATAAGAGGAAAGAGCTACCATACCCAATAGCATTGGGGCTTGAGAAATTCCTTCTTTATTTGGTACCTACAAATGGCTAAGAATACATGGTAATTGTAGATAAACTTCTCCATGTCTCTATGATGCACAGAATTAGTTTTCTAAGGTGACAAAGATGAATTATATTAAATTCATATTTTACATTTTTAGGCTATATTCGTAATGTTGATAATATGTTTATATAATTATATTTGATAAATGATTATTGTTGTTGTTCTCACAGTTTAACTTTTATTAGCCACATTTCCACAGTTTCTTTACATGATTAGTTTTCCTTTGCTTGGGAGACTACTCCCTCAAATTTGTAAACAAGTTTCCTTGAAACAGTGGCACAGATAGGAACTCTCCTAAAGTCCCCTTTTTAAGAAATGTGCTATAACAAACAAGACATAGGGTGCCCTAAAGTTCTCTTTTCGACGAACATCAGAAGGACATGGGAAAGACTCCATAAATTTCCTCAGTCTGTGAAATGGATTCTCCCCCCAGAAACAGGTCCCCAGTAACACAATTATTTCTCCAATATTTGGCCTGATAATTGTGAGAAAATGCATATTTCATTTTTATGTGACTTTTCCAAAATATTTTTGATATTTCCTAATAGAATTAAATGTTTTGTATAAGTTTTGATAGATGTACATTGTAGTTTTCACTCTAAGAAAGGCAGACAAGAAATTGAAGCAGCCAAATCCCACAACTTAAAACTTTAAACTTTAAAAGTTAAGCAATTAAATGAAAAAAAGGAACATAATAAAATTTAACCCTATCATATAATTCCCATGAAAAAGCTAAGTTAAACTCCAGAACCATGTCCAGTTTGTTCCCAATCTAAGTTTACAGTCCAGTACACATCGTGCAGACCAGGCACAAACTTTGACCCTCCAATTTGGCCAGGTACATTCAGTAAATGCAAGAAAGGACCATGATAAAAAGTTAAAACAGTCCTTAAAATATAATTTCCTCAAAGAGCTAAGTCGCCAGTTCACTCAGCCCAAAAGAACCACATCTAGGTTTGGTTCGTTCCTGGTTTGGGTTTGCAATCCAATCTGCTGTAGGCGCGCAGAGCACAAACTTTAAGCCTCTAATTAGGCCAGGTACATCTGAGGTCCAAATCACATGCCCAGAGGAAAGCCTCTGTGAAAAATAACTTTTTTTATTTTTATTTTTTGCTTTTTCTTTGCAATGCAATTTTTGTTGTTGTCATCACATTTCATAGAAAGAATAAATAAAACATGTTAATAGTAGGAAACTTGTACAAACAGCACCATTACAATCAGGAAACTGAGCAGAATGTGGTATGACATGTAGTACCTACCATTTCTTAATTTTGACAGGACAAATGATAGGGCAAAACTCCCAAGGACTTTGTGGATTGTGAGACTGTATACCATGGATTGTATTTAATTTGAATTACAAGACAAACTGTGGTTATTTTTTATATTTAATTGCATGTCTCTTGATAATGAATGACAATACAATATCACATGAAACCTAGATTAGATTATGGTTTTGATGTAAGGGATTATAATCTCAATTCTGAATTAGTCTTTGTATAGACCCAAATCACATGTCTTCATGAGAAGGTATTCAGACTAACATTAGATAGGTTATTGATATCAGATTTTATCATTATGGACTGTCTTAATTATTTAGAATTTCATTGCAAATTCTGAGACTGTTTTCAAAAGGCATAATATTCTCTACATGTTTGTCAACTGTGCAGGTCAATTGAGGGCATGGTCCAGATGAAACAAGTAGAAGGTGGGTAATAAAGCTTCATGTGATCTTGGATTAGTAGCTGGTGTCAATGCATGAGCAGTAAACAATGGAAAAACAGCACAGCCAAGTGTCAATTAAGAGGCCAGATGTCATGAGGAAAGACAGAACAAATAATGCAATTGCAAGAAATAATAGCAAGACAATAACCAAGGAAAACCCACTTGATAAGAAAACATGCCTGGACCTGAGTTAAATTCTCATGTCTCTAGAAAAGCATGAAATTACTAGCCCAACCACAACCAACAAACAAGCTAATAGGACAATGACTAGATTTACATGACTTGGATGGACCAAGGTGTGACCAAAGGGAAATCTCAGACAAACATATGAGAAAGTTATTTGCTGCATGAACCAACCAATGAAATCATAGGGGAACGTAGGTCGGAGATTGTATTATAATAATAGAGGAAGGGTAGAGATTGACAGTTGTCATATACATGGCATTGAAGTATTCAGGCAAGCAGAGCCAAACGACAGAGAAGGTAGGCATAGAAAATAGCAGAAGAATTTAAAAGAATCTTAATAAGGCACATCTCAAGGTTGAAGCCAATATCATAAAACAGAGAAAATAGTACCATATGTCTATAAGTTAGTATTTCTTGTCAGTGAAACGTCAGTTGAGTCAGTCCCCATGTGAATTAGTATAATCCAAGTAAACATTGTGTGTTAACCAATGACAAAGATGTCTTTGCAGATAAGTACCCCAGGCAATAGGTGACAGTGAAATCAAGGAATTGATCGTCCATGAGGCCTCAATGGATCCGTAAAGCCACCAACTAATAGAGAGCAGATCTCCATGGTCATCCTTATTGCGGATCATGGCCATCTTGGTAGAATTCCAGTGGCCAGATGATAATCATTCCTATAGGTGCAGTTCACAGCAAGACTACGATGCCCTGTTTGCCAAGGTGTTTCGCTTGATAACATGTGCCCGGGTCCCATGGGGTGGTTGCAACCTTCCCCAATCAATAGATGTAAGTCTAGTAAGCCTTAGAGGTCAAGTCCCATAGGAATGTGTATGCCTGTTTAACAAGTGAATTCAAATGTATAAAGATCAAGTTCAATGAATAATATGTTAAGCCTACACAACACAAACCACATTAGAGAATAAAAAGTTGTCATAATATAATATGATTGGCTGAAGCTGTACACTAGTCTGATTAAAACAAACCTCCAGTTAGCCTTAAAGCTCACCATCAACCCTATGAAGGTGGATAACCTGTTGCGAGGGTGGTTGAAAAAGCAAGCTTGATATATTGGTTGGTCTCCAAAGCAAAGCAAATTGCGTTTTGATGATGAAACTAGGTGATATCTAATCCCTTGCTTTAATTATAATTTTAAACATACATGTATATACATTAGGTCTGATTATGTTTATGATATAAACTTGCATTTCAAGAATAATTAGTTGACATTAGGGACTGACTGCTTAAATGAATCCTTGGATTGAATTTGCCCTAACATGGTTACAAGCTAAGGGATAGATAAGGCCTGAGACTGCTCTTGACTCTCCTAGAGAGTGCAACAGGACCACAAGCTCTAGATGCAAGGACAGAAAATCTTAAATTCTTGTTCAATTAATGGAAGCATCTATGTCAAGCCTCTGAAGAATTGATTCCAATAGAACTAGTCATGTGTGCTTGTATGTTTGTAACAACCCTTGTAACACATTGGTAATGTTTGCAGTTGCACTTTGCAACAGTGACCTTACGAGGTCATGTGACTTTGATTAATGTGGCATTGTGGCCTAGGCACTAAGGCATTCACTATAGTGCAGTCTAGTGTGGTGACATAACTTACATTTCGGTATGAAAGTCCAAAAGTTATAAACCAATCGTAACTGTTAAAAGAGCTAAAGTTTGAATTAAAAAGTTTTTACTAAGCAGTGGCTCTTGGATTTTCAAATAATAGAAAAAGGACAATAAAGCCTTAAGTTCGGCAGTGACAAATAAGTTTTGACTTGTTAGGATTTGGAAACTATTGAGCTTTATTTTGACTTGCATTGTTTGGGATATACTGCTTAGTGCAGTCAAGCAATAATCTGGTTAAATCTATTTTTGAGAATGCACAGAGCTTTTACTGTCGAGATATCTTTGAAGTTCTTAAATGGCTATTTTATGAGTTTTCATTCCTGTTAAACTGAGATGGGACTGTTTCATGCCCTTGACAATAAGAATGGATATTGTATTTCAGGTGTGTCAATTTTAGAGCATAGGAGTTTTATAAAAAAATGTGACATTTTTCCACTGAAAGGCACAAATATAGAAAGGGTCAGCAGTGTGTTAAGGGTTTTGGTTCTTGAAGGGTTGTGAAGAGCTTTTAAGGCTTACTCAAAGAATCTCTTCATTATTTCAACTTCACGTGTCAGGTCTGAATTTTCCTTTGCTTATAGTTTCATTTGGTTTTAGCAAGATAAGGTTTATATGAGATACACAATCAGAAGAATAGTATGGGACCATTGATTGGAGTAATGCATGAAAGGCTCTAAGTGCCCTATCTTCCATATTCAATCCATGTAACCTGCCCTAAATCTTCATACAGCTTTAAACCCCTTCCAAACCAATAGTGGTGGTTAAAACTTATGAACGCAAGAAATTGTTTTACTTTTAAGGAAACTGATAGAAGAGTGCTCACTGTTACTACCCTTCTCATTTCTTCTATTCTGAAACTGTGATTAAGATACACTAAAGTCTAACATATTCAGTAAAAAGACCAGATTGAACTTGGTAAAATAATGATTTAATCTCATTGACTATGACATGGATGGTACTTGAACCTGTATAAGGCAGTGACTATGTTTTTGTGGTCTTCTCATACCACCACAAACAGTACTAGTTATTTTATCCGCTTTATATCTATATAATTTTTCAACTCGCAATTGAGTCCCCACTGGAGCAAACCTTTATTTTCCCAAACCCAATCCCCACCCCCACTAAAGAGGATAGGACCAGCAACCAATCTCTTTGTTTTATGACAGGTATTAATGACTGAAATATGATTCCTCAGCATGTTAGATTAAATTCCTGTTGCAGCACTTGAGTCTACTATGGCTTGATACTTGGACAAGATTCCATATCAGAAACAGACACATTGAATTACTTTATAGATCTCACTCACCACTGTTGACTTATACTTATCCTTGCAGTTATGATGAAAACACTGAGAAATAGAATGTTTGGTTGCTTGTCGTTTCCTGAGTTATTACTCATTGCATTAGAAACCTTCCCCTTTGTGTCTGACTAGCCTAGGGAGCAGAAATAAGATGTGCTAAACCACCTAGGAAAGTGAAAGAAACACTTATCATTCAGATGAGACTAAGCTGTGATTGTGCTCCTCATTTTCTTGAAACAAACCAATGTCATGTGCTCATCACATTAGTATGAATCGGTGATCTGTGCTCCATACTGTTTCCCATTGATCCCACTTACAAGTAGGAGCTAGTGTTAGAACCCAGCTTTGCAGGACCCAAAATTTGCAGTATTGTCTGTGTGCTTTTGTTCCACAGAGAAATGGCGTCAACTTACCCTGATAACCAATCTGAGATGCCCTATTAAGGTTTTCCCATCGCCAAAATTATGCTTATGTATGCCCTATTGTTTCCCTTATGCCTCTGATAATTAGTCCAATGTTGCAGAGAATCCAAAAAATTGTGTAGTTTGCCTTGTCTTTGATAATTTGCAGGGATGGCAGAGCTCTTGGAGGTTCAAGAATCACTTAAACCTCTAGCAGGTTCAATGAGTGAAGAAAGCTCTGACAAGTTCAGGGTATGTAGAACGATCCAACGGGGGGCTCAAGGAGAAGACAAAGAGAAGAGATCAGAGGTTTCAATCTCTGACATGATTCATGAGATGGCAAAATCCCCAATAAAAGTAAAGTGACCAAAGTAAAGTGGCCAATGAGTAAGGTCATTCAATCGAAGTGAGTTAATAGTTTCTTTAACTCGCTGATGTGTAGAAAGAAACGAAGCATAAAGAACGAGACAAAAGAGGATGTCAGAGTTTTCAGAGGTTCAAGAACCTCCTGGACCTCCAACAAGGTTCAAAAACTCCCCAAAAGTCCATGATTCCTTGAGATTGCCAACACGGTTCAACGAGTGAAGAAAGCTCCGACAAAAGGTGTAAAGGAAAATGGCTAACAAAGATGTCGATGATTTCAAAGGTTCAAGAACCTCTTGAACCTTTGACAAAGTTCAAGACCAAGCAAAGCTCCAACATGGTTCAAAAGATGAAGAAAGTGTCAATAAAAAGGAGAAATGATTAAGGCAAAGTAATGTCGATGAGTTCACAATTTCTTGAACTACCTGACATGATTCAAAAAGGTTAGAAGGCTCCAACCCATTGTAGGAGAAACATTTAAATAAGTTTTAAAATGTGAGAAAGCCACCTGGGTAATTTTAGCACCCTTTCTTTGATATGCTGCAACAAGCCATGAATGTAGCAGGTACACCTCCAAGAACACTCCCATTACTTGTAGGCATTTTCATGTACATCACACCATGTATTTTGGTGTTCTTCAAAGCCTAATAACCCCTCAACAACATGGGCATCCATCACAGGTGACAAATCAGAGGACTATATGTACTACTAGGGATTTAATCACTTTGCTTATGTTGTTCATGCAAGATGCATAAAGGGAAGCTTGGGATTTGGTCCAAGTGTTGGGTTTTCTATATTTGTATGGAGAAAGCTCATCCAAGCTGAGCATAAAATCATCTTGTCACTTGTGACATGAATGTAACTCAAATTTCTTGAGCTTGTATGTAATATATAATGGCAATGTAAACATTTTCCAAGAAATCAGCGCAAGACATCATTCTAATCTTGATTTTGCATTATGTCTCCATTATTTTTTTATGTTTTTTAGGAGATCCAATGAATCTTCAGATACACATTTGTTGTATCTCATACAAGAGGTCTATTAGTTCACATCCAAGAAGTGCAATAAAACTTTCCATCTTGTGCAAACATACGTCAAATGAAAATCTTTCAATCTGAAATGTGGAACTCTAAAAACGTTTGTGGATCGTTAAGTAGAGAATAGATTGTTGAGGTTAAAGGGCATCTATGGGTTTGAGTTTTGCAAGGCAGAGACAAATGCATTAAACTAATTTGAATGTTAGGGTTTACAAGGTCATTTTGGTTGCATTAACCTTGACTCCATGTTGCAAGATTGGGCACTGAACTTATGACAAAAACCTAGCCATTCACACCATCTCAAATTCAGAAAAGTGTTTAAAAACCATTTTATTTTGGTTTTAGTTGTCCTACCATTGTGCACAATCATTGTTCTGAATTTCAGCCCTAAATATTGAGAACTTGTAATTGATTAAAGTTCATTAAATCATTAGAGGGTTATTGCATGATGTTGTTCTACTGAATGCATGATGTTGCAAGTTATTATAATGCTTGCACCTACAAGGATCCTTAGCTAGTTATATCCTTTGTTGCGTCATTCAATTAAGCCACCTCATAGAGGAGATATGATATACATGTGTATCAGAACTCTTTGCAAGTTATATTCTGCTAAGCTTGGCAAGGGTCAAAGTTCAAAAGAGGTGTATTATCCCTCTTGTCCAATACCAAATCTAACCATGTGTTTCCTCTGTTTGAGGAATCTGGTTACTTTATCCTTGTCTAGCTAAGAGCTTTAGGGTTGACACAGAAAAAAGCACCAAAACATTAAGCAATGCTTGTTTTCCTTGTCAACAATAATAGTGGTGGTTTGTTCTCTTTGTTGACGAGATTAAGCAATGCTTGTGCTCCTTATCTATTCTCTTTCAGCAAAGCACAGTTCATAATTATTGCTGGTTTATTAATAGTTCCAAATACAATACACTCAGCATCTCTCTCTCTCTCTCACACACACACACACACACATCCATAAAGCACTTCATTTCAATAATTTCAATGAAAGGAAGGAACTTGTCCTTTGGGCTCTAATGTTGATGGCAAAATACTTGTATGATACCCTATTTCCCATTTAAGCTGGACTCATCATGAAATGGTACTTGGCTGGATACAAATCTTACATATTAGGATACTGGTATTCTTGTGTAGATGACTGATTCTATTCTACTTAATTGGAGTTATTAAATGTTGTTACAGTCAATAATGTTGTTGTAGACATATATTGAACTAGCTATTTTCACTTGAAGCCCTTATGGCAGTATGGAATTCAATGTTAACATCTTAGTAGGGGTTACCACAAGCTAATATAAACTGGGTGAGTTTGAGCGCTTTGTTGTAAACAGTCATATTGATCCAAATTTATTGCAATGCCATCCATCAAATGCATTTGGCATGTGTAAACTACTTTAAGGTTCATGCTTCCACTCCCAAGCGGAGTGTTAAGATACTTAATAATTGACATTTGCTAGTTGGAGTTACCTTCTGTCACGTGACTGTTACATATCATTAATTGTCTGATTTTAACTTGGCTGTGATAGGCATGGTAATATGGCAACATAGCATTGTTTTAAAAGATGCTTTATAAGATTGTGAACCATGACTTTGTAATGAATGAAATGTGGACATCATGAGGTAATGGAATTAACCTTATTAGCAATTGTTAGTCATTCCATGACCATAGTGAGCATTAAATACAAGCAGTAAGGCAGGTGCTATTTTAATATCCAGTTGTTATATCTTGTAATTTGGTTTAGCTAATGTGTCAAGGTGATTAGAAGCTTCACGCCTTCTGCTAAACCTTATTCACGTTTGGACTGTAATTTGTAAATCAATTTGAGCAAAACATGAAATGAACTTTTATATCTTCCTGATAAAATCATTATTGTTGTTCTTATCATCTTATGTAATGTTTTGATGTGAACACTTAATGGTATCAACCTTATCTTGGTGAACTATGTCTTTGTTCTAGCCCTAGGCAAACTTTTCTTGAGATGTGATCTTTATAGTTGGACCGTTCTGCCAATGATGGAATGAGTAGAATCTAATGAACATGACAGATTTACGTGTATTTTAGATAATCGGGTGCTGTATGGGGACTGGCAAGCTTGAAATGATTAGAGACAAACCCCAAGTAGGCAGTGTCTTTATTGCAGAGCTTGTTAACCTGAATTTGAATGCATGAATCTTAATGACCTCTTAAGAGGTTCGTGGCAAGTTGGAGATCATTTGTAAAATTTGTTCATCTTATGATGTGTTGTAAATGCTCTCTTAGTACTACCTTTATATATGGGATCTAATCTAGAAATAATAATACCTTAACATGTCTGATACTAGTTAGCTCCATACAGGAGTTGTTTACTGAAGCCAGTACCATTAAAGTGAAACACGGATATGTTTAATAAAAATCTTACTGATGTACATTTAGAGACTGTTACAATGCCCTATTGATTCAGCTTAAGCACCTTGCTTGGTTACAATCATGAATGGTCCAGTTCTCTACCATTCGTAACAATGGGTAGTCAGACAAACAACTAATTAGCCATAGAAGTAAACCTTTAATGCATTTCTATGTTTTGGAAATTGTGTTAAAGAAAATGTATCAATTTGTACAACAATGACCAGACCAGTGCCACTGCTCTATAGATCTACTGGAGCGAAACCCTGGAGTGCTAAACCATCTAAAGCATAAGACAGTTTGAGGTCATTGATAAAACCACATAGAGAAAATTAAGGTCAAGTAAGGCCCTTTAAAGGCAGATTACAAATTGGACCCATAAAGAGAAACTAAATGGCGATTCAAGTTAAACTATGACGTTATCATGATGTAGTTGACATATCTTAAACTATAGTTGGTTTGCAAAGGATATCATTAGCAATTTGATGGGTGAATTATTTATTCAAAGCCAGGACACCAAGTTCATGTTTGTGTTGAAATTGAGCAAATGTTAAAATTCAAAACAAGTTTATCAAGTAAATAAATTTATTATTTTAAAATTAGAATATTAAAAATTAAATTAATTTTAAAGCACTAAAATTGGAATAAATATTGAACTTAAATAATTTTTCAATAATAAAATTTGAATAAATTGAAAATTACCAAAATTTGAATAATTGAAGAACGAGAACTCAAATAAACATAAATATATGATATATTAATAATAATTCAACTTTAAACTTAATTAAATTCTAAAAGTGAATTTTGTTACAATAATTTCAACTTTTCTTTTCAGTATATTGTCACCACTTACACTTACATATAATACTCCCATGCCAATATTGTGCTCACAAACTCCAGCAATATATGCAAAGCCCAGCCACATGTAACTCATATGCCTGGCAATCGATGGGTTGCCTTTAACAAACTCTTTCCAAAATAGTATCACAATTTCTATCCTTCATATTGTCACATTATGGCGCCTGAAATCCAACAGCTGCAACAAACTTTCATCCAACAAGAGAAATAATAAATTTTCATTTGCTTGCAAACCTCCAAAAAAATTATTTCATCTTCCATCGTTAATCTCCTGCGCGAAACTTGTGTGATTCCACCAGCAAATCAGCTAGGGTAGATGTCTCAATGTCTCACTAATGAAACCAATTCAATCCATAGATGCAGCTGTGAATCCTGTGCAAATCCACCAAGGTTGGCTGAAATGGGTTTTCGTCCAATCAACCAAGAAGCCAAAGGGTTTACATCCTATGGTTTTTGTCCTAGGGTAACCTACCGGGAAGGCCCAATGCTTCACTCTATGAGCATTACCTAGATGCAATGAGTGCAAAGTGTTCCATTTGTTCTCATGATAGATGCATTCTTGTGAACCACTACTCATTTAACAAGGGTCAATGAGTTTGACTCGAAAACTACACAATTGAGTCCTGATACCAATACCACAATTTCTTAGATATCATCATCTTCCTCCAAAATCAGTGACATGATATTTTGCATTGAAGTTATAACATTTCTGCATTCTGATTTTATCAAACAAGTGGTGGAACATTTTGAGAATTAAATCATTCCAACCCATGCCTAACACGATGCTACCAAATCTGATTTTTCACAAATGTTTCAAGTATTGCAACCCTCTTAACAAAGGAAGGACTTCCAATATCAACCAACCCATTGAAGCTTTCAACAATCAGTTTGAATACCTCCTTCAATATGACTATTCTGTATGGAACTTCAGGAGCTGTAATTCTTACAATTTCATATAGGCAAGAGGTGACTGCAAGTCTCATATCTTAATGAGGAGGTTTCATAAGCTTGTGCTGAACCAAAACAATCATCGATGACTTCAGAACCCAGTTCAAAATCTCCCAATCTGGTTTTTAACCTTCAATAAACAACTTTCTACTCCTTTCAATCTGCTACGAACATCATTTGGAAACTGTAGAAGCTCCAACACTTTTCCCATTGCAAATAGCAAATTTCCCACTTCCTTTTCTTTCTATAAATTTCTGGACTTGAAACTCTAAATAAACCATTGAAATGTTTTGAAAAAAGACACCTATTCTGATTTGCTCTAGCTGCAATCTTTTTCTGTGGTAAAATACTTCCCATACTGACATGCAAATCTCACATTAATTTGCAAGTACTGAAACTTGAGTTACAAATCTACAGCAAAATGATTAGACTCCTACAGGCTGACAAGACCACCAGCTCTGATACCACTGTAATAACCCCGAGTCTGATTTATGCTTAAAATTTCTGATCTCTTAGTATTGGCATTTCGTCATGACATAGGGTTCACAACTTATAATTTATGAATTTGTTTGTTTTTAAAATGTTTATGTAAATGATTGAAACACATATGCACTTGCAACTAGTCATAATCTTCCCTAAAACTTGTAAGCATTTCAACCACACATTTGCCATAGAACCCAAGGTCTATCATATGAATCAACGAAAGATTTTACTATTGACTGTTTATACCAGCAAAACACAGAAATAACATTTGTTTCGGCAGATAAAACGTTTAACATTTGACTATGAAGTATCTACGCACACCAGTTACCGCTTGATAACTTCTCAAACTACCTGTACAGTGTATGGTAGAAGTGCTTCCATTCAAATCAGTCACTATAACCCCATGATCTGCTCCATCAAAGAGCTGCAACCACATGCATCACCCTTGGGAACACAAGGTGACCAATATAGAGATCATCCAACCTTACACCTACCCCACCAAAAGCCACAACTTGCTGATATGATGGTTTACAGCTAGCAAGACAACTCCCGTGCCAATGTTGTGCTCACAAACTCCAATGATATATGCTAAACAAAGCCGCATGTACTCATACACCCATCAATAGATGGGTTGTCTTCAACAAACTCTTCCCAAGATGGTATCACAATTTCTATGCTGCATATTCTCACATTATGGTGCCTAAAATCCAACCTCTGCAATGAACTTTCATCCAACTAGAGAAATAATAAGTTTTTGTTTGCTTGCAAACCTCCACAAATTTGTTTCATCTTCCATCGTTAATCTCTTGCATGAATTCTGTGTGATTCCGCCTGAAAAACAGCAAGCGTGGTTGCCTCACCACCAAAACCAATTCAATCCATAGATGCATCTGTGAATCCTGTGCAAAGACACCAAGGTTGGCTGAAATGAGCTCTCATCCAATCAACCAAGAAGCCCAAGGGTTTTTGTCCTAGGGTTTGCTGAACCAAAAACTCTCCAAGAAAATAACAAGCCAAGAATAGTAATGAATTGCTTTTGGGCTCTCGGCTCCTTTTATATCCAACTTTGAGAGAATCATTAAATTGTATTTTCTTTTACTCCATTTTCCCACTCATAAAGTGATCCACTTTATTATTTCCCATTGACATAATATAAAGTCACTTTACTACAATAATCAAGATTCAGCTTTTAATTAATTAAATATACATAATCCCAAGAAGCTTAGGACTATTTAAAATTAAATTAATTAATTATTTTTATGACCTGTTTAAATAATTAGAATTAGCCGACTTTCAATTTTTTATTTTGACAACTTAATTTTAATCACTAACTTATTCTCTAAGGTCAAATAAAAGGAGACATTCTATATTATTGTTAATTTAAAAACTACTAAAAATGAATCATGAAACGTAAAATTAAAAAATAAAAATAAAAACAAAAAAAATAGGTTGTTGTGTCCACAACCACCACCACTGCTACAGACCTCCAGATGCTATTGAAAATTTTCAACCTCACCTTCAGCGAGCAGATGCGACCACTGCATATTGATCCACAAACAGAATGGAGAACTGGTGCAGAAACAAATGAAGAACAGAACAGAGACACTGCGGGCACTACAAATCTTCACACATCATCAGTGGCTGCTGAAAGAAGATAAATTATTTATTTTCAAAGACTGGGCCACATTTTACACAAAAAAAAAGGGAAAACCCTAATTTAGAACAGGCTTCACACATCATCAGTGGCTGTTGAAAGAAGATATATTATTTATTTTCAAAGACGGCCACATTTTACGAAAAAAAAATGCAAAACACTAATTTAGAACAGGTTTTCTCAAACAATTATATTACTTTTTCCTTCAAATTTTCACATGAATGTGTATCTATGAATTAGCTGGCAATTTAGAAAGTATATGAGGTTCCTTTTTAATGTTCACCAGATCTGAAGTTTTATAATAGACTCTGTCACATATATATAAAGAAAACAGTTAGGTCATTTTTAGGACCTGAAATTATTCAGCTTTGAGCAGCCTGGAAAATGGTATAAAAGTGGTTCAAAAGTCCATCAAGAGTGTCCTTGTCCAGAAAAGCAAGTCAGAACAAGTACAAACATGCATTATGCATTCAGGCACTACAATAAGAAGAAAAAGATGACAAAGTGATTCAAATTATAAGTAATGCCTTTTCTAAAATGAACACAATATCCAGTCTAGGATAATATACTTGCCTCATTATATGTAGTCCTGCCCTTGCTTTCAACCTTCTCACACACTGGATCACATCCATAGAGAAGATTTAAATAAATTAGAAAGAGGAAATATGTTATTTGGAGTTTCACAAAATATGTAACTAACTTTATTTCTGCAATTGAGATTACCCAAATTAAAATTAGTATTTATATTTCTCTTGAACTGTAAACCATACAATTCATTAGACACGCAGGTAGCTAATAGCTCTCTATTACTATGATGCCACAGTGCATATATATGAAACAAAACAAGGATGGGACAAGTTACATGAGATAAAGAAAAAAAATATAAAAATATCATGGTTAAGCTCAGAAGAAAAAGAAAAAACCATAAAAAAGTGAATGGAAGAGATTCAAATTTGTTTTAATCACACCTTTCATGCTAAATTGGCGGAGTCCCCTCCCACCTTTATCTCCTCCAATAGCTCGTGGGCCTCTTTTTTTCTTCCTTGTACTGCACATACAGAGTGGGAAGACAGAAACAGCAACCGAATTAGAAGTATGAAAATAAATAAATGCCCGTATAGTCTCTCTTAACAGAAAATTTGCTTTGGATCAGAACAATGCCTCTCAATTTCAATACTTATAGCAGGCACTGGCAATAAGGAGCAGAAACCAGTAGATTCAAATTTCTGATAACTGAATCTCACCCCACAGTGTCAGGTGACTCGAAATCCTCTACTTGTACATCCAAGTGGCGTTGTCTTACAAGAGCATTACTTGGTCCAGGTGTGGCCATTGCTACATCACTCCCTCTTGATGGAGAGCAATTGCTCCCACTATCCACGGAAACTGATTGCCCTGGCAGATTTCCCAAATTTCCTGAATGCCCCCCAACCATTCCGTTTGAAATGGTTGAAAGATGCTCTCCTCCTTTCACCATATCAATATCATTTTCAGTGGTATTCAACCCTACAAAATATGAGAAAATTAATCTTCATTTCCTGGGAACACAATCAACTAAAAATTGGGAAGACCTATACCTAATTTTCATGTCTCTATTAGTAGATATATGCTACACAAATAAATCTATTTATCTCTTTATAGTACTTCATTGGTGCCTCAGAATCTCTGCAGATTCATCAAGTTAACTAATTTTATATTTAAGGCCCAAAGTATACCTGAAATGGTGGGAATACCAAATAACAGGGAAGACTTTGAGTAAATCCTTTCAAAATAATATATCATCATAATTTATAGTACCAAACTTTTTAAAACTCCATTCATCATACCACAGGAAATTAGATTACCTCTTGAACACAGAGACAAATATTTACATCGTTTTATTATGCTTAATTTACTTCAAATTGAAATATCATAAGAAATCTCAGTTATTTAACTATGGCTGAAAAGAGACTTGAGGGAATTAATTCAAAAGGCAAAAGATTTCATTGACGCCAGACCCAGGTCCCACTTATTTTATATAAAATAAGACCAAGTGTTATTCTTTGGGCCATTTTTCAATGCTTCTCATATAAGAAAAATATTTATCTAATTTATATGCAGCTCTTCCCTGGATTTGGTCACACAAACAATGGAAACTAGATTACCTGTTGAAAATTTGGACCATTTATTTGCATCATTTTATCGAGCTAGTTTACTGAAATACTATTCGTATCAGCCTATCAGGTAATTCAGTTATTTAACAACCATTTAAAAGAGTCTAAAGGGAATTAATCCTTACGTAAGAGTTTTCTTGACAACAGATCCAAATCCCTATCATTATAAATAAATATAAGACAGTGATCTTCTTTGGACCATATCATCTTAGTTATTAAACTATGGCTGAGAAGAGAGTTGAGGGAATTAATCCTGACGCCAGAGTTTTCTTGACACCAGTCCCAGATCCCATCTATTATAAATAAAAAATTTCCAATGGTGTTGTTTAGAGCGTTTTCCAGTGATTCTCAAATAAGATCAAATTTATGTAGCTTGCATGCTGCTCTGCCCTGGATTTGATCAAGCAAACTTCAGGAAATTAGATTACCTCCTGAGCACACAGACCATTTACTTGTATCATTTTATTGAGCTAATGAACTGAAATATTATCGAGTATCAGATATCACAATTATTTAACTACAGCCAAAAAGAGACTGATGGGAACTAATCCTGAAGTGAGTTTTCTTGATACCTGACCCAGATCCTACTCATTATAAATAAAATAAGACCATGTGACGTTCTTGGACCATATTACAGTGCTCCTCAAATAAGATAGAAATTATCTAGTTTACATGCTTCTCCACGCTGGACTTGGTCAACCAACAATGTTAGTCAAATTAATCTGACAAAGACTTATGCTCTCTTTTTTCTTTTTGACACTATCAAATATTAATAAGATACTAAAGTCTAATACACATCTTCATCTCATTATCATGGCTGAATTAGCTTTAAAATATTCATTTTTTCTTGCAGGTGTTGGCACATGTGGAATAGGCCTGATACTGCTCAAGAATGGCACAGCCAATGATGACTTTACTTTATACGATAGTTCCTGAAAATATATACAGGAGAACAATTAAATCAAACTGAATGGGGCCACTCTATGCTAAATGATGAATGATTGCAAGTATAATCATAAAGCTAAAAGGAAAATCATCTCCAAATACAGTTTGATGTACTCAAATATATTCTAATTCATTGTTACCGATATTCTATAAGCACCTGCCAATTCATGCAAGTCTCCTGATAAATCAAGTAGTTCAAAAATATTACTTCACTGAATCTTATCTGGATGGCTAAAATTATCAAGAAAGAAACAGTCCTAACCACCACCCGAATACCCCAAGGAGCATGTCCAGAAAGTTATATGACAAAGACCCAGGCAGAATCAGAACAGATAATCAGATCAAATTGAATTTCAGCAATAGAGCTGTCAAGGGGAAGCATAATAAACACGACGGAGTTTTAGGAGAACATTACAGAGATAACTCAATTTCGTCATGGTAAAAAAATGTTGTGCAATGTTCGAAAATTTCTCACTAACCACATAAATGATGAATAACATACTTTTCAACATGTAGCCCACTTTGAGAGAAATTCCATTCGAAACCATGATGTTAGATGACATGACTCTTCTATTCTATATTCCTTACAAGAAAAGTTGTGATTACCAAGTATGATTGACTTATGTTCTACGAGTATGCTCTGCAGGAAAGTTCGAGCAAAACGAGCCATTTGATAAAAGAGACCAAAATTCTATGTAGTTGAGAGAGCTAGAGAAAGTAGGCCAATAATATGTAGTGGATTGGCAAAATTCGTTTTCTTCTTGAGCTTGTGACAAGGTTGAAACTTGGGTACAAAATTTAAACAACACGCAAGGTAAAATGAAAAAAGAAATCCTTATATGGGTGTTTTAGAATGCTTCTGGTAAAAAATTTTACTTTTTACCAGCAACATTCTAAAATATTTACATGCGCCATGGAAATATCATGTCCATTAAGACAGTTTTTACCAAAAGCGTTCGAAAACATTTACAAGGACTGTGGATGATCATGTCCGTTATCCCTACGTGGGTTTCAACAAAGGTAGGTTTACACGGTACACTAAGCTGTGACATATGAAACGACATTTCTCTTTCCCTTCCTATAATGTAACTAAATTAACACAGAGCCCTTCAAATATCCCGGCACATTCAACTCTGTATAATCTGAATACAATTACACCCTAACCGTTAATGACTTCAATTGAATTTGAACTTCCACACTCCATCAAAAAGATGATTCTGGAAAAACAGAAAAAAATTATGTACAGACAAGACGATCTACAATTGGCATCACATTTGGTGATCCAACATCGGGATGCGCAATGTAGAGTTCAGTGGTAGAAGACTACTGCACAAATCAAATTCACAACGTACATAACCAATTGCAAAACAGAGCTAAAAAGTAAAACATCTTACTTGTAGGTGAGGCAATTGTTCCGTTATGAATAATTCCTAAACCCTCAGCATAACTATAAATGCCAGCCTCATGAAACTCCCGAAGAAGGTCCTCCTGCAGGCCATTAGGGTTAGCATCCACGTTAGGGTTAGCTGAAACTTGCGGCCGAGATATGCTCCTCCTGCTTCTAGGCCCTGTCCCCTTCCGCCCACTACCTGCCACATCATCGCCCATTGTTTCAATCCATATCTTCACAGCGAAAACCCTTGCGCTGCAACATGCGCACTTGTTAACCGCAAACCCAAAACCCCCACTTTTCACCACAGGAAAAACAAAACACAAACAGAAAAATTACTCATCTGCCCTGCAAACAAGAAAATTTGAGCAAGCAATCAATCTTACCTCCGGGCAACATGGATTGTGCCTGCAGAGAGAGCTCTTCTTATCTTATCTAATCCTTCCCGTTCTACTCTTTTTCATCCCATTGGTGATCAGAAAACGTCGTAGTTTTCCTCAAACCCTGGAAATTACAAGCAAGTTAAGCTTCTGCAAAAAATTCACCCAGGCAGCTGAAGCACAAGGACGTTAGTAGACACAGCCATATGTTCCACGTTTTCCGAACCGGGAAACATTGATAATAATGACACGTCACCTCGAGTAGTTAGCCACGTAGACTTTCTTACACTGAATTCGTCCTTCTTTTCTGAGTGCCAGTAGCGACATTGCGCCACGTAGGACACTGGGAAAATGGATGATTTTTAATGATTACTAAACAATGCTTTTTTACTCTTCATTTTCGAGGAAAGTTTTAAAAGCAGATGACGTGGGACCCATAACAGGAGTACTTAAAGCATTGCGGGACCCACACGTGTCCGCGGGTCCCGCTGGGGTAGATAAACAGAAGCGTGCTAAAAGTTAAAGTTTGAGTACTTCGAAAGAGATGCTCATTGATGTACAAATTTTTATGTAGAGATGTTATCCAAGTTTTTATTATGAAAATCCAATAAATTAAAAAAGTGAAGACAAAAGGATTAAATCCTGTATAATGAATGACTAGTCAAAATGTTCAAGAAATTCCACAATCTTAAAAGAGGGTTTTAGCATGAATTTGTGTACCAAGTGACTCGGAGGAAAGGAAAGTGCAAGTAATGATGACATTGGAAGAACACTAAGGTCTATGGCAGTGAGACAAAAGTGTGGGAAAATACACGGTGGGGATGAATTGATCTATTTGTGAATGAAGGATAAAGGCTACAAGAACATGCTTCCCTCCAAATTTTCATATCTAGAGTGGGTTTGAAGTTTTCAACTAGAGTATGATTGTAGTAGTTATGTGGAGATTTTGTAAACCAAGATCTTATATTGTCAACTCTTAGTATTCATTATATCTTAATATATTTCATATGACATCATATATGACATAATATTAATATATTTATTATATTAACATATAAGTAATTGACTATTAAAAATACTATTTTATAGTTTTAAATTTGATTTTATTATGAGTTCAAGTTGACCTATTTTTGTTCATGAAACCTACTAAAAATGTAGGTGGTTTGTCTCAAGATCAAATTGAAACCATAGTTTAAAGACTTGTTTGATTGTACATATGTTGGTGCTTAAAGTTGCATGCTCTCGAGCATCTAGCACCATAGTCGAAAGCGAGACAAGGGGAACAAAGTATCTCAAATGAGAAGAGTGATACTCAACAAGGAGAGGGTGGCCTTGGACCAATTCATAGATAATATATTTATTACATTAACATATAAGTATTTATAGTCTTAAATTGACTATAAAAAAATAGTATTTAATAGTTTTAATTGACTTTATCATGAGCCCAAGTCAACTTATTTTGATTGTTTGAGATGAAGCATTTCTAAGAGTGCAACCCTATAAAAATGTGGAAGGTTTGCCTTAAAATCAAATTGAGACCATAGTTTAAAGACTTATTTGATTCTACATATGACAAGATATATTGTCTTGCGTTGGTGCTCAAAACTACATACTCTCCCCTCTAGCACCACAATTGAAAGTGAGATGAGGGGAACAAAGTAACTCAAATAAAAAGAGTGATACATCAACAAGAGGAGGGTGGTCTTGGATCCATTCATAGAATTATAAAAAAATATCTTCTTATTCAGGCTACGTAACCTAGGGGGTGTTTCCTTAAGGTTTCAATGAGATAAAGAAGATTTGAATCTTATACCTTGAACAACCATGCCCTAATGGAAATCATGAGTAAACTGAAAAGGCCTCATATAAATCAAATTGAACACTAGGTTATACACACACAAATGATGTGGAATAAGCTATACCACTTAAGATGAGCCCCCTTACATTTTGTATTACATATGCACCTATAAATCACTCACATGACTCACACGAGATTTGAAAAAGATAGTAGCTCACAAGATTTGTCATGGGTAATCATCATAGTGTAATGAAAGGGTGTAAAATAGAACTTGAAATATAGCTAAAAAAATAGATTTGTTTTTATGAGTGTATTAATTATGATGGTGGTGGATGAACAATAATAAACTAACATCTTGATCATGTTGGGAAATAGATTTAAGTTTCAAGATCCTCTTGCAAACATGTGTGATCAAAATGTGGAAACCAAGAGTACATTCATTAACCATTAGCTAGGCTTTATGACTAAATAAATAAATTCCTTTATATAACCAAGAACACTCATGAAATAGTGTATTTATCAATCTAGCACTAAATAAGGTAAACTCATATATTAGAACAAGAAAACTACACCAAATATATTTTCATGCATTTACAATCCCTTTATGAATTAACTAACTATTATAATAACATACCAACACATGTGACCTCATGAATAAATATAGCATACCATTTTCCTAAACTATCCCTAAAAATCATAGAGACACTTGTGTTATAATAAATTCATACTTTTAATACTTCTCTTTGACTTGCAACATCCAATTGACATGAGAAACTAAAATACATGTCATCAAAAATAAATAACACCATTTTAGCAAGATTCTACCTGAAGCTTTCTAGTCAACCAATTTTTAGGGCTTACAAGTTTCCATGCCCTTATGTCCATGTACTTGTCAAATACCTCAGTTGAAAATCTAAAGTTGGTCAAATATTAAGTTTCTCGCATTATTAGGCTTTTGATCATCCTTGTACTTCCATACTTTTTTGCATCAACCTTAAAACCTTAGTCATTCATTTCAACCAAAAAAAATAGCTAAGTTTAGTTATTCTCAACCTTTTGGACCCATGAAGTTATCTTGAGATCCATGAAATTTTTGACAGGCTTCTAACCTTGAGTCTAATTCTTGAAATCTCAATAAGCTCTTGTAAAAGTGTCCAAGTCTTCAACATATTGTAGTTTTAAGTTTTCTCATATCTAAATACCTCATTAGTATATGGCATCTATATTTCAAAAACTCCAATCCCTAATTCATCCCATTTACCATTGAATATTCAATAAAGTTATGCATCCAAGAGTTAGAAAGTAGTGTTTTTATTTAATTTAGGGTTTCCAAGGTCTTTACATCATGAACTATGATTAAATAGGTCCCACAATGTCAAAATTAAAGGAATATTGACAAAGATAGATGAAGTTTTTTCACATAAAAGTCTTGTCTTTGACTTGGAATGTATCAAAGGTTTTGGGTATTTAAAGAACCCTACAAACCTTTGATGGTTCTCGTTCCTAATAAAAGTCTTGACCATTTTTTTATGAATTCAATCGATAATCTTAAAGGTTATTGAAAGCATCATAGTCATTGACTGCAATTCCCAAAACCATCCTTGGCACTAATAAGGAGCAAAATTGAGCAAGCATAGTGACAATTCCTAGTGGGGTAGGAACCCCAATAAGGCATATCAAGAATAAATTTTATAATAATCAAAAGGTCAAGATGGGGGGGAGGCTATAATGGTGCACCTATAGTTTTGGTTTGGAAAACCATCAAGCAAATTAGCTAAGAATAGATATTAAAGTCAAAGCTCCAAGTGGTTTCAAGGACCAGTATCATTAACACTAATAATCATTCTAGGAACTATCATTAACACCAAAAAATAAACAAGAAACAATAAAGAGAAAAAGTGTGGATCAAGAAGAGGTTCCTAAAACCTCAATAACCCCCAATAGAATTTTGAGTTCTTGGTAAACCCCTAATGGAATGAAGTGAAAAGATAAGTAGAGATGAAAGAAAGAAAAACTTGTCCAAGCAAAGATTGAAGAAGAAAACTTGAAAAAGGCAATAAAGAGAGTTAGAGGTTTAAAGATTTCTAGGAACCCTTGGAAGCATCAATTTTGTTCATGGTCAATCACAAACGTCGACAAAGTGCTAGGAGCATGCCAAATTAATTTTTTTAACTTGTAACATGTCATTGTTGAGTCACTTTGACGTAGCCAAGGGGATGGTGGATCCAATTAAGGACAGTCCAAACCTTGCAGCTTCAGAACAACACATCGAAATAACACAACACAACACAACAAGATATGTTTCAAAACATATTTTCCATTAACATGCCCAACTGTAAGGCCTTCCGGGTTAGGGCCAATTACAATCAAGAAGTAATTTTGCAAGATCATCAAGATCCAAGACAACTCCAGCTAGTTCAGTTTTGAAAACTATCAGCAACTAATGGAAACCCTAAGGCAGATCTGAACTTGATCTCGCAAGCCTCTAAGCAATCTCCTTATCTCCAAGTATGCAAACCCCTAGCTCTGCTATTACAAACTATCAGATAACAATCTGATCTGCAAGATCTCGCAGGATCTTTTCCACAACTTCCCTTATCTGCTACCCTTAGATCTGCTTTCATGATCTCTCTAAGTCATGCCTAAACAACTACCCCACACACCCCTTAAATACTAATCATCAGCCACAAGTTGGTTGGATGAAACCATTAACTCCTCCTAGCAAATATTAAATGCAATACAAGTTGGCTCTCAAATAGCCTTACAATAATTAAATTCAACATGTCAGCCTGTAACAACAACTACCAACAATAAATGCACCAAGTCGGCCAAGCAAATCTTCAAGAACTCTAGTTGATAAACCAAAACTACCGATTGCTAGAGAAACAACCGAGCACCAGTGAAACAACTGACCAAGCCAAGCAACACCGAGCAACACAGGCATTACCGAGCACCAGTTCCACCAAGCAACAAAAGTCTCACCGAGTTCCTTTAGCAACCGAGCTTCCTTCAATAACCAAGACCATCGGTTAAGGCTGCAACCGAGTAACACCAGCCAAGCAACACACCACCATGCAGATTCACCGAGGACCCAAGAATGCCCCTGCATCAGACACTCCAGGTTTGAAAAGATGTTCATATGTGAGAAGAACATCTTCTAGGATTCAACACATAAATCCTGAACTGGTTCTTCACATACAAGTCCTCCACCTTTTCACTTTGCATATTCTTCCACTTCAGCTTCCTCTGTCTCTTCAAGTCTTTCCTTGATAACACACAAGTCTGTTCTCCAAACTCATCATTCACTCTCTCAGGATCTACCAAATCAACTCGACTGCCAATACTCAGACTCATCCTACTGAGTGTTGTATCCAGCAAAGGCATTAGGGAAAACTTCATGTCATCCTTCTCAACAATAAACACATTCTTCACACAATCATACATAGCTCTACAATCATATTGCCAAGGTCTACCGAGCAATACATGACAACTATTCATCTCCACGATATCACATAACACAAGATCCTTATACTGGCCAATTTGAACATCAATAAAGCATTGTTCTCTTACTTCTAGAGCATGATCATCTTGGAACCAGCCAATCCTCTAAGGATGTGGATGTCTCGTTCTATTCAAACCAAGTTTCTAAACCATGTCCTCAGCAACAAGGTTATCAGTACTACCACTGTCAACAATAACATCACAAATTTTACCTCTCGACTTTCACTGAGTCCTGAACAAGTTACTCCTCTGACAAGGTTCCTCCTTTGCACCAAGCAATGTTTGCCGAAGTAGCAAGTTCTCAGATTCAGGTTCATTCTCAACATTTTCATTCACCACAGCAGCTCATCAGTCATCAAGCTTCTTCTGTGTGCACTCAAAAGAATGGTGTCCTTTCCTCTCCACAACTATAGCAAGTTCCCTTAAAGATAACTCTACCTGTCTTCTTCTTCAGTTTTATAGGTTTCTATTCATCTTCTGTAGTCATCGGTTTATCCTTCACTAAGTGATCAATCTTTTCCTTCCCTCAGGGATTACTATGTTGTTTCCTCTTCAACTTATATTATGCCTTCACAGCATACTGATAAGCATCTTCAATAGAATCAATCTTCAACATACCAAGCTTATCCTAAATATTGAATCTCAAACCATTCACATACTAAGCTACCTTTTCCTTACCAAGTTCTCTGTGTCTAGACTAAATAGTAAGTTTGTAGAACTCCTCGGTATAATCTTCAACAGTCAAATCCTTCTATTTCAGATTCTGCAACTTCTTAAACAAGTCAAGCTCATAGTCAGCAGGTATGAACTTAGCTTTCAACTTAGTCACCATCAACCTCCACCGATTGATCTTCATTTCACCTTCATCTTCTCCATCTCGTTGTAATTCTTTCCACCAAAGAGCAGCATGTCCTTTCAATTTTTTCAGTGCTAACATCACCCAAAGAGGATCTTCAATTTCTTCTAGCTCAAAGAAATCTTCAAGTTCACCAATCCAGTCAATCAAATTCTTGGGCTTCAAAGTACCAGAGAAAGTAGAAACTTCCATTCGGTAACTACTACTTAACTAAGCTCCATATCTATGCAACCGAGCAGTTCTATCTTCACCAGATCTATCCCTCCGGTCATCACCAATAGATCCAACAACTTCAAAGTCTTTAGCAGCTTCCTCATAACCATCTTCAGTACCAACATTCTGAGGTACACCAGTAAAAGCTCTCATGATCTCAGCGACCATGTCATTCTTCATCAACTCCATCTCAGATCTTAAATCTGATTTCACCTTCTTTGTAATCCTAGATTCCATAGTATCACAGAGATCTGCAATCACTCTAGGGTCCAATCTTCTCAGAGGCATCCTTAAAGATAAGAGAAACCCTCTACAACAAGCCCTACACTGACCACCTTGTGACAATCTCCAAGTTGTATGCCAGTCAGATTGCAACTTGCCACCTCACACAAACAACTAGGGCAAGATTCCACAAGTTTAGTGCTTCGAATCTACAACTCAGATCATATGATTTCTTTGCCAACAAGATTAACTTCGTAAGATCAGTCAACCTTTGCTCCACAAGATCAACTCTGCTTTGATACCACCTAACGCAGCCAAGGGGATGGTGGATCCAATTAAGGATAGTCCAAACCTTGCAGCTTCATAACAACACAGCGAAATAACACAACACAACACAACAAGATATGTTTCAAAACATATTTTCCATTAACATGTCCGACTATAAGGCCTTCTGAATTAGGGCCAATTACAATCAAGAAGTAATTCTGCAAGATCATCAAGATCCAAGATAACTCCAGCTAGATCAGTTTTGAAAACTATCAGCAACTGATGGAAAGCCTAAGGTAGATCTGAACTTGAGCTCGCAAGCCTCCAAGCAATCTCCTTGTCTCCAAGTATGCAAACCCCTAGCTCTGCTATTACAAACTATCAGATAACAATCTGATCTGCAAGATCTCGCAGGATCTTTTCCACAACTTCCCTTATTTGCTACCCTTAGATCAGCTTCCATGATCTCTCTAAGTCATGCCTAAACAACTACCCCACACACCCCTTAAATACTAATCATTAGCCACAAGTCAGCTGGATGAAACCATTAACTCCTAACAAATATTAAATGCAATACAAGTCGGCTCTCAAATAGCCTTACAATAATTAAATTCAACATGTCAGTCTATAACAACAACTATAAAAAATAAATGCACCAAGTCGGCCAAGAAAATCTTCAAGAACTCTAGTCGGTAAACCAGAACTACCAAGCGCTAGAGAAACAACTAAGCACCAGTGAAACAACCGACCAAGCCAAGCAACACCAAGCAACACAGCCATTACTGAGCACCAGCTCCACCAAGAAACAAAAGTCTCATCGAGTTCCTTCAGCGACCAAGCTTCCTTCAATAACTGAGACCATTGGTTAAGGCTGCAACCAAGTAACACACCACCATGCAGATTCACCAAGGACCCAAGAATGCCCTTGCATCACACTTTCAATGTACAAAAGGAGATATCACATGTGTGAGAAGGTTGGCTACAAATATCTCCAATTTGACTACATAAAGTAGCTATAAGAACTATTGCCATTGGTAATGATGCCTAGTCGTCATGTGAGATTTGTGCAAATATTTATTCATTAGATCTAAAGGAAACTTCTCTTCCAAGTGACATGCAATTTTATTCCTACATTTAAAACAAGAATCCAAGTCATTTTGAAGTGGTTATGGAAGAGTATGAGGAGTATGAGAATATTTTTGGGGTGAGAGTAATAATATTAATCCATGACTAAAGTATTTTATATAATAACATTACATACTTTGATCTAAAGCATGTATGTGAACATGATTTTAGTGTCTGACATCTCCAAATTGTGATATAACAAATATTTTGGACTAAATAATCAAGGATCATAAAATCTATTAATGTACATTTGTTGCACTTGTATTACTTTCACTATTATTCTTTGTTTGAGGAGCAGAACATAATTTTGGTGTCTAACATCTCCAAATTGTGATATAATAAATATTTTGGACTAAATAATCAAGGATCATAAAGTCCATTAATGTACATTTGTTGCACTTGTATTATTTTCACTAGTATTCTTTGTTTGGGAGTAGTATAATTTCTTTCATTGAAAATAATAAAATTATTGTTGTCACAAAAAGGATTTTGAAGTAGAATCACACTAAATTATCCCATTATAGGTCGGTTATTACAAGTGATAATCAAGTGACCATTGAAGTATATTGATGTGTTATCAAATGATTATGTATTTCATAGTGACTCTATAAATCAAGATAGGAACCAATAAATTTTTTTCTCCCTATAGCCTTGGAATTGATATTTAAAATGATAAATAGTAAACCAAATTTTTATTTGTTACATTTAATGGTTAGCATCGTCATATTTGAATCAAAGTGATTACAAGGAAGTTTTATGTTTTATGATATTATTCACAAATCCTTGTCAGAAGTGTGTGGTAGTTAATCTGTTAGGCATAGGTTTATAGAGTTTTCGCATATTTATAAATAAAGTCACAATTGGAAAACTGCCTAGGTTTTACAAAGCTTGGAGTGTAGAGAACAATATGAGTTGAAGTGTTTCTTGTTCATTGATCTAACCTCTTGTAGGCATGAGACTGAGATTGTGGTAGGAGTTATCAAAGTACAAGTTGGGGAACTAACATATTAGTGACTTTTAGGGGATAGAGTTGATTGATTGCATTAGAACCTAGATCTGAATGATCATTTTTTGAGCATTTTTCAAAGTTCTAAGTGGTATTCCAATCCTTTTTTCCAAACCAATGATTTTACTTTTGAAAGCACAATCTCTTGACGGACATAAGAAGATAACTAATTTAGGATGATCCATATAAGAAATTGGTAACAGATCTACAAAAGGACAAGCATAATTGGTGATATAAGAATGTAGGTAGACTTTCTACCCATAATATTGGCTCTTCAAATCGAAATGAAAATTCAATAATAATAATGAACCTTTTGGTGGTAACATTTATGAGCCTGTAAATAGACTAAGTTTAGATTAAGATGAAAACTCTTGGATGGGACCAAAATATCATAAGATCCTTAGTATTTGATATGTAGAAAAAATGGGATCTAGTTTAGGAATGAAAATTAGGAACTATTACCAAACTATTTCATTGGAGAGCAATCAAATAGCCCTAACCAACCATTTAGGAGAGCTGGGAATTGCTGATTAATTGTTCTTTTTTTAATGTTGATTGATTGGATATGATAAAGATAATAAATGATGCAAGAACTAGGTAAAATGCTAGGAAATTGATCAAAATCAACATAAAAATAAAGATACAAAATAGTAATACAAATTGCGAGACTAGATCTAAAAATGTGATACACAAAGGAACATGTTTCTATAATTTGGGTCTGAAAGTATCAATCTATGTCAATAGAGGCCACTAACCAAGAGGTGTTTGAGTCAAATTTCGTGAGCAAATTCTACATCGGGATTTTTCATAGATCACCCTCCTTATTTTTTTAAAAGGTGTTGGTTACTAGATTAGTTTGATAATGATCGAGTTTTTTCAATTATTAAAAATCTAGAACTATATGTCTCAATACACTTCTTCAAATTTTCTACTCATTTTTGTTGAATCTAGAATCTACACAAAAAGTAGTGTAACATAAGAAAAATTGTGGACAATGGATGTCCTTATTTCTTATGTCACATTTGGAAGGAGGGTGACCCTATAGGTGCAAAATGTCTCAAGCGTTGAATGGGTATCTTGATCCTTTACTAAATGGAAAGTGGAAAAGGAGGTAATTGAAAGGAAAATGTAAGAGGTAAGATGAAAAAAAGGAAAAGAGTGACTTTTTATGCACACATATTGATAGAAATATGATAGACTGATTTTGATTTCAGAAAATAAACCAAAAATTGCAACTAACCTGTGGATTCAATTTAAAGTTTTTTGGAGGGCCTAGGTTAGCCTATTCGATGTAACATAAGAAAAATGTGGATAATTAATGTCTTTTTTTCCTATGTCACATTCAAAAGGAGTATGACCCACTAGGCTTGAAAGGACTCAAGGGTTGAATGGGTATCATGATCCTTCACTAAATGGAAAGTGGAAAAGGAGGTAATTAAAAGGGAAATATAAGAGAGAATATTAAATGAAGGAAAAGAGTGACTTTCTGTGCACACAAACTGACAAACCCTAACAAATTGATTATGATGTCAAAAATAAAAACTAAAACTTGCAACTAACCTATGGATTTAATTTTAAGTTATTTTGGATGGACTAAGTCAACTAGATCACCTTATTCATGTCCTAGTTCAACTGGGTTAGCCTATTCCCAAAACTAGGTTGATTGGGTTGGCCTATTCCTTACACTTTCCTATGATTTTAGTTGTAGACTATAGTTGGGCTCTTGTAATTCCCAAATTTGATGTTGAAACTAGAGCCACTTCTTCTTTCACACAGAAAAAGAAGGAAATTTTTGTGTAGAGAGGGGTTTGCCTTAGTCAAACCCTAGTTTGGAATCAACTTTAAAATTGAAATGAAATAACTAAAAGCATGCTAACATGAAGTAGAGGTTGGATCTGAAATATGAGGTGTCTTATACCTTAGCAATGCAAATTCTTCTTTCAATGTGATCCCAAATTTTGATGCAATAGCTTGACTTTACACCAAAAAACTAAAAAGAAATCATGAAAGAAATGCCTTATATAAATATTGTTGTAGCTCACCATAATGCTTGATATGGAGAAAGAGGATATAATTAATGCTTGGAGAATTGAATGCTTGAATAGATGGAGATAATATTTTTCCTTGATTGCGATCTCCTCTACTTGGCCTTCATGGGAGAGAATTTCACTACAATGGAGAAGATTGCCTTGAGAATGCCTTGAATGCTTGAAATCTACCTTTAAATACTTTAATGCGTGGGTGTTTGATCTTGGAATGATTACTCATAGGGGCTTCACTTAGTTAACAATGGTCATATAAGAAAGTGTGTTCGTGGCATACTAAACAATACCCCTATTTTCAAAAAACATTTCCACAAACTCCTTTTTTGTGACCACCCCCTCCAATACCCACCCAGTACCCCCACACTCCTTTTCTTATATAAACCCCCACCCCCACCCCCCAAAAAACACCCCCTCTATAGGCAATAAATTGCCCTATTTATTTTCTCATTTTAAACTCCCAATATGAACACATGTGATATGATATTGCCCCATTAGTAAAGCCCCCATGTGTGTGCTATTGTGTTGTTGTGTCCAAATGAGGAGAAGTAGGTTTATTATATACCCCTTACAATTATTTCAGAGCTAAAAACTCAAATAGGGTCGATGGGAGATTGAATTTCTTGTTCAACCATTGAGACAAGCCTCTAGTTCAAATTTTGGAGGAAACATTAAGAAATAGGTTGATTGGGTCGACCTATTCTCGAGAATAGATTGAACAAGTTGGCCTCTTCCCCAAAAAAATTAAAGAAATTTGGTTTCAAGGTCTCAATTAAAGAGAGGATACTATAATGAAAAGTGGAATTAGGGTCGGAGTACCAAAAATCAATGAAGGAGTCCATATGTGCTAAAATGGGGCCAAGCTAAATGGAAAATTACATAGTGATGAAATTTTAGGATGGTACAAAGAGGAAAAATGTGGGTTGTATAGGGGCTTAACTAATTCAAACGGTGGGTAGGTGTTAACCTCCACTACAAGAATGATTGACTAGAAAAGAGAGATTACCTTGGTAGAGGTCTAAATCTAAAGTGAAATGTTGAATGAAATGGTTACACCCTTGGATTGGCAATGGAATTCTCTTTAGACAAGTCATACAAGTGTTTATGTAATAACATGATAAATCATTACAAAATTCATCATGAAAATATACTTGAAGATAACTTGGTTTAGCTTGGCAAGAGCCAACACACCAATATATTCAATTTTGTGACCATTTTGGGGTGACTATCATATCCATTCAAAATAACACAAACAAAAGGTGTTTGTAGAGTGCACATACCATAATTATTGGATCACAACACCTCATGAGCTTTTAAAATGATAATTTGGATGTGAAAAGGCCAAAATAGGCTCAAAAGGAGCCATAAAAGAGGCACACTAAGGAAGGGCTCGAAAATGAGTGTAAAATTTTAATGGGTTATAATTAATGACATTAAAACAATATTAAAAATGAAATTGGAAAGATACAGAAAGAGAATGATATTGAGGAAAAGTACATTTCTTGGGTAACTTCCCTTGAAACCAATTGTAGAAGTATTTTATATGATAAACATGTTTTTTCTCCTAAAAAAAACTAAGAATCCATCTTGGTCAAGTTGGAAATTTTTCTTGCTATCCCAATCCTAAGTGAGAATATAAGACCTAGACCTAGGGACTTTTGTTGAACATGCCAAATAAATGAGAGGGGAAGGGGGGTAATTAATTATTCTAAACACTTTCTAAAAATTATAGTAAACCGGTAAGAACATAAACCATTCAAATAATTATGATTGATTAAAGTATTAAAGAATAGGAACAATCAACACCATAACACTAGATATAACGTGGAAACCCAAAATGGGAAAAACTATGGAGAAGCTAATTCTCATAAAAGTAAACACCAATTAAGGTTATTTTTACGAGGGCTCGCGATTGGTTTTCTCATTGTTGTTTAGCTCACTATCGGTCAAGCTAACTAACCTTATATAAAAGATGTATTACAAAATATTTTATTGACAAAATGTGAACTGATAGAATTGTATTTGTCTATGCATTAAATAGATCTAGTTGAAAGCACAACAATTATGGACAACAAAGATCAATACAGATCTTTTGCCAATAGGTACTAAACCTTTGCAACATAATATATGAGGTATTCTATTTGTACGACATCAATACTTAACTTCATTTTTCTTGCATATCACTGCCAGGTATACTCCAAAACAAACATGTATTATATCACATTTAGCTCTTTGTTTCTTGCTTTCACATATACACTCATCAGATCCAAAAAGATATCTCTATTTATATATACATTCAATAAGGTAGACACCTATGTCGGCCAGGTCACAAAACATGCCAACCACAAATTAAAAGATATTAATTATATTTAGCACGCTACCACTCAACCTAGATATAGGTTATACATAAGAAATATTGATACCACGTTACCACATGACCTAAATATAGGTCAGACTTCATATCACATTTACCACAACCAGAAAAATCTAGAATCATCAGAATACCACAACCAAGTCTGTGACTCAATCATCAAATTTTCTAAACCAGATGTCCAAAACAAGATATAAACATTATACTAGAAACCATGTGATGAACAAAAAGAATGTCTAGGTATCAAGGATACTTGGAAGAACTCTATAACACAATAGTCAATAAGTACTAACCAAAACTCCATTCATCTGTAATCACCAACATAATCAGATGTACCGAAAGGATATATTGCAATAGTAGGAACAAGTACACCCAACAACATATACCAAAGCTACATGCATAGAATCTTTTATGCATATATTTGAAAGCCTATCATCACATCGACAACCAACAAGTATCCAACCAACACTGCTAACAACTGACCAATATAGCTATGCAACTGGTATAAAAAATTTCACATAAATGACAATAATGCTAGCAACAACTCAATATGTCTAATAATCTCCTCCTTTGACATTGCTAGAAAAACAAATGAAAAACTTCCAAGAACTCCCCCTGAGTAGATACTTCATTAATATTTTTATTTACCAATTCTCTCTCCTTTTTTCCCATAATGTCAAAGGGCAAAAAAAACTCATAAAATCAAACAAATACAATAGTCTTCATAGTAAAAACCTTCTTATACCTTTACTTAATGATTAGAAGCTTCCTCTGCCACTCAGCAATAACAATACCCATCCAAGTGAACAAACTATCATGCTCCACCAATACATCAAGTGGTTAATTCCATCTGAGGAATGGGACTGTTGTTCATAAGCTTTTGCATCAGCAAGAATACCAGAGATGTGCTCTAAGTAGAGTTCAACCAAGTCCTTCACCAACCATAATGTTTTCACCATATCTTCTATTTGTCTCTTTAACTACAACATTTCACCTTGTAACTAACCAACCCTTATCCTCTATTTTTCTCCTTCAACCTTGAAATAATTATGTCTTTTCTAATTCATTCAATTATCCTTCAATTACTTCAATTCTATATCTGAAATTGTCAACATCAGCAAGCCATCGAAGATAGTATATGTATACATCTGAGATTTCTTTTATATATTCCTTGGCCTCACTGATTAATCTAGATAGCTTATATTTTGCATCGATACACTTCTTCTCAATAGAATCCTTGATCTTTCTACAATCAACTCCACTTTGCAACAATCTTCTCTCAATATCTCTGACCAACTCAATTGGTAGCACACCAGACACACTAGAAACCATGAACTTCTTATAGATCAAGTGATCATTCAATAATTCCTTTATTTATATTCTTCTCACCAAAGAGCAACTAGACCATAATTCAACTATTCTATCAAACTCACCATCTTCTAGCATAGACTAAACCACATCAGAATCCATAGAGTTATATTCTGATGGAGAAACTATATTTTTCTCAAACTCTTCTTCTTCTTCCTCCTCTTTTATTTCCTTCTTTTCCTTAGCCTATTCTTCTTCATCCTCTGAGATAGTAACAATTTCCTTTTCTTTACCACTAGTTCTTCTCCTTTTAGGATCCAAAAGGGAACCACTGATAGCAATAATCAATTTTTTCTAATCAAAGGAGGAACCCTCCTCAACAAGACTCAATGGCATAGTACCAAAAGCCACCAAACCAGAGAAAACATTCATCTATAATGAAGTAAAATATGCTTTGCAAGCATCTACACTCTTCTTCAAAAATCATAGGTATATGTAAATCTATTTACCAACATGGATGTCGGTCCTCCACCCAATGTTTTCATTACCCAATAAAGACCTAAAAAATAGAACACTAAGCATACATCCAAATATCAAAACCAAAATCCAGAACCATCTTCTACAGTCATCTTGACATTTTCAAGAAAACTATCCAACAATAATTTGTATAGATCAAATTGAACACGTTCTCTAACTATCATATGAGCAATGTAAATTTACACATCCAAAGTGAGACCATCATGATTTTGAAATTGAATTTTATAGGAAATGTCATATGTAACATACCTCACCACTAGATCTTTAAGGGTATTTATCAAAAGTGTGCGTTGATCATAACCAATACCAATTAACTTATCTACATCATTGTAACTAATTGTCTTCTTCCTTGGTAGGTTACTAATACTATACAATCTTGTGATGTCTTCAATTACCTCTTTTTTCACCTTATAAGACTTGTCCAACACTAGTTTTCCATCCTGAAACTAAGTCAACAAAAACATGATAAATTCCTTATCATCAAACCAATAAAATTCTCCCCATATATCCACGATGAGATTTTGAATCCTTTGCAACTCATCTGATGATAAGCATACTTCTAGATATTTGATCCTACCATGATCAAATTCTTCTATCTTATCCTTCTTTAACATCCTTGATATGACTATAGTAGTACCACGAACAACCAAGTGGGATTCCATTATTGTACTTGAGAATTCTCTTCAACCTTTACCAAACTTAGCTAAAAAATTAGATATTTCATCTTGCAATAGTGCCAAATGATTTTAAAAATTCACATTGATAACCAAAAACCATCATAATCATCTTTCCCTGCCAATAATTAATTATCACTTATGTAACCCAGTCATACTGCACACATCAATCAATTGAAATAATTGCAATCATTATTTTATCATCCATCATACCAGAGACAATCTAGTTACAACTGGTATCACCTTAGAGAAGGGGAAGTGGCTAATATAGCATTTTAATACTCCCCTTGAGCCAAAGCATTCAGCCTAGTTGTTGGAAGAGCTAGTACCGACGTATGATACCATAGAACTCTCTTCACTAGCAACATCTTTCTTCTTCCATGTCATGTTAGTCTTTTGAGATTCACTTGAAACCATAGAATTTTTTCATTTCCAATATTTATCGAAGCAGGTCACCAAATCTGCACATGTTAGAATGATGACCAATCTAACAATATTTGAAACAATTGGCATTCCTCTAACCTGATCTCACTGAACTAAACCTAGATCTGGATTAATTATCCTTGTGACCATAATTGGGACATACATAACAATTCCCAGGAGAGAAATTTGTTAATTCCAATTTTTTTCATCGGATTAGAAACTTGACTTTTGCATTGATTCTCTTTATGACCAAACTTATGACAAGTAAAGCATTGAGCCTTTTGTTCCTTCCTCATCTTACACTCAATAAACTTATGACCAAAGTTCTTGTAAATGTATTAATAACCGTTAAAATATAAGTACCTTTGAGCATTTAGTTGTCTAACCAAAGGCCTTCTTGTAGATGTATTCTAATTCCTAATCTTGCCTATTACCTCATATTTTTCTATAGCTTCAACTTCCTTCTATTTTCCTTTGTTCTTCTGATCTGATCATTCACAGATAAGCCCTAATCTTTATTTATCTTTGTTACTCTTCTACAGGGATAAAATTTTATCCAAGATAATATTTCTCTCATAGACCTTATCTTTAGATCTCAGCTTCCTTAAATCGTGATCGAGCTTCTCATTTTCATCTGACTTCTTCTCGATGATGTCCTTGAGAATTTCTCTAGATTTCTTTCATTCTTTTATTGTGTTCTTCAAATCTTCTTATGTCCTCTTCCAATCTTCCATTTTTCATTTTAACCCATGTTTGATAAATTCCTCAGTATTTTTACAGTCACTCAACTTCTTTTCTAGCTCCACCACCTTTTCCTTTGACTCCTTCAATTTATGACTAACTTCCTTGTGCCTTGCTTTGAACTTCCAGATCTGATCCCTCAATTTTGAGATACATTCATTCACATCCTTCAAGTTTTCTTTCATCTCCTCATTCTCTGATTCAATGCACTCAATGTCACTCACCATGACCTTCCAATCCTCATTAGAATAGTACTCTCCTTCCATCTATTCAAACACCCTATATCTCCCTCAAGATATTAAGCTCTATTTGCAAGGGACCAAGATATGATACCAATTGTTGAATAGGATAAATAACTAGGGGGGGGGCTGAATCGGTTATTCCAAAACACTTTCTAAATTTTTTGCTAAATTGGTAAGCACATAAACCATTCAAATAATTATAATTGATAAAAGCATTAAATAATAGGAATAATGAACACCATAACTCCATATATAACATGGAAACCTAAACTAGGAAAAATCACGAAATAGTTGATTCTCATGAAAGTAAACACCCGTTAAGGTGACACTAGTAAAGGTGATTTTTACAAGAGCTTGTTGTTGATTTTCTTACTATTTTTTTGTCTCACTGTCAATTGGGCTAACTACCCTTGTAAAAAATATGCATTATAAAATGTTTTACTAACAAAATGTGAACTAATAGAATTGTATCTATCTATGAATGAAATATTTCTAGTTGAAATCATAGAAATAACTAATATCAGAGATCAATATAAATATTCTACTAATAGGTACTAAAGCTATGCAACATATTATGTAAGGCCTTCTCTCTATATCACAACAATACTTCACTCTACTTCCTTCTTCTTACATACCACTGCCAAGTATACACCAAAATAAACTCGCACTATATCACTTTCTGTTGGCATTTGATGAAGGTGTTGGATAGATTATTTTCATGGGATAGATGTTGAGGTGTTGTCATTTCTAGAAATAAAGTCTTTTAGCATGAATGAATCTATTATACCAATGGTGAAGATGATTGCACAAGGATTTTTATAATTATATAGAGTGTTTGTTGATAATAGAGTCAATCATGGTGAATGCAGTGTGTGGTGATGATATGAATAGATATGGTGGTGTGATTGAAAAGGTAGAATCTAAAAAGTCATATTAGCCTACTTCTATGACCATGTAATCTAATTCAAAGTACAGTTGAAGATTTGGAGGAAACACTAGTGTTATTGACTAGAGCAACCAACCAGTTTGTCAAGGTGATGAAATCAAGGTGGCAGTTGGATTAAGGTTTATATATATATATTTTTTAATTGTATTATTGAAAAACAACATTTAGATCATAATTTCCTATGTTTATGTGATTTCTTATGAATTTGTATGGATTTTGGAGGACAACATGAGTAACACATTTTAGGGTTATTCCACCAACCTAAAAGTGTATATATGAGATGAAATCGAAGGAAAAAGATGATGGTTAGATGTTGTGATGATTGTGATTGATGAAGGTGAAGTTTATATGATTAGAAAAATGATTTGAGCAGGACTGAAGTGGATATGTCAAGTAGAGTATTCTAGATTCATATCATTCTTATTGAGTTCATTCTCAAGGCAAGTTCTAATAGGCTTTCGATCTAAATCCTCTAACAAGGTTACTCCTAACATGGTATGCAAGATCCTAATAGGTCTAAATTTTAATTCCTCTAACCAGCTGACCCTTAGAAGGAGTTATAAATCTTCTAACATGGTAGTTCCAAATATGACTTTGTAATAGCTTCTAACCAATCTATAGACACTCTTAACCAAGCATACCCTTAGAAGGGTGTTGTAATGCTCCCAACAGGATAATGTTGACATAACTGATGAAGAGTAATGAAGTGAAGGAAGTGGTTGATCATATGTGTAAGTAAAATTGGTTTATAGCATGATTTGATGATGCAATATGACATGTATGGTTGAGAAATGATCAGTTATGATATTGTCATTGATGTCAACTATTAACTTTATGAGTTGCTGATGATGATTGTGGAATACATCATGTGAATGGTAATATGTTAAGGTTTTGTTCTACATAAGTGTTTGGAAACATGTTTGGATGCTACATATAAAATCTTAACTTGTTGTGATGATCGGTGAGACAGATTTAGCAAAGTTGATCAGAGACAGTGAAATTGTTAAGACAACAATTAATAGGAATAAGATGATTTTATCATTATGGTTATGTGTTTGATTGTTTTGGTGTTTAGTTATTTTCTGGAGGTTATCTGAAGCTTCTAGATGCTATTCCTACAACCACGATTCATTTTGAGAAAATATATGAGATATTTCAAAGGATAAACAGTGATATTTGAAAAATGTTAAGTCTCTAAGCGACTAACGATATGATCGGTATTGGTGATTTAAATCATTGTTATAGTCAAACATTATTGGTCAAAATTCATTGGAGAATGTGCATAGACAGTTGGAAATAATTTTTTAATGGTTATATCATCAAGATGAGCGTGTAAATATGATTTGAGCAAGCTGATTGGTCAAGAAGGAAAATATTTGATGAAATAATTTAATTTCTTGATTAAATCTAAAAATGAAAAGGTGCGGTCAATGAATTTAAAATTGGACATAGAGATATGTGATATGAAGCCAAGTGTATGGTCAAATTGAAAAGGTATTATGTTTTAGAGTTTTCTATGGTGATGGAAACCTAAGAGAAAAGGAAAGAAGTATAAGATGGAAAAAGAAGATGTTGAATGTGTTGTTGATCATGTGTCGGTGAAGAAGGAAGAAGAGACATAAGGTGCGGTCTAGCCAAGTGTTAGAGAATAATGTGAAGAATTTTGTTTGAGCTACAAAGGATTTGATCAAGCAAAGGAGGTTTCTATTTCACAGATCATTCTTACCTGTTATTTCTTGACAGCTACAACATAGCACTGGAAATCCTCAAGTGAGGTAGATACTGACAAATCTTCATTGTATTATAAATCTTGTATGGTGGCACTATAATAAGTGTTCTAAGTCCTCTCACAAGGTACAAGATTGTTATGAGCTTTAGGTAAAGCCTCTCACAAGGTTACATTTTGAAATGTATATGTAAAAGCCTTTCTAGTACATGGGAGGATGAGGACAGGGGCCAAAGGCACACCCTAATCCAGATCTACCCTGCAGAGATCACACACATAAATAATAACACACAAATGAGAGGGAGAATGCAGATTAGATTATTTATATTTCATCAAATAGATTCATACATGTCAGGTTGCAAGGCCTTCCCGGTTAGGGCAAGATATTACAATTCAATTACAACAGTCCTCAAACATGCGAGGATTCAAAAGATATATTCAATCTTCTTACTTCTATCCCCTTACTGAATTACTTCCCTAAACTACAACCAACAACTATAATATATACAAGAGGCTACCAAACAAGTCAGCCTTTAGATCCACCATTAACAAAAGGAATGACCAGATCTAAGTCCACACACTTCCCAATGATAGATACCAATATTAAATCCACAACCATAATTAAGTGCACAAGTCGACCTCAACACAAAACTAAAATAAACAACTCGGTAAGCAAAGATAACCGAGCACCACGAAAAGATAACTGAGGGCTAGGGAATTAACCAACCAACTCAGTTAACGAAGGAACCAAGCAACTACTAAGCCAACTCAGTCAAAGCATGAATCGAGAAACATAGAAAACTCAAACTTGTTTTTGGTGACACAGGATTGCCAAGGACCAGAGATGCTCCTGCATCAGACACCTGGGGTTATTTGAAATGATTCTTTGAATCATGCAGTAGGTACATCCCGAGCTAAATCCAACTCAGATTGTGAAATCTATGAACTGTCTTTAATCGGTCTATTCTTCCACTTTACTAGATATTCCATATATTATTTTCCTCTTGTGCTTTTACCAACTCTTTGTTCCAAAATCTGCTCAACTCCTTCTATCTGTTTCTTATGATAATCATTTGGTATCATCATTTCTTCATCTAATTCATGGTACTCATACAAATCAACAATGTTGAATATAGGTGATATATCCATGACATTAGGTAACTCAATCTCATAAGCATTTCTACTGTCAAATTTTCTCAAAATCTTGCGAGGACCAAAATTCTTCATTTTCAGCTTCCCATATGTTCCAACAAGAAATCTGTCTTTCTTCAAATGAACCATTACTTCACCACTGACTGCAAAAGTCTTATGTCTTCTTGATCTATTAGCTTTGTCTTTGTATTTCTGATTACTTTTCTCCAACTTATGTTTCACATCTTCATGCAATGTCTTCATGAACTCAACAAACTTTACTCCTTCAACACTTCTCTTTTCTTCATCGGCAATATCCCTCAAATATGATATACCTCTTGGTTGCATTCCATTTACAATCTCAAAAGGTGTTTTCCTAGTACTCCTATTCACTGAATTATTATATGCAAACTCTTCTTGTGCCAACACAAAATCCCAATTACTCGGTGTGTCTCCAACTAAACATCTCAAAAGATTACCCAAACTTCTATTCACAACCTCTATCTATCCATCAGTCTATGGGTGAAATGTAGAACTATACCTCAACTCGGTGCCAAACTTTCTCCAAAGAGTCTTCCAAAAGTATCCAACAAACTTACTGTCTTGGTTAGAGATTATACTCCTTAGTAATCCATGCAATTTGACAATTTCCTTAAAGAAAAGATTTGATATGTGTATTGCATCTGATGTCTTTCTATATGGTATAAAATGTGCCATTTTAGAAAATCTATCCACAATAACAAATATAGAATCATTACCTCTTACTGTCTTCGGTAAGCCAAGAATAAAATCCATACTAATATCAATCCAAGGTTTCTCAAGAACATAAATCAGTATATAAAATCCAGTATTTTGACTTACTCCCTTTGCAACTTGAAAAATTCCACAACTTTTCACAAATTTCTAAACATCCTTATACAATTGTGGCCAAAAGTATTTCTCCTTAAGCAAATTCAATGTCTTGTCAACACCAAAGTGTCCAGCCAGACCACTACTATGTTTCTCCTTTATCAAATTAGTTCTTATTGATCCTCTCGATATACACAACTGAATACCTTTAAACAACATACCCCCTTGAATGAAATAGTCTTCTCATTTAGTACTCAGTTGATCTTGAATAGGTGCTCTGCACTTTCTTCATGGCTCAGAAAAATCAGGATCTGTTTCATACAAATATTTCATATCATCAAAACTGATGCAGGAGCATCTCGGGTCCTTGGCAATCCGATATCACCAAAAACATGTTTGTGTTGCTCTATTCCTTCTTTAACTGAGTTGGTTTGGTGTTGCTCAGTTTCTTTTGTTTATTGGGGTTGGTCGGTTAACTCTCTAGCACTCGGTGATGCTTGTCTAGGTGTTCGGTTATCCTTGCTTACCAAGTTGTTTCTTTTTGTTTCCTATTGAGGCTGACTCTTGTAGTTAATTATGGCTGTGGATTTAATGCTAGTATCTATCATTGAGAAGTGTGTGGACCTAGATCTGGTTGTTCCTTTCGTCGATGGTGGATCTGAAGGCCGACTTGTTTGGTAGCCTCTTGTATATAATGTAATCTTTGTTTGTAGTTTTAGGACATGAATTAGGGAAGCAAAATTAGGACCTCAGAGATAGAAGCTAGGAGATAGAAGATTGTTTCATATCCTCACATGTTAGAGGACTTATGTACTTGATTGTAATATATGGCCTAAACTGGGAAGGCCTTACAGCTCGACATGTATAAATCAATTTGAAATAAATATATGAAAGATACCTGCATTATCTCTCTCACTTGTGTATTTGTTTCTTTCATGTATGATCTTTTCAAGGTGGATCTAGTTAGGGTGTGCCTTTGGCCCCTCTCCCCATCTACCCTTGCGTCAAGTGGTATTTGAGCAAGGTGAAATCTGGATCTAGGTTTGCGAATCTAGGTTCAAGGGTTCCTTCTTGTCAAACCCTAGTTGATTTGTTGTGGGGTAGCAGATTGTGATCTGACCTAAAATTACAGAGGGTTTCAAGATGGTTTGTGGGAGGTGAGATGTCGATCCAGGATTGGCAGACATGTTGAGACAACTTTTTGCTAGATTAGAAGCTGTTGAGACAGCCCAGAGAAGAGGAAGACATCTTGAAGATGTTAGTGATGATGAAATTGAGGAAGAATAAGGTGATGTAGAACCTGCACCTATGATGGATCAAGATGAGGAAATATTGTTGAAGGCTTTGACGAATCTGAAGTCTACACCACACTTTAATCCTCCTGAGTATAGTGGAAAATTGGATTTTGATGAATTAATGGACTGGATCACCAAGATGTAAAAGTACTTTGAGTATGAAAATGTACCTAAGGAAAAGAAGGTGAAAATTGCAAGCACAAAGTTGAAAATTCATGCATCCTTGTGGTGGGAACATCTACAGTTGGATAGAAAGAGGAAAGGCAAAGACAAAATTAAGGTATGGAATGAAATGGTAAATAAGTTGAAAGGAAAGTTTTTGCCTTGTGATTATCAGATTAACCTAGCTAGGTGAATGCAAAGTTTGAGGTAGAAAGATAGCTTGATAAAGGATTATACTAAGGAATTCTATAGATTAGATATCAGATCTAGACATGATAAAGATGATGTGGAAAGAATTGCTAGGTACCTGAATGGTTTGAAAGTTTCCATCCAAGAAGAAATTAGTTTGTGTTAGGAATAAGGTGTCTCAACCTTGGATAATTCCTATTCTTATTATTTGTTTTGTAAAATGTACTTCTTGCAAATAATGTTGATGTGTCGACATCTTGAATTGTGTGTAAGGAGATCATGGCTAAAACAGTTATGACAGATTCTTATGACACGTAAGAGCTATGTCAGGAAGATTCAATGACAGGTGAAGACATGTGGCAACTGATAAATTTGAGTACTGTACACTCTTCCCCAATCGTGGGGTTCGGGGCATCGGCTCAAAAAAATAATTTGGGGTTCCTATTTTCTCAGAGAATGGTAAAACCCTAATATGGTTATCTTTGGGAGTAGCCCTAAAAAGTGAAGCGCATGATATAAGCTTTTTTAGGGTTGCGAAGAGATGTGACGTGAGTGTATGGTTGGAATGTTTTTTATGCTACAGTGATTTGTCTTCAAGGTTTTGGAAATCTTCTGAAAGAACTTGCATTGCAAGTGTATTGTAAGCTGTAATAGTTTTGATCAATACATTGTGCAAGTTTTGGAGTGCTGGGGTTTTTACTGAAAGGTTTCCCCAGGGTATATCATTGTGTCATTCTCTATTTTTCTGTATGCATGGTATGTGGTTGCAATATCTTTGTTAAAGTAGTTAACGAATCTGAAATTGTAAGGATTTATAAGAATTTGCACAATACTCTCCTATAGAGATTAGCGTAGGAAGCTGTTTCCGCACCTGAGTTTCCTTACAGTTTGGTCAAATTGGAGAACATTGAAGAGGCTTATCAATTTGCATTGAAAGCTGAGGAGAAATTAAATAAAAGACATGAGAAAAGACAAAGAGGTAGAGGTGGTAGATTCCCTAAGGGAAGAGGTAGATCTTATGGTGAAAATAATAGATCTTAACCTAAAAAGACAAATCTGGATAAAGGCAAGATCGAGTGGAAAGGTGAAAGTTTATCTAGAGGTAGAGGCAGTAACTATCGATGTGGTTATAATAGAGGTGGTTTTTGAGGAACTTGTTACAATTGTGGAGAAGAAGGACATAGATCATTTGAATGTACACATGCAAGTAAGAAGGTCGATAGTGGTAGAAATGCTTTGGTGCAAGAAGAATCGCCAAATGAACCTGAGAAGGAAAATAACTTGATGGTAAGGAGAGAAATTTGGAGTGAAAGTAATAAGGAAGATTCGATAAGGAAAAGTTTGTTCAAGACCAGATGTAGAGTTTCTGATGATGTTTGGAAGGTAATCATTGTCAGTGGTAGCTCGGAGAACTTGGCATTTGAGGAAATGGTTACAAAGTTGTAGTTGAAAAGGTTGGAACATCTGAAGCCCTATCAAATTTCATGGATCAAAGATGAGCATACACTCTTGGTAAGTGAACAATGTTATGTGAATTTGAAAATTGGGAAGTACTATGATAAGGTGTTATGTGATATCATGCCTATGGATTGTTGTCATATTTTGTTGGGTAGACCTTGGCAATATGATAGACATGCTATATATGATGAGAGATTTCATAAATATACTATTTGGGCTAATAGGAGAAAATAGATCTTGTTACCTTTGATTGAAGAACTTGTTAGTAGTGTTTGTATATCTGTGAAAGTTTTCTTGATGGAAGGAAGAAAGTTTGTTAAGGATTTGAAAAAGAATAATGTATGTTTTGTTGTGATTCCTAACAAATCAAGTAAGAAAACAAAGGATAGTATACCTGAGAAGATTGATAAGTTACTCACCGATTATAGTGAGATCATTCTTGATAATGTACCTGATGGTTTTCCACTGAAGAGAAGCATTGATCATTGTATGGATCTAATCCCTGGAGCTATTTTACTAAATAAGGCACCACATCGATTGACACCTATTGAGAATCAAGAATTGAACCGACAGATTCAAGAATTGTTGTAGAAAGGTTTGATCAGAGAAAGTTTGAGTCCTTGTGCAGTACCTAATGTATTGGCACCTAAGAAGAATGGAGAATGGTGAATGTGTACAGATTCTAGAGAAATCAATAAGATAATAGTGAAATATAGGTTTCCTATACCGAGAATGGATGATATAATGGAGAATTTGACTGGAGAAAAGTATTTTAACAAAATTGATTTGAAAAGTGGGTATCATCAGATCAAAATCAAGGAAGGTGATGAATGGAAGATTGCTTTCAAGATAAAAGAAGGTTTGTATGAGTGGTTGGTTATGCCTTTTGGTTTAACTAATGCACCGAGTACTTTTATGAGGTTGATGAATGAAGTTTTGAAGAAATTCTTAGGTAAATTTGTGATTGTGTACCTAGATGATATCTAATATTCAGTAAGACCATAGAAGAACATTTGTTGCATGTTAAACAAGTATTGCAGAGGTTGAAAGAAGAAAAGTTGCTGATAAATCTGAAAAAGTGTTCATTCATGAAAGAGGAGATTGTGTATTTGGGATTTGTGATTTCAGCTGATGGTTTGAAAATGGACCCTGAAAAGGTTGAAGCTATTTTGAATTGGCCTACACCTGAGAATGCTAGTGAGGTAAGATCAATTCATGGTTTGGCAAGTTTTTATCGAAAGTTCATTAGGAATTTCTGTTCAATTTGTAATGCTATGACTGAGACTATGAGAGGAGAAAATAAAAAATTCAAGTGGACACATGGAGCTGATAAAAGTTTTGAGACTCTGAAGCAAAAGGTTGTTGAATTGCCTGTGTTGGCACTGCCTAATTTCAATAATGTATTTCAAGTGGAATGTGATGCAAGTGGAAGTGCAATAGGATATGTGTTGAGTCAAGAAGGTAAACCTGTTGCTTTCTTTAGTGAAAAGTCAAATGATGTAAGAATTAAATATTTTGTGTATGATCAAGAATTCTATGTTATTGTTCAAGCACTGAAGAAATGGAGACATTATTTGATACCGAGTGAATTTATATTATATACCGATCATAAAGCTTTACAATATTTGGGTAGTCAAAATAAGTTGAATCAAAGACATATGAAATGGGTTGAGTATTTGCATAGTTATACATTTGTGATAAAGCATAAGAGTGGAGTCACTAACCGAGTTGCTAATGCATTGAGTAGAAGGAGATCTTGGATGACCGAGATGAAAATTGAAGTTCTTGGTTTTGATGACATGAGAGATTCTTATGAATTTGATCCTGATTGTTTTGAGCCGTGGAGAAAGTGTAGAGCACCTATTCAAGATCAATAGAGTACAAAATGGGAAGACTATTTCATTCAAGAAGGTATGTTGTTTAAAGGTATTCAGTTATGTATACCGAGAGGATCAATGAGAACTAATTTGATAAAGGATAAACATAGTAGTAGTTTGGCTGGACATTTTGGTGTTGATAAGACATTGAATTTGCTTAAGGAAAAATACTTTTGGCCACAGTTGTATAAAGATGTTCAGAAATTTGTGAAAAGTTGTGGAATTTGTCAAGTTGCAAAGGGAGTAAGTCAGAATACTAGATTGTATACACCGATTTATGTTCCTAAGAAACCTTGGATTGACATCAATATGGATTTTGTTCTTGGCTTACCGAAGACAATAAGAGGTAATGATTCTATATTTGTTATTGTGGATAGATTTTCTAAGATGACACATTTTATACCTTGTAGAAAGACATTAGATGCAGTACATATATCAGATCTTTTCTTTAAGGAAATTATCAGTTTGCATGGACTATCGAGGAGTATCATCTCTAACTGAGACAATAAATTTGTTGGATAGTTTTGGAAGACTCTTTGGAGAAAGTTTGGCACCGAGTTGAAATATAGTTCTACATTTCACCCACAGACTGATGGACATACATAAGTTGTGAATAGAAGCTTGGGTAATCTTTTGAGATGTTTAGTTGGAGACACACTGAGTAATTGGGATTATGTGTTGGCACAACAAGAGTTTGCATATAATAATTCAGTGAATAGGAGTATTGGAAAGTCACCTTTTGATATTTTAAATGGCATACAACCTAGAGGTATATTAGATTTGAGAGATATTGCTGATGAAGGAAATAGAAGTGTTGAAGAGTAAAGTTTGTTGAATAGATGAAGACATTGCATGAAGATGTGAAACATAAGTTAGAGAAAAGTAATAAAAAATACAAAGACAAAGTTGATAGATCAAGAAGACATAAGACTTTTGCAGTCGGTGATGAAGTAATGGTTCATTTTAAAAAATACAGATTTCCTGTTGGAACATATGGAAAGTTGAAAATGAAGAAGTTTGGTCCTTGCAAGATTTTAAGAAGATTTGACAGTGGAAATGCATCTGAGATTGAGTTACCCGATGACATGGATATATCACCTATATTCAACATTACTGATTTGTATGAGTACCATGAGTCAGATAAAGAAATGATAGTACTGAATGATTATCCTAAGAAATAGATAGAAGAAGTTGAGCAGATTTTGAAGCAAAGAATTGGTAGAAGTACAAGAGGAAAATAGTATATGGAATATTTGGTAAAGTGGAAGAATAGACCGATTGAAGACAGTTCATGAATTTCACAATCTAAGTTGGATTTAGCTCAGATCGTACCTACTGCATGATTCAGAGAATCATTTTCAAATAACCCCAGGTGTCTAATGCAGGAGCATCTTGGGTCTTTGGCAATCCTATGTCACCAAAAACATGTTTTTGTTGTTCCTGTGTTGGTCGGTTCCTTCTTTGACTAAGTTGGTTCAGTGTTGCTCAGTTTCCTTTGTTTATCAAGGTTGGTTGGTTATCTCTCTGGCACTTGATGAATTTTTGTGGTGCTCGATGATGCTTGTCTAGGCGCTCGGTTATCCTTGATTATTGAGTTGTTTTTTTTTGTTTCCTGTTGAGGCCGACTCTTTTAGTTAATTATGGTCACAAATTTAATGCTAGTATCTATCATTGGGAAGCATGTGGACCTAGATCTGGTCATTCCTTCTGTTGATGGTGGACTTGAAGGTTGACTTGTTCAGTAGCCTCTTGTATATAATATAATCTTTGTTTGTAGTTTTAGGACATGAATTAGGGCAACAGAATTAGGACCTCAAATATAGAAGCTAGGAGATAGAAGATTGTTTCATATCCTTGCATGTTTAAGGACTTATGTACTTGATTGTAATATCTGGCCTAAACTAAGAAGGCCTTACAGCCTGACATGTATGAATCAATTGGAAATAAATATATGAAAGATATCTGCATTCTCTCTCTCACTTGTGTGTTTGTTGCTTCTGTGTGTGATCTCTACAAGGTGGATCTGGTTAGGGTGTGCCTTTGGCCCCTCTCCCCATTTGCCCTTGCATCAAAAACCAAGAACTTCAATTCTCATCTCAGTCATCAAATATCTTCTTCTACTTAATGCATCAACAACTTAGTTAGTGACTCCACTCTTATGTTTTATCACAAATGTATAACTCTGCAAATATTCAACCCATTTCATATGTTTATGATTCAACTTATCATGACTACCTAAATACTGTAAAGCTTTATGATCGGTATACAACACAAATTCACTCGGTATCAAATAATGTCTCTATTTCTTCTAGGCATGAACAATAGCATAGAATTCTTGATCATATGCATAATATTTCCTTTTTGCATCATTCAAATTTTCACTAAATAAAGCAACATGTTTACCTTCTTGACTCAACACAACTCCTATTGCACTTCCACTTGCATCACATTCAACTTGAAATACCTTATTGAAATTAGGAAATGCTAAAATAGGTAATTTAACAACCTTTTATTTCAGAGTCTCAAAGCTTTTATTAGCTCCATGTGTCCACTTAAATTCTCTTTTGTCTCCTCTCATAGTCTCAGTCATAGCATTACAAATTGAACTAAAATTCCTAATGAACTTTCAGTAAAAACTTGTCAAACCATGAAATGAGCTTACCTCACTAGCATTCTTAGGTGTAGGCCAATTCAAAATAGTTTCAACCTTTTCAGGATCCATTTTCAAACCATTAGCTGAAATCACAAATCTGAAATACACAATCTCCTCTTGCATGAAAGAACACTTTTTCAAATTTATCAGCAAATTTTCTTCTTTCAATCTTTGCAATACTTGTTTGACATGTAACAAATGTTCTTCTCTGGTCTTACTAAATATCAAAATACCATCTAGGTATACAATCACAAATTTACCTAAGAATCTCTTCAAAACTACATTCTTTAACCTCATAAAAGTACTTGGTGCATTAGTTAAACCAAATGACATAACTTATCAATCTCTTTTGGGATGTTATCCTCTATTTTCTTACTCGGTTTGTAAGGAATCATAGCAAAACATACATCATTCTTCTTCAAATCCTTAACAAAGTTTCTCCCTTCCATCAAACAAACTTTCATAGATGTACAAACACTACTAACAGGTTTTTCAATCAAAGGTAACAAGATTTGTCTTCTCCCATCAGCCCAAATGGTATATTTATGCAATCTCCCATCACATAGAGCATGTTTATCATATTGCCAAGGTCTACCCAACAAAATATGACAACAATCCATAGGCATTATATCACATAACACCTTATCATAGTACTTTCCAATTTTCCAATTCACATAACATTGTTCACTTACCAAGAGTGTATGCTCATCCTTGATCCATGAAATTTGATAGGGCTTCGGGTGTTCCAACCTTTTCAACTGAAACTTTGTAACCATTTCCTTAGATGCCAAGTTCTTCAAGCTTCCACTATCAATGATTACCTTCCACACTTCATCGGAAACTCTACATCTAGTCTTGAGCAAACTTTTCCTTACCGGATCTTCCTTATTACTTTCACTCCAAAGTGCTCTCCTTACCATGAAGTTCTTTTCCTTCTTAGGTTCATTTGGTGAGTCTTCTTGCACTAAAGCATTTCTATTGCTACCAACCTTCTTACTTGCATGTGTACATTCAAATGATCTATGTCCTTCTTCTCCATAATTGTAACAAGTTCCTCGGAAACCACCTCGGTAGTTATTGCCTCTTCCTCTAGATGAAATTTCACCTTTCCACTCGGTCTTGCCTTTATCTAGATTTATCTTTTCTAGATCAAATATATTGTTTTCACCATAAGATCTACCTCTTCCTCTAGGGAATCTACCACCTCTACCTCTTTGTCTTTGCTCATATCTTTTGTTCAATTTCTCCTCATCTTTCAAGGCAAACTGATAGGCTTCTTCAATGTTTTCTAATTTAACCAAACTGATTTCTTCTTGGATGGAAACTCTCAACCCATTCAAGTATCTAGAAATTCTTTCCACTTCATCTTCATCATGTCCAGATCTGATATCTAATCTATATAATTCCTCAGTATAATCTTTTACTGAGCTATCTTTCTGCCTCAAACTTTGCATGCGGCTAACTAGGTAAATTTGATAATCACAAGGTAAAAACTTTCCTTTCAACTTATTCACCATCTTATTCCATAGCTTAATTTTGTCTTTACCTTTCCTCTTTCTGTCCAATTGCAAATGTTCCCACCATAAGGATGCATGACTCTTCAACTTTGTACTTGCAATTTTCACCTTATTTTCCTCAGGGACATTTTCATATTCAAAGTACTTTTCCATCTTGGTGATCCAGTCCACTAATTCATTTGAATCCATCTTTCCACTATACTTAGGAAGATTGAAATGTGGTGTAGACTTTAGATTTGTTAAGGCCTTCAATAATCTTTCCTCACCTTGATCCATCACTAGTGTAGGTTCTACACCACCTTGTTCTTCCTCATTTTTATCATCACTAACATCTTCAATATGTCTTCCTCTACGTTGGGCTATCTCAACAACTTCTAATCTAGGAGCAAGTTGTTTCAACATGTCTACCAATCTTGGATTTGCATCTCGCCTCCCACAAACCATCTTGAAACCCTCTACAATTGCAGGCCAGATCATAATTTGTTACCCCACAACAAATCAACAAGGGTTTGACAAGAAGGAACCCTCAAACCTAGATTCACAAATCTAGATCTATATCTCACCTCGCTCGAATATCACCTGGTGCAGGGGAGGATGAGGACAGGGGCCAAAGGCACACCCTAATCTAGATCTACCCTACAGAGATCACACACTAAAGCAATATCACACAAATGGGAGAGAGAATGCTGATTATATCATTTATATTTCATCAAATAGATTCATACATGCCGAGCTGTAAGGCCTTCCCAGTTAGGGCTAGATATTACAATTCAATTACAACAGTACTCCAACATGTGGGGATTCAAAATCTATCTTCAATCTTCTTATTTCTATCCCCTTACTTAACTACTTCCTTAAACTACAACCAACAACTACAATACATACAAGAGGCTACCAAACAAGTCGACCTTTAGATCCACCATTAACAAAAGGAATTACCAGATCTTGGTCCACATGCTTCCCAATGATAGATACCAACATTAAATCTGTGACCATCATTAAGTGCACAAGTTGGACTCAACACAAAACTAAAATAAATAACTCAGTAAGCAAAGATAACCGAGCACCAGGAAAAGATAACCAAGTACTAGGGAATTAACTGACCAACTCAGTTAACGAAGAAACCAAGCAACTACTGAGCCAACTCGGTCAAAGTGGAACTAAGCAACACAGAAAAATCAAACTTTTTTTGGGTGACACGAGATTTCCAAGGACCTGAGATGCTCCTGCATCACTTTCACAGGGTAAAGCCTTTCACATGGCTTACTTCAGAAGAGTACAGATTTGTGGGTTCCATCTCCACTGTAGTTTTTCCCTGGGTTTCCATGATACCAAAAATCTTGTGTCTTTGTGTTGGATATTTTGTGGTTTCACATTTACATTTGATTGTTGAGTTGCTACTTTATTGGTTAAGTAAAAAGTGTTTAAATGTTGAAATTGGTAGATTATTGATTTATTCCCCCTCTTAGTAATCTCATCGTATTAAGGTTAATAATTGGTATCAGAGCTTTGGTCCTTAGAGAAGAAGTTTAACATCTTGAGGCAAAGATCTTGACGAGATGATGAGAAAGGAAGGTCATCAGTTCAACAAGGATAGCTACATAGTATGGTGTGGAAGGATGAAGTTGTAGTTGAAAGGAATGGGTGATTAGTACTAGGATCATGTGAGTACAAGATATGTTTTTCCTAATGGAACCTTGTCTACTAAATAGTTGAGGGCAAAACAAGAGAAAACTACAACTATGAAAGTGTATCATCAGAAAATGGAAGCACTTCCATTTAGGACTACTTTAGCCCTCCGAGTAAGTGGTTTGTGGTCATGTCAAATTCCTTGAATGGGTCTTTGACTTGGATATGGTTTTTTCCCCTGTCCTACCCCTATTTTCCACTTCTTTCCTACCTATTTCTGGTATCTTGTTCTAAGATTTTGAGGTTATTGATCTTAGGGTCAAGGTTGCCTTTTGGTTCAAGGTTGACCTCAACCCTGACCTAGGGTCTAAATTTCAAATTCTGAAGATTTCTAGATGTCGGGGTTTGGAAATATTTCTTTCTCACTTCCACGTTGGCTGTTTCGGACTTTGAAATGGTGACTCTTAAAAGGAATTTAATTTAGGTCCACTCCTAGGGCTATGAGCCTAATGGGAATTTATTTCTCATATGTCAGCCTCTCTAGAAGTTGGTGCCCTAGACTAGTATATAAGGAAGTCTTTTCCTCTTATTTTGGCAAGCAAGCAAGAAAGAAAATAAGAAAAAGAAGAAGGAGAAAGGAAGTATTCAAGCATTCAAGTATTCAAGATTCAATTCATCAAGGAGATCCATTGGTAGCTATTGGAGGATCCAATCTCTATGGAGCCCTCTTGTTGAAGATTTCTCCATCCATATCCATTCAAGCTTCTTCCTATTCCAAGATCCATTCAAGATTGGTGTTGAAGATCTAAATGCAATTGATTTGAGACATCCTACATCCTAAAATTTTACATCCATTTGGAGCATCCATACTTGTGTATTCAAGGATTTGAATCCTCCACAAGGGTTTCAACATAAGCAAGGTAAATTGTTCTATTTACTTTGTTTATTACTATAATTTCAATTCTATTTCAAGGTTAATTCTGAAACTGGGGTTTGACAAAGTCAAACCCCTCATCCAAACAACAAAACCATTTTTCTTGTAGGTGCAAGTGTGGAACAAAAAATTACAAAGAAAATTTGGATACCCTTTTCGGCAAACTTTTGGGATCCACGAACAGAATTTCCATCGGAGCAGTGCAGGTCAAGGTCGACATAACAGGGCACGATTGTGCCCCCGTATTTGGGTCAAGGTTGACCTGACTCATAAAAGAAAAATATTTATGGGTTTTATCCGTCTCTATATTTTTGTTCCAGATCCAGTTGCAAAATTTCTAGAAACTCAGTACATACACCAGAAAATAGCAATTTCCAAATCTGCTATACTTTGAGGTTAGTTTTTGTCTACTCTCTTCCAAAACAGAATGTAAGGTTTTCCTCTTTCTTCTTATTAATAATCGATTGATTCATTTATGCATTGACCATTTTCTTGTGGTTAATTAATTTGGATATTTCCTTTGGGAATTTGGGATTAATAAGAGAAACTTACCTTCCCCAATTCTTTTATATGTAAAGGATATTATTTTTATGTTGGTGAACACATCACTATCAATCATACCATCATTTTTTTTTCTATTAAGATAGTTTAATAATATTTACAAATATGGAGCAGAGTCTGAGTATCAACATCATTTTTCACACCCCCTTTACATATACAATTACCAAAATTAGGGGGGTGATAGTTCTAAACTATAAAAATGCAACTGAAATCAAAACACAAGTCTATTCTTGATACGACTAGTTACATATAGATCAAAAAAGGAAGGATCTTTGAGTGCTGTTGTGGTCAATCCCAGCCATTGGTGTGACTGTCCTTATTAGTTTGGACCATTAGATTCTCTACAAATGCATGTTCCTCCTCCTACCTGTTCCTTGTAACCTAGCATGCCTAAGTACCCCCCCAGATTGGGGTCAATATGGCCCTCCCTCTAAAAACCACTATTGATCTGCCATCCACTGATCCTATTATTCAAATCCTCCACTTCTGTGGGAGCTAGGAAACTTTGGTATTCTGAAATGTAGTTAGCAGCTTGCACTTGGTCTTTGTTGATCAATAAGCAACCTTCTTGAACTAACCTCATAAATTCACTCCTTGTTATGTGGAGCACCAAGGAGACCTGTGACATGATATTAAAATGTGTGAGTTTAAAGTTAAACTCAATAAGTTTCCTTCTCTCAGCTTGAAAAAATTCTCTATTCCTATCCTTCCAAAGAGTCCATAACACCTCAATTGTTAGAGAAAACCAAAGATTATTGAGCTTAGAATCAAATCTTTCCACATAACCTGCAAGGATTTCAGTCCAAGAAATACTAGACATGCAATTCCAAAGACACGGGGAGCCAAGAAAAATAGACCAAATCTTACGTGCATAGATACACTCAAAAAATAAATGCTTAAAAGACTCAACAACATTACAAAAACTACAAGACACAGGAGCAAGACCAATAGAAGAAAGGACCTTCCCAACAACCAATTTCTTAATCAAAAGAAACCACTTAAAACAAATTTTTTTTGGTTCTGCTTTACCTTTCCAAAAGTAATCAAAAAAGAAAGTCCAACTAGAAAATGGATTAATTTTCCCCCAGCTCTGGGACACCCTAGCAATAAGAGAGGAATCATTCTTCATACAGTGATACAAATTCTTAGTAGTAGTATTTGACAACAAATTGCCATCAGTCCATTTAACTTTATTAAGGAAGGCTTCTGAATCAATAATCTCTCTAGTGTTATTAATATGGATTGCTTTCTTAATAAGTGTATAAGTCTTCTTTTGAGAACCAAGGATGCTAAATTTATTTTTAATATCCTCCCATTCACCTAGCTATCCACCATCCAAGATGTCCTAAATCAGAGAGATCCCCTTCAGATTCCATACCTTTGCAAAACAGCTCTGAGTTAGAGCCAAAGGTTTTCCATTGCAGTAAAGCCCCCACCAGATAGATCTGTCTTTAACAAGAAAGTATGGAGGACCTCCTGCTGCCCCTTTCTCTGGAATGAACTGTCTCACCCGGGTCCATGCCTTCCAAAAGACCTAAAAAATCTTAGATCCAAACAATCTCATACTAAACTCTCCAAATACTATATCAAAAACTGGCACATCTTTCCATTGCTTCCCTTTTCTGATAACCGACTTGACAATATTATTTCTAATCAGGATTTTCCATGATTTGTTACCCCAGAGGGCTTTCAGCACCCATTTGGATGCAAGGGCAGAACCATGTGCCTTAAGGTCTTTCAATCCCAACCCACCTTGGCTCTTCTCTTAACAACACCTGGCCCATTTCACACAATGCCTTTTTTTATTACCCTTCCCATCTGACCATAGGAAGTCTTGAAGGATCTTCTCAATCATATTCACTTGAGAACTTAGAAACAACCAAGCCAAAGCATAATAAATGTGATGAGTTGACAGAACTTTTTGTACAACTTGGAACCTTCCTGCTATGGATAAGGAGTGTGTCTACCATTTGATATGTTTCTTACTAATTTTGTCATATACCCAATCCCACATGTTATTCAGACTGGGTTCTACAAAGAAGGGAATACCAAGGTATCTGACAATCTGATTTGGCCCTGCCCATTGCCATCCCTTACATGCCAGCCAATTTGGTGGCTCATGAGACCAACCCAACATAGTGGATTTGGATGGAGAGATTTTGGAACCCGAAGCTTGACAAAAAAGATTTAACCTCTTAATGGCATTGTCAAAATTGACTTCTGTGAGACCAAGGAAAAGAGATGTGTCATCTGCAAACTGAACATTAAGAAATTCTTCCATATTAGGAAGAGAGATCCCTTTTAAGGGAGGCCCTAATCCTGGAGCCCTTAAGGTATAAAACAAGGCATTTGCAACAATTACAAATAGCAGAGGGGCAATAGGACATCCCTGCCTTATAGATCTTTGAAGCACAATAGGGTCGGACAAGGTTCCATTAACATCAATTACTGTAGTAGCATCTTTAAATAAAATGCTTATCCATTTGCAATAAAGATCAGGAAATCCAAATGCTTTCAGCATCCCTAGAACAAATCCCCATTCTATCCTGTCATAAGCCTTTTCAAAATCTAACAAGATCATAGCCACCTCCTGCTCATCTGACTTAGCCCAATGCATGGCCTCCCAACTGGTAATTAGATTTTCTAGAATATACCTCCCTTGAATAAAACCTGTTTGTGTCTGTGAGATGAATCTATTTAGAAGAGGGGCAATCCTTCTAGCAAGAGCTTTGGCTAAAATTTTATAGGATAGGTTCAACAATGTGATCGGCCTCCAATTCTTAACAAGAGATCTATCTCCTGCTTTTGGAAGGAGCTTAACAACTCCTTTGTTAATAGACCCTCCTAGTGATCCTTTTATGAAAGCATCTTGATACACATATAGGAGTTTAGTACATATCCAGCTTTTGTTCTTCTTATAAAATTCAGACGGGAGCCCATCCATCCCTGGGGATTTCCCATTTGAGAAAGAATCAATGGCTGCATAAATTTCTTCCACATAGAGCACCTTACTAAGGTTGTTCTATTCTAAAAGTGAGATTTTTTGAGGGATGAGAATCAAGCACTCATACCATCATTTTATTTTACACCTCTTTACATATATATTTTTATACCTTTACATTTTAGTGAACCCGCTTACGACAACTCTTTCTTTTGCGGTGTTAGATTTACATTTCATGTTAGATCTTGCATGTATATTAGATTAGTCTTCTTTTATGTGCTTGCATTTACATTTCAAAAATAAAACAAAAATATATATAAAGAGAAAATACAAAAACATTTATTTGTTCATGTCTTGTGTTTTCCTAATTTAGTTCATTTGCATTGCATTGGTATATGAGCTTTACTACCTCTAGTCCTACTTATAATATCCTGGTTAGAAGAAGTTGCAGACTTATGGTTTCCTTTGATCCCGAGTCTTCCTCTCCTTTCCTTAGGATCCCGGATGACAATTTGATCACTCATGATTCCAATCCTACTATGGAGCATAACTCTTCTCACTCATCTCATGATGAGGATGATGTTTTAACAGTTCCTCCTGAACAAGTCCAAAAACTTTCAATTGAACTTGATAAAATAGGAAATTGGCTTATTCAAGAAAACCATAATCAAGATTCTATTCAAGCTATAGAGGCTCTTAAGAAAGTTCTTCAGGATAATGATCAAGGTGTTAATCTCTTGCATGGTATCACTCATCTTGTGCATTTAAATATTAAACCTTTAGCTCAAGAAGCTCGAGATTTAGGATTCACTCCTCCTATCACTAGTGTGGAACCTTCTTCCATTCCTTTACCTAGCATTCCTACTTATACTCCTCCTTTAGTGACTACATGTATTCCATCTCTTCCTATGAGTATTCCACTGGTGTCTCTACCTACCCCACAACCTGCTTACCATAGTGTTCCTTTTACCTATTCCAATCCTCTTCCAACTATGGTTCCAAGTGTTCCACCAGTTGTGTCTTCTATTCCTGTTGCTTCCTACACTAATTTCCCTAGTGTTTCTAATGTTTATGTGCCTCATATTTCTTCTAATGATTCCACAATCATTAGTCTAGCTCAAACTGTGTCCTCTTTACAACAACAACTTGCATCTTTAACTCAATCCAAGTTTAGTACTCCTACATGTGACATGGGTAGTCCTTTATCCCTAGAAATTATTCATGCTCCTATTCTTTAGCAAGATGATATGCCTCATCTTGAGAATTAAAATGGTAACGGAGACCCTGTCACTCATGTTAAAATATTTCAAATCCTTTGTAGTGACTATGCTCATGACCATAGGATTTTAGCCAAGTTGTTTGCTAGAACTTTTCATGATAAGGCCTTGCAATGGTATTGTTCTTTGCCTCCTTATTCTATTGATTCTTTTCCAAAAATTACTAATGCCTTTATCCAACAGTTCCAAACTACATTGGGCTACAAGTGTCCTTAACTGATTTGATGCATTGTAAACAAAATACCAAAGAAAAATTGATTGAATTTATTGGTAGATTTAAGCATTTGTATGCTCAAATTTCTTATCATGTTCCTGATATTGATATTCAGCATATGTTTATTTCAAATTTACAAAAGGATATTAGAGACAAGATTCTTCTTACCGAATTTACCTTTTTTCAACAACTTTGTGTAGTACTTCATCATTATCAATTACAAGTGAGTCAATTTGAGAGCAACACTCCAATGGCTCCTAATTTAGAAATAACAATTTTTGAAATTGATTTTTCCAATCCCTCTAAAACTCTATCCAGTGGAGACACCTCTTGTCTGAATGTCCTCTTATTACATTCCCACCATATGGCCTAGAAGATAACCACATGAGTACACTTCCAAATACTAGAAAAAATTGAGTTTGAATACATGATTGGTCAGGATTGGAAAAGAGCCCATAAAGAATTAGGTAAAGGTAGTGAGAGTTGAAGCTTTTGTAATACAAATGTCCAAAAATCATGTGAGAAAGAACAACTAAGTAAGAGGTGATCAATGGTTTCATCTTCTTCATTACATAGGCAACACTTGAAAGGTTGAGCAAAACCAAGTCTAACCAGGTGATCACTAGTAAGAATCCTTTTACATAGTGCTAACCATGATAAGCACCTTGCTTTTGGAAGAAATGAACTGTTCCAACAAAATGAAAATGCTCTACTTTGACTAGGTACATTCTCCAAGTATCTGATTGCATTGTAAGCATCCTTTATAGAAAATAATTTGTGACATTTGTTGAAGTAATTTGTCAAATATTATTGTAATAAACATTGTTGTTAATTTATTCATAAATCAAATAAATAAGGGAGTTAGAAGGTTTGCATACTCGAAGAATCAAATTGATATTAGTAGTTATTTTATTTTTTGCATGATATTAAATTGTAAATATTAATTAAGTGTTCATAAGAAACACTTAATTAAATATTATTTTAAATTAAAAAAGGGGATAAATGTTCTTTTTCATAGAGATGTAACTAAAGTATCAAATGAGATTGCATATACCATGGATTTGGTTTTCCTAGAGCTTTGATGTAGATTGTAAGTGGATTGGAGTCCTTTTGTAGTCTTTTTCAGTTGTATATTAGTTGAGAGACCTTTTGGGTCAGTTATCTAAGTCTTACTACCCTTCGTGATATCACCACCATCTATTAAAAAGTGCATCCATGATGGATATTCAAAAAATAAATAAAATAATGCATATTCAATATCTTGATCATTTAGTTGCATCACAGTTTTAGAATTATAGTAGCAATTTAATGATACCAATGACACAAGGTGGAACAAAGATAATGATTAAAGGACCAAAATGTTTTACAATAACAACAATTAGATGACGTTGAAGATCAATGATACATGAAAATAGTGAGAATATTAAGAAGGCATGTATTGGATATAGAATAAACATCAAGGAACACATAATCAATAATACAATGCTATAGGTGTCTCAAACATCATCTTGAATTTTATGTATTCGTTACTAGTAATAATAAAGGGTCAAAAATGTCAAGTAATATTTCATAATTTTTGAGGATACATAATAGAGTGCAAAAGACAACACAAAACTTAGCGCCAAAGGCTGGAGGCACTTTTGCACTGACTTTTGCTGTGACACAAAGGCACTATTTTAGGTGAAAAATATACTAAAAGTCAATGTTATTTTAGGTACTAATTGCCAATTTTATTGTAGTGATTCTTAGAGAGTATTTTGAGGTAGAGATTTCACTTCAGTTCATGTAGTTAGGGAGAATGCTAATGGACCAAGAAATGATGTGATAGTGGTGATTGTTAAAAATGATTATCGCATCAGATTTTGCATTAAAATTTGCAAGAAAAGCAACACAACTTCTAGGCCTCATCAAATTTTGATTTGAAGGAACATATTTTATTTATTGATAGTAAAGGTTAGTGGAACCTCATCAAGGGTAGAAGTCTCTGAAATTTTTATGGTTAGAGAAAGAAGTAAGCAAAAAATAGGAGACAATAGTAAACTTTTCTCCTCATTGTTGTTTGTGAGGAAAGTACAATTAGAGAAATACACTCTTATTAATTTAGAAGACAAAATAATAATTGACATATCTGAAACAAAGAGACATTTATTTATCTCTTCCAATTCAATGAAGGTTTATAGAGTTCATAAATTCATATTAATGTCAAATTTGATAGAACAAGGAAGTTATGAGGAGCAATAATAGTCATAGAACAAAGTTCCAATGGCTGCAAAAATAGTCACTAAACAAAGTTTCAAAGGCTGCAGGAACAATCAATGAATATAGTTTTGGATAGTCTATGAGGAGGGCTCTTTTTTGCATGAATTATGGATAGTTTTAGGAGTAATTCTATGCCATTTTTGGAGCCCATGTGATGTATGCATGCATAAGTATAGCTTTGAGGCCTTTATAATGCATCATGTTTATTTAGGCGCTAAACTAGGTGCTAATTTGGACATTACATTCAACGCTACTAATTTAGGCACCAATTTAGATTTTAAAGTAGGTGCTAATTTAGGTACTAAACTAAGCATTAATTTAGATGTTACTAAAATAGGTGCTAATTTAGACACTAATTTAGGTGCTAAATTGGGCACTAATTTAGGCACTAAATTAGATACTACTAATTTAGGAGCTAATTTAGGTGCTAATTTAAATGCTAATTTAGGAGCTAATTTAGGTGCTAAAATAGGCACTAAATTAGGTACTACTAAAATAGGCTAATTTACGGCACTAATTTAGGTGCTAATTTAGGTGCTAAATTAGACACTAATTTAGGTGCTAAATTAGACACTAATTTAGGCACTAAATTAGATACTACTAATTTAGGAGCTAATTTAGATGCTAATTTAGGGGCTAAATAGTGCTTGATTTAGCGCCTTCTTTTTTTTAGTGCAAACAATGCCAAAAATAGTGCCATCTTGAAAAATAGCGCTGACTTTTTAGAAAATTAGAGAAAAATACATTGAAAAAGTGGGTGGAAGAAAAAAAGGGAGCTAATTGCTAGTTTTTTTGTAGTGAAAGGAAGAGGATCAATTACTCTTGATGGTAAGAATAATATTGTTGATGTCTTGTATGTTGAAGGTTTAAAGCATAATCTTTTGAGTGTTGGACAACTTGTTGACAAAGGATACAACTTACAATTCAAATATAGGAAGTGCATAATCTTGGAAAGTACAGGAAATGAGATTTCATCAGGTACAAAGACTAGAGGTATTTTTTTCATTTAAATAATGTAGAGAATAGGTGCTTGATTGTTAAAATTGATGACAGTTGGCCATGGCATAAGAGATTTTATCATGTAAATTTTGATAACATTGTGAAGATCAATTCTTCTAATGTTGTAAGAGATTTGCCTAAATTTTTGAAACCTGCTAATGCGATGTGTAAAGAATGTCAGTTGGGAAAGCTAACAAAATCTACCTTTAAGAGAAAGATTTATTCTTCTAGTGGATTGTTAGAGTTGGTGCATATAGACTTGTGTGGTCCCACTAGTACTAGGAGCTACTATGGAGATAAGTATTTTATCTTGTTCATTAATGATTATTCTAAGATGACGTGGGTTACACTTTTGAAGTTGGAATATGAAACTTTCAAAAAATTCAAGATCTTTAGAGCTATGGTTGAGACTGTGACAACACTAAGGATGAAATGTTTGAGACTAAATAGAGGGGGGGATTTATCTCAGGAGATTTCAATAAATATTGTGAAGAGTGTGGAATAAAGAGACATATGTTTACTCGTTGAACCCCTCGATAGAATGGGATTATAAAGCGAAGGAAAAAATAATTCTTGACACAACAAGGACCACGATGATGGAAGGAAATGTTTTGTAGATGTACTGGAGAGAAGTTGTAAGTAGTTCAGACTACACTTTGATCCAAGTTTAGATTAAGCATGGAACTAGTAAGATACCCCATGAACTTTGGTATGGTCATACTCTTATTATTAAGTACTTTGGAATCTTTGGAAGCAAATTCTATATTAAGAGAGATGAAGACCTAGGGAAATTTGATCCTAGATGTGATGAGGAAATCTTTCTTGGATATTCTACAAAGTGAAAAGCATATAAATGTTATAACAATAGGTTGAGAAAGATTATTTAAAGTGCTAATGTAAAAGTGGATGAAAGTCTTCAGAAATAGGAAAAATCTTATAGTTATGAGGCAGATGATGAGGAAGAGAATCATATTATGTTTGCACAAAGTCAATATTAGAATTAGAATGGATCAATTGAATAGGTTGAACATAATGCAATTGATGATGAAGTTGGAACACAAGATTTTTCTACAAAAAATGTTCCAAAAATTCCAAGGTATGTAAAGCTAAATCATTCTGAGAATCGAATCATTGGTGATAAGAATTCAAGTGTAAAGACTAGATCAGGACATGCAAGAGATGAAGTTTTTTTTTTTTTTGCAAGTTGAGCCTAAAAATGTTGATGAATCCTATAAAGATGAAAGATGGATTAATGATATGAAGGAAGAGCTCAAACAGACTAAAAAGAATAAGACTTGGATTTTAGTTCCCAGACCTAAAGATAAGAATGTAATTTGAACTAAATGGATATTCACAAAAAAATTGAATGAAGATGGTGTTGTGATAAGGATCAAAGCTAGAATTATTTGCAAAGGATATTCACAAGGGGAAGGTATTGATTTTGAGAAGACCTTTGCCCCTGTTGCTAGAATAGAAGCAGTCAGAATGTTTCTTGCATATGCTACTTACAAAAACTTCAAGGTATATCAGATGGATGTCAAGTTAGCATTCTTGAATGGAGAGTTGGAAGAGGAAGTATATGTTGAGAATCCTAATGGTTTTCCCTTGACAGATCATAATGACATGGTTTAACAATTAAAGAAAGCTTTTCATGGATTAAGGAAAGCCCTGAGAGCCTATTATGCAAGGTTAGATAAGTACTTTTTAAAACTTGGATTTGGGAAAGGTAATGTAGGCAGTAACTTATATTTCAAAGTTGACGATGATAATCTTTTGATTATTGAAGTATTTGTGGATGATATCATATTTGGTGGAAATAAAAAGATGAGCAGAGAATTTGTAGATGAGATGTAGAAAGAATTTGAGATGTCTATGATAGGTGAGATGAAATTCTTCCTTGGACTTCAAATTACACAATCATATACATGCATTTTCATATCATAGTCAAAATGTGTGAAACATATATTAAAGAAATTTGGGATGGAGGATTCCAAACTAGTTGGAACTCTTATGGCTACTAGTTGTAAGATAATAAAGAAAGATGATTCACCTAATATAAATTAGACCAGATAAAGATCAATGATCGGTGGATTGATGTATCTAATAGAGACCAGACCTAATGTCACCAATGCAATGTGTATAGTTGCCAAATTTTAGAGTGAACCGAAGGAATCACATATTGTTGTAGTAAAAAGGATATTCAAATATTTGAAGGGAACAGTTGATTATATTTTATGGTATAGAAAGGATTTTTACACTCAGTACTTTCACTAATGTTGATTGGGTAAGATATATAGATTATAGAAAAAGTACCAGTAGCGGAGAATTCTTTTTGGGTAAAAGGTTAGTTACATGAGAAAGTAAGACGTAAAGTTGTATATTTCAATCTACCGCTAAAACTTAATATATTGATGCTTATGTTAATTGTACTCAAGTTATTTGGATGAAGAAAATGTTGAAAGACATAAGAGTAAGTATTGATAAGCCTATTACCATTTACTGTGATAACTCTAGTGCTATAAACATTTCAAAGAATCATGTATTGCACTCAAATACAAAGCATATATCTATTAAATAACATTTTATGAGAGACAAGGGAAGTGAGAAGAAAGTGCAGTTGGAAGATTGCATATATTTTTACAAAGCCTTTGCTGAAGGATACTTTTGAGTATCTTTGTGGTAAACTTGGGGTCATGCCCCTCCTGATCAGAGCTAGAGATATATGAATTTGCATCAGTCCAGTGCTTTAATAATTATTTTATTCTAGATTGATGTATTAGTGGACACTACTTAGGAGAGTAGTTAGTCTTGAAGAGTTTTGGATTTCAATTGTTTATTCATCTATTTTTGCCTCTATGACTTAGTGCATATATGTGCCTTTTTCATTGATGTCAAAGGGGGAGAGAAAACTATGTGAAAAAATTAGATGTTGGAATGATAGATATGGATATCAAACTTAGGGGAAGTTGAAGTATGTGTTATGTAGGAGCATCCTTGGGTCATTTTCAATCTTGTATCACCCAAAAATATTTCCTTTCAATTTGTCTATTTACTATTCTAGTTGCCTAGTTTCTGATGTTTAGGCTTGCGATCATTCCAATTGGCTCATTTTCTTATGCTATCCTTATGTTGTGTTCCTGACATCCTAGAGACCATGCCTAACTTTGTAGATCATTCTAATATTTCTAGATGAAGTTATTTAATGTTTGGGTCCTGTCCTATTTGATTTTCCTATTCTAATGGTTGGGGTGGAGGGATTCATCTTGTGGTGGATTTTCACTTTATGAGAAGCTTCGTGGCATCTTGTTATATTTTCTTACACATGTGGTTGACCTCCTTGTATGTTTGCATGATATGATGTATCTAATTGGAGGTGTTCTTATGTGTTTGGGTCTTGACCTATATGTTTGTAAACTATTTTCTTTATCTTGGGGATTGTGATTGAATAAGCCAACTTGTGGTTGGAGATCTTGTATATAAGATAGGTAGTAGTTATTGTTTTAGGAAGTGCTAGTAGATGAGAGATAGCTGGTAGATTAACATATGATTTTGTAAATAATCAGGATTGTATGTCTAGAATGTAAGATTGCATGTTTGTGTTACAAGTAGTGGATGCCATTGCACCAAAAGATCGACCTTTTAATGCTCGATACAACCACTAGACTTATAGAAGACACAGGAGGCTGTTAAACCATGTCACAAATCCCGAGGGGAGCACTGACTATTTTTCCAACAATCTCCCCCTCAGCATCACCCGAGGGGATTCAAACTTGTGACCAAGCTCTGATACCACTTGTTACAAGTAGTGGTTGCCGTTGCACCAAAAGATTGACCTGTTAATGCCCGATACAACCACTAGACTTATAGAAGACACAGGAGGCTGTTAAACCATGTCACAAATCCCGAGGGGAGCGCTGACTATTTTTCCAATAGTTTGTAAACCAAATTGATATAAATCCTTTATTTCAGTGATAATAAAAGATCATATTTCCTTATTGGATAGTTTTGTCTATTGTTTTGTTGGTCATTTCCACTGTGGTGTTTCTAGCTACAAGGTTGGACATCTCATTCTGGGATTCTCTATCCTTGTCTACATCAAGTGGTATAAGAGCACAATTGTGATTCTTATTTTGTAGATCCAGATTCTTGAGCTTACGAAGTTGTTTAATTTTTATTTTTGGGGTGGAAGAATTGAGGATCTAACCTACATCAATCAGTGGCTTGTACAAGGTAGTTCAGGATAGGTTTTTTTGCTAATTGTAAATGACATAAGAGTTTCAACAATAGGAATGATAAGATTGAGCTCCATAGATTGTGAACCCTAAAAATTTTGGTTGTGGGGTGGAAGAAAGAAGATCTGACCTACAATCATAGAAGGTTGCACTGGAAGAGTTGGTGGATTGGTTAAAGGATAAGTTGGTGATTTTCAAGGGATGATCAGATATATTATTTGAGGTATATTTTTGGTGTTGGTAGATTGTTGGATCTGATTGGGCAATCAACACTTGTGATCAGATCAACGAACCTGAGAAGAGTGAAGATTGGTTTATTTGTGAATATGTTGGCTAGAAGGAGGAATCCTCTAAGATTAGATAAAATGATGGAGGAATTGAGAAATGAGATGAGGACCGAACTCTAGAATTCTTTAACTAGAGCTAAGAAAAACCTTGAGGTTGAAGATGAATTTGAAGAGGTTGCTAAAGATCTTGAAACAGTTGAATATGAGATTATTTTTGAGGAGGAAAGACTATTGAGATCTATGAAAAAAATGGGTAAGATTCATAGGCGTTATATTTCTAACTTTGTTGTTCATTACATCCCGAGGAATATATAGATTAGATTAATGAGCTAGAGGATTACTTTGAGCTAGAAGATACTAAGGATCTACAAAGGGTTAGGTTAGCACATAATAAGTTGAAAGGTTATGCATCCTTATGGTGGAAAGAGTTGGATAAAGATAGGGAAGATAATGGAGAACCTAAGATCACTAGGTGGAGAGTTATGGTTTCAAGACTCAAATCCAAGTTCATACTAGAGGATTATGAATTGGAATTGTTTAAGAAGTTGCAAAATTTGAGGCAAAAGGACTTGACAGAAAAGGAGTATATTGAAAAGTTCTACAAAATTTCTATAAGATTTGGACACTGATAAGCATCTAAGGAAAAGGTTTCTAGGTATGTTAATGGTGTAAGACTTAACATTGAAGATAATTTGAGTATGTTGATGATTAGTACAGTTGAAGATGCTTATTAGTATGCTTTGAAGGTAGAAGATAAGTTGAAAAGAAGACAAGTTACACCTAGGGTCAAGGATAAACTAGTTGGTGATAAGGGCAAAGATAAACTTGTGATTGAAGAGGAACATGATCAAAAGATTCATGGAAGGGGTAGTAGAATTAGGGAGTTCAAGGGTACTTGTTTCAAATATGGTAATGTTGGGCATAGGGCTTACCAATGTTTGGTTGGTTCAAGTAGAGGAAAGATAAAATTGGTGGCACATGAGGAGAAAGTTGAGGATGAGATTGTTGACAAAGAGGTTGTACCTGAGATGGGAAAATCTTTGGTGTTCTAGAGAGTTATGTTGAGTAAGAAGGAAATTGAACTTGTTCAGAGAAGATAATTGTTCCAGACAATTTTTAAATTAGGTAACAAATGTTGTAAGGTGATTATGGATAGTGGCAGTACTAAAAATCTTGTATAAGAGGAAATGGTACTGAAACTTGGATTAAAGAGACTTGAACATCCTTGTCCATATGGAATAAGTTGGTTTTAGGATGAACATATGATGAAAGTTAAAGAACAATGTTGGGTTAAGTTCAAAATTGGTCCATACCGCGATGATGTATTGTGTGATGTGGTCAATATGAGTTCTTGTCATCTCTTGTTAGGTAGACCTTGATAGTATGATGTTGGTTATATGCATGATTACCGAAGGAATGTTGTGTGTATAGTGAAGGATGGCCAGAAGTTTACTTTGATTCCTTTCAAGGAAGAAGGAATGAATGTTAAGAACCTGAGTGTAATGAAAACCTGAACCTTGGGAGATTAGACTGCTTTAGATTAAGAGGTGTTATATTTGTAGTAGATAGTTGAGAAGGTTTCTAAGGTGTTATAGATGTTGGTGAATCTGATGGATAAATTTGAACTGGTAGAATTGAAGACTACTGACAATGGAATGATGTTACAACATAGTACCAGAGGAGTGGTATCAGATGAGCAACATAATCTCAAGAGTAGATCAATGGCTAGTATTGAAAATTTGGTGAATGATGTTAGGAGTGAATTCAAGTGGTGGAAAAGGAAGAAGACATTAAAAATTGACTGTAGGAGCTACAAATTCAAAAGTAATAGGAGGGAATTAAAGAATCAGAGCAGTGATTGTGGAAGAAATAGAGTAATAGTGGTACCAAATGCTGAAAAGATTATTGATAGGTTGGGGTTGAACACTTGTATCTAAAATAATATGGATAGTCATGTGTAGAGTCAGAGAATTTTTTTTCCTTCTGATGAAGAGGATATGTGGGTTAAGAATGAACATGGGATTTATGTATTGAATCCTATAAGATGTTCATAAGTACTTATGGGACATCTTCTATTTACCTGGGGTGCCTGATGTAGGAGAATCCTTGGGTCATTTGATATCTTGCATCACCCAAAAATATTTCCTTCTAGTTTGTCTATTTAGTGTTCTAGTTGGGCAGTTTCTGGTGTTTAGGCTTGCGATTGTTCTAGTCAGAGAATTTTCTAATGTGATCCTTATGTTGTGTTCTAGTCATCCTGGAGATCTTATGCATACCTTCGTAGCTCATTCTAATGTTTCCAGATGAAGTTATTTAATGTTTGGGTCAAGTCTCCTATTCAGTTTTCCCGTTCTAACAGTCAGGGTGGAGAGATTCAACTTGTGATGGAGTTTCACATTAAGCGAAGCTTCATGGTGTCTTGTTCTATGTTCTTACACATGTGACCAACCTCCTTATATATTTTCACAACATGATATATCTAATTGGAGGTGTTCATATGTATTTGGGTTCTGACCTATATGTTTGTAAACCATTTTCTTTATCTTGGGGATTGTGATTGGATAAGCCGACTTGTGGCTGACCATCTTGTCTATAAGATAGGTAGTAGTTATTATCTTAGGTAGTACTAGTAGATGGTAAATAAATGGTAGATTAGCATCTAATTTTTTAAATAATTAGGTGTGTATGCCTGGAATGTAAGACTGCATGTTTGCAGAACAACTTGATAGAAATCCTTTGTTTTAGTGATAATAGAAGATCATATTTCCTTATTGGTTGGTGTTGTCTATTGTTTTTTTTGGTCATTTTTGTTGTGGTGTTTCTATCTACAAGGTTGGACATCTCCTTCGAGGACTCTTTGTCCTTGATTGCATCAATGTGGTAATGTTTCTTTGTGCATTGATTTGATTTTTCACATTAATATGTTGCCACCAATGCCAAAGGGGGATATTTTTGGGATATATTTTATATATGTGATGAAATTGATGTTTTGTCATTGATGTCAACATATTACATTAGTTTGGATAATGTTCCTAAGTTTCAGAATAGAGTGCTATGATTGGTTAGAGAGTTGTGTTTGAGTATCTAAAGCAGGGATGTTGCAAAGATGTTGAGGAGTGCCTTTAATTGATCTTGGTTGAGTTATTGAGGATCACTATATGTTTGGAGTGAGTTATAGTTGATTCATCAAAGATAATTTTTGATGTTTTGGCAGAGATAGTGTTATTTTTTTCCAATCGGTGTGACTAGGTCCTACAATATCTTTTGTTGATAACCTAGTGGATGTGTGTCCTCATCTTGAATGGTTTGTGATTTAGTTTCTAGAAAGCTATTTTTCCTAATTGATAGACGAGGTTGTTTAGTGTTCTTGGTGAATAGTTCAAAGATGTTCATGAATTTTGAGTTAGAGATGGTTTTGTTATTGTTGTGCTATTTCATGTTACTTTCTAATGTTTCTAGATCATGTCCTATTCATTTTTTTAGATCGCATTGGGTTATGTGATCAGATTTGGTAAATATGTACAAGTGTTTATATCTTCTATTATTCTTGGTCGACTTGATGAGATACCATGTTGTGAAGATTTTTGGTGTGATCTATATATTTTGGCATGTTTGAGTGCAAAAATGAAGGAAGAAGGTGTGAAATATTGTTTGATGTACATAGTGTGCAAAAATGTTGTATCAATGCTATTGAGTAGAGGTATAAGTGAAATCTATTGATTATTTAGTTATACTTCATTGGAATTATTTTTCCATATTAGATGCTACCTATCAATTCATAATTTAGTGGATTTTTGTTCACTTTGGTTATTTCCCTTGTTGTAATCTTAGGGTTGTATCCCTTTCTTGTTTTGAGCGGTGAGCTCTAGGCACTGGCACTGAATGCATGAACATTCCCATTATACCTTTAACAGGGTTTCTTTTGCTAGTAAAATATCTCATGGGTTTGATCCCCATAATGTCTTTTACACTAAAAAGGTTTCCATGACAAAAATATGGTGTCACATGTTATGGTGTTTTTTTGTTCTTGTGATTTATTTCTTATCTTTCAACTCTATGTGTTGAAGTTTGTAAGTTGGTTTAAAGTTTAAGTTTAAGGATAAAACTAATTCACTCCCCCCACTCTCAGTTGTGTGTGTTGCATTATTCCTAATAGTAATGAATGGTCCTTGAGAAATTTACTTCTTGAGAGAAAGAATTTCATTCACCATCATTTTCACTATTGAATTTTTGGTGCTTGATGAGGAATATTCTGAAAGTGAATTTACTTTGGAATGGTTTGAGTCTTTTTGAATTTTAACAGTCAAGAAAAAATCATCCTCAATCTCTATTTCATTTTTTTTGCATTAGCCAAATCTATAGGAACAACCCTTCTTGACAGGAAGCTGGGTTTAGACAACTATGTATTGATGAAGAAACATTTGAGGTTCTTAGGTGTGGGTCATGTAGTAGTAGGAATTCTATTTTATAGTTTATTAAACTTGGTATCTAATTATTACATGTCTTCATGTGCATCCTTTTTCATCTGGATCAATTGAGCTAGAAGAGCATGCTCATCTTCAACAAGCTTGAATTGTTACTCAAACTTGTCTTTAAGTGTATTCTAGCTAGTGATAGAACCTTGTGAAAGATTATAGAACCAATTGTTTGTGTTGCCTTGTAGACTTTCCACAAATAACCACATTGAAACACCTTGATACTCTACTCCAAGAAAACCATAGGCAATATGAAAAGCCTTGATATGTTCATCAGGATGTTGCTTATTGACTTCATATAACTTGGGGAAATTATTATGGGAGCCTTGTGGAATGGGATGAAGTGGTGGAGTTAGGTCCAAAGGACCAAAATATGTCCCCTATGGACTTGTGGCATCCATTTTTGTAAAAATTGGGATGAACGGAAGGAATTAACAACTTGAAAAGGAATGGTGAAGCTTCACTTGGTATAGGCTTCTTTTTCTTTGATGGCAAAAAACTAGTAGTTTGTGAAAGAGGGGGTTTGATAGCAAGGAGATCAATTTTATCTTGTTGAGCCCAACTTCGAGTAGTATATTTTACCCTTCACCCTTCTTGCGCCAAATGTAATAGCTTTATCCCTTTGGTGTGAATATTTAAAACAACTTGGAAAATAACTTTAGAATAATAACAAGACACTAGACTTAAAATGAACGCATGAGTCTTCCAAATGAATTTGTGTCCCCTGTAGAGTCACAAAAAACTATTGGCTAAATACTTTGTAAGTGGTCGTAGACACACTACTTACAAAATGGAGTATTTAGACACAATATGTGAAATATAAATATCTCCTCTTAACTTAGGGGAGGCACCCTTCTTATCATTGTTGAATCACCTAAAACTTAACAAGAAATTCAAACTAATCTAAGATTGGGTGTTGCACGTATCACTTCCTCTTTCTTCATGAAGGATTCTCACTTTCATAAATATGGACTCTATAAACTTGAGACTTCTTTCAACTTCACTTCTAAGTACTAGTTGGAGAAATAATGCCAATAATCTTAAAATTAATTTAAAATTTTACTTTTTAAGCATACTAGTAAACTATTAACTAAGGAATGTACATAAGCTCAAATACTCATACACTATCCTACAATGATTCAAGGGATGAGGCAAAAAAATTCTTAGCACACATACTTAATATATAAAACTTCCTTTCTAATTTCTCATTCTATGAAGAATCACAACTCAAAGACTATGTATTCACTTCTACTTAACTCAAATTGATAACTACACTACAAAGTCTATACAAAATCAAATTTAAAGCTCACCTTATAATCACACAAAGAACTCATACACTTTCTTGATAAATCCAAGGTAATACCACTATTGTGACGTAAGAACACAACAATGATATAACAAGTTCTGCCAACACAAAGGTTGAAAACACTTGCTCTTTTATTTACTTTGAAGTCAGCCTGCACAAATAAGAGAAAAGTTTGCATTTTGTACAATCCCAATAGACTTACCAAAAAATGTTTGCGAAATATTTTGTAAAGGCAACCAAAATGCCTAAAAATTTAAGTCGTCACATGCTTTATGTATTTTTTATTTCATATTACATATAAAATATAATATTAGACCAAAATCTCGAACACTTAGAAGACTCAAGACTTTCTAAATGTTTGACATAATATATTATATGCAAATAAACTTGTAATGGTAATAAAAATGTCCACTATTATAGCATTTTGAAAATTTTTAGATCCCACTATAAGTTTATATATATATATATATATATATATATATATATATATATATATATATATATATATATATATATATATATATATATATATATATATATATATATATATATATATATATATATATATATATATATATATATATATATATATATATATATATATATATATATATATATATATATATATATATATATATATATAATTCACTCACAATAAAAGCCTTTGATGTCCAAATAAAGAAAAAAGATTATTAAAAAAATCAACAATAAAGGAAATGAAAACCAATATTAAACCTTTGACAACAAAAAGACCTTAAATGAAGACATTAACAAAAATAAATAATTAAGATTTATTATATTTTTGATCTAATATTTATAAAAACATACTTAGAATTTCTCCATGCTTAATTAATCAAAATTTCAATTAATTCTTTTGTGAGGTTATTGTTAATTTCACTATAAAAAAATTAATGACAAGATAATGCATTGTTTAGAAGGGTTCTAAATTGGCTAAGAGAAATATTACAGAAGATTGTTATTGCAAGGATTACATTATTATCTTCTTGAAGGGACTCAAATGGGAGTGGTGAGAAAAGAGTTGGGAAGAGTGTGAAGTGGGCAAATCCTCTTCATACACAATTTTAATTTGAAGAGGTTATATATTTATAAATCTATATTTTTATGAAATAAACAAATTAATCTTAACACTAGCTATAAATCTATCTTTTTTGGTGAAGTGCTTTTTATAAATCAATTCAATTTCCCTTCAAAATTAGGCATTGACACAAAAAAGGTAGTTAAAAATTAGGCATTGACACACAAAAAAGTAGTTAAAAATTAGGCATTGACAAAATTTTTTTTAGTTTTTTCCGTCTGAAAACATTAACATGCATTGGGAACATATCTTATATAGTTTCTTTTCAAAGCTTAGATTTGACAGAATGACGATCTCTGGATAGAAGTGGATGCCAAAAATGGAGGAAGGTCACTTGTGCGCAACCTTTCAAGCTTTTGACAAAGATAAAATGCAGAGAGAAAACTTGTCATATGTTGCACATATATTTCTTCACATTGTTTTGCCTAAAAAATGATATTTCACAAATAAATTAATGGCTTATAAAATTTCCCCATGTTACCAAATCAGAGTGTGAGATTCTAATATATTCCCAGGAAACTTCAACACTAGCTTTTAATAAATTTCTTAACTATCATATTGTAAATAAGAACAGTTCTGAACTTATAAGCACAATCACCTAGAAACATGGGGACACTATTACTAGTATGGGTACTATAAATTATAGTATGTAAATAAATTAATAAGGATATCACTGTACTATATAAAAAATAGTGTGTCTAGATTCTTATTGATTCTAAAGATTCCTCAAATTCATTCATTTTGAATAGAGTGTGATTCTATTTTTTTGAGTGGCGATAATGAATTTTTGTTAAGGATTAGCTTTTGGCCTGGCCCAAACTAGGGATGGATACAAATGGGCATCCACCTCCCTTAAAACACCTTCATTAAAAGAGTTCTCTTAATAGGTCTTCCAATAAAGCATTACATTTAGATCCACACTTCGTCTGAGAGTGAAAGATCATATCAAAGCCCCTACTTTCCTAGATTTCTTATCCCTTTTTCCCTTTAATTACTTTCTAACCATCTTCTATTTTTCAAAGCCTCCTTAACCCACATTAGTGTGGATTTAATACTAATCTCACCTAATTTTTTGTCATTTTACCCTCCCAAAATCATAGCATCACACACATAACCACAACCATTTGTAGCACAAGGTCTCATAGAATCAAAAAGTCATGAAGACTAAAGAGGAGTTCCACTATCCCCCCCTTACTCATTGCCATATTCTCATTTTGGTGTCGAATCTTCTACACTCTTGAACTCATGTTTGAGGAAGAGGACATGAATGACTTATTTCCTAAAACTTCCTTATCAGTGAAATCTTGCATATTTCCCATACTCTTATCATGACCCACATTCTAGACAACCTCTCCAGCCTTTGTCTCTAGAGGCTCTAAGTCATCTTTCTCAACTTTCTCAACTTCACTCCCTTAAAGTACTATTGAATACAATGCAAGGGAAGAATCCTTCCACCAAGAGGCCTCTTTGTGAACCCTCTTCCTTGAGAAATTAGCAACAACATGTTTGGTTTGGAAGCATCTTCTACATCTGAATGGAATGCCTTCATAGTCTATAGGTTGCACCAATATTCACTCATAGTTTTCAAAGATAATTCAGTTGAAGGAGCCTTTTACAAATCTATTTCAACTAATATGCATAAAGGTAGTGTGGAAGTAGCCGAGTGAACCCTTGTCCACCTCTAATAATCTACCTAAGGAATTACCTATAGCTTCAAGTATTGAAAAAAAACAAAAACTAAAGTGGCAAATTTGGTAATCTTACCCATATTGGCACCTTATCAAATAATTTGTCTTCTAGGTTGAACATAGGATACCATGGTTTAAAAAAAAACATATATTTATCTTCCTAGCTCTATTGATTGCACAATACTTTCTACCTATCCTACTCACTTTCAAACCCTAACACACAAAAAAAACCTCATTCCTAGATAGATCTAAACATCAGCTTCCAGAAAGATACTCCAATGAGCTGAGATCCATTTACATATATCTCCCAAACTAGGTTGAAATCCTTTAAACCTCCCTATTAAACCAGACTCTGTAAAAAAATTCTCATTCTTTGGTACTTCTTAAATTTACGCCTCCATCATTACTAGTATCTTGTCTTGAAGGGATTCTATCCAAGTTGAAACATTCCCTCCACCATTCTAATTGTTTTCCTTCTTAGCCATAGCAATGAAATTTCCATTCACACCCTTGGAACTATGTGAATCACTTCTACTCCCTAACTTATATGTTCTCTGACTCCAAGCCACTATAAATTCATTACTTGTAGAAGAATCACCTACCTCAAAACCCTTAAATCCCCCTTGTTTCATCCTTTAAAGAAACATGTTGTACAAGCTTTCTAAACCTAGTTTTCCCTCCCCAACAATGCGAGCTTGTTGAGAATGCCCCCATAACTACTAGCCAAAAATAGGGCCTAAATGCCAAAAATAACTCTGCTTCCACAATTTTGTAGGATGCTTGCCTGGCTTTGACCCTCCATACAATGGGATAAGGGAGAAACCCTAGGCATAGGAAGGAGCGGGAGCATTGCCATTCAACTACTGTCTTGGTGGTGATAATAGAGTATGATTCTATTGATTGAACTATTTTATCCTTATTTATTTCCATAAAATACACATGGTCTGAGAATTTCAAAATTTCCAGCAAATAGGCCATGTGAAAGAGAAGGAATTCATGAAAAAGGTCTAGGAGATTTTGTCTTAGGAAGAAAAAAATGAATTCCAAAGAAAGAAGGTTTTCCATAGACAAAAATGAGCCAAAGGTTACATTTGAATTATAGAAAATATTTTACGTAACATTTCTCTTTTGAATATAATTCTAAATATTTTATATTCGTTTATCAAATAACAACATTTGGTGAATCCCCCTCTCAAATAATGCACTAAACTAGTGGTTGTAAAGGTTCACACTAAAATAAGAGCACTCAATCATGTTGAATTCAACCATATAGCAAGTCTTCTAAATTTCATCTTACATGTGTGATTTTTTAGCTAGGATTGGACAACTAAAGTTATGTATGCTTCAACAAATTTAAATTACTACAAAAATCCCAAATATTGTATTTTTTTATCCACACAAGTGTTAGCAGGGGTCTATATTATATTTTCTATTGGGCTTGAAATAGCTAGCAAAAAATCTAAATTCCTTGGGATGACTGTAGAAGGTTTATTTTTGTTCTACATCTGTTTATCATATATTTATTTTTCTAGTAAAGTGTTTCATGCTAGAAGAGGGATAAAAGGCTAGAAGAGGGATAACTGTAGAAGGTTTATTTTTGTTCTACATCTATTTATCATATATTTATATTTCTAGTAAAGTGTTTCATGCTCTTGACCAAATAAATCATTTTAACAGTTGGTTGAAGCAGAAGCGATTAATAGGTTGATAAAAAATGATTCCACATGCTCATTTCATGCCATTTTTTGATCATCCATTTATTCCCAAAAGGTATATCTCATCAAGTTATTGTGTTCTATTGAAAGGAAATTCATATGTAGTACATTATGATTTTAAAAATCAAAAGGATTTTCTGAATGATGTCATGATATGTGATATAAATCTTCTAAGATTCCAACCAATCTAAAGGAGCCCAACTTTCATATCCATCACCACAAAAGAGACAAATGCATATTTGTAAAATGTCTCATAAGATGTTATAAAAATAGCTTGTCTAATAAAATAATAGAATTATAAGAATTTTTCTAGGAAAATATTGAAAATGCCAAGATTTAGAAGATTAATAGATAGTACAATTGAGATAGGCAAATGAGATGATCAATTTATTTTTTCAATAATGATAAAATAATGATATACAATTAATAATACCCAATTGATAAATATAAAGTAGATATGCCTGAATATATAGCCAATGCATGATAACTAGGAGTGATGCAAGAGATAACCTATCAACTAGACAAGGTGTAATCACATGTCCACTAAGGTGGATCTCACACATAAAGTGTAAATTATCCTACACCATGTGCTAAAATGAAATGCAAACTCCTATGTTTCTACATAAGAACTAATATAAAAATGCATTATCCTAAGTAAAGTGTAATTAGTGAATATTTACTTACACCAACACCTCCCCTTAAGTGCAACTTAGGGGAATGCACTTAAGCTCACAATGCTAGTGTTAGAATAACTGAGGGGGGTGGGGGGGTGTGAATCAGTTAAATCAGTCATCCTACAGTACCAAACTCTTAGAGATACTTTTCAAAACTATTTCAATAATTTATGCAACTTGGTAAGATAAAATGTCAATATGTCTGTTCATTTACCGAATACTAGTAATTATCCAAATTGTGATTACCGATTAAATCAACTATGCAGTATGTATAGTATGATAGAAAAAAAATCATAACAAATAACACATAACACAATGATTTAATGTGGAAACCCTGCTAAGGGAAAAGCCACCTAGGACCGGTAACCCAAAATATTTCACTCTTCTGAAGTGAGCTTGGTTAGGACCCAACCCTGTTAAAGGTTACAATGCACACTATTAGGTGTGACCTAGTTAGAGGATTTATCACTAACAGTTAAATTTTGACTAGCATTCACGATGGGGTCAACAAGATAACAATTAACATTCAATGAATGTTATATGGAAATACAATAAGACTATTAAGTCCACTTGGTTAAGAGATTTTGTTGAATCAATGGTTAAACTGATACAGTTTTGATTTGATTCAAATACAACTCAATTGCAAATATTCAGATCTATGCTAAGCTCATAAAACTCATCTGATCATTAATCAATTCACTTCCTCAATATTTCCCCAACTTACTTTACTCCGTGTATAGTTCTCTGATGCTTGGTTATGCCTGTAACTCAGTTCTGTCTGTAACTAGTTTGATCATGAATGCATGAACAACTTCTTCACGCAAAATCTTCTGCAGTCTATATTTCATCTGACATGTTTCAATAATGAAACTCATGTCTCTTAAATAGACAAGTAAACTATTTTCATATCAGGCATCAGATTATGCCTCTTAATCTCAATCATCCATTTTATCACTTAAAGCTTCCTCGGTAAATGTGTCAATAACACATTTCAATCTCATCCTTTAGATCATCTTTTAATTTTGTCAGTCGTGGATCTTATAACAAGCTTCATCTGTAACCTCGAAATCATAACAATTTCTAGCTCATCAATTTCAGTCGGCTATTCTTAGCATTTAATGTTTTCATCCATACTCAGTTAATACTGAATGCATTGGTGATAACTAACTCGGTTATTACTGTCACTTGGTATACACAAGACTGGCTCGGTGTATACAGAAGTCTTCAATTACCGACCACATTAACTTATTCAAATCAAATCTCTTCTTCATAATAGATTAATGTAACATGCTCAAGTCAACAATATAAAGCCATAGACTCATCAATAAATTACCCAATGTATACCTTATCCTTATCTATTATATCCATCTTTTCCTTATGTAGATATCTCATTTCTTCACCATTTCTTCCTTCTACAGATATTTAGATTTTTTTAACTATTATGATAAGTATATTCAAATCTAGTTGACACCAATAACAACATATTAATTGATTTAATCATCTTACAAATCACTTTAATAGCTCGGTGATCTCTAATCACTGTTTCTTCAATTCATCAAGATATTCAATCAGTTGTAGTTCATCAACTAGATGACAATGTAAGGTGGGTCTCAGCTACTAGGCCATGTTAGGTAGCCATTTACAAAATGAAAAAGTAATGCAATCTCTCATAAAGAAAATAAAGAGGGAAAACCTCATGGGAAAAACCCTCCCCCCAAAAGAGAGATGAAAAATAAATAGGATGCATGCATGGATAGAGTAATCAAGACCCCCCATTACAACATACATCATGCATATACAATAAAGTATCCCCCCATAGGAAGGAAACAAGGAGACATGATATCCCCCCCATAACAAATAAAATTCCTCTAAGGATGGTGAGTGCTTGAAGGAAAAATATAGTTCAATGCCTACAAACAACATTTCTCCCCTTAGGAAGAAGATAAACCAAGTACATATGAAAGAAGGCTTCCCATTATGGATCAAAAGAAGGAAGGGGAATCCAAATAAAGTATGAAGTCTTTGAAGTGTGCTCATGTGTCACAATGTCCTTGGTTGATGAAGATGCCATGAACCAATTAGGATTAATCCCAATAGAAGAAGGTGAGAAACAAGGAACCAATGGTAACTGATCCATAGAAGAATTTGGATCAAAATCCAAAGACAAGGATGTCTCCTCAAAATAAGAACTAGGAAGAGAAGCAAAGAAGCCTGCCCTCTATGTAGAATGTACACTAATGGTAGATGCTCCTGGATCAATGTAGAAATTGCACCAAGAAAATTAAATTATGTTCTTCCCCTTAGGAAAAAAATAATGTCATAGGTGTATCAATGAATCCTCCCCAATCTGTAGGAAGAATCCTCAAAATGTACGATGTCTCAAGAAACTGATATGAGTCTCCAAAACATGATTATGATCAACCTTAACCATGCAATGTGACATCTCAAGTGAAGTTTGAGACTCCCCAAAACCAATCTCCAAAGACTCGATTGTTTTCTTTGAAGATTGAGAGACCTCCTCCAAATGTTGTATCAAAGAATACACAATCATGTTAAAATTGAAAGAATGATCAAGTGGACAATGAAGATGAGGGTTAGAGTGTTCCCTCGCAACAACTGAAGAAATATTATCCTCAAAAAAGAGAAGATGAATGTCATCAATTATGTCTCCCAATCCTCAATGTAGGACTCCACAAACAAGCCTGCAATGTTTGTCAAGAAGTCATCCCAAGGAACTATTTTTGGAAGACAAAGAATATTCTATTGCACTGAATCACTACAACCCATAGATGTAGGAGTACAAGCATCACCAGGAGCAAAAATATGAATGATCTCACTAGGAGAAGTAGGAGCTACAACTGGAGGTTCCTCATCGTGCGGGAATGGAGGAACATGTGGATCTCCATATATTTCCCAAAGAATGATCCAATGATCATGAATTGTATTCCTCTTCTTACCATACATGTGGATCTCCATATATTTCCCAAAGAATGATCCAATGATCATGAATTGTATTCCTCTTCTTACCATATAGGGAATACATAACATCTTCATCCATATTGAAATAAATAACTTCAAGAACTTTACTCCAAGAATCCCATTTGAAAGGATTACCAGGACAAGGCACTTCTTTCGTATATAAATATGGCAATAGATTATGCTCACTAAGATGAGTGAGAACAATATCACTCCATTGTTTATAGTTCCCTTTATCCAAGTCAATTAAAACACCCATGATGCAAAATTAAAGAACACAAAAGAGGAGCACAACCACTCAAGACACCCCCCCCCCCCCCCCCCCCCCCCCAACAAATTTACTTAATCAAAGAACCCCCCATAATTAGATGATTTTGACACTTTATATTTAGTGTGTGTACAATTGCCACTTGCCAAAATGGACCAAAGTGGACTTTTGAATTTGATGATTACAATAGAAAATATGAAGCTATATAAGAATCAACAAAATAAGACACAATATCTCTCAAGGATCTAATCAATTACAAGTGCCAAAATACACCAAAATAGACCAAATATTGAAAGTGATATTTTCACCAAAATAAGCCTATAATTTAATAGAAAATCTAGAAATTTCATAAAAAAAATGCACTTGCAAAAAAATTGCAAATGAAAATGTGTTTGTATGAGCCCAGACAAAGTCTTTGAAGTTCTAAAAACATGGATTAGACAAGTACAATCACCAAAAAATACAATCTCTACAAAATCCATCCACTAAAACCAAAAAATAGCCGCACCACTAAAAAATTTAGGAAATTCTATCGCCCCCCCCCCCAAAAAAAAATAAAAATAAAAATTGCACCCAAAAAGGAGCCTAGATAACCAAGTTATGGCCTCTCAAAGTTGGTCTCTCAAATCAAAACTGTAAATGACGAGGGGTCCAAATTTTTGAAAATTGATGATTTCATAAAAACCTCTAGGCTAACTTTGATGGTCAAAAGACTATCACAACAAAATCAAAAGCCTAGTTTTGATAGTCACGAGGATGTTAAATTTAGCACATTAAATTACTAATGTAGACACAAGCTTAAGAATTGACAATCAAATGGTCATCACAACATAACAAAATTACTTAGATATGATGGAAAAAGGGCCGTCAAAATAAAGATACCAAATTTTGACTCAAGAAAGAGGTTAAAATTGACGGTTGGACACCTGTCACATAAAAATGAAAAGACTGTGCAATGACACCCAAACAAGTGCCATATTTAACCTCATCAAAATGTTGTGGAAATGAAAAAAAAACACCAGGCCTACCATTTGTCCAAGAATTATTTATCCCTGGTTATCCATGTGGGTTTGAGTGAGCTGGCAATGGTTGTTAATCGAGATAGAAGGGAATATCTATCTTGCATAAGAGAATTGTGATGTCACAAATGGAGCTAATGTCTGATCCACAATGGATAAGGTTGATACTTGTGTTGGGAAGAGTCACATTGGATGATTCAATTCTTGACAAGTGAATGAGTCAGATTTGAATGTCTCCCATTGTCACAAAAATGAGCTTGACTCAGATTAGGGAAATCTAATCTAGATTGGAGGGGGATGAGCTAGTGAGTTGGAGGTTCACGAGCTCAGATTGGATTTGAAGTGCTCCGATGTGTGTGAGAGTTATCTTGGTGTAGCAGGTTGTGAAAGGGGAGAACTAGGGGATTTAATCCCACTTTGATCAAATGATCATTCTCTTCACTGAATAAAATGCCAATGGTGCAAAGGGTCACTCGACTAAGAGGCTATTGGGATGTTTACAAGGTTATGCTGAATGTTTGAGGTCAATGTTCATGCTTGTCAGTTTGTGCTGACGTGATGTGTCAACTGGATGTTGATTAGTGTCTGATGTGGAATGTATGTAGCCTGATGATGAGGAATGATTGATATCGAGGGTTGTCATAAAAGCTTTGAGGAAGTCAGGAGGGAGTGGGTAGGGATGTGACTACTAAATCTTCTCAAAATATTCTTTGCTTGATTTGACTTTTACCCAATATAAAGGCAAATTTATAGTCAAAATTCATCGGAATGACCACCTAGACACAATGGTGAGGTCAAATCTTTCTCTAAACCCTCCCACAATTTTTTGCACCTCCAGATCTGAATCATGGACCTCCAAAATATGAAATTTTTAGGAATAACAGTCCAAAATACAACTGAGAGGGGGGGTGAATCAGTTGTATGAAAAATTATTAAACTTTAAACTTTGAGTAGTAGCAATATCATATCCAATGAACACAATGAATGCCAACATAATAAACCAATATTTTGGTGTCGGGGAAACCCTGTTAAAGGTAAAAAAAACCTGGTGGGAATTAGCACCCACAAATGATGTACTGAGAGTATAGTATCCTTGTTAGAAGATTTAGCCCTATTAGGAGCTTATTGAAACATTACAATACATAGTCCTTGTTAGAGGACAAATCCCGTTAGGAGTCAAGAAGCAAAGGGAGGGCTCACTGCCCAAAGAAGGTTAAATCCACCTTCAAAACTCACTGTTCGCAACATAAGTGTATATGAAGAAATACACAATCTTTTTGAACTATTTGGCAACAACTGTATTTTCTTGATTAGTTCCAATGAAGTCCACCAACAAACCTCTGCTCTACATACAACAAACATAAGCTTGTAGCTTACATAACCTTTCTATATCACCTTTTTCATAATCATGTCTTTTCCAAAGAAAAGACCTTACATATATACCCTATTACAATTATTCATGATCAGGTCAACCCATAAGGCTTTCCTAATTACAAACAATTACATAAACCCTTGCTAAGATACACATAGTATCTAAAACAAGTATACAACAATTACATTACATAATTGAAGGACCGACATCCTCAATTTATGTTTTTCCAAGAAAAACACACGCTTCATCTCCTAAGTTAGCTTCTAAATAAGCCTTCACCAAAACACACACCATAGCTAACATCACTAGTCATTCCGTACCTTGCACTAACCAAAAAACATCCTTTAGTACCTTGTCTATCATCCCTCAAGCTCGCATACCTTGAATCCATACCATCTGAAGATATACCAGAAACACAGAGACTAACTCTGTCATTTCTCACTGTCACAGTCTAATGACTATTCTTCACCAAATCATTTGTAACTCATCCAATATGAAACATTTCATGATGTGATCTTGGATATAAGATCACAACATATCCTTGAACTCTCATCTGACTTCACAGCTTCTGAATCATCCGTACAGTCTGATAACCAGTCTGATCTCCTCATAGAAACATATGTTGACATCAGTGAAAAAACACAAATGACAACAGTATGAGTGCCCATTCAATAACGTAGTGATTAAACATATTAAGTGTCTCAATCACCTCCCCGTGCATTAGCAATATCCAACAATAAATACTCTCTAATGGCTAACCAATGACACTCCTATGGCTCTGATACCATGTAAGAATTTGCCTAAGGAAAAGAATGAAAATTCCACAATCTAGAAGCTCAATAAATAGCATAAGAGAGACAAGAAAATGAGATGATCAATTGATTAATTCAATAATGATCAAATAATGAAATACAATTAATAATTCCCAATTGATAAATACAAAGTAAATGTGCCTGAATATATAGGTAATGCATGATAACTAGGAGTGATGCAAGAGATAACCTATCAACTAGACAAGGTGTAATCACATGTCCACCAAAGGTGGATCATCCTCCATTGTAAATCAAAGTATGTGCAACAATAAGAGGATGATAATGTGATAAGGTTACTAAAGGCGGATTTGACACATAAAGTGGAAATTATCCTATACCATGTGCTAAAATGAAATGCAAACTCCTATGTGTCTACATGACAACTAATATGCAAATGCATTTATCCTAAGTAAAATTATGTAAAGTGTAATTAGTGAATATTTAATGACACCAACAAGAATGATATACTATTTGATGATGTATTTGTTGGATTATGGAGCAGGGAGGTGAATCAATAATCCTTGATTCTTAGTACCTCAAAAACTTTCTTTGATTAACTCGGTGTCAACTCGGTTAGACATAATTCACTATTTACTGACAACAGTAAATAATTTTTTACAATCAACAATAACATTCATAATAATCATTCAACACATATAACACTATTATTTAATGTAGAAACCCAACCTTGGGAAAAAAACACTTTGGAATTGTCACCCACTAAAGAAAATACTCTTCTGAAGTATGCTCGGTTAAGAGCCAATCTAGTTAAAGATTACAATACACACTGCTAAGTGTGACCTGATCAAGGGATTTGCCTCAAATCTATTAGGATCTTCACTTTGTTAGGAGTGGCCTGGTTAAAGAACTTCAAACACTCTTTAGAATGTTACCTTTTTCAAGGATTTTACAATAAGAATGTTAATTCCAACTCGATTAAGAGATTTTTATGTTACAAATGTTAATAAGAAATATTAAATAAATTGACCTAAAAATTCACAACTATCATTTACATATCAGATCCTTTGTGCACTCTCCTTCTTCACTTCAATCCTTCACTTTCCACTAGCTTCAACACTTCATCAAATTCTACTTTTTGATTCAGAATTCAACCTTTTCCTTCTTCACTACATCAGTCAGTGACTTATCAACCCTTCAGTTTTCCAGCTATTTGTTCATACAAATTCATCCTTTATATAGACTTTGTTTTGCTTCTTAATCTCCTTTATCAATTTTTCTTTTCATTAATATCAACCATCCAATTCATTTTATAAACTTATTCAATGTATTTAGATCTCGGTATACATTTTACCCTTCACCTTGGAACTTGAACTTTCTTGAAACTTGTTCCTTCTATTTTAACCACTTAGATTTGTACCATAGATCATCATCCTGAATTTTCCTGATCATATCTCTCTCTAACTAACTCTTCATTATCATCATAATCTTCCAGCTCATCATAGCTAATCATTAAATGTCATTATGATCCTTGTATTTAATTTGTGTTCCTTTCTTGGTTACTAAAAACTTCTTCTTGGTGTCTTGAGTTCCTTTGCCTTTACCAAAACATACTTTGGTCTTACTGAATGACTTTTTCTCTTTACTAAATGACATATTCTACTTGGTAGCCAAAATTGTTTAACTTACTGATTCGATTAATCTTCTTTACCATTCTTTATTGACTTGATATAATCATATGTTATGTAGAAAAAAATTATATCAACATAATCTTAGCGTTGTCTGATCTTTATTAGTTTCCCAATTAAGCTCTTCATCTTCAAAACATTTCACTTCTTCTTCTCCTTAACTCATTCCACTTATATCATACTTTGAATGATATGGCAACACAATATAAACCAGATATCAATTGCTTTACATCAATGACAAGATAATAACTAATCTAACCTTTCTACTATCTTGTAAACCTATGATCTTGGTTGGTCTTCATCATCATCACCATTAGTTATAGTAAAAATATCCTTCTTTGGCATTGATGGAAATACACTTACAATCTTCATTGTTCAATTGATGATGGAAACACTTCACTATCAATCCTGTACTCCCTCTGAGATGTAACTTCTTCTTTGCTTGATCTCCTTTTGTACATCTTCTCCCTCTATTAGTAAAAATATTCTCTTAGCATATTCTCTCTCTTTGCAACATTAGTAATACTCTCCCTCAATAATCAATTTCCTTACAACTTATTCCTCTTTGAAAACAATGCCAAAGACACATACTCCTAAAAAAATTTCTTAGGAAGTAAATCATACCTCAAATGTATTGATTTATTATTGCAAACATAAACATCTTTTCACAACTTCAGGCTTCATCTAAAGAGTGAACACTAGCATCAACTCACAAAATATATATTCTAATGAATACTTGAATTGATGTAGCATGGATCTTGCCTTTGTGAATATTAGATAGAGGAAGAATCCCTAACTTATCTCAGAGATACTCAAAAGCATCCTTCAGTAGTGGTTTGGTAAATATATCTATCTATTCCTTTGAATTCACTAACTCCAATATCACATGCTTGTCTTGAACTTGCTCTCTCAAGTAATGATACTTGATAGAAATGTGCTTTGTCCTTGAATGCATCCCTAGATTCTTTGATATGTTTATAGCACTAGTATTATCATAGTAAATTGTAACTAGATAAATAATCTCTTCTTGCATACCTTCAAGTAATTATTTGATCCACACAATGTTTCAACAATTGATATTTGTAGCAACATACTCAGCTTCGGCAGTAGACTGTGAAATACAACTTTGTTTCTTGCTTAACCATGTCACTAACCTTTCTCCTAAAAAGAAAGCTCTTCCACTTGTGTTTTTTCTGCCATCAATGTTTCCAGCCTAATCAACATTAGTATATACCTTGAGATCAAAATCTCCTCCTTTTGTGTATAGCAGACTGAAATCTTCAGTCCCTTTCAGATATCTAAATATTCTTTTCACTGCAGACATGTGTGTCTCCTTTGGATTGGCAGATTACCTTGCAACTATACCAACCAAATGTGCAATATCAGGTCAGTTGTGAACAACATACTGTAACTTACCAATCATGGATCAGTAAAGTGTCTCATTTACTTCCTTTGTGTCTTATTCCTTTGACGATTGCAACTAGTAGCCATCAATGTTCAAATCGGTTTTGATTCTTCCATATTGAATGTCTTTAGAATCTCCTTCATATAATTTGACTGAGTTATGTAGATCCCATCTTTAACTTGTTGAATTTGTAGTCCAATAAATAATTTAATCTCTCCTATCATGGATATCTCAAATTCCTTTCTCATCTCTTTAACACATGATTTAGACATTGTTTCATTTCCTCCAAATATAATGTCATCAACAAATATCCCAACAATCAAAATATTATTAGTACTATCACATTTCCAATATAAATTTTTGTTTTCACTTGTCCTTTTAAATCCAATCTTGATTAAAAAAGAGTGTAGTCTTTTATACCATGCTCCGGGTGCTTGGTTCAATCCATAGAGTACCTTATGTAGTTTGCATACCATATCCATGTTATAATTCTCAACAAATCCTTCAGGTTGTTCAATGTACACTTCTTCAAGAATTCCATTAAAAAATGCAAACTTACCATCCATTTGATAAAATTTGAATCCTTTATAGGAAGCATATGCAAGTAATATTCTTACACCCTCTAATCTAGCAAAAAGGGTAAATGTTTCACCATAGTCAATAACTTCTTCTTGTGCATACCCTTTATAGACTAATCTTGCTTTATATTTTTTATCACATCTCCATTCTCATTGAGGTTATTCCTAAAATACACTTTGTTCCAATTACATTCTTGTCCTCAGGTCTCGGTACTAATGACCAAGTATTGTTATTTTCAATTTGATCAATCTCTTCTTTCATTGCACTAACCCAATCTTCATTTCCTAGTGCATCCTTGGCTAATCTTGGCTCAAAATAAAAAATCAAACATGTATTAATCTTTCAAAGTTACTTCTTGTCATGGCTCCTGCATTCTTTTCCCCAATAATTTTTCTCAGTGAGTGGTGTCTTCTCACATATTTTGCTAATATAGGCTTGGTAGACTATTCATCAGTGTTTTTCATCTCTCGGTGGAGGCTCAAATTGCACCTCGGTTCCTTCTTGTTGCAGCTCAATTCCATCAACCGAATTACCTTCCTGTACATAAACAAATATTGATAGTCTTTAGGTTCTTTTTTTCCATCTTCTTCATTTCTTTATGCAAATTCATCAATACTCACATTTGCACTTTCAACAATTTTGTTAGTAGCCTTGATCAAATATTTTATAGGCTTTGTTCTTTAATGAATATCCTAGGAATATACCTTCATCTCCTTTAGAATCAAACTTTCCATTCCTAGCATCTTTTTAGTATGTAACATTACTTCCAAATTTTTTAAAGTAACTAACATTCAGTGTATGCTACCAGAGTTCATAATGTATCTTGTTTGTGCCTTTCTTCAATTGTACTCGGTGAGTGTGTAGATAACAATACTTATGGCTTCTCTCCAGAATGTTTGTACAACCTTTTTGTCAATCAACAATATTCTAGCAGCAGTCAACTATAGATATGTTCCTTCTTTCAACTATGCTATTTTGTTGTGGAGTCCTTAGTGCAGATACTTGTCTTTTGATTCCATTTTCATTATAAAAGACAATAAATTCATCAGAGATAAATTTACCTCCTCTCTATCTGATCTTAAACATTTCAATTGCTTTCCTATTTCCTTTTCAACTCTTTTCCTTATACCACTTTAACATTTGTAATGTATCAGACTTCTCCTTTAGAACATAACTGACATCATTCTTGAGTAGTCATCAACCAAACAAAATGAAATACCGATCTGCATAATAGCTTTGTATTTTTCATAGGACCTACAAAGGTGAGCATGAACTAATTCCAAAATACCATTAGATGAGTAAGACTTGCTTGAGAAACTTGATTTTTTTATCTTACCAATCTAACATTCCTTACACATCACTTTATTGGGTTTTCTTAATTTTGGTAGACCTCTGAATCTATTATTTTTGCTCACCTTAATCACGTTGTCAAAATTTACATGACAAATTATTTTATGCCATAACCAAGCATCTTCAACTTTAACAAACAAGAAACTCTTTGCAACAGTGTCAAGATAAAATAAATTACCTTTTGATTGTTTACCCGGTTCCAATCAGATCTCCATCAGTACCATAAATCTTCACTTTTATGTTCTGAAACTCCAGTTAGTGACCAGTATTATTTAATTGTGCAACACTCAACAAGTTGGATTTTAGTCCTTTAACCTAATAAGAATCACTCACATGTGATCTTCTCATTCAATATAATGAATCCTTTACCTTTTACATGACATGGAGCATCATTACCGAATCTAACAAATCCTCCATCATACTCTTCTAAACTCTCAAACTTATCAATATTACAAGTCATGTGATGTAAATATCCACTATCAATTATCCAAGGGTTAGTTTTACTTACATGAGAAATAAGGGCCTTCATACCTCTCTTCCTCTGAATCTTCTTTCATAAAAACATAGAAAACTTTATAACTTTCTTCTGTGTCATCAGATTCATCATTAGTTACTCCTTCCTCAGCTAGGTAGAAAGAATTATTTCCTTTATCCTTGTAGTCCTCTAAATCTTCAGTATCAGTTCTCCTTCTTGTCACTTTTATCATTCTTGTCATTTTCAGGACATCTAGATGCAATGTGACCAATCTTGTTACAATTAAAATATTTCAAGGGTAGTTTACCTTTATACTTTCTTTTAACTCTCGGTAGTCAGTTAGCCAACAATTCTTCCAACTCTTTTTGTTATTTCTCTTTGGTTAGGATACTATCATATTCATTTCCACATGAACTACTGTGAATCTCTCTTTCTCTTCTTGAAGTTTCAATACTTAAAGATGATTTGAAAGTTGTTTCAATAGTCGGTAGACTATTATCATAATTGCTAAGCTCAGATGTAGCCAACTTACCGATTAAGGCCTCAAGAGTAACAACATTAATCAGTATGGATCTCAGTTTTTGAATAGTAGATACTCAAATAACATACTTGGATGAAAGAGTTCTCAGAATTTTAATTACCACTTCTTCACTAGTTAATGTTCCACCAACACCTCTGATGGCACTAACAATTTCCCTGATTCTGAAACTATATTGAGTAATGTTCTCTTCATCTTTCATTATCATTTCATCAAATTTTCCTCTGAGACTATCAACCTTAACTTTTTGTACATGTTGATCACCTCCATAAATAAGTGTAAGCCTATCCCACATCTCTTTTGAAGTAACATAGTCCTTAACATTATTGAATTCAACGTTGGTCAGGGAAGAGGCAATTTAAACATTACTGAGTTGTGTTCCTGCTTTTCTCTCATATGATAAAATGTCATGGGTACAATAGGTGGTGGAGTGTAATCATTATCCAAAATATTTAGTGCAGATTCTCCAATTCTAGATAGGTACAACCTCATCCTGCTTTTCCATGTAGAGAAAATTTCCTTGTTCAAGTTAGGTACTTCTCTCCTATACATCTTCAGATCTTTTACTCAAGCCTTTCAATCTTATCCCTTTAGAGTACTTAGTTTTTATACCAATTGTTGGATTATGGAGAGGGGGGGGGGGGGGGGGGGGGGTGGGGGGTGAATGAGTAATCCTTGATTCTTAGTACCTCAAAAACTTTCTCTGATTAACTTAGTGTCAACTCGGCCATTAGACATAATTCACTATTTACCGACAAGAGTAAATGAACTTTTAAAATCAATAATAACATTCACAATAATCATTCAACACATATAACACCAGTATTTACGTGGAAACCCAACTTTGAGAAAAACCACTTTGGGAATTGTCACCCACTAAAGAAAATACTCTTTTGAAGTATGCTCAATTAAGAGCCAATCTAGTTAAAGATTATAATACACACTGCTAAATGTGACCCTGTCAAGGGATTTGCCTCAAATATGTTAGGATCTTCATCTTGTTAGGAGTGGCTTTGTTAAAGAACTTCAAACACTCCTTAGAATGTTACCTTTTGCAAGGATTTTACAATGAGATTGTTAAGTCCACTCAGTTAAGAAATTTTTCTATTACAAATGTTAATAAACAATAGTAAATAAATTAACTTGTAAATTCACAACTATCCTTTACATAATCAGATCCTTTATGCGCTCTCCTTCTTCACTTCAATCCTCCACTTTCCACTAGTTTCAACAGTTCATCAAATTCTACTTTATGACTCAGAATTTAACCTTTTCTTTCTTCACTACATCAGTCGGTGACTTATCAACCCTTCAGTTTGCCAACCATTTGTTCATGTACAAATTCATCCTTTAATATAGACTTTGTTTTGCTTCTTAATCTCCTTTAGCATGTTTTCTTTTGATTAATCTCAACCGTCCAATTCATTTTACAAACTTATTCAAAGTATTTAGATCTTGGAACTTGAAATTTCTTCAAACTTGTTCCTTCTATTATAACTGCTTAGATCTATACCATAGATCATCATCCTAAATTTTCCTAATCATAGATCTCTCTAAATAACTCTTCCTTG